>CM070589.1:13833365-15033365 GCA_036346355.1 Rhipidocladum racemiflorum
CATGAATCATGTGAGGGATTTTTAAATCACAATCTTGGTTGTCAAGTGTCCAAAGAAAAGAGGGATCAATTCAAATACTTCTTTTCTAAAAGAGATCAAGCAAAAACACAAAAGCCTCTTTTAGAAAAACAAAAGCAGATTTTTCAGGAATTGTCCTCACTTAGAACAGGTGGATGGTGGACTTATGTTGCTCCAAAAATTTTGCAAAATTTTCACCCTATGAGAAGATGCGTCCTGAAGAACTCCACCAAAAAACACCACCAAAATCCTTCTACAAAAATCAGGAAAAATCAAGAACTACGAACATTCAGGATCTTCAATCAGGAAATTTAGGGCTCGGTTTGCACCTCACAGCTACCAAATGATGCATCAAGTGGACTAAAATTTTTTTACATAGATGGATATATGAGTCAAGCACCCTATCCAACAATAATCAATCAAAAAGGATTTTTCTAGATTTTTCGAAAAATCAAAGACTGACTGCTGCGCGAAGAACAAGTTCAGGACAGATTTGCAATCTTGATAGAAACTTGATCTCTAGTCTATCCTAGGGTGCAAGAAAGATGTAAAACCAAATGAGCACCCTCAAGACCTCCTTGATAAACAGCATTTAGAAGGAGAGGAGCAAATCCAAATTGCGAGAAAGTAAATTGCGAGAATTTACATGCGGGAAAGTAAATGCTGAATTTAAATTGCATAAAGTAAAGACATAATCTAAATGCGGAATTTAAATTTACAAGAATATAAAAAAAATATTTGTATTTTCTGGTTGGAAGGTTTACAAAGCCTCACTTCATGTGGGCAAAGCTCAAAGGAGCAACTCAAACCTTCAAGTGAGGGAGGACACCCCTCCCCCTCTATTTATACTACTCTAGAGCCACCTACCACCCTTGGATGAGTACCAAACCCTAGGGCACTCCACCAAGGGCTAGGATTAACCCTCTCATTTCACCCTACACATGGGCTTTACATGTAGGGGTGGAATTGAGCCGAGCCGAGCCCGGCTCGGCTCGGCTCGTTCGAGCTCGGTAATTTTCGAGCCTAGCTCGGCTCGGCTCGTAGTATTAAACGAGTTAAAGTGAGGCTCGGCTCGGGCTCGGGCGAGCCGCGAGCCGGCTCGTTTAGGCTCGTGAGCCAAGACCTATATGCACCAAAATGGCAAAACCCCCCTGATCCCGTCGCTATGCTACTCGCGGACTCCTTCAAACCTTCACCCACCCGACATTTTCCCAAAATCTGGGGCGCCGCCGGTCAAGGGTTGGGCAATCGGGCCCTCCCTCAATGGATCCTCCCCATCGCCGGCCTCCCCTAAGCCCCAATCAGCCAAGCTCCGCACGACGCCACCGAGGCACCGAGCATCCGCGACGCCATCTCCGCCGGCCCGCTCGCCCAGCTCTCCGCCGCGACGCCGTGTTGACCGTCGCCGCGACGCTGCCTCCTCCGGCCGCCCAGATTCCCCGACCTCCTCGGGCCTCGACGCCTCCCCGGCGGCCCGCCTCCCTCGGCTCTCGCCGCTCTGTGGCTCCGCCCGACTGCCCTGGCGTCCATCCAGCCCGTCGCCCGGCACCCGTCTGCCGTCCCCTCGCCCCGGCGCCCCGTCCGGCCGTCCCCCGAGGCCCTCGGCGCCTCCCCCGGCCCCTCGTCCCTCGGCTCCTCCGATGCCTCCCCTGGCCCTGACTCCCTCAGCAGCTCAGCTCCTCTGATGCCGACGCCTCCGCTATGTTTGATTGCATATGGAAAAACAAGTGTATGTTGAAACATACTAAGTTCGCTTTTTATTTTGGGTACTGCTCCATGATAAAGAACACTAGAGCTGTGTTAAAGAATAATTTTATTCAGAGAATTGTGTGCTTTGTTAGTATGGACAGCCAGAGGACTGAAAGGATCTCTTTATCTCCAGTTCATTTAGTCAAGTTTGCTAAGGTTTACTAGGAATTGTTTGTGTTATCTTTGACTCTGAGATATTTGAAGTACTAAGAAGAGTAAACTCAAAAAGTAAGGTAACAAAATCTTCTTTTTGGGAGAGTTTACAGTTCTGAGACGTCTAGTATTGGGTATCCCTCTTGTCGAGGCAAGCATTGTTCATTAGTTTGGGCTTAAGCACTTGCCAAAACATACACATAGCAGTAGGCCAGGAATTACCTTATATGACTCAATGACTATCGAGCCTAACGAGCCGCTCACGAGCTGGCTCGAGCTCGGCTCGTTGGCCAAGCGAGCCAGACAGTAGGCTCGGGCTCGGCTCGTTGGCCATGCGAGCCGAGCCGAGCCGCACCGAGCCAAGCCGAGCCCGAGCCGAGCCTCGAGCCTCGAGCTAAAATTCCACCCCTATTTACATGGCCACTTTGGCCATACATGGGTTTTAAACACAACCCGATCAACCCGATGCAACGGGCCTTATCCACCGGACTAGACCGCTCAGTTTCCTCCTCTTCGAGCCTCCAACCCGAACCGGAAACCTTGAGCCACCTCAAGTCCATTTCCATGACATCCAAGTGATCCTGGTTTGAGCCCAACCATCTCGTCGGCATCCTCGACCGCTCCGGACCTTGGTTCTCCCAACCTAGTCCCGATACTCACCAACGACCATAGCTGCCTCAGGAACCTGTACCACAAGGAACAAACCATTTTGCACATACCACAATGCACATACCTTTTTCTTCCTGCATGTTAGTCCACAATTATCATTAATTCAAACATGCAATACCGAGTCAAATCAAACTCAAACCTGAGCACACCTTACTCAAATAAAGTCAAATACTCATCACAAAAATGGATGGACCTCCACATGGTCCTTCAATAAGGGCAAAACCGAGGAAAATAAGGGCAAAACTGACGAAAATAGCTATTTTACACCGACGAAATTCTGTTGATGAAAATACAAGTATTTTCGTCGGTTGTCGACGAAAATATAGGTATTTTCCTCGGCCACCCTAGTCTACGAAATTAATGGCCGTTAACCCGCTCGCTGACGTGGGTGACGGCACCAATTAACACGAAAAAGAAAAGGAAAAAGAAAAAAAAATGAGATTTAACATTTAAATCTTCCAGCAAAACAATTAAAGGATCGATAACCAAATAAAACCTGGGTGACGGCACCATAAGCAGAAACAACTAACAGCCTAATACACATGCATTACTGTCTACTAGTTCTCCCTAGTGTTCATCCATGAATTATTAGCATGACAATTCTATTAGGTGCAACATGATTCCTAGAACTAAAGAAATTGCAAGATGGAAATAGAAAATTCAGAAAATGCAAAGAGAGTCATGTTCTCAAGCTCAAAACTAGTTCCTAAGAAACTAATAGTGCTATGGGAGATGACATACAGGTTGTAATAGCGACAACAGGAACACCAAAAGAAGCGCGAAGAGAAAGAGAAATTTTGATTCATACCCAAGGGCAAAGTGCAAGTATCACGAAATAACACTTGACTGTTTCTATGGCATGTGGCCAAACCCCACATGCAATTGTCATAGCAAGCAGTATTTAGTTGAACTTGAATGTTTTGAGTGGTAATAAAACAATCCGAAGAAAAAAAGATGATCTATCAAGATTTTAGAGAAACAGCACAGCGAAAACTAAGAAGCGTTGTACAAGTTACCCACAACATTCAATAATTCAGTAACAGTAGTGTGGAAGTTGAGAAGCATATATACATTTAATTTCAGTTTTTAATTGCAGGACTTGAGTCTGTGGAGCTCACCTTTATTGTTCGATCAGTAGAACCAATACAGAACCATTCATTCCCTGGTTCAAATGCTATTATCATGACATCAACAATTCAGAAGTAGCTGGTATACTGCAATAAATACAATATCACAAACAATACTTGTATCATATAGTGCAGTACAATGACCAATCGGCCATAGAAACAAAGACAAGTGAGCAAACCTGTCAGATGACCCAGGAATTGATAGTACAGTTGTGTTTTTCCCGGGTACTATAGAGTCACTGGAAAATAAAAAAGGGGAAATTCAGTGCCAATAAAAAAGAACAGAGTCAGCAAGTTAACAAAAGGCAAGAGAGTATGAATGCACTTACGGTGCTTTTGGTAGCATAAGAGGTGCAGGGATGATGGCATTACCAGTCCCTTCCCTATGATCTTTTGTGTCTTGAGCACCTAACAAGATAGTTGTGGGCTCAAATAAAATGAAATACGATAGTAAGGTTACATGGGAGTTCACATCAATCATGGTGCTAGCAATGTAAGAGAAATTGCAATTGCGCTAGCATTCCAGTTGTTGCACCTTAAATCCTCCTTTTTCCTAGGTTCATCACTTGCTGGCATGAAAGCCCACTCTAGCTCACCAATTGTTCCCAAATACCAAGAGATTTACTTATGAAAAGCGACAGATGTTTTCATCTAACAAAAACAGACAGCAAAATTTACCTGGAAGCGGCAACGCGGTGGAAGGAGCAGCAGCCCCCTTCGCATGCCCTCATCCCTGATCGACAGTCGGCAGGTTCTTGACAGCAATGTACTCCGCATTCACCTGCGAGAAACCATTCCACCACCAATTTTCAGGGTTTATCACTCGATCAAATGAATCCAACAAACAAAGAGCCGAGACGAGGGCACAAACCTTACAGCCGATGCGGATCCTCTTGCTGCAACCCGCCGCCATGAGAAAGAGAGCAAGCAGCAAAGCGGTCAGTACGGGTTAGGGTTTTGGGGATAAGGAAGAGGGCAAGCCGTCTCTCCGGGTCGGGGGCGAAGAGGAGGGGGTGGGTGGGCGCGAAGAGGTCAAGTGAGCACTTGAGAGACTTCAACCTCAGCTTCTTTAGCGATTGCGGCTCCACAGGCTTGGTCCCCGCCGCCGTCTTCGATCTCCACGAAGTCGCTTCGCTTCTCTTCTCCGCCCCTTTTTTTTATTCCCCCCCAATGTTGGTAGCTGGCGAACAGGGGGTGGGCACGCGGGAGGCGGGGGCGGACCCGGCGGCCGGGGGTCGAGCGCTGGGAGGTTGTGGACCGGAGGCCGAGGGTCGAGCGCGAGGCGGGGCGGACGATGGGCCGAGGCGGCGCGAACGCAGTGAGCCCAGGGCGGCGGGAGCGAGGGAGGCGGAGTGCGAAGCTGGCGAGCGGGTGGATGAGGCGGCGAGGGCGAGCATGGACGGCGTACGGCGGGCCGGAGGGGGCGGCGGTCAGGCGCGGACGTGGCGGCGGGGGCTGAGGCGTAGGCGCGCACGAGTGCTGGAAAGTTTTGGCGTAGGCGGCAGGATAGGGCAACCTATATCCATTAGTTTTCGTCGGCTTCTACCCTAGCCGACGAAAATAGAGTCCGAGTTTCGTCGGCCAATCTAACCGACGAAAATAAACTTTATATTTCCGTCAACTTATACCCAGGCCGACGAAAATAATACTATTTTCGTCGGCTCCATTTAAACCGACGATAATACTGACTATAATCATCGGCTTGGGAAATGCCGACGAAAATAATTTAGGCCGACGAAAAAGTAACGGATTCTTGTAGTGTTCAAGAGTGTGGAATAAGCTAAAAGGCAAGAAGCCTAGTTGTCTTTCAAAGCACCCAGCAGGTTACAATCGAATCCATAAGTAGAAATCAATCACTATCTCAATACGCCTTTTGCGGAGACTGAGCTTGACATTATGGATAGCAATGAACTCAATTTGCTATTGTGGTGGAAGAATCATCAACGTATTTATCCCGTACTATCGTAATTTACATGGGATGTACTTATTGTTCCAATGTCCACTGTCTCGTCGAATGCCACTTTCAGTTCGGTGGAGATGATATATACTTGTGCCAAAGAAGTCATCTCTCACGGCTAATATGGTTGAGGCAATCACATACCTCAAAGATTAAGAGTGTACAGATGAGAACACGACATCAGACCGAATATCCAGCGATCGTAGCGGTGTTGGTCGACTTTGACCATCTCTATATATCTCAGTTAGTCTATATATATATATATGTATAACGAAGGTTCCTGGTAGTTTCCGACGGTTTTGACTATGCATGCACCGTCGGCATTGTTTGGAAGTGCGGACAGTTTCAGTAATCCGTCGGTGTGTACCTACCATGCGTTGCCACAGGAGGACAGGATACGTGATGTGTATTTCTTTCTTTCTTTATTTTTTGCTTTCCCACGTTGGGTTTTTAAGTACTGGGTGGACTGGAACCATCAGATTCTTCACATGACATCTATACCATCAAATCCTTGATGCCGTATTGGCTCTAGGCATAAAAAAATACCAATCCATGCCCTAGCCGTCGAAGGCTCCATCCCCTCGATCCCTCTACCAGATATGAAATAACGAAGCTCTCCACTACTACATAACCGGCCTTCACAACCGGTCTATCACAAGCGGTTTCATGCCAACCGCTTGTAATATGCGCACCAGAAGCGGTTCGTGGCAACGGGCAGAAGAGGACTTCTACAAGCGGTTTGATACACGAACCGCTTCTGAAGTCTGAGTTATAGAAGCGGTTCGTGTACCAAACCGCTTCTGGAAAGTCAGAAGCGGTTTGAAACACGAACCGCTTCTAGAATTCAACCATCAGAAGCGGTTTGTGTTTCAAACCGCTTCTAAAAGCCCTCCCGCCCAGCGCATTTTAAACCCTTCTTCCTCCCCGAGCCAACAGTCGAAGAAAGAAGGGCCGAGCACTGTTCTTCCGGGGAGGTGCTGGCCAAATTTTTACTTTTTAAATTGCTGGTGATTTAGCTTCAAATTAAGTATTTCAAGGTCAGTAAGAGCATGTTAGCATCTTTCTCACTTACATATTGCTGTTTTTTATGCATTGGATGTGGAGAAATCATGATTTATTCATGTTCAAATGTGTTGCTTTGCTAGGACGTCACTCTAGCTAGAATATATTTTGTATGCTTGCTTTTTTTATGGTATGAACATGTATGGTGGAGATCTAATTCAAAGTATGGCATTGCAATGAAGTAATTAGTGGTGTATAAAATAAAATAGGGAAACATGTGAAGGATAAAAAAATAATTACAAAGGTAGGAAGGGATAAAAAAATAATTAGAAAGGTAGATCTTTAATTGCATGAAGGTGTAGGTGAGGTTGTTTTTCTTGGAGAAGAAAAATTTATATGAAATTATAACTTGGTGTAGATGAACCGGCAATGGATGTACAATGCGGACCGTCGCTCGAGAGAGTTCATTGATGGCGTGCAGGCTTTTCTCGATGCGGCCATTGCATTCCTGCCTCCAGGCAGCTTCATATGTTGTCCGTGCGTAGATTGCAAGAACGAAAAGGAGCACTCACAGCGATGGCAGGTTATGAACCATTTGATGATGAGAGGTTTCATGCCAAACTATACCTGTTGGACCAACCATGGCGAAGAAGAGGGAGACGAGGAAGAAGACGAGGAAGAAGAAGAGGGATTCAACAATATCCCGGACGCTACGCAATGCTATTCTGTCAGAGATACACTCAGCGACTTTGGTGATGATGAGCTGGACCAGATGCTTCGTGACGGAGAGGGAGACTACACAGAGGAAAGACAGTTCGAGAAGTTCCAGCGCATGTTAGAGGACCACAGAACTCCTTTGTACCCAAACTGTGGGCAGGACCACAAAAAGTTGCGTACCACACTTGAACTTATGCAATGGAAGGCCACAAATAGTGTGTCAGACAAGGGATTCGATGAGTTGTTATCACTCATAAAGAAGTTGCTTCCAGAAGATAACACTCTGCCCGAATCTACATATGAAGCAAAGGAAGTCGTCTGTCCTTTGGGATTGAAAGTCTGTAAGATACACGCATGTCGTAGTGATTGCATCTGTATCGCAATGCGTATGCCAATTTGGATGTTTGTCCAGTGTGCAAAGAATCACGGTATAAGGTTAAGAGAGATGATTCGTGAAATAGGTGGGGAGCGTAAGAAGAAGAGACCTCCAGTTAAAGTGTTGTGGTATTTCCCTGTGATTCCCCGATTGAAGCGTATGTTTGCTAACAAAGCGCATGCCCAGATGATGCGTTGGCACAAAGAAGAGCGTAAGGATGACGGTATGCTTAGACACCCTGCAGATGGCTCACAGTGGAGGAAAGTCGATCGATCGTACCCAGACTTTGCACAAGAGGTGAGAAACATAAGGTTTGGGTTAAGTACCGATGGGATGAATCCTTTCGGAGAGTTGAGCAGCAACCATAGCACCTGGCCTGTTACACTATGTATGTATAACATTCCTCCATGGTTGTGCATGAAGCGGAAGTACATCATGATGCCGTTGTTGATCCAAGGCCCCAAGCAACCTGGAAATGACATCAATGTCTACCTGAAACCATTGGTTAAAGATCTTGTGACGTTGTGGGAGGATGGTGCACGGGTATGGGATGAGTACAAAGGGAGTATTTCACCCTCGTGCATTGTTATTTGTAACAATCAACGATCGCTCGCTTCCTTGAACTGTCCGGCCAAACTATCAAAGGATATAGAGCTTGCGTCCAAAGCTTAGATGAAACGGACAGCATGTACCTGAAAAATTCTCGAAAGGTTGTGTACATGGGTCACCGTAGGTTTCTTCCTACGAATCACCCATGGCGGAAGAAGTGCAGGAAATTTAACGGGCAACTAGACCGTCGTTCTAGGCCTCAGCATCGCAGTGGGCCACATGTGCTTGCCATGGTAAAGAATCTGAAAGTAGTATTCGGAAAGGGTCTTGGAAGGAAACCTGTGCAGAATGAGGATGGTCAGGCACCAATGTGGAAGAAGAAGTCAATATTCTGGGACTTGCCTTATTGGGAAGTTTTGGAGGTTCGTCACTCACTTGACTTCATGCACATCACGAAGAATGTTTGCTTGAACCTGCTAGGCTACATAGATATGTACGGCCAATCAAAAGATACACTGCAAGCTCGGAAGGACCTTAAACTCTTGGAACTGAGGAACGACCTACATCCGGAAAAGAGAGAAAAAGGACAACATTACCTACATCCTGCGAGCTACACCTAAGCAAAGAAGAGAAAAAGCATGATAGAGTGCCTGAATAGTGTGAAGGTCCTTCCGGATACTCATCGAATGTAAAGAGACTCATAAACACGAAAGAGAATAAAATCATACACTGAAATCCCATGACTGCCTTGTGTTGATGACACGCTTGCTCTAGTGGCTATGAGAGGTATCTTGCCGAGTGGGTCCGGGGACAATCACAAAGCTGTGTTATTTTTTCAACGCGATCTCGCGAGAAGGTCATCGACCGGATAAACTAAGTAAGCCGCAGGATGACGTGGTACAAAGTGTGGTTTGTCTTGAGATGATATTTCCTCCTGCGTTCTTTGATATTATGGTTCATCTCACTGTTCACCTTGTCAAAGAGATAGGTATTCTCGGACCCGTGTATCTGCACAACATGTTCCCTTTCGAGAGGTACATGAGTGTGCTAAAGAAGTATGTCCGTAACCGTTCTCGTCCAGAAGGATGCATTGCCGAGGGTTATGGGACAGAGGAGGTGATTGAATTTTGTGTCGATTACATTAATGATCTAAATCCGATCGGCGTCCCTATATCACGCCATGAGGGGAGGCTACATGGAAAAGGGACACTAGGAAGGAAAGCATTTGCATGCAATGATCTTCTTACATTTAAGCAAGCACATTTCACTATTTTGAAACAATCAACGGTGGTTGCCCCATATGTTGTTGAGCACAAGAGTATTATACGCTGTGAATTCCCTGGGAGGTCTAAGGATTGGATAACACTGAAGCACATGGATTCTTTCGGTGCTTGGTTACAAAACTACATCCTTTTCAAAGGGTCAGACAAGGAACAGTTGCAATGATTGGCACGGGGACCTTCTATTGAAATCGTGACATTCAAGGGGTACGAGATAAATGGTTACACATTTTACACGAGATCCCAGGATAACAAGAGCACCAATCGTAACAATGTGTCTCAGATAGATGCCGAAGACAACAGAGGCAAGGTGGACACATATTATGGTTTCATAGAAGAGATATGGGAGCTTGACTATGGACCTTTAAAGGTCCCTCTATTTAAGTGCCAATGGGTTAAACTGACTTCAGGCGGCGTAAAAGTCGACAAATACGGCATGACAACAGTAGACCTCACGCAAGTCAGCTATAGGCGGGAACCGTTCGTCCTTGCAAATGATGTGAGACAGGTCTTCTATGTAATAGACATGTCAAGCAAACCTAGGAAGCAGAAAGATAATAATAGTAAGCCAAAGCGACACGTTGTTCTCCTAGGGAAACGAAGGATTGTCAGAGTTGAAGACGTCACAGATGAGGAAGAGTATAGTCAGTTCGACGAGCTCCCTCCTTTTGCGGTGGATGTTGACATAAGCCTCCTGAATGACACAGACGTGGATGCTCCTTACATACGTCGCGATCATAACGAAGGAAGACTTGTAAAGACATAGTATGGTAGTACTTTAAATGTAGTAGTACTGTATAAACTTTTTTATTTGAACTTGTGTGATCATTTTTACACGTATCCTCTAATGCATTACGTGATTATTTGAAATAAACAATAAACAATAAAGAAGCAATAAAGAAATCAAGAATATAAACAATAAACAATAAATAATAAACAATAAATAATAAATAATATAACATTTGAAGTCATGAAATAAACAATAAACAATTTTAAATTGAGTATAAAGAATAGAGAAACAATAAACAATAAAGAAATAAAGAATATAAACATTTGATGTAATGAAATCAACAATAAACAATTTTAAGTAAACAATAAAGAATAGAGAAACAATAAACAATAAAGAAATAAAGAAGAAAATAAAGAATACATGTTCTTATATGTGTCATAGTACATATGTTGTACAAAAACAATTTTAAATAATGAACATATGTTGTACGTAAGAAAATAAACAATACATGTTGTTATATATGTATATAGAGTAGAGAAAAAAAATTTAAAAAAGAATGGCCTGCGGGGCGCGAGTGGGGCTCGAACATGGGTCGGGTGGCCACGAGACCGCACTCAAGCGCCCACGCTAGCTAGGGGGGAGAGGAGAGTTCTTGTCAACCGGAGTAGGCAACTCTTTATTTTAAGGCTTACTTATTGGTCCTTTTACAAGCGGTTCGTAGTCCAAACCGCTTGTGGAGATATATTCTACAAGCGGTTCCAATTAATAACCGCTTGTAGAACTCTCTCTACAAGCGGTTTGAATTACGAACCGCTTGTAGAACTCTCTCTCTACAAGCGGTTTGAATTACAAACCGCTCGTAGAACTCTCTCTCTGCAAGCGGTTCAAATTACGAACCGCTTGTACTGGTCACGTTTACAAGCGGTTAAAATTACGAACCGCTTGTAAAAGTGGTTTCCCATATATATACTCGCGCTCTCTCACACTTGGTCACAACTCCAAATTTCGCCAAGTCCCGCGCCGTCGACGCCTGACGCCGTGCGCGCCCTGCTCGCCTCCTCTGCGCACCGCGCCGCCTCCGCCTCCGCCACTGCGCCGGAGTCTTCCGCCACCACGCCGACGTCGCCCTGCGCCACCCCACCCCGGAGGAGCTAGGTACCGACGTCTCTACACCCCAGCTCGCTCTCTCACGTTTGCCCCTAAGGTGTTCGACGAAATGCCCAAAAGGCGTTTTCATGTATATGTGTGTATGTTGGTATGTTGGTGATGCATATATGTGTGTATGTTGGTATGTTGGCATGTTGGTATGTTGGTATGTTGGTATATGTTGGTATATGTGTATGTTGGTATATGCGTGTATGTTGGTATGTTGGCATGTTGGTATGTTGGTATATGTTGGTATATGTGTGTATGTTGGTATATGCGTGTATGTTGGTATGTAATTGGTATGTTGGTATATGTGTGTATGTTGGTATATGTTGGTATATGTGTGTATGTTGGTATATGCGTGTATGTTGGTATGTAATTGGTATGTTGGTATATGTGTGTATGTTGGTATGTTGGTATGTTGGTGATGGTATATGTTGGTATGTTGGTATGTTGGTATGTTGGTGATGGTATATGCGTGTATGTTGGTATGTATGTCGACATATATAGTATGTTGGTATGTATGTTGGTGATGTTATATGTATGTTGGTATGTATATTGGTATGTATGTTGAGATAGTAGGTGGTATACGTATATATGTGCGTGAGAAACCTAGAGTTTTTCGTATTTGCATTCGCCTCCCATCCTGCGTGTCCCGATCGGCCAATAAAGCGCGATGAAAACGGATCTCCGCGAGGCCTCGCCCCCGCCTTCGCGCACAAGCGCTGTTCTTCCTCCTCCCGCCGCAGCCGCAGCCTCTCTCCCCGCTGAGCCCTTGCCCCCGCCTCCTCCATTCCTCCCCTTCCTTTCCCTCTCCCTCCCTTGCCGCCCAATACGAGGACGTCGGCGTTAATTGACTAATTGAATTTTCACCGGCTGGATCTCACAAGGATCTTCTTCCACTACAATATCTCAATTCTGGGCTTTATCCGACAAAATTCCTTATAATGCTTTTTGCTACGATGGTGATGTGCATTCGTTCCTTATAATGCTTTTTACTTGACTACAATAGATGGCAGAACCAACACGTGGTGACCCTAATTTCGATGAGGAAGAAAAGTTCCTGTTAGACTCCATCTGCGGCTACGATGTTGATGCGGCTGCCGATGTGGCTATTGGCGATGCATGCCTCCGCCGAAACACCGTTCTGGCGAGAACGTAAATACCGTTGACACCGAGGTATTGTGAGAATAATCCATGTGGGCATGTTAATTAATCGCAATTCATTATTACAATACACTCTGACATGTTATATATATATGTTTGTGTATTTAAAGCCTGGTACATCGAGCAACCAATCCAACAGTCGGGGACCTAACAAGAAGCCGTCCACAAAGCATGTGTTTACCGACGTTGCCAATGATGGGAAGCCGATTGCCCCTCTGTCGCGATTGGGCCGTTCAACAACGCTTGCGGTTACCACGTAAGGGATCACGTCCCAATTAGCATCAAGAAATGGGCCGAAGTTCCTCAAGCTACCAAGGACCTCCTCTGGCAAGATATTATGGAAAAGTTCACATTTCCTGAAGGGTCCAGAGACAAGGCCAAGAATTACACTTTGAAGAAGATGGCACTCTCATTTCAGTCATGGAAGTCGGGTTTAAGCAAAAAGTACGCGTGCGAAGGAGAAAGACACGACTTCAACCAATTTCCAAATCTTGCCGATCACCGGGAAGCATTCGAGGAGTACAAGGTGTCAATTTGAAGGACTGATCTGCAAGTCAGAAGAATAAGACCAATGCACAGATGAAGAAATACCACCACCATCTCGACACCGGTGGTTACCTGAAGGCTGTACCGAAATGGGAAAAGAAAGAAGAAGAATTAATGGCCAAGGACATCACACCGGCTACTATTTTGTGGGAAGACCGCCTGCGTAATTGGTTCATGGGTCACGGGGGGGCCTTGCAGATGATGGCGGTTCTTTGATGCTACGGTGTGCAAGATGTTGGCGAGAAGAATTGTACAAGCCGTCGAGCTTGATCCAGCGTCAGGCTCTTTTGTGGTTGACAGGGAGAATGATGAGCTAACACTTGCCCTCCAAAACCATGAGCACCCGGGATAGACACGAGGTTGGGGCAAGACGCCATGGAGGTACGGTTTTGCCAAGGATGCCTCAAGCTACAGGAGCCACGAGAGAAGCAGAACAAAAGAAGCAAATAAAATGCGCCAATTGGAACGGGAGCTTAGAGCAACGCAGGCTAGCATCGGCGACCTAGTTGCGCAACAAGTTGCGCAAGAAGTGCAGAGAGCCATGAGTAACCTTCAGGGAGCAGGTCTGAGCAATCAACCGGATGCCGCGATCAGCCCTCGGTAGCGACGGAGGCGCTGCGTCCACCGGGGCCCCTCAAGCGGACGAAGACTTGCAAGCCCATTACCCCGTGGATGACATAAAGGTTCGCCGCCAGTGTGAGCTACACGTTGATGCACGCAACCTCACCATCAAGGTGGCCTATGGCATGGCATTGCCGGTGTCACCGGGCCAGACCTTCCACTTCAACACAATTCCCATGGGTTACTCGAAGGTCGCAGTGGACGAGGTGTTGAGCGGATTTGAAGAACTACTGCTCGATATTGCTGGAGGCGACGACGTAACCAAGCTTGGACAGGCCCTCCACAATATCATCCTCTGGCGAAAAAGGTTCAGCATATTTCCAGATGGCGTGGAGGCGTCATCTCCGGCAATAGATGTATCGCAATCGGAGCCGGCTAGAGGAAGCTCGTCTCCACAACGACAACCGACTCCTCCTCCACAACGACAACCGACGCCTCCTCCACAACGAGAACCGACGCCTCCTTCACAACGACCGCCCACGCCTCCACCATCTCCTCCGAGGAAGAAGCCCAGGAGCCATACTACTCCACCTGCTCCCATGAAGGCATGATCCAATGGTCAAAAGGGTAAAGGAACCTCCAAAGAGGGCATATGATCGGACCGACGAGGAGAATTCCGCTGTCATAACCAAAGAAGTGGCTGCACATTTCGCACCAAAGAAGTCAGCTGACCGAAACGTACAAATTGATCCAAAAGTGATGGAACACTTCTTGACCTGCCGTGCAAAGCCACTCCCTGTGCCGTCCAACTACGAACGTACAATAAGAAAGGCTACACGGAAGAGTAAACGGGGTCAGGCGATGGCAAAGAGAGATCAAGATCAGCTGCGGCAAGATCAGGAGAACCTTGAGAGATTTATGAAGGAGGCAGGACTCAGTTACGTAGCTGCTGCTCTAGGATCAGATGTTCTCCCAATGGCAGAAGTCAGATGGCAATATAAGCTTGGCCGGGAGTTAATTGACCCAAATAAGATTAAGGACCTGCCAACCAAGATGCGCAAATTTCATGAATGGTACATGATAGAGTCTGCTCAACAAAGAAAAATGTTCCCCCTTATGGGATGTCCGAGATAGGGGTCCCACAAGTGGGGCCTACACCTGACTGGGCCGGACGGGAGGAGCAGTAGGCCCAAAGCCCGGAAGCGCCACGTCGGGCCCGGAGGAGGTGCCGACTTGTTCCCCAAGGCAGCTCCCGATCGTTCGTGGAAGCTTCGCGCCATGCCCAACCAACTCGTCAAAAGCGAAGCCTGCAGCCTGACATTGGCAGAGCCTACAGCCACTGGAACCTGACGGAGTGGCAGGCGCGGGTCGGGGAAAAGCATAACCACCTCTCCAAGACGTAGTGCGCCATAGCCGATGAAGACAAAACTCACGTTGGTGAGGCCACTATGTTGAGGGCCCGGTGGTGCCCATCTGTCATGTATCCCTCCCCAGTATATAAGGGGAGGGGGGAGAAACAAGAAAGGAGGGCGCTCATATATCCAAGAACACAGGACTAGGGTATTATCTCCTCCGAGAGAGCCCGAACCTGTCTAAACAGAGAGGTCGCCCTCGCATCCTGTGTTACCATCTAGCTCAGATCCCACACGAATCCCCTAGAATCACAAATCTCAGTGCCAAATAAACCAATCGCCGGTTGGCGCGCTGTAGGGGAGAGTGTCAAGATCTTCATCGAGCTAGATGGCTGTGACGAGCGGAGTCTCCACAGTTTTCGCCCCGGATCAGGTTTTCCACTTCGGAAGCCTGACCTTCATCCCGGACGGCTCCGGGAACCTTTCCCTCTCCGAGGAGGCCGCGCTGTAGTGCGGCAAGGTTTCCGGTGAGCCATCTTCTCGACTTCCGCGCCGATCGGGGGGTCCCCCTACCTCGCGCTCTAAAGTGCCGAGTGGTGGACCGAAGGCCCGGTCCGGCCAGGGAGTCGGACCCAAGAGCGCCGAGGTACGAATGGTGGGGGTTCTCGCCGCCAAACCACTCGGCACCTCTGAGCGCCTCGAGCTATCCTCTTCAGGCTCGCCACTGGCCGGCCGAGTCGAAGAGAGCCTAGAGAGTCGCTGAATTTTCAGAGAGTCTGCGTGTCCCGAAGGCTCGCGGGCGGATTCGCAGCAGCGCCTCGACACTTCAGCCGCTGCCGACTTGGAAGGTGGCCGAGCGACTGAACTGGACGCGCGGGCGCGCACTCTGCGGGACCGCGCCCGGGGTGTCAATGAAGACATTCTGCAAGCCAAGATGGGGGACCAAGCGGTTTTCCGTACCCCACAGCAGAATATCGTCGCCTCCAAGACACTCCTGGATACCCTAAGCCCTATGCTTGGGGCGGGTTATCCAGTTGCCCCGATCGTGGCCCAAGTAAAGGCCATGGTGACGGCGGCAGCTATCCAGCAGGCCCAGACCGACCAGCCGGCAAAGGAGCTATCGCGTGGTCCGGCGAGGACCCAGACGGCCAGCAGCCGGTCAGGTCGGGAAGCCCGCCAGACACATCATGTTCCACCCCGCGGAGACGACTTGCGGCACAGCATCAACCGCGACCTCCGTTCAGACCTCGACGCCAGGCGCCGCGACCGAGAAAAGGAGGAACAACGCCGCCATGCCGACGAGTATGAACGCTACGGCATCCTCCCACGAGATCGCGAAGCACGCCAGCCGCGATCCCCTCCGCGTCGATCACCGCCCGGAGGTTGTCGCGGGGTTATTGAAGGGATTCGCGCGTTTACCCCTCACCTACGCCGAGTGGTTTGGCCTGATGGGTTTAATCACAAAGGCATCACTAGGTTTGACGGTGAGAGGGACCCGGAGGCCTGGCTACAGGTATATGCTTTAAGGCTGTGGTCACGGGGATCGTAAAGTAATGGCAAATTACTTACCGGTTACCCTCTCGCCCCTGGCCCAGGCATGGCTCACTGGACTCCCAGCGAATTCAATAGATTCCTGGGGAGATCTGTGTGAGCAGTTTATTTCAAATTTCCAAGGCACCTACGAGTGCCCAGGCACCACCTGGGACCTCTATCAGCTGCACCAAAAAAGGAACGAATCCCTCCGGGAATTCGTCAAGCACTTCATGCACAGGAAAAGCATCGTTCGGGATGTCACGGATGCGATTGTGATAGCTGCCTTCCAGAAGGGAGTCAGCGACCCCGATCTCATCAAGAAGATGTCTTGGAAGCCACCAACGCTTGGCTCGTGAGTCGTTTCGCTCTAGCGGATCCGCTACGCTTCAGCCTCCGAGGCTTTGGCAGAATAACGGCGCGTGAGCAGGGGAAGGATCAGGCCGAACTTCTGCCGGAAGGAAAAGAAGCACAAGGGTGAAGAGCTGGTGGCAGTCGCTGCACCAACTCACCCTCGCGCCCTCAGAGAAGATGGGTATGACAAAGTGATGAACTCGCTTTGCCCTTTCCATCCGAAGGGGAGACATGCCGCCAAGGACTACTTCACTCTGAAGAGATTCGCCCGCGAAAGCAAGAAGCAGGCTGGACAAGGTCCGAGTGGACACGCCACCGGCAAACCACCTCCCCCCGAAGCCGAGGAAGACTGTCAGGAAGTCGATCACGAGCTTAACTATATATTCGGGGGCTCGGCTGCATATGAGTCCAAGCGGAAGCAAAAGCTCACCGCCCGGGACATCTGCGCAGTAGAGCCGGAGACCCCCCCAATATGTACGGTGGTCCGAGGTCGCGATAACTTACGACCGTTCGGATCACCCAGATCATATCCCATTCCCCGGTAGATATCCGCTGGTCTTGGCGCCCGTTGTCCGCGGCATCAAGCTCAAGAGGTGTTGATTGACGGTGGAAGTGGGCTCAATGTCCTCTTCGTGAAAACACTCGATGACATGAGGATCTCGCGGTCGGAGCTTAAACGCGGGTCGTCGCCTTTTCACGGAGTGATACCCGGAACGTCGGCGATACCACTCGGACAAATCACTCTGCCAGTCACATTCGGCACGAGAGACAACTACCGGACGGAGAGCCTTGGCTTCGAGGTGGCGGACTTCGCGACAGCGTATCATGCCATCTTGGGGAGACCAGCGCTAGCCAAGTTCATGGCAGTGCCCCACTACGCGTATTTGATGCTGAAGATGCCAGGTCCGAGTGGTATCATCACGCTACGCGGTGATGTCAAGCAGTCTTTCTCTTGCGACAGGGAGAGCTGCGAGATGGCCGAGTCGCTGGAGGTGCTAGCGGGTCGGGAAAGGATTCGTCAAGAGGCGAATTCCGACAAGCCGGAAGGCAGCGTCCCTACCGCATAAGCGCGAACGCGAACCGGATCGGCCCCGAGGAAGGTACCAAAGAATCCTCCTCGACCCGTCCGATCCGGGCGCGAACCGCCTTGATCGGACAGGGCTCGAGACAAATAGGAGGACGCGCTCGTCACTTTCCTGCGGGCAAACAAAGACGTCTTTGCCTGGAAGCCGTCGGACATGCCCGGGGTCCCCAGGGAGGTGATCGAGCACGCACTGAATGTAAACCAATCGGCCAGGCCAGTCAAGCAAAGGTTGCGACGGTTCGCCCAAGACCGCCGAGAAGCCATCAGAGAGGAGATCACAAAGCTGCTAGCCGCAGACTTCATCAAAGAAGTGTATCATCCCGACTGGTTGGCAAACCCTGTACTCGTCCAAAAGAAGAATAAAAGCTGGCGCATGTGTGTTGATTACACCGACCTCAACAAGGCATGCCCGAAAGATCCCTTCAGTCTCCCCCGCATCGATCAGGTGGTAGACTCCACTGTTGGATCCCAGCTACTTAGTTTTCTGGACGCCTACTCACGCTATCACCAAATTCGGCTTCAAGAGGAGGATTGTGAGAAGACTTCATTTATCACCCCATTCGAAGCATATTGCTACATCACCATGCCTTTTGGGCTGAAGAATGCTGGCGCAACTTATCAGCGTGCGATACAGCGGTGTTTTCACCATCAGCTCAGACGCAATGTGGAAGCATATGTGGATGATATAGTGGTTAAAACCCAGACAGAGGACAGCCTCACCTCCTATCTGGCCGAGACGTTCGCAAGTCTGAGGGCGTTTCGGATGAGGCTAAACCCTGAGAAGTGCGTTTTCGGAGTCTCTTCCGGGAAACTACTCGGGTTCATTGTCTCTCATCGTGGGATCGAGCCAAACCCGGAGAAAATCGGGGCCATCATAAGGATGGCCCCGCCTACCAGCCAAAAAGATGTCCAAAAGCTTACTGGCTGCATGGTAGCGCTTGGCCGGTTTATCTCCCGGTTGGGAGTTCGGGGGATGCCTTTCTTCAAGCTCCTCAAGAAGCAGGACCGCTTTGAATGGACGGCAGAGGCACAGCAAGCCTTTGAAGAACTCAAGGTGTTCCTCTCCACCCCTCAATTCTAGTCTCGCGGTGCCAGGTGAACCTCTCCTCGCTCTACATAGCGGCAACAACTCATGTAGTCGGCCGTGATAGTTGTGGAGCGGGAAGAATCTGACACCGCTACGGCGTGCAACGCCCGCTTTATTTTGTCGGTAATCTTGGGCGAATCCAAGACGCGATATCCTCAAGTTCAGAAGCTGTTGTACGCAATTTTGATCTCGTCGCGGAAGCTGAAGCATTACTTCCAAGGGCACTCGATTTCAGTAGTGACTTGTTTCCCCGTGGGAGAGGTCCTCCATAATCGAGAAGCTACTGGAAGAATTTCGAAGTGGGCAGCCGAGCTTGGAGCTTTTGACGTCTCGTTCAAGCCGTGCACCACCGTCAAGTCCCAGGCTTTGGCAGACTTTACGGCCGAGTGGACCGAATCCCAGGCCCCCCGCACGGAAGAAGAGCCAGAATATTGGAGCATGCACTTCGATGGATCTCTCATGCTCGGTGGGGCCGGGGCGGGAATTCTCCTCGTCTCACCGAGAGGTGACAGGTTGAAGTACGTCCTCCGGATTCACTTCCCGGCCTCGAACAACGCCGCAGAGTACGAGGCGCTCATCCATGGACTCCGCATCGCCACATCGCTCGGAATCCGACGACTAGCGGTTCGCGGTGACTCCCAGTTGGTAGTAAGCCAAGTACAGAAGGACTGGTCGTGCGTCGATCAGACTATGACGGCATATTGCCAGCAAGTTCGAGAATTGGAAGGCAAGTTTGATGGTCTAGAGCTGGTTCATGTTCTCCGCCGCAACAATGAGGCAGCCGACGAGTTGGCTAAAATGGGAGCCACTCGGGCAGAGGTCCCGAATGGTATCTTCGTCCAGGATCTTTACGAACCAACCATCGCAAATCGACGGGAGCCAACTAAGGATCCTGAGACTGGAGTCTTGCTCATTGACCCCGACTGGACGGCCCCGTATCTAGATTATCTCCTGAAGGACAAACTTCCAGAGGCAACCGCTCTGGCCGAACGCGTCTCCCGACAAGCCAAATCCTATGCGGTGATTGACGAGGAGCTCTTTCGGAAGAGCGCCTCAGGAGTCCTCAGGCGGTGCATTCCGGAACAAATGGGAAGAGACCTGCTCAAAGAAATCCACTCGGGGATGTGCGGCCATCACGCAGCGTCGAGCGCCTTGGTTGGGAAAGCCTACCGCCAGGGCTTCTTCTGGCCTACTGCAATGATGGATGCTAAGGAGATCGTTCGAACTTGCGAGGGCTGCCAGTTCTATGCGAGGCAGACACACTTGCCGGCACAGGAGCTGCAAACTATCCCCATCTCTTGGCCCTTTGCGGTCTGGGGGCTCAACTTAGTGGGGCCACTCAAGAAGGCGCAAGGTGGTTTCGCATACCTCTTCGTAGCCATTGACAAGTTCACCAAGTGGATCGAAGCCAAACCAGTCGCCACTATCACTGCGGTTAAGGCCAAGGAGTTCTTCCAGGATATCGTGGTTAGATTCGGAGTGCCCAACCGGATCATCACAGACAACGGCACCCAATTCCGGAGTGAAGAATTTAAAGAATGGTGCGAGGGCGTCGGAATCAAGATCTGCTTCGCCTCGGTGGCTCATCCACGAAGCAATGGGCAGGTGGAGCGGGCTAATGGCCTAGTCCTCCAGGGCCTAAAGGCCAGGATCTTCGATCGCCTCAAACCATACGCTGCCCGATGGGTGAAGGAGTTACCGTCGGTACTCTGGGGACTCAGAACCACCCCAAATGAGCAACTGGGCAAACTCCTTTTTTCCTGGTTTACGGCTCGGAGGCGGTTCTGCCGACTGAGCTAAAATTCGAATCCACGAGGGTTCGGAACTACAAGGAGGCCGAGTCCGAGGGGGGTCGAATGGAAGAGCTTGATCAACTCGAGGAGGCTCGAAACGTTGCAGCCATCCAGTCGGCCAAGTACCTCCAGGGACTTCGGCGTTACCATTCTCGCAATATCAGAAGTAGAGCCTTTTCAAAAGGAGATCTAGTCCTCAGGAGGAACCAGAAAAGTGAGCACAAGCTCTCTCCAACTTGGGAAGGTCCGTACATTGTGGAGGAGACGGTCTGGCCAGGTGCCTATCGACTCAGACGTGAAGATGGCGAGGTTTTGGCGAATACTTGGAACGCCGAACAGCTCCGTCGCTTCTACGCATGAGTTATGTACCCGGCTCTCACATGTTAAATAAAATGGTGATCCGTTTCATTTCCTGAATTTCTACTGTGTAATGCTAGTCCCGAGTGGTTGTTACCCGACTGGTGTAGCACCTAACCCTGATCGCGCCGGTACAAAACGCACGGAAATAAAGACCGCGATAAGTGGATAACTCCGGCGGTTTATACCAGCGCGCGAAGTGGGAGGGGCAGAGCCTGAAAGCACTAACCACTCGGGGACTACAATTCGCAGCGCCAGAATTTAACCGAGATTCGTCTAGTCACAGTTTCTAGTTGTCAAAAGCTCGAGCCTCAACGCCTCGTTGCTGGCGCTGGAGCAACTGACTAGAACAGTTGATTAGGCGGAACTTTAAACTCGGGATAATTGAGATAGCACAGGCTGGGCAAGATTTCGCATTTTGTTCCATAATATTAATAATTTACATTACTAACTGTAGGATCGAAGTATACGAATATAGCAATCAGAGGGGGGGTGAATGATTGTGCGGAAGCTAAAACCAAATTCTTGACCTATTAAAAGTTCACCCCAAAACAGAACCAAATAATTGCCTCGTTTTCGACAAAAACAGAATGACAGAGGTTTGGTAAAACGAGAATTCCCGGAGATCCAACCGTCGAAACGATCTGAAAATTGGACACAAGAAACTAGATTCCAATACGAATCGAACCCAAAAAGAATCAGCTCGATCGGACTTACGGATCAAAAGTTATGAGCTTCGCAAGCTTGCTGATCCAGAACTTGACGAGAATTAATCTAATCAAAACTTCAAGATTAAACAAGAACGACAAAAGATTGATCAACTAGACTTTGAGAAACACTAGATCAATACCCTAGAGAGGTTTTTGATGGATCAAATCAAGATAAAACTTAAAGAACAAAAACCAATCTAGAACTAGAACAAGCATGCAAACAAGAACCAAAAAGAGAACGTTGAAGCAATGCGGGAACTAGAAGAATTGATCTTTATTTCTTTTGTCTAAAGTACTCTCATCAAAAGAGTACAAACCCTAAAACCAAGCTCAAAGCTTGATGCGCTCAGCTCTACTTGGTGCCTTTCAACAGGAGACCCCCCACCTATTTAAAGCACCAACCCACAAGGAGTTCTGAATACGATTCCTATTCCCTAGAAGGAATCCGTATCCAACTCAACTCTACTTGGCCCAACCAGGCCGAGTACAACTCTTGCACGCCGCATGGCAACCCTACCATACTCACGTGACTAACACTTTGCACGCGTATGGCCACCTGCCATACTCACGTGACTAACACTTTGCACGCGAATGACCTCCTGCCATTCTCACGTGACTAACCATTCTTCATGTGCACCATTCTCTTAGCCCGAACGTCCCGCATGACATCCTTGACCACCCAGACCTCGGTTCCTCCTGAACCTAGTCCCGAACCTCAGTTCCTCCATGAACCTAGTTCCGGTCCCGTCATCGACCACATTCGTCTTCGAGCAATACCTCGCACATGAACAAACCTAAAACAAACCCGAGCACAAGTCCACGACTTGACTCAATTGCAATCCATGCAACTACTCACATGAGTATTGCATAAAGTCCACTTCAAAAGAAGCATCATGAAATCATTACAAATTTCAAATTCACATTCAAAATTCAAATCCAAATCGCTCAAAACCCTAATTGAGCGAAAACGCATTCACGACGGACAAACAAAGTTGGTCCGTTGTATAAGAAAAGTTTCGCTCCAAGAAGCCAACCAAACGCGGAAAAACACGTTCACAACGGACAAACAAAGTTGGTCCGTTGTACATGCAAAAATGGCTTCGGTCATGAGCTCAAAACAAGTTCACAACGGACCCCAGAAGCTTGTCCGGCGCAATTCTCCAAACTTCTCCCAAAATCCTCAAACAACTCCCCCTTTTTTTTCTTCTCCCCCCTTTTTCCTTAAACTTTTAACGATTCCCAAATTTCTCCCCCTTTGACAATGAATTCATCAAGAGTACAAAAGAGAATTTGTTCAAAAAATTTCCTGCAGTAATGATTTCACAATGAGAAACAAGGGAGTGCCAAGATAGGAGAAGATGAGCTCATTCGATCATATAACCTTATATATCACATAATATGCAAAATACATGATCTTGATGTGATTTTAACAAGTTAGGGAATGACATGCATCTCAATCTCAATTCAGTCAACTATAGCCAAGTACTAAGCAAGATCTTAGCAGAAAAAGCAAGACTTTAAAAATTGAAGCAACTAACAACTTAGGGCGAGCAAGTAGTTTCAACTCCAATCTAGTAGACCAATTTAATCTTTAAACAATAAGTTGCATGTGGCATGCTTGAAGCATACTTCTTTTATTTTCTAGGAGTGGCATGCTTGAAGCATACATCTTATCTTTGAGGGAATGGCATGCTTGAAGCATACATCTTATCTTTTAGGAAAGCACTCTGAAGCACATAACTTGAGGTTTTTTTTTTTTGCTTTTAACAACCCTTTTTATTGATTCCCTTTTCTTTTCATTTTTTTTTATTATAAACATGCAAAAGTGATTAAAAGGTCTTATGAAAGAGTAAAGTTGAAACCACACTTGCTTCATAGCCCAAATTTGTCAAGAGGATTCAATATCAAGCCTAGAAGAGTAAGATATCACAGAGTATTTAGCTATAGGTAATCAATCCAGGAATTCGCGAATGTCATTTTTAGTTCAAGTGAGATAATTAGATTATCATATATTAGCTCAATTACATAACATATAAAGAAATATGATAAAGTGAGCTCATCAAGCGAAAGAACTTGGCAAAGAAACTCCCCCTCAAAAACAATCCCATTGGATGAACAATTCCAAGTTCTCCCGAATAAAAGCAAAAGCGAGAAGAAGACAAAGGTTTTGTGAAAATGTCTCGCCAATTGATGTTCAGTATCCACATGATGAAGCACAATATTTTCTTTTCAACATGATCTCTAAGAAAGTGAAATCCAAGTATCAATATGCTCAAGAAAAGGGATTACTCAAGAGGTGGCACAAACCAAATCAAATCAACATCCTCCAAAGTCAACATCGAGAAAAAGCTCTTAAACTAATCCATGAGGAAGCAGAAAGCCAAATGCCAAAATCTTGAGTTCTATGAAGATACCTGAAGATAGCTTGTCGATGTGAAGCACGTGGGAAGCTTGAAAACAAGCACACAAGCACACACAAGCACGTGGGAAGAGTCTCTCATGTAAACCTCTAATTATCTCGTCCTCAACAGCATTATCATCATCTTTATGAACAAAGACACTCTCCCCCTGAACATATGTACTTGTACCTGCATCATTTGAACTAGTGCCTCTTGCGAAAACAGAAGTGAAAGAAGCATCTCCAAAGGCAACACTTTCAGCATGAGATGCACGAGTGAAGGAGAACCAAATTTTATCACTGAACATATGAAGTGAGCATCCGAAATTCACTAGCCACATGTTCTCCCTCCTCGCGTGAGAAGCCTACATAGAAGCAGAAAGTGTCGAGGTCTCAGATCTGGGGTTAGAAATAAGATGTTTAGGAATCCAAGATCTTGAGACACACGACGCTGCTTGATAGGCACAACACGAGTATTCTTATGCACAAAACAGATTTGTCTTTTCTCGTGTTCTTAGCAACAAAAGGTGTTTGCATCACCTAGGCACATAATGAGAAACAAAGCGTGCCTGTCTGAAATTAGACCTAGCCTTAGCTCTATCTTTCTTTTGTTGTTTGGCTAGTCTAAAGCAAAAATCTACTAAATGTCCATCTCTACCACAATGAGTGCAAGTGTACTTAACAGGATGTTTGGGTTTAGAAGTAGAAGCAACATTTGCATTCATCATAGTAGAAGATAACACTCCAGCAGACTTAAAGACAATTTTCTTAGGCTCATTGTCAATTTCAAATTTTCCTACTTCAAGTGCTTTAACAACAGTGGGAGCTTGTGATTTATGATGAGCATAAGAATCAAAACCTAAACCTTTATTATGAGTGCTGACTTTTGATTGATCCAAAATCATGTTTAGGTTTTTCTTTCCTTTAGTGAAACGTTCTAACGACTTTTCTAAGTAATCAACCTTTTGAGAAAGAGTTAAACAGTTATTACAGAGAACGTTCACTTTTTCTTTTTGCTTGCGACAAGTTGAGCATGAGAGAATTTTATGTGAAAGCAAATTATCAGTCAATTGAGAAACCCTAGCATTTGCATCTTTCAGTTTTAATTCAAGAGTTGAGCATTTAGAACAGGAAGTTGAACTATGCAAATCATCAGTGGAACAGCTAGCATGTACAACATGTTTCTCATTTTTCTCATTTAGATGTAACAAAAGAGCATGTTCTTTTCTAAGCAAGGTGAGCTCATTGTAAATTAAGTCACATGATTTGCAAGTATCATCACTAGGAATCAAAGTCTTAAGTCTAGCAATTTCAGCATTCAATGATTCAATAATGAAATCATGTTTCTTAATTTTCTTATCACGTTTGCCAAGCAATTTTCCAAGACGAGCAACAAAGAATAGCTAATTCATCATAAGAGGGATCTACCTCATTGAAGTCGTTGTCGTGGTCGTCCTCGGTGAAGCTATCCTTGCTGCTTGCCATGAGACATAATCCTATCAAATCATGCTTGCTTGGAGTTGCATCATCTTCGCTGCTCTCCGAGTCCACATCGCTCAAATTGACTTGTTCAAGAGCGGAAAGAACTCGGTGAACCACCTTGCGGTTGATGAAGCTCTTCTTCTTCCTATCATTTGACGAGAACCTTTTCTTCTCATTCCTTCTGTCGTTGTCCTTCTCCTCCTTTGATGTTTTTCCTGCAAGCTTAGGACAATTTGTGCGAATATGGTTGAGGTCACCACACTCATAGCATCTTGGAGGACCACCTCTCTTTCTCATTCTCACATTCTGCAAAGCTTTGTTAAAGCGAGAAGAGAGTAGTGCCAGATCTTCTACTGGGAATTGCTCAATCTGTTCATCGGTTAGTGAAGACAAGAAAGATAGAGCAAAACTTGAGGCAGCACCATTATGAGATATGCTAGATTGAGATGTCAAAGCAATTGATTTATGATCATTCTTTCTAGCAAAAACATCTAATTCATGAGTTTTCAACTTAGAATAAAGAACATCTAAAGTAAGTGTACTCATGGTAGTAGATTCTTGTATAGATGTTACTTTCATCTCCCACACCGACATGTCCAAAGCACTAAGCAATTGTCTAGCATTAGCAGCATTATCAAAGCTAACTCCAACAGCACGCAAATTGCTAAGAATCTTATTAAAACGTGCAAAGAAGTCATCTACCGACTCACCGGGTTTCATCTCAAATCGCATGTATTCTTTTTTGTAAAGATCTTGTGAACCTCTTTAATAGTGTTAGAACCCTCATGGTAATCACAAAGAGATTTCCATACCTCATATGCAGATCGAAGATGAATCACACGATCGAAGTCGCTACGTCCCAAGCCTTGGATGATCAAGTTGCGCGCCTTACTATTTGCTTCAACATGTGCGCGATTGGTGTCGTTGACGTTGTCGTTTGCAGGGACATCATATGGTTTGTAGACCTTCTCCCAAATTGCGAATCCCTGAGCTTGGATGAACGCCTCCATCTTGGCCTTCCAAAACTGAAAATCAACACCATTGAACACACAAGGTTTTGTCGAATAATGATCCATTGATCTAATCACCGATTAAGATAGATTAGAAAAACCTTGCTCTGATACCACTTGTAGGATCGAAGTATACGAATATAGCAATCAGAGGGGGGGTGAATGATTGTGCGGAAGCTAAAACCAAATTCTTGATCTATTAAAAGTTCACCCCAAAACAGAACCAAATAATTGCCTCGTTTTCGACAAAAACAGAATGACAGAAGTTTGGTAAAACGCAAATTCCTGGAGATCCAACCGTCGAAACGATCTGCAAATTGGACACAAGAAACTAGATTCCAATACGAATCGAACCCAAAAAGAATCAGCTCGATCGGACTTACGGATCAAAAGTTATGAGCTTCGCAAGCTTGCTGATCCAGAACTTGACGAGAATTAATCTAATCAAAACTTCAAGATTAAACAAGAACGACAAAAGATTGATCAACTAGACTTTGAGAAACACTAGATCAATACCCTAGAGAGGTTTTTGATGGATCAAATCAAGATAAAACTTAAAGAACAAAAACCAATCTAGAACTAGAACAAGCATGCAAACAAGAACCAAAAAGAGAACGTTGAAGCAATGCGGGAACTAGAAGAATTGATCTTTATTTCTTTTGTCTAAAGTACTCTCATCAAAAGAGTACAAACCCTAAAACCAAGCTCAAAGCTTGATGCGCTCAGCTCTACTTGGTGCCTTTCAACAGGAGACCCCCCACCTATTTAAAGCACCAACCCACAAGTAGTTCTGAATACGATTCCTATTCCCTAGAAGGAATCCGTATCCAACTCAACTCTACTTGGCCCAACCAGGCCGAGTACAACTCTTGCACGCGTATGGCAACCCTACCATACTCACGTGACTAACACTTTGCACGCGTATGGCCACCTGCCATACTCACGTGACTAACACTTTGCACGCGAATGACCTCCTGCCATTCTCACGTGACTAACCATTCTTCATGTGCACCATTCTCTTAGCCCGAACGTCCCGCATGACATCCTTGACCACCAAGACCTCGGTTCCTCCTGAACCTAGTCGAACCTCAGTTCCTCCATGAACCTAGTTCCGGTCCCGTCATCGACCACATTCGTCTTCGAGCAATACCTGCACATGAACAAACCACAAAACAAACCCGAGCACAAGTCCACGACTTGACTCAATGTCAATCCATGCAACTACTCACATGAGTATTGCATAAAGTCCACTTCAAAAGAAGCATCATGAAATCATTACAAATTTCAAATTCACATTCAAAATTCAAATCCAAATCGCTCAAAACCCTAATTGAGCGAACGCGTCACGACGGACAAACAAAGTTGGTCCGTTGTATAGAAAAGTTTACTGTTCCAAGAAGCCAACCAAGCGGAAAAACCCGTTCACAACGGACAAACAAAGTTGGTCCGTTGTACATGCAAAACTGGCTTCGGTCATGAGCTCAAAACAAGTTCACAACGGACCCCAGAAGCTTGTCCGGCGCAAACGTGCCACGCTCGGTTTCACAAAAGTAAAACCCTAGAAAAAGTCCATTCACGACGGACAAAAAGAATTAGTCCGTTGTACATGTGAAAATCTTGGTTCCAAGAAATTATCCAAACCGAAAAAGCTTGTTCACAACGGACCAAGAAAAACTGTCCGTTGTACATGTGAAAATGACTTCGGTCATGGGCTCAAAAACATGTTCACAACAGACCCAAAAACACTGTCCGTCGCAGATGGGAAACTTACTGTTTCTTGAGAACTTTGTCCGGCGCTAATGCGTAACTTACTGTTTCTTGTCAAATTGTCAAAACACATGAACAAACACATTTTGCAAATTGAATTCTAAGCCAATTTTTCAGCACATGATTTCACACTAACTTTCTTTTTTTTCATTTTCTCGCGCTAAAAAAAAAAGGAGGGGCGGCTCTGCTCCTGTAGATCCGCCAATCTTTCTTTAGTCTTTAGTCTTCTTGGTGGTCTTCTTTGGTAGTCTTTACGCATTTGGGAGGCAGGGGCTCGTCGAGTCGAGGCGACCGCAGCGACCCAAAGCCGCGAATCTCGTCCTCAACCACCCACTGGGGGTGGTATAAAGCCAGGACGAGGGCCCTGGCGGCAGGTAAATCGCGGCGTTCGCGCCCAACCATCTCGGTGATGATCTCGGCCACCTCGTGGAGCCCCGGCGCAGCCTCTAGCAAGGTGGCCACAGCGGCGGCGTCCCTCGCGGCCCCTTCCTCTTCCTCCGCCTCCAGGATAGCGAAATCGTGCTCCTCCCAGAATTCAGCTTCCTCCCAGCTGTAGAGCAGCCCAAAGCACTGCTGGCGAAAGAACGCCGCGTACGGGCCAACGAACCTCCTCATATTAGACATGGAGGGAGGCTGGAAGTGGAAGAAGAAGGAGAAGACGAGAGGAAATGGGCGATCGCTCATCAGCGGTGATGCCCTATTTATAAACCATCCCGGCTCCGGAAATCGAAGCGTCTCCAAAGGCAATCAAGCGCGCCACCTCGCAATCAATGGAGCGCAAAAAACAAAGCGGCTGCGCGAATACCAAAGAAGATCAACACGTTGAACAGAATTAAGGGATATTTCACCAGACACGTGTCAGGTACAGCCCAATTCAATTCGACCTTCCCGCTTCACGCCGCTGATTAGCGAGAAGTCCGGGCCGGCCCGGGAGGCGACGACGCAAACTTGGGGGCTGAACCACTCAGCCACGTGGCCACAACGTAAGTCCCGACGCTCGAGAGCTGCACGCCAGCCACTCGAAAAAGCGTGTCTGGGCAAGAAGGCCATGGGCCAAGGCCCCGGCGCTTGGGAGCCATACCAGTCGGCTGGAGGCCACCCAGAAAGGCGCAACGGGGGCCAAAAGGCTGTGGGCCTATATTCTAGCAACTCAGACAAGAAGGAAGAGTGAAAGAGGTTTGGAGCCTACTTAGCAGAGAACAATACAGGCAAATTATATTCGGGTGAGAAATACAACGTCTCAAACAAGGAGGGCCAGCACTCGGCATAAAGGTTCACATCGAAGTCAGAATTCAAGATTCTCTAACAAGGCCTGCGATGTACCGGAGACCTCTTCAAGGAGTGCGTTGGCCCTGTCTTCATCACAGGCAAAACCCTCTTTCACAGCTTCAAGGTCAACTCTCGGATAATGAGACTTGACCACCGCCAACGCCTGGTTCGCACTCATTGTCGCGGACTCCTTGGCGTAAGCTCTGATCCTATCGACCCCTCCAGAGAGAAGCGGAACAGCATCGTCTCCCTGGCCCGACTCGGCTCCTTCGATACGCAGAAGGTGCAGAACCGGCTCGCAGGCGATGCGCAACTCAGTGCGGCTCCGTTCGGCAGAGGTCATTTTCTCCTTGCATTCTGCACCAAAGCCGAACCGCCATCAGAAAAACACACCCGACGCCAAGTACGTATCCAAGTGAAAGAAATTTACCCTTCAGCTCCTGTTGTATCCTCTCCAAACCGACTCGAGCTTCGAGGCCAGAACTTTCCGAAGCTTCCAGTCGAGCTCTCAGCTCAACGATGGTCGAATCGCGCTCTGAAACACAAGAGCGTCATCATCCTTTCCAATTGTCCAAAAAGGTGTCCAAACCGAATCCAGGGGAGGATCTCACCTTCAAGCACAAGCTCAAGCTTCGCCTTCTCTTCTCGGATCGCCATACACTGGGCCTCTAGCCCGTGGACCTCTCTCCATCTGTCGCTGGTGATCTCGTCGACCTTGTCCTGATATTTTTGGTGCTCCTTGAGCTTGGGGAGCACCTTCCGGAAAAACTGCGACCTCTGCTCCGAGCGCTCTCCCATGTCCTAAGCAACAGGGCAGAGTCTCAGGTGGAGGCCAGCATTCCCTAGCGACAACAGACCAAAGAAAGACAGAAAACTTACCCTGACAAGCGTGCTACACCGGACGGTGAGCTCGTAAAGCTCCATCCAAGCAGCAATCTCCACTTCCTCGTCCTCCTCCATTCCTTTCCAGTCGGAACCTCCCTCGCTCCACACGGTCCGATTCGGGGGTTTCGGCAGGGGACCGAGTGGCGGTGGCTCTCGACCCACCTCCTCCACTTCGGGAGGCGGAGCCGGGTCAAGCTCCTCGATCGGGCTAGCCACTTGTCGGCTCGGGCCAGTCGGTCAGACAGTGCAAGGTGGCGACGCCCCAGCTGTCGAAGGAGACGGTGACCTAGCCGACGACGGGGGGTCCCCCTTGGAGAAGCCGGTTTCGGGGGCTCCTTTTCAGGAGACCCCTCCACTGGGACGTCCATAGTAGGAGTCCTGAATCGGCAAAAAAGGGAAAACATCTCAGCACAGGTAATAGCAAAAAGGCAAGGATCGCCCAAAAGAATACCTCCTGGATTTCTTAAATTTCATCCCAGGTTTCATCCGAGTCCCAGCACCACTCGGAGGGGAACCAGACTCGGCACCAGCAGTCGGGGCTGCCCCTGAGACAGAAGGCTGTGGCTCTGCGCTTCGTGATCCGGGGGCGCCGGAAGTCGAAGGCCCGGCTGACGAAGGGCCAGAAGCCTCCTCCGCCGATTCCCGGCGCAGCTCATCGGCTGAGATGTCAGCCGCTCGCTTGGCCTGAGCATTCCTCAGCCGAGAGAGACCGACGACCGGAGCGTCAGAAAAGAAGGACACACGTTCCTGAGAAAGGAACGATCGCACACTGTCAGAATCGCACACCAGGCAAAAATCATGGGACAGTTTCTCGAGAGAGTGGTGTACTCATAGGAGGAGGAGGGTTCGCCGCCGAAAATCTGTGAGGGCAGCCCCTATTGGTGATTTCAGTGCCAGCCACGAAGAACTCAACCACCCGCGCCCCCAATGCATTTCTCGACAGGGACGTGCTTGTCTCCCGGGTGGGATCCTGAGTCCCGCTGTACTGGAACCCCAAGTGAATTCTCTCCTTCAAGGGCTGCACCCGGTGCTTGACAAAGCTGACCGCAATGCCAGGGCCCGTCAGCCCCTGAGTCTTCAGATCACTCACCAACGCCAGAAGCTCGGTGACTTGTCCCAATCCGCCGCCATCCGGGGCATCACTCCAGCATCGAGAAATTTTAGGAGCGCGGCCAGTGAAAGGGGCGAGAAAAGGATCAACATTGGCACAATAGAACCACTCCCGCCTCCAGCCTTTAAGGGAAGTCTTGAGGGGAATGGCGAAGTAGTGTCTCTTCAAGCCCTCTCGCGTTTGAAGTCCAGCGCCCCCAACGACGCTGGGAGCAGCCCGGTTCGGATGAGGCTTGAGCAAGAAGAGGGAGCGGAACAAGTCAAAATGAGGACGTATCCCAAGATACGCCTCGCAAAGGTGAACGAAGAGAGTAATGTGGAGAATGGAGTTGGGATTCAAATTGATCAATTCGATCTCATAATAGTGAAGAAGCCCCCGGAAAAAGGCACTCCCGGGAACGCTAAATCCCCGCCAAAAGAAGGACTCGAACACCACGATCTCACCCTCTTGAGGTGTGGGATAAGGTTCACCGGCGGCGGGACGTGCGGAGATCAACTCCAGCGGAAAAAGAACGCCGGCAGCGACCAGCTCCTCCAAGCGGGACGCCGTGGTGACGGAGGTCTCCCACCCCGCGGTCGCCGGGTCGGCGTTACCCTCCGAGGATGACAAGGACTCCGAAGGAGAAGACATCACGAAGAAGAAAACCCAGCGGGAAGAACCGCCGCGAGCCTATGGCGCGAAACCGGAAACCCTAGGTCGCCAAAATCGCCAAAGGAGATTTGAAGATTTCTCAACCGTGGTGGGGGAGAGACAAGGATGTCTTTACCCCAGCAAGGCTTTTTCTCACCTATAAGAAATAGGCCCCAATTTTCGCCTCAAGGTGGGAAGAAGCAAGGGCCTCCCTGCTTAATTCTGGGCCAGATCCAGGGCACGCCCCATGTCGGGCCGAAAGCTGGGTTGCGCAAAACGCAGCCAGGTGTCAAATCTGGTTCGAAGTTTGGGATAAAGTGCGCCCCATGATGGGCCTGAACGCCGGCCGCCACGGAAGATTGGGGCTGGGCACTTTCCGAACATCTTCCAACGGTACGCTCCATAATTTGGGGTCAATTGCTGGTCACTGTCTCATAACGTGATCGGGTATCGCGGGAGGATTTTTCACCAACACAGTCTTGAGAATGCGCCCCATGAGGGTCTGAAGCAGTGCGCCGTAAGCGGGCACAGGCATTACTCTGAATGACCATGGTATGCCCCATGAGGGTCAGCCGAGCAACAAGCCGGTTGCCGCGCACCGTAAACGGGCGCGGATACCACTCGGCCACGAGCCAAAAAGACTACGGTATGCCCCATGAGGGTCAGCTGAGCAACAAGCCGGTTGCCGCGCACCGTAAACGGGCGCGGATACCACTCGGCCACGAGCCAAAAAGACTACGGTATGCCCCATGAGGGTCAGCTGAGCAACAAGCCGGTTGCCGCGCACCGTAAACGGGCGCGGATACCACTCGGCCACGAGCCAAAAAGACTATGGTATGCCCCATGAGGGTCAGCTGAGCAACAAGCCGGTTGCCGCGCACCGTAAACGGGCGCGGATACCACTCGGCCACGAGCCAAAAAGACTATGGTATGCCCCATGAGGGTCAGCTGAGCAACAAGCCGGTTGCCGCGCGCCGTAAACGGGCGCGGATACCACTCGGCCACGAGCCAATCAACCACAGTGGCTTCACACTACAAGTTCTTTATGATCTCTTTTCCCGTATAATCTTTATGACAGGATAAGAGACGAAAATCCGATCCTAAAGCACTTGGGGGCTGCTGTGGGATGTCCGAGATAGGGGTCCCACAAGTGGGGCCTACACCTGACTGGGCTGGACGGGCGGAGCAGTAGGCCCAAAGCCCGGAAGCGCCACGTCGGGTCCGGAGGAGGTGCCGACTTGTTCCCCAAGGTAGCTCCCGATCGTTCGTGGAAGCTTCGCGCCATGCCCAACCAACCCGTCAAAAGCGAAGCCTGCAGCCTGACATTGGCAGAGCCTGCAGCCGCTGGAACCTGACGGAGTGGCAGGCGCGGGTCGGGGAAAAGCATAACCACCTCTCCAAGACGTAGTGCGCCATAGCCGATGAAGACAAAACACACGTTGGTGAGGCCACTATGTTGAGGGCCCGGTGGCGCCCATCTGTCATGTATCCCTCCCCTAGTATATAAGGGGAGGGGGGAGAAACAAGAAAGGAGGACGCTCATATATCTAAGAACACAGGACTAGGGTATTATCTCCTCCGAGAGAGCCCGAACCTGTCTAAACAGAGAGGTCGCCCTCGCATCCTGTGTTACCATCTAGCTCAGATCCCACACGAATCCCCTAGAATCACAAATCTCATTGCCGGCGAAACCAATCGTCGACACCCCTCCAGGTCAGACAAGAAGATTTCTATCGTGGGGATAACACCATATGGCTGGAATTCGAAGACATATACAATATCTACCATAGCGACTGTATGAACGTGTCTCTCATGGGCTGCTGGTGCCTGTAAGTATCAAGCTCATAACTTTACCATTTACTTCCTTGTACCATAGAAGTGCAGCTCTAATAACTTATCCATTTCTACGTAGAATGAAGATACAACGATGTAGAAAACAAAACATATTCAACGTGGGCTTCCTCGACCCGGAAATTGTCAATGAGATCGTCTTTCGATACAGCGCTAAGGCTCTTGAGGATTACGTTCTAGATGCATTCGTGGGACAACACTACAAACCATACATACTTCTGCCCTTCAACTTCATGTACGTATATTTACGTGTTCTCATAACGCATTGATAAACTTTTCTTTTTCCAAGGCATTGATAATACTGCTAGCTAGTTATATATATGTCGCAATATATGACCAGGTATCACTGGATCCTTTTGGTCATCAAGCTTGATAGTAGCAAGATCATTGTTCAAGACTCAAAAAGGGGACCGGTGGAACAATATCAGTATATTATTGATGTCCTAAACAGGTTTATAGCAAATATATATACAATTGTTTCCTTATTATATTGAAATACCTTGCTAATTCCAAGTTTGATAATTGCTATTCATAATAACGCGTCACACAGGGGGCATTCGCAAGGTTTATAAGAAGCAACAAGGACATTTCGAGAATGAATTCACTTTGTCCAAATAAGCACTCGAGTATTAAAGCAGACAATTGAAACAACTTATGTGGCTATTATGTGTGCCACTACATGCAAAAATATTACCCACGGCGATGTGCCCATGTTTACAACGAGGTGAGTGCACATATCAATTAATACTTACACTTTAATTAATTACATGCTCAGAGATTTATTAATTTCATTCTTTGTCACCCAACATCGATGTGCAAGATGTGATCCCGCCAAGACCGGGTTGAAGCACTCCAAGAACAACTAATTGGCTTTATTGTCGGCGAGATTGTATCCTCGACGGCGAGTTCCACACACGGGTTGGAGAGATTGTCCTTCTATAAGGACAGGTGAACTGACATCAACGTCGACCAAGGATGTAAACAGCGATGCACGCAAGAATTAAATCAGCTCGAGATTCACCCTTTTATTCTTTCAAACTTGTAAAAGTTGCTTATGTGTAAATCAAACTTGTAAAAGTGCTCATTATTTCATGTGCCCAACAAACCTGTCCATCTTTTAGTCTATTAAGTTCATACTTTTCTGTAAATGATCTGTGATTATTTCAATGAGTCGCATGAGTAATATATATTTAATTGTATACAAAAACCAAATATTTCTATGTATTTTTAATGTCAAAATCCATACATATTGATACCCTACTCAAAAACATATTATATATTGAATATATAATATACAATGCCTCTCCACAAGCTGTTATTATCTCCAACCGCTTGTGGAGAGAGCATCTCCACAGGCGGTTTGTAATACGAACCGCTTGTGGAGAGGAAGTCTTCACAAACGGTTTATAACACAAACCGCTTATGAAGATCTCCCACGTGGCGGTCCCCCGAGCCTTCCTGGACGCCTTTCGAACCGCTTGTGGTGTCTCACCACAAGCGGTTGTACGAACCGCTTGTGATACCCCGAAGGGTATCACTCCCGGTTGCTTACCAGCGGTTCTAAAACCGCTTCTGAAAGCGGTTACGAACCGCTTATGATGACTGGTTCTGTAGTAGTGCTCGTCTGTTCGCCTAAGTTCACACTTTTTTTAATCTGTAGCCCCTTTCAAATAAAATTACAAATCTAGTTTTCATTTTTAACCGTGAAAGTACCGACAGCCGACACGTAACACATATTACTTATCGTGCTCCTCTATGGGACAGGTTGCTGATACTTTACCTACCGCAGCGAACGAGATATCATAGTACCTAAGCTCAATAGGGAGATATCGCGGTGCTCAAGCTCAATTGGTAGATGCCTACTGCAGTACCCGAGCTCAATAGAAAAGTGGGGCTGCCACCTGCGCGCCACACTTATCGGTGATCTGCCGTAGTGGACGCAGCCTTTGCGGTGCCAGCTACCTACCATGGCAGGGGGTGCAATAGATAACACGTATAGCTTGTAGATGCTTTTATAGTCAAGAAAGGAACTATATTGCAATTTGGAGGGATAGATCGATGTGAAAAAAAAGTGCCAGGACCAAATACACAGGCTTCCGAAATACGTACTATCTTCCTTCTCAAAATTGAACCACCGGACCCTGTCTCCGTCCGCATCCTACGTCGCGAGTCGCGACGAGCTTCGCTTGTAGCAGTCGCTCCGTCGTGGGCTTCCTCTACGATTTAGGCAGGCGTGTTGTTTGCTGTGCTGCAGCACAAACCTCCGCGGTGATGGATCTACCCCCTCGTCGAGCCACATCCGAAGCCGGTTTCGTTGAACCCGCAGCCAAGCCGTCACCGCGAACTACTGTCTCGCACGCCGGCAGGAAGACGAGCAGAGTCCTCCGTCAACCGATTCACATATGAGAATACCCAAATCCTGAATAGGCTTTCATGATTTTTTTCTGAACAAATCCTTACTTTTCTATCTCACCTTTCAGGAAACATTACTACGTAGTACGTTTCAATTGGATTTCGTCGGTCCTGTCTACTGCTTTGAGATCTTTATTAGACTTACTCTAATTACTCTAATATTTGGATCTACCGTTATTTTCTTGTGCTTTTCACATCCATTGAGATTATCAGCCAATGCTGATGTTCTAATTTCTTTTCTCATTTGTTGGAAAACAGATTTGTTTGTCTCAAATGGTCAAGACTTGAGAGCTAGAGCTGTGACCCTAGTATTCCACCTTTTTGGGCTCGTCGGACAGTCTGCTCAGCATAGCCTAAAGCACGGCCAGCACGATTGTTTTCGGAGTGGGCCAGCACGATGACTAATGGACTGTGCCGAGTCTAAAAACTAGGCACAATAGGCGGCACGATACGATCAATTGAGCATGGTTAGGCCGCCCCAGCATGAAAGTGGCCCTTTATCTACAGCCCAGCTCATCATCAACTATCTTACTCCAATGACCCAACTCATCATCAAATATTACCTCTCCCCTTCACCACCTCATGACACATCCGACGAATTCGTTATCTCCCTCACACCTCTATCGTCTCCTTTCTCTCCCCCCTCTCGCACTTTTTCCATTTTTACTTCCTCCTACACCACCACCTCCCTCACCGTCGCACACCATCCCCTCCATATCGTCTCCCATCATCAGTGTCAAATCCAACGGTGTTCAATCACGCCACTAACGGATATGGCCTTGCGGCACCGCGCCATCAGCTTTGTTGGTTGTCCCAAGGAAGAAGATGGTGACGGCGTCGGATCTCAACAATCCTCACATCCTCGACGCTGTATCCAGCGAACTTCAGCCATGCTACTACCAAATATGGCCTTCCTGCACTACTTCTTCATTGCCCCCTGGCCCCCCTCTACACTTCGTCCTCATAATCACGCCAGTAGGTGCCATGCTTGTCTTTAGCTCCTTTTCTTCTTCCCAACAATAGTCAAAATGGACCGAACTTGAAGTGGCACAACATGAAGTTGTCATAGAGTCAAATGGGTTGTGCCTAGGTTGACCAGAGGTGAGTCGAACTAATGCAGCATGGTTTATAGACCCACGGCCCATCGAGCCCTGTTGTGTCGGCCCAACACAGCCTAGTACCCAAGTCCAGTAGACACTTGACACTAACTCATGGACTTTTATTTCTTTCTTTCTTGTATGTGGGATTGATACGATCAGTGAACATTAACAGAAATAATTATTGTTTTTGGAAATTTCAAGTTTTATTAATGTAGTGTTGAAGCATAATGAAAGTTTATTATAGTGATTACACAATATTATTGTCTTGTGCAAATAATATGTAAGATGTTGTAAAAACCCACCTAGTTGTGACCTATAGATTGGGACATTAGTGTCGTTTGTCTATTTTCTATTAAGACCATTAGGACTAACTCAAAATTGACGATGCTCGACCTCATGGGTACTAAAATTTTTACCATAGTAGTGATGTCTGCTCGACAAATCACTCCAACCGAAACAAAACCCAGTAAACTGTGACGTTAAAACCAACGGTGCTCGGACTTAACAACAAATTTCTTGGACATCTGAATTATCATGAATCATCAATTTTTATTAGAGGTGCATAATACTACATTTACTTCTATCATTATTTTCAAATACCAACTAATTAAAACATTATCTTATTTTTATGTTTATGTGTAATTGATAATTTAGAGGAATAATTAAACCAACATAACTCTTGTTGTAAGACCCAATATTATAAACCAACCAAGCTCAATCACTGACCAATATAATGAAGTGACTCTAATCACAGGCATACAGAAAATCAATCACTTATAAAGAGATAAATCAGTGTTCCACACAAAATAAACAAATACCTACAAAGGTAGTCCAAGAAGGATGTATTGTGATCAACACAAAATGATCATATCCACATTAGCTCACTAAAACACTGTTAAAAATTCTAACCACAATTTGAATGCATTCAGACCTTTAAAACCAAAAAGACTATGAATATGCATGTATATAGAAACACACAATCTCAGTTCAATATATGTATATATATATGTATATATATATATATATATATGTATATATATATATATATATATATATATATACACGCAGAATTTATCAATAAATTGATTCATATACTCATAATCTCGACACAACCAAAATACAGAATCTCATCCACATAATTAAAACATCCAACTTATGCATCTTTATTTATGGGCAGTACAAACAGTCCAACACATCCAAATCATCGAACAAAGGAAATCAGAGCAAGAGACTTTTGTACAAACATCATGTCAAAATTTACAAGAGACCTTTTGCTCTCAAACACTTCATACAAACTACAGTCCAAACTCTATAGGATAAAGATTTCAGCTCAATTCTCAAAAGTTTATAAAGAAATACATTTCTATTCATATTTAGCACCCTACCTAATTCTTCACATTGGACCACCACCTGTACACAACTCTCTCCCCAACCCTAGCAGGTGGAAAGGAAGAGAGTATGCATGCCTTCCACTTGCCCTTCCCTCTGTTCCAGCCCCTAGTTTCACCTAGCCCATCCTGCCAAACCGACTCCCTTTCTCAGCCCTTCTGTGCACATACAAGTGGTAGGGCACGGGGAATGAATGCCCTCCACCTGCCTTTGTCTCTCTTGCTTCTAGCCCATGGTTTAGCCCTTACAAAACCTGGTCTCATAGCCATCAAAGTCGGTTATGATGGCAGCATAAAAGCAAGTAAAAAGGCAATACACCCATAGCCTTTGCCACCCATCCATACTCACCATAGCATTCACTACCCTCTTTTCCTTAGCACTGGAAGAACACAGCTAGATGTCAGTTGCTAGTTGTGAACACACGAGAGGATGGGAGGCTGAGTGACTAGCTGCATGCTTGACACCTACACCTCAGCCCACACTTTTTCATCCCCCTCTCATCCATGGTCTTCACCTGCAGGCCCTCCGCAAACTAACTTCCAGAGCATATTTATACACACACACCCCATTGACCAACCTTCCCCTCGAAACTCCCCAACCCCACCTTCTTTTACTGCCAGCCGAAGGGGAGGGGCATCAGCTATTCCTTTCTTCCCTACCATTCCCTCTCTGGCCCTGTAGTGATAAAGGTACCAATATTAGAAATGATCATCTTTCATCTCTTGTCATGAATGGAGGGTGGAAACACATATAATTATTGTGCATATAAATCACCATGTTTAGTGTTGTTCAACCTGAGCTAGATAATGCAGTGCATTGAGCATGTTATGGTAGGAAACATCAAAATTGCTATCATGACTCAACATTAACAATATGATCGTGTGCCCAACTCCATCAAACCATATATAACTATTAGCCATCATTTCCACTGTGGCAGTTCATAACCTCCAATTTAATTGTTAAAAAGATCATGCCAAAACAAGTATTATTTCTATTTAAAATCAACATCTGAGGGAGAGTTTGAAATTGGAACACACATACAAGTAATATAGTCTATTATCGATCAACATAGCAAACCATATAAATTGTTTGACAACTCAATAACACATGATCTACTTTCAATGTGCTCACATGAATTTCAGAACACATACACATATTTCAGAGCACAAGCATAATACTCTATGTTGAAATTAGACTCATGCACATATATTTGTTAAAAGGAAAACTCCAGCGCATTTATCAATTTGGGACATAATGCATAATTAAATGATTGTGTCATAATCAACTCTAGCATACACTCTGTTTTAAGTATGAACACAAAAATATTAATTAATTGCTGTAGAGTACAATCACTAGTAGTAGAAGGGAGGGGATAGAAGAGGCACTTAGCTTGCGGAGAGTAAAGGGGGACCCGGTCAGAAAAGGGACAATCACCATCTCTTCTCCCCCCTACTACTTCCACCCTTCTTTGTAGAAAAAGGGTGTCCAAGCTTTATTTTGAGTGCATTACCCCTCAATAACAGTAAATGTTAGTCATTCATAGTCATTCAACGTATAATATCACTAGAGGATCTGCTAAGAGATTTAAAAGATTGATTTTAGAGCATGTATACATGCCTAGAAGCTCCACTACTCCTAAGTCTTGAGGTTCAGAAGAAAGCATTCATAAAGACTCATGCATACCAGTTAGACAACTGAAATATATGCTAGATGAAACATGCACAAGATTGTCACCAACTGACCAAGAATTGGGATTTTACACAGCGAACTACATAACAATGGCATAAGCAACTTGGGCACCCTCTCTATGCCATGGAAATGAACCCACAAAACTTTAGTCACCTATACTAGTCTAAGTTATTAGAATACAAATTTACATAACCATGACACAGCATGCATTCTCCCCAAAACCACCATACACATGGGCCAAACTTCTCCTTTTCTATGCCTTAAGCATATTTATACAAACATTCAAAGACATGCACTGCTCTCTGCCCTAGACTTCTAAACATCATTATGAACTAACCATAATCTCAATACATAGAAGGACATCTACACAATTACAAACGTAATCAAAATAATAGCAATGTAGTAGATCAAGAATGATAGGTCAAACACTAATAACTTTACTTTAATAGTAAATTATAGAGTTGATACCACATACTTCCAACAATTCATAACATCCACATCTACCAGCAATGTTCAAAGGTCAGACTCCAGTACACACATGACCACTAAACAATCTAAGATGTAAGCATATGAAACCAAATACTATAGACTTATCTTTCAAAATCACTTTGAGCATGGATCACATCATAAGGTATGCAACTACATGCTAGTCCAATAAAAAAATTATTAAGTAACGTACCAAGCATACTTGAGAAAAGAACACTTATCTTAAAAGAAAAGTGAGAGGAGGAAACCATGGCTGAGCCAAGGTCGGGTGAGGTGGTAGTCGGCTACAGGTGCTGATTCCCTACCATAGTAGAAGGGGTGGCTGACGCGGGTGGCCACTGCACCCTATGCATATAGTCCCCTGGGTGCAGCCCCCCACCACCACCGTCAATGAGGCTAGCCGGGCTAGAGTAACCTGGAGGAAAGTGAAGAAGAAGAAGAAGAAGAAGAGGGAGTGAGGAAAAAAAGAGGGGTTGGGTCACTTATCTTAGAACTACCATGCCGCTGGCCGGGCCTAGCATTGCTAAGAGAGAAAGGATGAGAGGCACATGAGATAGAGAGAAAGGGCGATGAGGGAGAGTCAGCGGCGGATGAGGGAGTGAAGGTGAGGATCTTGGGGGCAGATGTGATGTCAGGCATGGGGAAGGCCAGATTTGGAGTGACAGTAGCACGAGTGAGAGAAGGGAGTAGAGAGGGAGCAAGCAACGGGGGATGATGTTGGCACCGGAGGGGGGAAGGTGAGGGGCATGTCGCCGGCATGGAGGAAGGGGCAGGCAGTGTGGTCAGCTGCAGAGGGGGGAGCCATCGCTGGAGACAGAGGAAGAAAAGGGGGATGGTAGTTGGCAATCGAGTGGATGGGGAGATATATGGAGAAGAGTGGGATAAGGATAGGGTTAGAGATAGGAGACTTGGTGGACCAAGTGGGTTTGGCAGGCCGGTCGACTGGGCCAAGGCCGCCCGGTTGGGCCGAAAACCAGGGCGAGTAAAATAATAATAATAATAATAATAATAATAATAATAATAATAATAATAATAATATGGGAAAATCATTTGGGCTAAACACAATGAAAAAACAGAAAATTTTACATGTGTTTATTATTTTCTCTTTTTCTTTTCTCTTAAATAACTTCTAAAATTTATTTCTACTGCATCAGCATATAGAAATTAATGACATAAGAATCACTAAGTAAAACTTCAAGTGACCCCCTTAATAGAATTAATACACATAACACATGATTAAAATACATTTTCGTATATACATATGAAATGTATTTAGAAACATAAGTAAAGAAAGTTCCAAGTATTGAATGTCTCGATACTTCACTAGGAAATTTCTCCCAGAACAACCTAGGGAAATTAGGGCCAGCTGAGATTTAATTATTTTTATTAATAATTAAGTCATAACCTCTTTAACTCATTATTTCATCTACTTGTGCACCCGTGGGATAACCCTAATTAACATAAACAACTAAAGTGTACCATATAATTGCAATTAAAACCTTTGCAAATTAGAAGAATGCATAGAATATATAAATAAGGTTTTGTACCATTCTTAGGAACATATCTAATTAGGACTTTGCATCATAAACTTAAAATCAAATTATTGCAAGCAGTGAATCTCGAGAGGGGTCCAAAACACGTAGGAACATTTTTCAACGCTGGTAAGCTGGACAGAGCTCACTCAGGCAAGTCACCCTTTGACCATGTCTTATGAACTAATTTTGTGCGCTTGGATTGTTTTGAAATAATTGCATATGAACCCAAAAAATTCGATTTCTAAATAAAATTAAAACATCAAGTGGATCAGGTAGATTTAGTGATTGATTTTAAGGAGGCTGGATCAGAGAGGTCCAATGGTAAAACCATAACCCAGTTAGAGTTTTGGATTATATTTGGTGGGTTGAGGAGCTCAAGGTATGAGCAACCCAAGTAGGGTTGTTGTTAAAGTTAGGACTCCACTACGTAGGATATCACTTAAGAACATAATAAAACTGACGCTTACTTCAAAAGCAGCGCAAAGCATGCTGACCATAGACCTGGAATGGGACGGGCTGAACCAAAAACATACAAGTAGCGACTCTGCCACGGGTGAGAAGGTGTGTGAGACCCCGGATTGGCGATCCGAAATATCCTGTGTATTTCTGTACTAGTCCCAGATTAGTAGCTAGTACACACAGTCAGATAGTGATGAATCTTTATTGAACAGAACGAAATATTATAATAAACATAAAGTATCAGCCACATGGCTATTATTACATCACTCGGTCACATGACCAGAGTCCACGACAGCGGAAATAAAAGCAACAAGAGATAAAACCCATAAAACTCCACAGGCGATGACTAGGAACGCGCTCTCAGTTATCTTGGCGATCTTCAAAGCACTCCTCATCATAGAACTCACCGTCTTCGGCTGCATCCTGGTAGTTTCCTAATGACAACAATCGTGTAGCATGTGAGTACAAAAGTACTCAGCAAGTCTGGGAAAGTATGCACATGTTGGGCTTTCCAAGGAAGGCTTATTATGGTTCCTTTTGCATAAAGCTAAGTTTCATCAAACCATACTTAATAATAATTTTCTCAAAGCACATTTTAACAATTATTTTGACAAATGAAGTATTTAATAGTCTAGTGAAGGTTCTATCCACCATCACCAGTATAAGGCTCTATCCGCCACATTTTAAAAGATTATGGTAATCCAATTCATGACTCTATCCGTCATGATCAAAACAGGTTCCATCTACCTGGTTGGCTCAATCCGCCAATAAAACATCCGAGAGTTCTAACCACTCCCGAATCCCAAAATAAAACATCAGTTATTTTTAAAACCAAAACGAAAGTCTACCAATATGAAAGCATTCTTCACTTTGCCCATAACCGCAGGCACGACTATTCGAATAGTTTTAACTCTGCAGAGGGGTACAACTTTACCCACGAGACATGATATTCTCTTAGTGCCAAGTACTATTAACACACTTCCTTTGGTGTGTCGGCAGAGATATCATGACAAAGCCTTTACAATGTATACGCCTAACCCGACTCACCCGCTTAGGTTTCACCACTGTTAGGGTTCTATCTACCCAGTACAGAAGCCCCCTCTTGCGCCGCGTCGGGAGTATAGCTTGCCTCTATCTGGCACCCACATTCCACCAACTGGCGAGTTCAAGTTAGGTTTCTACAAATTATTCAGCCAGGTCGTACCCATTCTAGACATGTGGTTGTACGGTAATGCTTAGAATGAGAACAGTCATAAGCGTCGGTCCTTAATTGACCTGGGGCAGTACTTGCACAAGAAAAACTAGTGCTCCATCTGCACCCACCCGACATTCCATTCCGCCCAAGTTCAAACCATTTTTCATTTTATTTTTATTTTACAAAAACAGTAGCAAATATTTTGCTAAAATTCTCAAATCACACTTTAAATCAAAATTTTGATATAATCCCACCCGTGGGTCATTTAATCATTTTTTTGCACTAAGCACAACTACTGTTCTAATCAACAAGGGTCACAATATTGTTAAGCATGGCATAGCAAAGTATCCTAGGGTTACAGATAAACATGGATAACAATAATCAAGGAGTGGACGGCAATTCGGATTAACTAATCATCTATATTTGGCATATGATTATAAACATAGCAATGCAAGTTTAAAACATGGTAAAGCATTTGCAAACGAGGGATCAACATGCGTCAAGAGACTTTCCTTCAGTCGTAGCGAGGGCGTCGAAGTCTTGCGGGTCGGCGACAACGTCAACGGCTCCAACAAACTCTTCTCCTACACGCAAAACGGTAAAACCAAATAAATAAATAAAATATAATATAATATAAAAATTATAAAAGTTATATTGGCAGAAATGTCTTGATTTTAGATGAATTTAGAAATTTGAACAGAGTGATTCGGAGTTACGACGAAAGAGAACGAGCGTTTCGAACCTCCCGCCAGACTAGGAGAAGAAATGGCTGCCGGTGGAGCTCCAAAAATCAAATTAAAAATCTGATTTTACTGGAGGTAGAGGACATCAAGAGGGAATTCCAGCAAAAATTTGAGGATGAACGGAGGTCGGGAGTGACCGGGAGAGCTCGCCGAAGTTTCGGAAAGAATGGCTTCTACAGGGAGATCCGTAGGTTAGATTGTAGAAACTCCAATCTGGTTGTGTGGGGAATGATGATAGTATTCTGGGGTTCAATTTGTAGGATGATCAGACTAGCGGATCGTCGGGAAAAGCTCGTCGAAGTTATGAACGGAGGCGCGCGTAGTGGCGCCGACGATGGGAGGGGCGGCACACGGCCAGGGAAGGGGTGGAGAAGGCGCGACCAGGCATCGGGAACACGATGCTCGCGCCGGTTCAGCCGGAGGATCGTCGTAACAGTGGCGGCCAAGGCCATGTCGATGGCGAGGACACCCAAAAAAAATAAAATAAAAATCGGAGAACGTATTTGCGAAAAGGAGATGAGCACCGTGTAGGGGTCGACGAGACGAATCCAACGGTGTGGTCGGATTCGCGAGGAACTCACCGGATCAAGAGTAGTCGACGAAAAACTGAGCTCCAAACAGCGATTTCAACCGTGAAATTCGTCGCCGTCCCGCAACGAAAAGTGAAATTGATTGAGGGCTTTTGCTCGTGGCGACGACGCGAACACAACGACGCGATCGGATTCGAGTTTGGCTCACCGGAACAAAAGATGACACGGCGACGTCGACGGAGGACACCTAGCGTCGGTTTTCGCACTATTCCGGCGAGATGGAGAAGGGTGGCTATGGGGGAAAGTGAACACGGGGTAGAGGGCTCCGAGACGAAGGTTTGAGTGGTGGTGGTGCGTCGTTTCATGGAGAAACCGCCTAGTAATCACCGTTTTAATGGATTTCGGTTTTTGCTTGATTGTGTCGTTTCCGTTGGAATTTGGAACGAATGGTCATGGGGAACGGGTTTTCCTCGTCTCCCTCTTCACAACGGATCCGGCCTTTCGCATTTTGGTGTAGAGAGAGAGGAGTTATGGTAGATTGAAGAATGAATAGCCATGAAAGGAGTTCTCAGTTCTTCCTCCGGACAGAAACGCTCGATTGAAGGAGATGATGCTACATTAACATGACGCTACAGTAATCGCCACGTGGCGCTTCCCAATTGGTCGGAAATTATGTAAAAGCAACGCCCTAAAGAAAAAATAGCAAAAAGGGTCTAAAAATTCCTAAAAATACAAGGGAATATTTGAAACCCAATAAAATTGGTTTCACGGAATTTGATTAAAATTTGGAATTTAGAAAATTCTGGGACAAATAAAGGCATTTAACGAAAGTTCGCGAGCGTTAAAATACCAGAGAGGTTCCAAAAATCTTGGAAAAATTTTCAAAATATTTTTGGAATATTTGGAACCTAAGCAATAGGTTTCGGGATTTTTGTAGCATTTTCGAACTCGGGTGGAATTCTCGAGTACGAATTGGAATCTAGAAATTCGATTTTTCGAACGAAGGATGATTGAACTCCAATTTCGAAAGGATAAGGATGCCAGGTTAATTAGAACACCAAGGAAGATCCAAATTTTGAATTTAGTTCAATTTAAATTAGATTTTAGCAGAAGGACGAAATTGGGGATGTTACAAACCTACCCCCCTCAGAGAGAATCTCGTCCTCAAGATTCGGACGGAGAAAGAAAAAGATCGGGGAACTCTGCTCGAAGATCGTATTCTCACTCCCAGGTGGCTTCCTTCTCGGAATGGTTGCTCTACTGCAATTTACAAAACTTGATCACCCGGCTTCGGGTTCGATGCTCCGCTTCGTCCAAGATTTTGACAGGATACTCCGGATACGACAGATCTTCTTTCAATTCCATCTCTTCATATGGCATCTGATGTTGGGGTACTCTGAGGAATTTCTTTAGTTGTGAAACGTGAAAGACGTCATGTACACCTGATAGCTGCGGAGGTAGTTCCAACTTGTATTCAACTTCTCCTCTTCTAGCAACCACTGGAAATGGACCGATGTAGCGGGGTGCTAACTTCCCACTAACTCTGAATCGGTGCATCCCCTTGAAAGGTGAAACCTTTAGGTACACATGATCACCAGGTTTAAAATTTAATTCCCAAGGACGATTGTTAGCATAGCTCTTCTGCCTTGATTGGGCTGTCTTCAAATTCTCACGAATCACTCTAACTTGCTCTTCAGCTTCCTTCAGAATATCTGGTCCAATGATCTGTCCACCTTCGGTCTCTTTCCAGTACAACGGTGTTCTGCATTTTCTCCCGTACAGAGCTTCAAAGGGTGCCATCTTCAGACTGGACTGATAACTGTTGTTATATGAGAATTCCACATAGGGCAAATTCTAATCCCACGAACCCTTATAGGTCAGAGCACAAGCTCGCAACATATCTTCTAATATTTGATTTATTATTTCTGTTTGACCGTCCGTTTGAGGATGGTAAGCAGTACTGAAGTTCAAATTCGTGCCCAAAACCTCATATAACTTCTGCCAAAACCTCGAGGAAAACTGAGAACCTCGATCAGACACGATCTTCTTTGGCACACCATGCAAACACACAATTTTGGCCATATATAGTTCTGCGAGCTTATCACCAGAATAAGTTGTCTTCACAGGAATGAAATGTGCAATTTTTGTTAATCTGTCCACAATAACCCATATGGAATCATAACAGGACTTAGTCCTGGGTAGCCCAGTGATGAAATACATTCCGATTTCTTCCCATTTCAAACAGGAACTTGCAACGGCTGCAACAATCCGATTGGTCTCTGATGTTCTGCTTTTACAAGCTGACAAATAACACAACGAGCCACGAAATCAGCAACTTCTCTTTTCATATTGGATCACCTATACTTTTCTTTTAAATCCAAGTACATCTTGGTACTTCCTGGATGAATGGAGTAAACAGAGTCATGAGCTTCCTTCAAAATTACATCCTTGATCTCCTTTTGGTTGGGGATGACTATTCTTTTCCCAAACCACACAGTACCTTTTTCATCCTCAGAAAATCCAGGAAATTTTCCTTTCTTCATTTCATTCTTTAGGTCCGCAATACTTTGAGCCTATCTGATCTGATCTTCTAAGGTTGAGTGTACTTCCACATTAAAAATACAAGCTTCCTTCACCAATTCCAAATTAAGGTGTTGAAATTCTTCATGAAGTGCTGGCTGGCTTTCCTGTACCATAATATTGTTACAATAGCTTTTCCTGATCAAAGCATCCGCAACAACATTAGCTTTTCCCAGGTGGTAATGGATACCAATGTCATAATCCTTCACTAATTCTAACCATCTTCTCTGCCTCAAGTTGAGATCTGACTGAGTGAAAATGTATTTCAGACTCTTATGATCTGTATAGATCTCACATCGGTTACCGATCAAATAATGCCTCCAAATCTTGAGTGCGTGTACAACTGCGGCTAACTCCAAATCATGAGTTGGGTAGTTTTCCTCATGGGGTCGCAGTTGTCTTGAAGCATAAGCTATGACTTTTTCTTCTTGCATCAAAACACATCCAAGACCCTATTTTGAAGCATCACAGTAAACTTCAAAATCCTTGTGAATATCTGGTAGGACAAGAACTAGTGCTGACGTTAATCTTTTCTTCAATTCCTGAAAACTTTGTTCACAGGACGTAGTCCATTCAAACTTCTTCTCCTTCTTCAGAAGCTGAGTGAGAGGTCTTGCTATCCTTGAGAATCCTTCAATGAATCACCGATAATAGCCTGCTAATCCCAGGAAACTTCTGATATCCGGAACCGATTTGGGTTGTTTGCAATCCAGAACATCCTTTACTTTTGCAGGGTCCACAGCTACTCCTCCAGCAGAAACAACATGACCCAGGAAAGAAACTTCTTTCAACCAAAAGTCACACTTGCTGAACTTGGCATATAACTGATGCTCTCTTAACCTTTCCAACACTATCCTCAGATGATCTTCATGTTCTTTTCTGCTCTTGGAATAGACAAGAATGTCGTCGATGAAGACTACAACGAACTTGTCCAAATATTCCATGAACACCTTGTTCATCAAATTCATGAAATAGGAGGGGCATTTGTTAATCCGAAAGATATCACTGTAAACTCGTACAGTCCATGTCGGGTAGTGAAGGCTATCTTCGGAATATCTTCTTTCCATATCTTAAGCTGATGATATCCTGATCTCAAATCTATTTTGGAAAAGACTTGAGCTCCTTTCAACTGATCGAACAGATCATCTATCCGAGGCAACGGATACTTATTCTTTATTGTTACCTCATTCAATGATCTGTAGTCTATCACATTCTCAGACTACCATCCTTCTTCTTAACAAACATTACCAGTGAACCCCAAGGTGAAGAACTTGGTCTTATAAATCCTTTCTCCTGCAGTTCTTCAATCTGTTTCTTCATTTCTATTAACTCATTAGCAGGTAGTCGATAGGGTCTTTTTGAGATAGGGGCTATACTAGGTACAAGCTCAATTACAAACTCGATGTCCTGGTCTGGTGGCATACCAGGAAAATCCTCAGGGAACACATTCGGGTATCCATTCACTACAGGCACATTTTCCAATGATGTACCTTTCAGACGGTTCAGGGTACTACCCCCTTAGAGGAAAGATTAGAGAAGAATTCCACTCGAATTCCCTCCAGACTAGTAAGAGAGATAGCTCTACTAGAACAGTCTATCTGACCCTTGTACTTGGTTAACCAGTCCATTCCAAGGATTACTTCTATACCCTTAGTATCCGATAAGATTAAGTTCGCTAGGAACTTTACCCCTTTTATTATTATATCCATTTTTGGGCAAACCGCCGTTGTTCTTAGTTCTTTACCAGGGGATTGAACTAATAAATGGTTTCTTAACGGAACTGTATCCCAACCATGCTTTCTAACCAAGTATTCAGATATGAAGGAATGTGTTGCACCAGAATCAAATAAGACTGAAGCATTCACCGAGTTGACGAAGAACTTACCGTAGAACACATCCGGTGCGTCCTGAAATTCCTCAGCTGTGACATGGTTAACACATCCTCTTCCAATGGTCCGAGGGGTACGCGGAGTCTGCGGTGTACCTCTCCCTTGAGCTGGTGCTGGGGCACGGGCTGGTGTAGTCCCCAGGTAGAACCGAACTGGGGTGACCGGCTGACGCTTCTGAGGACAATTACTGGCGTAATGTCCCATCTCCCTGCAATTGAAGCACTGAACTCCTGCAGTTGCAGTGTTGCTCTTCTGATCTTGACTTCCTGTATTGCCAGCAGTAGCTTGACCAAATGGACGAGGGGTGGATATTGGGGTCCTAGCAACATTAGGGACTGCAGGCCTGCTGGGCTGCTGCTGGAAAGTACGAGGTCTAGAGCTGTTGGCACCACGCTGATTCTGGAACATCATCTTCCTCTTTCTAGACTCAAAGAGTTGACGCTGAGCATCTTCTTGAATCAAAGCCTTATTCACCATATGCTGGAAAGAAGGGAAGTCGTTCGACACCAGCTGAACCTTGATATTGGGGTCAAGACCCTCCATAAAGCGCCATATCTTTGCCTCATCAGTGGCAACATCCTCAGTGGCATAACGAGATAGCTGAGTGAAGCGGTTCAGGTATTCCGTCACAGATAGATTCCCTTGCTGCAACTTGTGAAACTCACGCCTCTTCATCTCCATAATCCCTTTAGGGATGTGAGTGGACCGAAAAGCTTCCACGAACTCATTCCAGAGTATATTCTGGGCATCTTCGTGGGCGGCACAGTAATTCTCCCACCAGCTAGCGGCTGTACCTTTGAGTTGGTGCGACGCAAACCACACACTCTCTACTTTATCACACTGGGCCAAGTAGAGTTTCCTCTCGACTTCCTAGAGCCAGTCGTCGGCTTCCAATGGATCTACGGATCCAACAAAGGTTGGGGGTCTAGTCCTCATGAATTCCCCAAACTTGGACTGGGGCGGCTGAGCTGCTGCCTGGGCTGCGGCGGCTTGAGGTTGGTTGAGGACATTCTGCACCAAAGCTTGAAGAATCTGCAGTTGCATAGCCATCATATGTTCCATATTGGGTGGATGATTCGGGGGTGGAGGTGGCACTGGTTCTTGTTGAGCTGCGGGTGGTTGCACATGCTCTTGTTCCTGATGATGTTGTTGCTCCATAAGCTCCTCCTCCTGGAACTGCACTCGTCCACGACCGCATCCACGGCCTCTACCGCGGCCTCTTCCTCTGCCACGACCTCTGCCTGGGTTCTCCATCTGAAACAACGGACGGGAAAAGCACAAGGAACGAGAGAAAAGCGAAGATAAGAAGATAGGGGAACTAAACAACACCCACCAAGACTAAGCTCAACAAAAGGAAGGAACACCAAAAGAGCTTCGATTAAAACAAAATAGTTTTATTACGATGGCTGTATCACTAGCGCATAAAGCACGATACAGACCATCACACCCAAATATTAACCGTTCTAGCGGGAACAAAAGATAGGTGCTATAGGCAAATACTAAAACTAACTACTCCTTTCACACTCCTTAGGGACACGAGAAAACGGATCCTCCTTGCTGGGCTCATCGCTGCTGATGTAGACTCCTCTTTCTCGGTGAACGAAGTAAAGAGAAGCATCTACTAATTTTGAGACCAGACAAGAACAGCAAAATATTTTAAATAGAAGACGAGACAAGATCAAGATGCTAAAATAGGAAAGATAGAAGCAAAGGAACTTAAAATTTTATAAATAGATTTTTATAAAAATAATAATCCTTAAGGCTTGCCATTTTAACTAGGTCACGTCCTACAGTCGTCTAGGCTCTGATACCACTACTGTGAGAGCTCGGATTGGCTATCTGAAATCTCCTGTGTATTTCTGTACTAGTCCTAGATCAGTAGCTAGTACACACAGTCAAACAGTGATGAATCATTATTGAACAGAATGAAATATTATAATAAACATAAAGTATCAGCCACATGGCTATTATTACATCACTCGGTCACATGACCAGAGTTCACGACAGCGGAAATAAAAGCAACAAGAGATAAAACCCATAAAACTCCACAGGCAACGACTAGGAACGCGCTCTCAGTTATCTTAGCGATCTTCAAAGCACTCCTCATCATAGAACACACCGTCTTCGGCTGCATCCAAGTAGTTTTTTGATGACAACAATTGTGTAGCATGTGAGTACAAAAGTACTCAGCAAGTCTGGGAAAGTATGCACATGTCGGGCTTTCCAAGGAAGGCTTATTATGGTTCCTTTTGCATAAAGCTAAGTTTCATCAAACCATACTTAATAATAATTTTCTCAAAGCACATTTTATCAATTATTTTGACAAATGAAGTATTTAATAGTCTAGTGAAGGTTCTATCCACCATCACTAGTATAAGGCTCTATCAGCCACATTTTAAAAGATTATGGTAATCCAATTCATGACTCTATCCGTCATGATCAAAACAGGTTCCATCTACCTGGTTGGCTCAATCCGCTAATTAAACATCTGAGAGTTCTAACCACTCCCGAATCCCAAAACAAAACATCAGTTATTTTTAAAACCGAAACCAAAGTTTACCAATATGAAAGCATTCTTCACTTTGCCCTTGACCGTAGGCACGGCTATTCGAATAGTTTTAACTCTGCAGAGGTGTACAACTTTACCCACGAGACATGATATTCTCTTAGTGCCAAGTAGTATTAACACACTTCCTTTGGTGTGTCGGTAAAGATATCATGACAATGCCTTTACAATGTATACGCCTAATCCGACTCACCCGCTGAGGTTTCACCGCTGTTAGGGTTCTATCTACCCAGTACAGAAACCCCCTCTTGCGCCGTGTGGGGAGTACAACTTGCCTCTATCTGGCACCCACATTCCACCAACTGGCGAGTCCAAGTTAGGTTTCTACAAATTATTCAGCCAGTTCGTACCCATTCTAGACGTGTGGTTGTACGGTAATGCTTAGAATGAGAAAAGTCATAAGCGTCGGTCCTTAATTGACTTGGGGCGGTACTTGCACAATAAAAACTAGTGCTCCATCCGCACCCGCCCGACATTCCGTTCCGCCCAAGTACAAAATATTTTTAATTTTATTTTTATTTTACAAAAACAGTAGCAAATATTTTGCTAAAATTCTCAAATCACACTTTGAATCAAAATTTTGATATAATCCCACCCGTGGGTCATTTAATCATTTTTTTGCACTAAGCACAACTACTGTTCTAATCAACAAGGGTCACAATATTGTTAAGCATGACATAGCAAAGTATCCTAGGGTTACAGATAAACATGGATAACAATAATCAAGGAGTGGACGGCAATTCAGATTAACTAATCATCTATATTTGACATATGATTATAAACATAGCAATGCAAGTTTAAAACATGGTAAATCATTTGCAAACTTGGGATCAACATGCGTCAAGGGACTTGCCTTCAGTCGTAGCGAGGGCGTCGAAGACTTGCGGGTCGGTGACGGCATCAACGGCTCCAACGAACTCTTCTCCTACGCGCAAAACGGTAAAACCAAATAAATAAATAAAATAAAATAAAATCTAAAAATTATAAAAGTTATACAGACAGAAAGGTCTTGATTTTATATGAATTTAAAAATTTGAACGGAGTGATTCGGAGTCACGACGAAAGAGAACAAGCGTTTCGAACCTCCCGCCGGACTAGGAGAAGAAATGGCAGGTGGCAGAGCTGCAAAAATCAAATTAAAAATATGATTTTACTGGAGGTAGAGGACACCAAGAGGGAACTCCAGTAAAATTTGGAGGCCAAACGGAGGTCGGGAGTGACCAGGAGAGCTCGCCGAAATTTCAGAAAGAACGGCTTCTATAGGGAGATCCGTAGGTTGGATTGGAGAAACTCCAATTGGGTTATGTGGGGAATGATGAGAGTTTTCTGGGGTTCAATTTGTAGCACGATCGTACTAGCGGATCGTCGGGAAAAGCTCATCGAAGTTATGATCTGAGGCGCGCGTAGCGGCGGTCGGGCGGCGTGTAGCGCCGGCGATGGGAGGGGCGGCGCACGGCCGGGGAAGGGGGTGGAGAAGGTGCGACAAGGCATGGGGAACACGATGCTCGTGCCGGTTCGGCCGGAGGATCGCCGAAACGGCGGCAGCCACGGCCATGTCGACGGCGAGGACACCTGAAAAAAATAAAAAAAAATTTGGAGAACGTATTTTCGAAAAGGAGATGAGCACCGTGTAGGGCTCGACGAGACAAATCCAACGGTGTGGTCGGATTCGCGAGGAACTCACCGGATCAAGAGTAGTCGATGAAAAACCGAGCTCCAAACGGCGATTTCAACTGCGAAAATCGTCGCCGTCCTGCAACAAAAAGTGAAATTAATTGAGGGCTTTTGCTCGTGGCGACGACGCGAACACAACGACGCGATCGGATTCGAGTTTGGCTCATCGGAACAAAAGATGACACGACGACGTCGACGGAGGACACCTGGCGTCGGTTTTCGCACTATTCTGGTGAGATGGAGAGGGGTGGCTATGGGGGAAAGTGAGCACGGGGTAGAGGGCTCCGAGACGAAGGTTTGAGAGGTGGTGGTGCGTCGTTTCATGGAGAAACGGCCTAGTAATCACCGTTTTAATGTATTTCAGTTTTTGCTTGATTGTGCTGTTTTCGGTGTAATTTGGAACTAATGGTCATGGGGAACGGGTTCTCCTCATCGCCCTCTTCGCAACGGATCCGGCCTTTCGCATTTTGGTGGGGAGAGAGAGGAGTTATGGTATATTGAAGAATGAATAGCCATGAAAGGAGCTCTCAGTTCTTCCTCTGGGGACAGAAACACTCGATTGAAGGAGATGATGCTACAATAACACGATGCTACAGTAATACGATGCTACAGTAACCGCCACGTGGCGCTTCCCAATTGGCTTGAAATTACGTGAAAGCAACGCCATAAAGAAAAAATAGCAAAAAATGGTCTAAAAATTCCGGAAAAAATCGTAACAATACTAGGGAATAATTGAAACCCAATAAAATTTGTTTCACAGAATTTGGATGAAATTTGGAAGTTAGAAAATTCTGGGACGAATAAAGGGCATTTAACGAAAGGCTGCGTGCGATAAAATACCAGAGAGTGTCCAAAAATCTTGGAAAAATTTCAAAAATGTTTTTGGAATATTTGGAACCTAATGCAATAGGTTTTGGGATTTTTGGAGCATTTTCGAACTCGGGTGGAATTCTCAAGTACGAACTGGAATCTGGAAATTCGATTTTTCAGACGAAGGAGGATTGAACTCCAATTTCAGAAGGATAAGGATGCCATGTTACTTAGAACACCAAGGAAGATCCAAATTTTGAATTTAGTTCAATTTAAATTAGATTTTAGCAGAAGGCCGAAATTGGAGATGTTACAAGGTGACTGCTACTAGGGGTGAGCAATCACCCTAGGGCGAGACATCAAGGGAGGAGTTTCGACCAGTGAGCCTTTGGTTAGGCAAGGTGTGTGAAACCCTCCCTTTTATGCTACAGTGCACCATAAAAGAAAGGTTCTGAAGTGCATCCCGTGCTAGTCCCATGATCAGTAGCTAGCACTTACTAGCACAATTTGAAATCACAACCATACAGAAGTAGCAAGTTTTATTACATCGGAAGTTTAAAGTACATAGTTTTTAAACAAAAGTAATCCACAGTGAAATTCTTCATCTTGTAGTATGCCCTTCTAAGCCCAAATTCCACAGGCAATTGACAAGGTGAAACTAGAAACAGTCGTCGCCAACCAACTTGAGTTCAACGTTATTAATATCGTCTTCAGGATTTTCTGTTTCTTCACCTAAAAACTACATTAGAGCAAGTTGAGTACAAAAGGTACTTGTAAGACTTTACAAAGATTAAATATATGCAGGCTGGAACAAATGCATGGCTGGAAGGTTTAGTTTTTGCGTAAAGCTGAAATTTGAATGATAAATACTGAATAATGAATGAAAGCATAAATAGAAATTTTTAGAATCAACTTGATGAGTAATTAAAGTAACAAGTAGTAAATAACAGAAGAATAATGCATTTACTCACAGCCCTTCGTGAGTAAATAAATAGATAGTCGTCAAATCCATGACAAGATAAATAAGACTTACAATTGAAAATTTCTCAAGAAATTAATCCAAATTTGAACCATATGATCATTTTTATGAAAATTCAAACATCTAACTAGTGCTAGTTTTCCAAGTTATCCATGACCATGGATACGGCAAATCGATTAGTTTTACACTCTGCAGAGGTGTACTGCTTTACCCATAAGGAATGATCATCTCATTGTGCAAAGCTTAATTAACACAATTCCTTTGGTGTGCCGCGGAGAGATCATACATAACCGTTACATTATTTAAACCTAGCTTTGCACTAGCCTGGTGACGTTAAGTCCTTGCTATGATAGAAACAAATAATCACATGAAGTATGATCTTTTGAGCTTAGTAAAACAATATAATCGTTTCTCCCCATAGCCAGGCGTGCACCATTACATCGGTAAACGTTGGTTCCAAATCACCTCGGTGTGGATGTCCCTTCGAGCAATCCAAACGGAATAGCCCGTGCTACTTCGGCCTTCCAATATGCAAAGCTAGTTTTAAATAACTTAATAGGTTAAAGCCATCCCATGCCAACCCTCATGGTTGTACGGTTATACTTGGATCATGCGACACTACGTTCGATCCTTAATGTGACATGGGCGATAGTCTCCCCTATCTACGTACAAGTTAAAACTTGTACAACCAACTATTGCCAATAATCACCCACGTCAAAACTGTAGTTTTATTTCAGTTTTATTAAACTATCAGTATCCTTTACTTCCCAAATTCTCCATTAGAAAATTTCAGTAAGAAAGGTAGGTGTGGCGTGTATGTCACCAATATCTTCAAGAGCAGTGCTAGAGCAGTTTTATACTCAGTTCAACATTATAAACTTAACCATTCCTATGGTTATCATGGATCACATTTCAGATTAATTAAGGAAATCCATCAAGGTGGGATATAACTACTAGTAAACTCAAAATAAAGATTTGCTAGAACATAAAGCATGCAAGAAGATTCTTAATCACATTTTAATTAGTTATAAAAACTGGGTTCAAGATGATCAAGAGGGTGCTTGCCTTGCTCTTTTGGGATGTACTCGAGAGCGGGATCATCGAAGGTGGAGTTAGTAATGTTGGTGTCTACGCATTGCCGAATAAAACACACAAATTCCAATTTTCAATAGCGGCAAAAGAAATCAAATAAAGAATCAAATAAGATCACACATCAAACAAGTAGGGTCAATATCAGAGTATCATTATTTTATGTGATGGTAGTAGTTTAAAGTTACCATTGATTGTCATGGTTATACAACACTTCCACCTATTCTTTTGTGTATTGTTTTATTTTAAGTTATGAATTTAAGAAGCTAAAATTGAAGATTTTAAACATATTTAAATTCAAATTCTAGAGACCAAAATTGAATAAAGGAATAGTAACAGTACATAAAGCAGTATAACCGGAAGGAATTAAATTAACATGGTACACCCTAAGTATTATTTCAAAATCATGTTGTTTACTATCTAATTAACACTAGAGAATTTGTTTCACATTATTTGGACAAAAAATGAACAAGTTATGGCTATTTGATTATTTCCCACATTGAAACTCTATTAATTTAATGATACATGTAAACTAACCTCAAAATCAGATTTCTTTGCATAATATGGAACAAGAATTCTAGCAAAATTTATTTCACTCAGTTTGGATCTAATTTGCACAAAATTTGTATGTAGCTAACTTTAAACATACTATTCAAATGTAAATTATGATTTAAATGGTTAAAAAAAGCTCAAATATTTTTTACATATTCTAAAACTACATGATTTAACACAAATTTAGAAACTTGTTTCACCACAATTGGATTTATGGTTTAAAAGTTATGCCCATTTGAATGCATTCGGTTTCAATAAATCAAGTAAATTCGGAAATACGTTTTCCTTAAGGGAAAGCGCATTTTTGAAGTTTCACGCGCGCTGGGTTTTGAAACTGGGCACTGACGCTGACATCGGGCCCCACCGGTCAACGGCACATGTGCGGGTGAGGCGCGCGAATCGTGCGGCTGACATGCGGGCCCCGGTTGGCAGTGACACAGACTTATGCGCAGTGACTAACGCGATAGTCCCGCAGGGCAGTGGCTCCGAGAAAAGGTGCTCGGTTCCGAGCTCGCCAGCGACGAGGCACAGTCGAATGCACGCAACTTAGGGCTCCGTGAGCACCAGCGCTACTGTGCGGTTCCGGGGGACCGGTTGGATTCGACCAAGGACAGCCGGAGCATGGTGACGGTCCACGGTGAACACTGGTGTGGTAGCGCTATAGCTCAAACCAAACATGATCATCATGCGCATAAGCAACGCTAGACTCCTTGGATTCTAATGCGCAGTTCAATTGTGAAGGGGGGTCAAGAAAATGGGTCCTCACCATGCAGTGGCAGAGACGGAAGGATGGTGATTGGTGGGAGGACTCTCCGGTGGGTTTCCAGCTGAAACAAGTTGCGCAAAAGGTTCATGAGTGCCCAAGGATACTTTGGGTGCAACCAATTTGGACGATTCCTTACCGAGCTTCGGCAATTTGGAGTTTCCCCCTTTTCGGGTCTCGCCGAAGCCGAGGAAGACGAAGGTGATTTGGGTTGATTAGGGCTCTAAGGGAGAAATGGAGGTGTGGTTCAGGCTGAGGTGATCATAATGCACTCGGTCGGTCCTTCAATAGAAGCAATGGGCGGCTAAAGTAGTTTGAATACCGAAAATGAAGTGGCGGTCGATTCTCGGTTCGCCTTGAGCCACGGTGGTCTTTGCTGTGCAAGGTGTGGGCAGCCTCTTAGGATGTTAGCGGCGTGGCAGGGCGGCTTCGAGCGAGCGTGAAAATGCGGATAGAAAGGACAAAGGCGAGGCGGCAGAGGGGATTTTTTGGTGGCTATTCGCGCGAAGGAGAGAGAGCAGAGCGAAGGGGTGAGTTGGGTGAGGACGAAGCTGACAGGTGGGGTCAGGTCCCCCTTGTCGGCGAGAGGGAGAGAGGAAAAGAACAGAGTGACTGGCATGTGGGACCGGAGGGAAATGGGGGCCATCTGGTAGCGTCTCGAAGTGACTAGACCCGCCCGGCAGGTCACAATGCTCGTGGGCCCCACATGGAAGAGAGAGAAAGGGGAAAACAATTTTCATTTTTTCTACAGAACCAACTTAGGGAAAATATTTCAAGGGTGAAAACACTTCAAGAATTTTTGAAACTTTTTGGTACGCGTTCTGGATAAGTTATCTACGTGCTGTAAATTTTGGGACACTAGTTCGAAACTATTATTTTATTAAAATTCTGACAATTTGTTCTACACAAGAAGACTATTTCGGTTAATGATTTTATTGAAGGACTAAATCAATTAGAAAATTTTTGAATCTTTTATAAAAGGTCCAGAGTAACATCGGGAACCTTCTAAAAAAATTCCAGATTAAATGTCCAAGTATTTATTTTATTAAAATTCTTTTACTTAAATTTCCTAATTTTCATAATTGGATTAATTAATTTGGAATAATTGCTAATATTGATTATTAATTTTCACCGATTTTACTAGAGATAGATAAATGTAACATCCCAAAATTTGGGTTTTCAAAAAAATTTGGTTTAGTTTAGCTTCCCAAAATTTTTCGTTGATTTTCTCGCATTTATAAAAGTTTGATTTGAATTTAACAAAAGCTAAAACAATTTAATTTGATTATTATAAACTTCAAATAAAATAAATTTAATTTTATTTGGGTACCTTGTGCTTCAAGAAATTTTCCTGTAATTTTTGAGATTTTTCGGAGCTCGTTTGCTATTTATCGGATTTATTTGGAATTAATTTAAACTAAGCCTTTCATTCGAAATCAATTAAATATTTGGAAAAGTTTAAATAAATTTTTGTTGCAAATATTTTATTTGAGTTCAAAATGTCTCAAAATATTTTCTAGAATTTTTCTGGTATTTTTATTGCCTGATTTAATTTAATTGTCTCGATTTATTTTGTTACGAAAATGTTGGAAATTCTGGTTTTGGCATTGGGCCTCATTCCCTCTCTCTCCTCCCGCCGGCCCATCCCGCCAGCCAGGCCCGCCCGCCGCGCCACCGGGCGTGCCCCTCCGCCGGCTTGGGCCAGCGCCGCCGCCCACTCCGCCCGGCTTCGGCAGGCGTGGCGCCGCGCATGGGCCACGCCGCCGCCTCATTGGCGGCGCGCTGCGCCACGCTGGGCGCTTCGCCGCACGAGCCAGGCTAGCCACCCACCGCCGCCACGTGTCGCGCCCACAGCCAGCCACGTCACCCCGTGTCCGAAACGCACACCAAGTGCTCGATAAAATGCCTATAAGACCCGTTTTTACTCCAAACGCGTCCAAACTTGCTTTTTCTTGACCTAGCCGCCACCCTAACCCCATGTAGACCTACCATGACCTCTCCCACGGATCTTCAACCTCCGGATCATCTCCAAAACTCCGAAGCCGCCGCCATGTCCTCCGGACGTCGCCCAACGCCGGCCGAACTTTGGAGCCGTGTCCTGGGCAGCTCGTCGACTCTTTTCGCAATCCGTCTTTGCCATGGTGTGCTCCAAGGTACCATCTGTTTGCTGTCCAAAATTCAGCCAGTTTGGCCCACGGAATCAAAAGTTATGTCCGTTTCAATCTCGAATCTTGGAGAGGCCATAACTCTCTCAATTTTTCGAGTTAGGTGCTCAAATTGTTTTTGTAGACTCCTGGGGATGTTCTCTACATGATACATATCTTTCCTCACGGTTTTTCTCAATGGATTTTGTGCAGAAAATTCTTTTCTCTGATCAGACTGCGTTCCAGACAGCGACAATCATCCTCGCGCGTTCCCCGCTGTTCCAGAAGGTAATTCTTCGCGCCACCTGCGTCACGGTGTGCCTCTTGGTCCTGTCTAGATCTCGGTCAAATTTCCTTAAGTTCCGATCATTATTCTAGAAGTTATGGCCGTCCAAAGTTTAGATCCGAAACCCGTTAATCGGCAGTTTGTGATCAATCCGGAGGGGCGCCGCAAAATCCGCCTATACCGTTGAGTTCGTCTCGCCGCGTTCTACGTGTTAGACATTCCCCCTTTGCCATACCATCCTCCGAAATTTTTTATATATATTTAGGCCACCGTTTAGCCGTCGCCGCGCGTCGCCTTTTGACGCCGGCTATTTTAGTTCGCCCCGGCCGTGTTGTCGCGTCCGGTGGATCATCATGTACTGTTTTGGATCATCCTTAGATTTCTTTTGGCCTCCGTTTGCCGTCGGAACCGATTCCGGCCTAAAACCGTCATTTTCGGCTTAACCCGTTGTTGCCGGTTCGCGTTTCGGTTAGCCATCCTTAGTAGCATTTTATCGCGGCCATGTCATTGCACCGACGATCGCTACCTTGTTTCATGAGTATCCTATCATTGTTTGACCTCCACCGTTAATGTTTTGCCGTTAACGTTCGCCGTTAACGTTTCCCCGTTAACGTTTCCCCGTTAACGTTCCTCCGTTAACGTTCCTCCGTTAAAGTTTCCCCGTTAACGTTCCTCCGTTAACATTTTGCCGTTAACGTTTCACCGTTAAAGCTCCGTCGTTAACGTTCCACCGTTAACGCTCCGTCGTTAACGTTTCGTCGTTAACGCTCCACCGTTAACATTCCATCGTTAACATTCCACCGTTAATGTTTCCCCGTTAACGCTCCGCCGTTAACGTTCCGCAGTCGCGCTTCGCCGTTAACGCTTGGCTCTCGCCAACCGTTGTCATCGTATGCGTGCATTCATGCAAGAGCCCTAGTGCGATGTCCTCATCTTCTCTATCATCATGACGTGAGCCTAGCCTCATCGTCATGTCATCTTCAAAGCCGAACCAAAACCGTAACCTAAGACCGGTTCGATGAACTAAGTTCATCGTGAGCCGCGTTGTTATCTTTGCAATCTTTCCCGTTGTTTCAATCGTGGTAAGACGTCTGTCTTGTCTTATCCCTGAAAACCTAATCTACCTTTAACCTAGACTTCGTTCGTGGACTTGGTCGATAGACCATTGGCCATGTGTCATACCCTTGTGCCCGATCTAATCTATCCGTCTCTCTTTTGTTTGACCGTGTTTCGTTCAGTCAACAAAAGTCAACCTTGCGCTCCAGTTTAGTTCATTACGAACTAACATATCTTTATGGACCCGGTCTATAGATCGAGTGCCCATATGTCGTTATTTGTCCAATAAGATAATAACTTCGGAAGAAATATTCTTCGGAATATTATTCTTTCTTCCCCAGTTTTAATCTTTCCCTCTTCGGTGTTTTCCCGAAAGCCCGTTCTCTTTTGTCAACTCTTCGATCTAATCTGTTCAAGTTCCCAAATCCTTCCAAGCCATTATGCCCAATGCTGTTCGTTCTTAATTTGGAGTTTATTTGAATTGTCTTTTGAGTTTTGTTGTATTTATGTTTCTTTATCATTAGACGAGTCGTCTGGAAATCGTTCTAGGAGCTGAAGATCAAGGAAGTGAAGATCGAAGGTTGAGGATAAAGAATCAAAGATAAAGAGTAAAGAACAGTAAAAATTGCAAGGGCCAGGCAAGTTATGCTTTGACCATGTTGCTCCCATTTTCGAAACTTATGTTGTTTCAAATTATTGCATGATAGTTTGAGTTAAACTGATTTCAATTAATTTGGGATTAGATAATCAACCTACTTGTTATCGCCACCTTGCCTATAATGATTGTATGCCATGATTCATTTGTCACCCTAGGTTTGTTGATTAATAGTTGGTAGCTAGTAAATTGCCAACATGGGTTAGATAGAACGTATTAGTTGCTTAGACCTGCAACGAGTCAGTGCCATCATTTTGGAATTATAAATGTCAATATTGATTAATGGAATATGCAATGTATTTTGAAATCGTGTGACGTGTTGCCGACACGATGAAGTGATATGCGGCGGCCTTCGTGCTTCTTCAAGGAAGTTGAGTTGTTGTTGGCATTGTGTTGCGCAATAATCAACTGAGGTGATAAAATGATTTAGACTGGGGCATGTGGCAAGAATGATCGGGTGGGCCAGTGGTGGCACCGGGAATGATGATTTGGTTCTTCGGGTAGTCTTGCCCTGGTCACCTTAAGGACTTAACCTTGCAAGCCTTTGAACTGAGTCAAACGTACAACCACATGTCTGTAATGGGACGGACCTAGTTGAGTAAGTTACTAATAACTTGCATGTGGTACCTCGGGGTGTCAACTACATCTTTTGTGTAGCTTGAAAGGGGAGCGTACCAGGGCTGCGGCATGGTACCCGTCCAACGGTATGTCGGTCCCATACTTCGCCTTTGTTAAGGGAAGGGAAACCGGAGAGGTTCACTTGTGTAGTTAGAAGTTTCCAAAAGGCTTTGTTATGATCACTCATTCGCATACTCTTGTATGGCGATACACGGCTGACGTGATGAGTTGATTGTATCTTGTGGGTAAAGTGTATAACCTCTGCAGAGTGTAAAATCTATTCGAATAGCCGTGTCCGCGGTACTGGACAATGCTCGGGGATTACAGTCAAGGGTTAGCTTTTCATGAAAATGAACTTGGGATTGGAGGCAGTTTGCCTGTGGAAAAGTGATAACTGTTTAAGGTTATGGAATGGTTTACTTGTGAAATAATTGTGCAATCTATTACTGTTATTATTGTTTTACCGCTTTACAATCTATTATGAATATTTGTGAATGCTGTTTATTGCAAAATAACCCCTTTAGCCTGTCATTTGGAATAAGCCATGCATATAGTTATTAGACTTGCATTCTGTGCATGACTTGCTGAGTGCTTTATGTACTCACCCCTTGCAAACAAACAATCACCAATGAGCAGAAGTCTACATCGTCAAAGAAGAAGAAATTCCGTGAGAAGACGATTATCTAGGAGTCGAACCCTGTCAGTTGCCTGTGGCGTATTGATGGGATTCACCGATGTTCTTCGTTCCGCTGCTGCTTATTTGGAGTTGAAGCTGTCAAGGCTTCGCAAGTGTAAGGTTGACCTTAAGGTCGTTCAATAGTTTATATTCTATATTTAAGTTATTTTTATTATTCCGCTGTGTATGATTGTGATATTCATCTATGTTGAGACTGTGTGCACTAATGTGATCCTGGACTAGTGCTGAATACACAGAGGGTCCGGATTTGCAAATTTGGGTCTCGACAATAAAGATCTAAATATGTTATGGTAAAAAGTTGGACTATAGTAAAGCTAGATAAAAATTTACAAAATTACTTCTTTGCACTATTTTCAGTCAACCACTTATCAAAATCCATCTTTTCCTTATCTAAATGTGTTCACATTTATTTTAACCGGTCCAAAACGTGATCCTGAGGTATCCAAGGATATTTCTAGCATTTTGGAGTAATTTCTCACTTTTTACTATTTTGTCTTTACTATTTCCTTTTTCCCAATTTCCAAAACATAATTAATCAATTTTTTTCAATGTCAAGAAATTCAGAAAAGGGCACTAAATCAGGAAATGCAATATTAATTCACATTCACAAGTTAATAATGTATTTCATTTCATACTAAATTTTTTGGGATGTTACAAGGTGGAACTAGGCAAAGGTCAGAGTTGGTTGGCCAAAGGTTCTATTTTCTTGGCTTAGTCGTGAGCCCAATGTAGCACATTAGTCGGACATTATAAGCCAAGTGATGATATGAGCAAAGTAGTACACCTTTGATTAGGGTTAAAATGTGATATCACTCATAGCTTCGGGGTTTGGAAGTGCGTCGTGTGGGTTTTCCTCTAACACAGGTTGTAAGATCCCACATCGCTCTACCGTTAATAGATTTATAAATTACAACTTGACCTTTTTCAACAAATAGGTAAATGATGGATATTTTAGATAAAGAGTTACTTTAGAGATACGACTTGGTGGCCGGGAGGATATATATAAGGGCATAAATTCATACACCAATTTTCTGCAACTTGCTGAGTACTGGAGTACTCAGCCTTGCTTCTTTTCAGTCTTTCGTCAGGCATGATAACTCTGACGATAAAGATGATCTTCATTATAGCATGAGCTCTATTAATGTTGCTAATGGGAGAACTACAACTATGGGAGGGAAAGTTGGAAGCCTCGACTTTGTGAAAACCATTTAAAGGGAGGCATAGACTTTTATATTAGATAGGTGGGCGGTGTAGCATTCACCGTAGCTAGATCTAAGTGAGCACTACCTGTGTCATATGAATAAGGTACATCTACTAAACGGTGAAAGATTCTATCGATGCATGCCATTGTTTTCCTTAGCTGATCTTGGCGCACTTTGTTTTGCGACGGTCTCCGTTGTGTTTGACCTAATAAAAAAAAAGCGGTATGAAAGTGGTTTTTGCAGATATTTCACCGTAAAAAAAATTCATCAAATAAAATAACAGCAAAAAGGCTGAGCTTTAAAACATCATACTAATTAGGTATTAAAAATATAAAATATACCTAGTATTTACAAACAACAAACCAAATAGTATTACGATCTCTGAACTTAACCAAAGAGTAATATAAAAACTTTCCAAATCTTAAATTTTGGACCAAAATTTAAGAATAGTTTTAAAGATAAAACATCAAAAAAGTAAAAATAATATATAACTATAAAAATGCCACATCTAAAACATACTTAAAAAACAAAAAAAATTGTATTTTAAAGATTTAATTTCGGGATCAGATGGTAAATCATTTGGATGCCCTTATTGTCGTAACAGGCTTTGTTGGGGCGGACATCGATATCGCACTTAAAATTTGCGAGCTGTTACCACTCATCATGTCCCTTTAACTTCCTGAAGGATCATGACCTGCAACGCGCACCCACGCGCCCTTTTATGGCGCTCGCGCGGCTACCATCCGATTCGCACCGCCGGTGTGGGACTACACAATTTCTCCGCGCTAACCAAAATACCTGCACTGCATTGCGACGACATGCGTAATTGGGCTGTCATGCTTTAGTTCTCATTCTCAAGGGCCGGAGTAGACCGGGCCTAATTGGGCATTGGCAAGGGTCATCTGGTTAACCCGGTAAAACCACCGTTACGAAGCTTCGAGCGCCCTAATTCAAAACGGCGGCCATCGAGATGCCACCGCCCACCGCCGGCCGCATCTCGGGCCTGCTCCGGCGCTGCGCGGTCGCCGGGGAGCTCCGGAATGGCTCGCAGCTCCACGCGCAAGCCCTTGTAGGCGGATGCCTCCCCCACGCCACACTCGAGATCGACTGCGTCCTTCTCTACTGCTGCTGCGGTGCGCTACCTCGGGCCCGCGACGTGTTCGACTCAATGCCTTCGCCGTCCATGCACGCATACAACATCCTCCTCGCCGCGTCGCCACCCCGCCCCGCGCTGGACCTCCTCTCCCGCCTCCTCTCCGCGGGGATACGCCCCGACCACTACGCCGTCCACGCCGCGCTCCGCGCGTGCGCGGAGCTCCCGGACCAGTTTCTCGGCGCCGCGCTCCATGGCTTCGCCATCCAGCTCGGATTTCTCGCTAATATTGTTGTATGCGGCGCTTCTGAGCATGTATGCCAAGGCTGGTCTCCTAGACGATGCGGTGAGCATGTTCGACGAAATGCCAGAGAGAGACGATGTCCTGTGGAATTGCATGGTTACCGCTTATGCAAGGGCCGGGAGGGCAGCAGAAACCTTAGCCCTCTTCAGGAGGGCGCAGATGGAGGCGGTGAACATGGCGAGGGATCTGCGGGCTGTGCCGAGTGTGCGGGAAGGAAGGGGAGCTGAGGAAGGGGAGGGAAATCCATGGTAGGATGGTGCGGTGCCTTGCATTCGATTCCGATGCCCCAATCGGGAACGCCCTGATCGACATGTATGCAAAGGGCGGGCACGTGGATGCATCGCAGGCAGTGTTTGCAGGCATGCAGGAGAGGAATGTTGTGAGCTGGTCAACTCTGATATCTTGCTATGGTATCCATGGCAAGGGGGAAGAGGCATTGAGGGTTTACGAAGAGATGGTGTCTCAAGGAGTGAAGCCGAATTACATAACCTTCACGTCGATCCTTTCAAGTTGCACCCACTCTGGGCTTGTGACTGAAGGCCGGATGATCTTTCAGTCCATGAGTATGGTTCATGGTTTAGAGCCCACTGCTTTGCATGTGTGGTTGACCTCTTGGGGCGTGCTGGAGCCATTGAAGAAGCTGTCGAGCTCATAAGGAAGATGCCCATGGAACCTTGTGCTGGTGTGTGGGGAGCTTTGCTCTCGTCTTGCGCCATGCATAATAATGTTGATGTTGGAGAGATTGCAGCTTATAGGCTCTTTGAGTTAGAAGAAGGCAATGCTAGTAATGTCGGACCCCGGAATAACACCTCCGAAATCCTCTGTGTATTATGTACTAGTCCAGGAAATGCTAGTACACACAGCAGAAATGAAACCATAGCATACCCGTCGTTCTTTATTAATAATAAATATTCAAGGATACAAAAGAAATGGCGCGCAGGCCAACGAATAAATAAACGAATAAATGAAAGCAGCGGAAATAAAGATAAATAGGTAGAGCCCAATTAATATGCCACAGGCAATCGACTGGGGGCACGGCCTAGTCCAGCTGTTCCTCACCATCGTGATACTCCTCCTCTGAATTGGTAAATTAAGCAAGGGTGAGTACATACGTACTCAGCAAATCACACTAGAGATGCAATATAAATGTACAGGCATTCAAAGGATGGCAATATGGTTTGTTTAAGCATAAAGCAACAGTTTAATAACATTTTCAATGATTTTAAAAGGCATACTTTATTCCAAAATCAAATCTATACATTTTAACTCAGGAATCTCTCCTGGAATTGACTAAGTTTTACCCATGATGGACTCCCTCCATCCAACATCATTTTGGAAACCAAATTTTAATTTACCAAAGTCTAGTCTGAAAATGGCTTGCTCAGCATGCCCATAACCGCGGGCGCGGCTAATCGATTAGTTTGACACTCTGCAGAGGTTGTACAACTTTACCCACAAGACATAATATTTCCCTTTTATGTCAACACACTTCCTTTGGTGAGTGACAGAGAAAATTATGACAAGGCCCCATTAATAAATCATACATGTAGTCATGCCCGCTAAGGTTTCACCGCTGAAAGACTCCCTCTAATCAGAAGCCCCCTCTTGCGCCAGAGTGGCAGCATCTCGCTTTCACCACACCACTACCCCCATATGGCATGACTGTCCATGAAATGACTTAATAAGGATAGCCAGGTCTGTCCCATTCCAGACTTGTGGTAGTACGGTTAGGCTTTACATTCAGCGAAACTCAGACCGGTCCTTAATTGACTAGGCGAGACTTTCCACAACCCAGAACCAAAGACCTCCCCACTTTCCAACCAATTCTCGCCCGGTCTAAGTCATTTTCATTTTAACCATACTAATCTCCACATTAATATTAACATTGATCACCATAAGTTTCCAATTGAACATGATATCATTTTGGCATAAAGTTTCCCAAAATTTCCTAAGTTCAGTTCTATGCATGGCTAAGCAATGTCTAACTAATACTATAGTCATTACTCATATTTTTGCTAAGGTTACAAGGGTATCGGAATTCAAATGTCAAAGGTCGCATATCGGAATTGGATTTAGCTAACATTTAAAACTAGGTCGGAAATTAATGTTTATAGTAAATAAGCATGCAATAATTGTAAATACAACATACAAGTTTATAAAACTGGGAGCAATATGGTCAAGGGAGTGTGACTTGCCTGGATCGACGAGTTGCTGCTCGAAATCGTCGTTCGGGAACTCCTCGGACTCTCCGTAATCTACGCGCGAAAAACAACCAAATTCAAATAAGACTCAAACGAATACAAATAAACCCAAATTGAATTTCAAACTAGCCCTAAACTAAAGTTTGGGATTTCTAATGAATTTAGGAAGAAGAACGGAGCCAATCGGAGTTCGAACGGGCGAAAACGGGCTCCCGGAAGTTTAAAAACAAATAAAACGGCTTTTCTGGATTTTTCGGAATTTTTAAATTATTTTTAAAATAAAAACCAGTTCTTGCGTCATCTTGTCGACGCCGACAAAAACGGTTTTTCAGATTTTATTTTTAAAACGAAAATCGCTTTATGACGTCAGCATGACGTCATAAAGGTTTTTGAAAACTTTTTTTTTTCTTTTTCTTTTCCCTCTACCGATGGGCCCACTTTGCCGTGTGCAAGCACACGCTGCGCGCGACGCACGAGGGCAGAGCCACGACGGCGGCGTGGCGCCGGCGCCGAGCGGAGGGAGGAGGGCGCGGCGCCGCGCGGCGAGCCGAGGAGGGCGGCGACGGCGGCGGCGAGTCGAGCAGCTGAGCCGGCGGCGCTTGGACGGCAGCGTGGCAGGCTCGCCGGAGTCGAGGAAGGAGGCGGCGGCGGCGGCGGAGGAGAGGGAGCAGAGAGGAGGGGTGGGTGAGTACGGAGGAGAGGGGGTCGGGGTTCTTATAGGGGCGGCGCTGCAGCGGCGAACGGCCGGAGCGGGATTCGCGGCGCGTTGCGTGGCGCGAAAGCGGGACGCAGCGACGCCTTGGCGCTGAGGAAAAGCGGCCGTTGGCGCAGGCGCGACTAGGGCGGAGCCGGCGGCAAAAAGGTACGGGCGTTACAAGTAACTATATTACTCTGTGGCATTTATGATGCAGTTGGTCGGTTTGATGGTGTTGCAGGGTTGAGATCAAGGATTCTTCAATTTGAGGCTACGATTATCTGCTCTAAAGTGACTGCCACAGTTGTACTACACATGTCTGATGCCATCTGATTGTTTAACGCTTGGCTCAAATCAGACGCGTCAGAAACATATGCGATGAAAGGGGATGCAAGAGAAATTGTTAAGTTCTCTTTCAAGGAAAGCATCCCTTTTCATCCAACTGCAAGGGTTGAGCATAGTGACAAACGGAGATGCATGAAGAATTGCAAATTCTCTTCCAAGGGTAACTCCTAAGCATCCTTTTTATCCAACTGCAAGCCATGAGCATTATTTACAAGTTACTTTATGAGTCGCCATTTTAGTATCAAGGAACTTAAACCACTTAACAGACGTATCGTGATGATTTCCATCCTTGGATTGGATTGCATCGTTTCACCTCAATAAATAAATTGGTAAAGCCACCAAGAGAGGCTGTGCAGAGCGTTATTTTCTCCAATCGCACAAATGAGTTCTTGTGCCTGGTAATGCGATTAGTAGCAAATCTATAACCGTAAGCTTATCCATGGTCCTTCTGCTTAGATCCTTTATCTGTATGGAAGTTCATCCTCTCGATGATCCAATTATCATGGTTGTTTGTGATGATGGACGAAGAAATCAAGAAACTAACTCACATACCCATTAGAGCATGTATAATGGTACATGTCAGCTGTCTATAAGGGTATGCCACATCACATTTTGAATGATGTGGGGGAGAGAGAGGGAAGAGAGAGAAATATGCTGTCTACTATTTAACAGACGGCCTTATAGATAGGTTTATAGTGTGTATACCATTGTACAGACAGTCTATTAATTATATGAGAGATCATTACATACAGCTATATAGACAGTCTATTGTATAAGTTGTCTTTAGTACTGTATGTAGACGATATGGAGGTATATTATAGACAGCTACCGTCTATACCACTGTAGATGCCCTTAGTAGGTCCATGTTTGTATACTACTCTCTGTTAGCTGGCAAGATTGAAGCAGTGAAACAAAAATAGATGCTATTCTTGTATTTCTTATAAGCTTTATTAATCAGTTGTGTGATACATCCTCTTTGGATGAGCCCCTTCTTATTTATAGATTTATACAAAGCAGTAAATAGTATAGCACTGAAATCTTAGTGCTACTAGAGATTCACGGTTCATCCTTTCAATCAAGACCAGGGCGTTAATATATAAAAATTAAATTTTTTTGCGTCTCGCACGCCACCAACCGAGCTTGCTCGGCCCTCCAGACACACCAAATTAACTTATCAAATTATTGAGTTGCATTCGTCAAAGATCGGTCATATAATTCAACACAAACGGATATAACGAAAGACACACAAAACTTCTATACAATGAAAATAAGTTTATTGCGTATGCCTCTCATATCAAACGGATCGATGCATGGACTTGTTCACCGCTACATGCAAGAGCAAGTTTATCAATTACAAGCATGGGTTTGATCCTCGACATTATATCGCTCAAACAAGACAGCCGTCGTCGTCTCCGACCGATATCATTTCGACGTCACTGCAAAATGTACGCAGCAGCACTGCAGTGGATCTTGGAGCTTGCAATAGGAATTTATGAAAGGAATGTGATAGTTTGCGCATTTCAGCCTGCAGGTGAAGAGAGTGCAGCTTGAGTCATTAAAACACGTCTCCGGAGGAACTACACAATGAATTGCAGCATCCACAGCCCAATTAGTACATGCAAATTAAGTAAGACTAGGCAGGGCTGCGCGCGTTGCCGCGCCGCGCGAAATTTGATTTCTGGAAAAAGGCAGAAAGTGAAGCATCTAGACCCCATATTGGTTTTGGTAATTAATGACAACATGTTTAAAATGACTAACGTGTCTATTGAGTCTTGTAAGAACAGGTTGATCTCCTTTATGGTTTCGATCGAAGGGAGAAATTGAGATGAGAAAAGGATATTTAAGTTTCAAGTCAAGGTATCGGAAGGTTTTCAATGTTTTTCTTATCTTTTACCGATCTCGGTGACTTGAAGGAAAGAACGGATTTTAGAATAGATGCCGTACTATAAAGGGGGAAAGTGGATTAGCATTTTGAAGTGAATGTTGGTTTGAAATCTGGCTCAAAAACTCTTCAAAAGGCATGCTTAAACTTGCATCAAAAGTTCAGTTTTTGAAAACCTTGCACTGTCAGTGAAACCGGCACTACCGCCGTTATAATTGCGGTTGTACCGCATGTGTGGTACTACCGATTTATTTATAGCGGTAGCTTTTTTCCAGAGATGTCATTTCTGTGCATTGATCTTTTTCTTTGTGCCAGTACTACCGCAGGTATAAGTGCGGTACTACCGTTTTAACGGTAGTACCGGAAATATAGAGGCGGTAATTAAAATCCAGTGTGTTACCCTTTTGCTAGTCTGGACCATTCTCAACTAGCGGCACTACCGCAGTGCTACGAGCGGTACTACCGGTCTCACGGTGGTACCGAATTTAAAGTAGCGGTAGTCTTTTTCCAGTAGGGCAATTTTTTTTTGTGTCTTGGCACTAGTTCTCTCATCGGAACTACCGCCGTATGTGAAGCGGTACTACCGGATTTATAGTAGTACCGCATACATTATTGCCGTACTTGTTTCAGTATGTGCCTTCTTTCACTTCTCTGGACTTGCTCGTCGTCGGTACTACCGCAGGGTTTTCAGCGCTACTACCGGTGTCATGGTAGTATCGAATTTAAAATAGCGGTACTCTTTTTCCAGAGAGTGTTGTTTTTTGGTCTGAATTGGAGCTGTTTAGCGGTACTACCGCATATTGTACGCCGGTAGTACCGGACTTCAAATATTCAGACCATTTAAGGTTGCATTTAATGCGCACAGTCGACCGTTACTTGCGGGGTGGTAGTACCGGCTTTTTGCCTACGGTACTACCGCTCGAGCTGATTTTTTCTGGATTTAGAGAGTAACGGCTAGATTTGTTTGGTGGGGGCTATAAATACCCCCCCCCCCCAACTGCATTTGAAACTAGTTGCTGCCTCTCATTGATCACTCTTGAGCTTTTGCAAGTCTTCACTCTCTCTTTTACATTCAATTCATCCTTTGAGAGGAGAAAAGCATTAAATTCCATTTGAGTATTCTTGAGCCAAACCTCAAACCGTTTTTCACTCAAGTGAGGATCCACCTTCTATTCCCTTGAAGGTTGCCGCCTCCTAGATGGCTTGGTGGCAGGAATTGGTGATCTTCTCAAGAAGATTGTGAGAAGACCCAATTGTGTGTAAAGGCTAGGAGCTCGCCTACCCAGAGTGGGAAAGAGCTACCCCGATTATTCGAGGAAGGATCATTTACGCAAAGGAGCCAGCTTGAAGTGAGTCAAGCTACCTCAACGTGGACTAGTGGGGACTGGCAAGTCTCTGATTACCATGGGATAAATCGTGTGTCTCAAATTTGTGGTTTGACCTTCCTTGTGCTCCTTTATTTAAATTGACTTGCTAGTTGCATTAGTTCATTATCTAGCTTGAATCAATTAGAGTCGAAAATTTTTATAATCGCCTATTCACCCCCTCTCTAGGCGCATACTTGATCCTACAAGTGGTATCAGAGCTTGGTCTCTCACACTTAGACTTCACCGTCTAGAGAGAAAAGGATGGCTAGCGAGGGTGTTTCCATAGGAAAGGCACCTTTGTTTGATGGCACGAATTATGCTTATTGGAAAATTCGCATGTCGGTTTATCTCAAGGCTATGAGCCCAAACATATGGAGAATTGTGAGTGAAGGTTTCGTTTCATTGCTTGACGATGACGAACGAAACATTCATCTCAATGCTCAAGCGATGAACGCTTTGTTTGGCGCTTTGAACGCGGATGAGTTCAATCGTGTGAGCAATCTTGAAACTGCTCATGAGATTTGGACTACTCTCTCCGAGATTCATGAGGGAACATCCACGGTCAAAGAAGCTAAATTGCATATGCTTAGGATCAAATATGAGAGTTTTATTATGTTGCCTCGTGAAAACATCACCGAGATGTATTCACGATTAAACAACATAGTAAATGAGCTCAAGGGCCTTGGGGGTTCACTAACGGATCTTGATATTGTTCGCAAAATGCTTAGGGCTCTTCCGGAGAAATATGAGACTTTGGTAACCTTTTTCCTCAACTCACCCGAGTTAACGAAATTGACTCCAACCGGACTCTTGGGCAACCTCATCACAAATGAGTTGTACAAGAAGGATAAGGAAGAACTCTTGGAGCAAAGCACGTCAAAGAAGAAGAACATCGCTTTCAAGGCAAAGGCGGAATCAAGCGAAGATGCACCCGATGAATCCGAAAGCGACACCGAAGAAGAAATGGCGCTTCTAGTGAGAAGAATGAAGAGATTTATGAAGAGGCGTTCCAACTCAAGCTTTCCCCAAAAATACAAGAAGAAGGATCACTCAAGCAACTCAAGATTTGCAAATGTTCGTTGCTTTGAGTGCAATGAAAAGGGGCACTTTGCCTCTCATTGTCCCAAGAAGAAGGAAAAGGATGATAAGGGAAAATCATTCAAGAAGAAGAAGTATGAAGGAAAGAAGAAGTTTCACAAAGACGGCAATGGTGAAGCACATATAGGCGAGTCGTGGCTCCTCTCAGGATCCTCCAGCTCCATAGGTGTCTTCGTAGTCTCTTTTTGGTACTTGATGCCAAAGGGGGAGAAGTTAGTGGGGTAGCTGGTTAGGTTATGCAGTTATGCGTTGGGTTCCTTTGTGTTTCGTGCCCCTGTGCTTCGCCTCTTTTGCTCTTGTGACATCATGTGCTGAAAAATTGGCTCAGAATTGAATTTGCAAAATGTGTTTGTGCATGTGTTTGACAATTTGACAAGAAACAGTAAGTTTCCCTTTTGCGCCGAACTGGTTTTCGCTACTGCACCGGACTAAACTTTTAGTCTGGCGTGACCGTGTTCTCAAGGTACTTTATGCCGGACCAAATTTTCCTATTAGCGCCAGACCAAAAGTTCCAAAGCAAATTGCGCCGGATCATTCCTTTGCATCAGCGCCGAACCAAATTAGGGTTTCTTTCGCATCTACGCCGGACCAAATTTTTGGTCCGTCGTGAATGGGTTTTCGAGTGACTTTTTCATGTGTACGCTGGACCATATTTTTGGTCCGTCATGAATGCATTTTGCTCGGTTAGGGTTTTGCAAGAATTGGAATTGAACTTTGGTTTGAATTTGAGATTTGTGAGAATTTCGTGATGTTTGTTTTTAAGTCGACTTTATGCAATGCTCGTGTGAGTATTTGCATGGACTAATGTTGAGTCAAGTCGCGGACTTGTGCTCGGATTCGTTTTGTGGTTTGTTCATGTGCAGGTATTGCTCGAGGGCGAATGTGGTCGATGACGGGACCAACGCCAGCTTTGGAAGAAGAACTTTAGGAGGAGCCGTCTACTTAGGGAGCGAGCCCAGTCAGTTGCCTGTGGTATACTGGATGGCGCCACGTTGATGCTTTTATTCCGCTGCAATTTATTTCCTTAATAAGTTTTCGCCCTGTGTGGCGTACTCTTGTAACTTGACCATAAGGTCGAGCAACTTGATTTAGTTATCTTAATTAAAGTACTATGTTACTATCGATGTGTATGATTGTGATATTTACCGATGTTGAGACTGTGTGCACTAGCGTGATCCTGGACTAGTGCTGAATACACAGAGGGTCCGGATTTGCAAATTCGGGTCCCGACAAGCGCCCGGATGTTGTTCCTCGGGCATGGCGCCCTCGGGAAGGTGTTCCCCGAGCATGTTCTGCTCGGGATAGAGTACCCCAAGCGTAATAAAGTGATTGCTTACCGCTTTGTCTCGCTCGAGCACATTGCTCGGGACCTGGTGGTCGACCTCGAGCTCCTTACCCTTGGAGGTGTCAAACATCTCGGCAACCCTCTTGTCCACCCAGCTTTTTGGCGGAGCTGAGTTTCGACCAAGGAAGGTGGTGAGCGTAGGCAACACTAGTTAGCAGAGTAAAGAGCTCGGTTTCGAGACATACCTGAGTTGGATTCTCGGGTGAAGTCTTGCCACCCGGTGATCTCGGAGAAGGGGTGGTCCCTCCTCCTGAGGGGCACCACCCTGTTCTGGAGGAAATCCCGGGCGATATCCCGGCCAGTGAGCCCCAAGTTGATGAGCTCACTGATCGTAATGAGCACTCGTTCCTCCTCGGCTTGCACCGGAGGTCGGGGCATCTCAACGCTCGGAGCCCTTGCTCCGGTATAGCAGAGGAATCTCCCCTCTGCCTTCTTCAGGTAGAACCAAGAGTTAGCCCACCCTGCTACCGAGTCCTTGAGCGTGAAGCTCGGGAACTCGTATGGTCGGTTGGACCGGAGCCAGAAATAGACCCAACTGGCCGGAGAAGTCATGCCGGTGCATAACAAGGAGTAAAAATGAAAGAAGAGGCTGGCCATGGGCAAGACGCCCATGAACCCCTCGCAAAGGTGTGAGAAGAGGGAAAGAACAAGGATGGAGATAGGGTTGAGATTGGTGACCTCGCATTCGCAGTGAGCGAGCACCGACTCAAGGAACTCGCTCTCGGGCATTCGAAGCCCATTGACGGAGTACAGCTCGCAGGAGACGATCTCTCCATCCTGCGGCTGTGGCTCCTGCTCGTCGTCCATGACCCTCCATGATCCCTCGTCGAGGTATCTGAGATTTACGAGCAACTCGAGTCTTTGTTGGTTGGTCTTGCTCACACCGAACTTCGCCATTGGAGCAAAGGAGAAGATCGAAAGGAAAGACGAAAGCAAGGGATGAGAAAATTCGTGAATTCCGGATGAAGAAGGTGAATAAAAGGAACCCTTGCTGCTGCTTAAATACACGTTTTGAGGGGTAAGCGGAAAGTTTTTCCACCGTTGCACTCGAGAAGCCCTAAGGGCACGAGCGCAAGTGAAGAGTTCGCCACTCCCAAATTGACGCATGGACACACGGTTTCCAAAGCTATCCCGTAATGAAGCGATTTCTGAAAAAACGGCCTGCACCACCGCCGCTAGGCTTCTTCGAGAAGGAAACGCAACACCTCTTCACCTTTTCTTACCTCGAGCTTACCTTGGTCGTGGACCGAGCTGTTTTGCCCGTCTGTCGATGGGGCTTGCTCGGATGCTGCGGTAGTGGTTCACTGCAAGACCCCAATCCCTCCATTGAGTTAGTAGGCTCAAAGGGAAAGTCCCTTCAGGTGGTTCCCTGCTTGAACCTCGGGGGCTAGCTGTCGGGGATTAGATAGTTTCTATAATTACCATAGTACCCCGGCAGTTAGTCCCGACCAGTCCATACGTACCCTTGGAGGACATTCCCGAGGATGGCCCACGGGCATCCAGTTCCATTGCTCGGTTCGACCAGTTGGGATGGGCTCGATGCTCAGTTTCAGCGCCCGAGCACGGGGTCCGAGCATACTTGCTCCGTCTTAGCTCGTTCACAAGGCGCATGGTCGCATGGTCATGATCAGCGGTTACGCCCGAGTAGCGATAATGATGCCATGATGTGGAGCCGTTACGCCCACGATGAGAACGTGGCATAAATTAAGGATCGGTTACAACAAACGTTAGCCATAGTCAAATGATCCGTTACTTGGACTACAATTAAGAGAATATCTCTGTAACCTATAAATACCTCTCGTGCCTGTAGGAGAGGGGACACGCCCTCCTGGAAGAGGAAGATAGGAAATACACATAATATAGACTCACCACGCTGGAGTAGGGTTATTATCTCCCTAGTGAGAGGCCCGAACCAGGATAAAACCACTGTATCATTCTCTGAGTGTTCTTTGTCCCATGAAACCGAGCATCCTCCGGAAGCAATCCTTCATGCCAGAAGGGGAAAGAATTGGTCCCCCAATCAACTAAGTAACGGTATAAAAAAGATAGATAGATGCTTCCCTCCTCTCCTGAGTTTGAATTTTGTGAGACATGGATTGCACATTTTACTACTCGTGTATTGTACAAACGGAAATGTCACTCTACGTTGACGTAAAAGTCCATCCGTGTGCTAGTGCGCTCCTGGCCGTGACGCGTGGCCATATGTGGCAGAAGGCAAGATTAATTGCATGCAGATGAGGCCCACCTCCCTAAACTCAAATAGCTGAGTCAAGGAATTTTTTTTTAAATAAACATTTTTAAATCGAAAAATTCAAAAATATATCAGTTTTTAAAAAAATTTCAAAAATGACCTTCTGTCGCGCCACGTGGCAGCGACCAAACCTCCAGTCGCGCCACGGTGGCGAGACAGAATCCCCAGTTGCCACGTGGCGCCGACGCAGTGGCTGGCTCCTTCGGCGTGGGGAAGAAAAGAATTTTTTTAAATAAACATTTTTAAATCGAAAAATTCAAAAATATATCAATTTTTAAAAAAAATTCAAAAATGACCTCCTGTCGCGCCACGTGGCAGCGACTGGGCTCAGTCACGCCACGTGGCAGCGACCAAACCTCCAGTCGCGCCACGGTGGCGCGACAGAATCCCCAGCTGCCACGTGGCGCCGACGCAGTGGCTGGCTCCTTCGGTGTGGGGAAGAAAAGGGCTGGGTCGAGGAGCGTTCGGCCGGCCACCAGAAGAAGAGAAAGGAAGAGAAGAGAAAGAGAAGAGGAAGAAAAGAAGAAAGAAAGGAAGAGAAGAAGGAAAGAAAGAAAAAGAGAAGAAGAAGAAGAGAAGAAGGAAAAGAAAAAGAGAAGAAGAGAAGAAAAGAAGAAGGAAAAGAGAAAGAAAGAAAGAAGAAAAACCGCGCATTCGTTCGTCGTTCGTCGGTTAGTAATTTTTTTAATTCATTTCTCCTCGGCATAATTGATACGTAGTTAGTAAAAATTTAGTTAGTGTCGGAAAAATATTGGGCCAGTACAAAAATGTAATAATCGATTAATTTTCTTTAATGTATTTATATAATGATTTTTTTAGTATAATTGATTTGTAGTTAGGAATAACATAGATAGTCTCGAAAAACATTAGAGTAGTACGAAAAACATATCGTTCATCGGTTAGTAATTGATACGTAGTTAGTAAATATATAGTTAGTGTTGAAAAAATATTGGGTTAGTACAAAAAATGTAATAATCGATTAGTTTTCTTTAATGTATTCATGTAATGATTTTTTTAGTATAATTGATTTTGTGAAATCATGTGCTGAAAAATTGGTTTATTGGCTTAAAATTGAATTTGCAAAATGTGTTTGTACGTGTGTCTGACAATTTGACAGCAAACAGTGAAGTTCTCTTTTGTGACGGACCAAACTCTCAAAGGTGAGTTTTGCATGTCACTGCAGACCAAGGTTTTGGGTCTGTCGTGCACATGCTTTTGTGCTCTTGAGCCAAACTCAATTTTCCAAGAAAACAGTAGTCTGCGCATGTACGACGGACAAAGTTTTTGGTCTGTCGTGGACATGCTTTTGAACTCTTTGAGCCAAACTCAATTTTCCAAGAAAACAGTAGTCTGCGCATGTACGACGGACAAAGTTTTTGGTGTGTCGTGGACATGCTTTTGAACTCTTTGAGCCAAACTCCATTTTCCTCAAAACCAGTAGTCTGCGCATGTACGACGGACAAAGTTTTTGGTCTGTCGTGGACATGCTTTTGAACTCTTTGAGCCAAACTCAATTTTCCTCAAAACCAGCAGTCAGCGCATGTACAACGGACCAAGTTTTGGGTCTGTCGTAAACGTGTTTTTGAGCGCTTGAGCCAAACTCTTTTTTTTCCAAGAAATCATAGACTTTCACATGTACAACGGACCGATTTTGTTTGTCCGTCGTGAATGGACTTTTTTCTAGGGTTTCCAATTTTGGTCCGTTGTGAACGTGTTTTGCTCGGTTTGGATGTTTTGCAAGAATAGAAATGATTTTTTGGATTTGAATTTGAGATTATGAAATTTGTGAGAATTTCATGATGCTTGTTTTGAAGTGGACTTTATGCAATGCTCATGTGAGTAGTTGCATGGATTGACATTGAGTCAAGTCGTGGACTTGTGCTCGGATTCGTTTTGTGGTTTGTTAATGTGCAGGTATTGCTTGAGGGTGAACGTGGTCGATGACGGGACCGGAACTAGGTTCATGAAGGAACTGAGGTTCGGGACTAGGTTCAGGAGGAACTAAGGTCTTGGTGGTCAAGGATGTCATGCGGGATGTTCGGGCTAAGAGAATGGTGCACATGAAGAATGGTTAGTCACGTGAGAATGGCATGAGGTCATTCGCGTGCAAGGTGTTAGTCACGTGAGTATGGCAGGTGGCCATACGCGTGCAAATTGTTAGTCACGTGAGTATGGTAGGGTTGCCATACGCGTGCAAGAGTTGTACTCGGCCAGGTTGGGCCAATAGGAGTTGTGTTGAATACATACTCCTTCTAGGGATTAGGAATACATACTCCTTGTGTTTTGCTCCTTTAAATAGGACGGGTGTCTCCTGTTGGAGGGCATCAATCGGAGCTGAGCGCATTGAGAGCCTCAAGCTCAGTTTTAGGGTTTGTACTCTTTTGATGAGAGTACTTTAGACAAAAGAAATAAAGATCAATTCTTCCAAAATTCTTGCGTGCTACAGTAACCACGTTGCTACAGTGTTTTCTATCTTGGTTCTTGTTTGCATGCTTGCTCTAAATCTAGATTGGTTTTTGATCATTGAGTTTCATCTTGATTTGATCCATCAAAAACCTTTCTAGGGTATTGATTTAGAGTTCCTCAAAGTCTAGTTGATTAATCTTTTGAAGATCTTGTTTAATCTTGAAGTTTTGATTAGATTGATTTTCGTCAAGTTCTGGAACAGCAAGTTTGCGAAGCTCATAACTTTTGATCCATAAGTCCGATCGAGATGATTCTTTTTGGGTTTGATTCGTATTGGAATCTAGTTTCTTGTGTCCAAATTTCAGATTGTTGCGGCTGCTGGATCTCTGGGAATTCGCGTTTTACCGAATCTCTGTCATTCTGTTTTTGTCGAATACGAGGCAATTATTTGGTTCTATTTTGGGGTGAACTTTTAGTATATCAAGAATTTGGTTTTAGCTTCCGCACAATCATTCACCCCCCTCTGATTGCTATATTCGTATACTTCGATCCTACAAGTGGTATCAGAGCAAGGTTTTTCTAATCTATCTTAACCGGTGATTAGATCAATAGATCGTTATTCGACAAAACCATGTGTGTTCGATGGTGTTGATTTTCAGTTTTGGAAGGCCAAGATGGAGGCGTTCATCCAAGCACAAGGCTTCACAATTTGGGAGAAGGTCTACAAGCCATATGAAGTCCCTGCAAACGACAACGTCAACGACACCAATCGCACACATGTTGAAGCAAACAGCAAGGCGCGCAACTTGATCATCCAAGGCTTGGGTCGTAGCGACTTCGATCGTGTGATTCATCTTCGATCCGCATATGAGGTATGGAAATCTCTCTGTGATTACCATGAGGGTTCTAACACTATTAAAGAGGTTCGTCAAGATCTTTACAAAAAGGAATACATGCGATTTGAGATGAAGCCTGGTGAGTCACTAGATGATTTCTTTGCACGCTTTAATAAAATTCTTAGCAATTTGCGTGCTGTTGGAGTTAGCTTTGATGATGTTGCTAATGCTAGACAATTTCTTGGTGCATTAGACATGTCTATTTGGGAGATGAAAGTTACATCCATTAGAGAATCTACTGTCATGAGTACACTTACTTTAGATGTTCTTTATTCTAAGTTGAAAACTCATGAATTAGATGTTTTTGCTAGAAAGAATGATCATAAATCAATTGCTTTGACATCTCAATCTAGCATATCTCATAATGGTGCTGCTTCAAGTTTTGCTCTATCTTTCTTGTCTTCATTAACCGATGAACAGATTGAGCAATTCCCAGAAGAAGAGTTATTACTACTCTCTTCTCGCTTTAACAAAGCTTTGCAAAATGTGAGAAAGAGAAAGAGAGGTAGTGGTGATCCTCCAAGATGCTATGAGTGTGGTGATCTCGACCATATTCGTCCAAATTGTCCTAAACTTGCAGGTAAAACATCAAGGGAGGAGAAGGACAACGACAGAAGAAAAGAGAAGAAGAAGTTCTCTCCAAGTGATAGAAAGAAGAAGAACTTCATCAACCGCAAAGTTATCCATCGAGTTCTTTCCGCTCTTGAACAAGTCAATTTGAGCGATGTGGATTCGGAGAGCAGCGAGGATGATGCAACTCCAAGCAAGCATGAGTTGACGGGGTTGTGTCTCATGGCCAAAAGCAGCGACAGCTTCGCCGACGGCAATCATGACAGCGACTTCAATGAGGTAGATCCTTCTTACGATGAATTAGCTATTGCTGTTGCTCATCTTGGTAAATTGCTTGATAAACGTGACAAGAAAATTAAGAAACATGATTTTGTTGTGGAGTCATTGAATGCTGAAATTTCTAGACTTAAAACCTTGATTCCTGATGACGATGCTTGCAAATCATGTGACTTAATTTACAATGAGCTTACATTGCTTAGGAAAGAACATGTTTCCTTGTTAGAGCAAATCAATGCTGAAAATGAGAAAAATGAGAAACTTGTTAAACATGCTAGTTGTTCTACCATTGATTTGCATGATACAACTCCATGTTCTAAATGCTCCATACTAGAATTGAAGTTGCATGATGCAAATGCTAGGGCTTCTCAAATGACAGAAGATTTGCTTACACATAAGGTTCTTTCATGCTCAACTTGTTGCAAGCAAAAAGGAAAAGTGAACGTTCCCTGTAATAATTGTTTAAGTCTTTCTCGAAAAATTGATTACTTGGAAAAGTCATTAGAACGTTTCACTAAAGGAAAGAAAAACCTAAACATGATCTTGGATCAATCAAAAGTCAGCACTCATAACAAAGGTTTAGGTTTTGATTCTTATGCTCATCATAAATCACATGCTCCCACTGTTGTTAAATCACTTGAAGGAGGAAAATTTGAAATTGTCAATGAGCCTAAGAAAATTGTCTTTAAGTCTCATTTGGAGTGTTATCTTCTACTATGATGAATGCAAATGATGCTTCTACTTCTAAAGCCAAACATCCTGTTAAGTACATTTGCACTCATTGTGGTAGAGATGGACATTTAGTAGATTTTTGCTTTAGACTAGCCAAACAACAAAAGAAAGAAAAAACTAAGGCTAGGTATAATTTCAGACAGGCACGCTTTGTTTCTCATTATGTGCCTAGGGTGATGCAAACACCTTTTGTTGGTAAGAACACGGGAAAAGACAAATCTATCTTTGTGCATAAGAATGCTCGTGTTGTGCCCCTCTTGTTGTGCGTCGTGTGTCTCGATCTTTGGATTCCTAAACATCTTATTTCTAACACCGATCTGAGACCTCGACACTTTCTCGCTTCTATGTAGGCTTCTCACACGAGGAAGGAGAACATATGGCTAGTGGATTAGGATGCTCACGCCACATGTCCGATGATAAGAATTGGTTCTCCTCCTTCACTCGCGCATCTCGTGCTAAAAGTGTTATTTTTCAAGATGCTTCTTCCACCTCTGTTTCTGCAAAAGGCACTAGTCCAAATAGTGCAGGTGCAGTGCATATGTTCAGGGGAGAGTATCTTTGTTGATGAAGATGATGATGATCTTTGTTGAGGATGAGATAATTGGAGTTCTTTGTGTGCTTGTGTGCTCGTTTTCAAGGTTCCCCGCGTGCTTCACATCGACAAGCTATCAAGAGGATTTTAAGGTATCTCCGTGGTACTCAAGATTTTGGCATTTGACTTTCTGCTTCCTCATGCATTAGTTTAAGAGCTTTCTCTGATGCTGAATTTGGAGGATGTAGAATTGATAGAAAAAGTACATCTGGTTCATGCCACTTCTTGAGTAATTCTCTTTCTTGAACACATTGATATCAAATTTCACTTTCTTAGAGATCATGTTGAAAAAGGAAGCATTGTGCTTCACCATGTGGATACGGAACATCAATTGGCAGACATTTTCACAAAACCTTTGTCTTCTTCTCGTTTTGCTTTTATTCGGGGAGAACTTGGGATTGTTCATCCAATGGGTTTGTTTTGAGGGGGAGTTTCTTTGCCAAGTTCTTTCACTTGATGAGTTCACTTTATCATATTTCTTTATATGTTATGTAATTGAGCTAATATATGATAATCTAATTGTCTCACTTGAACTAAAAATGACATTGCGGAATTCCTGGGTGATTGCCTATAGCTAAATACTCTGTGATATCTTACTCTTCTAGGCTTGATATTGAATCTTCTTGACAAATTTGGGCTATGAAGCAAGTGTGTTTTAGCTTTACTCTTTCATATGACCTTTTAATCACTTTTGCATGTTTATAATCAAAGAAAAATGAAAAGAAAAGGAAATCAATAAAAAAGGGTTGTTAAAAGCAAAAGCCTCAAGTTATGAGCTTCAGGAATGCTTTCCCTAAAAAGATAAGATGTATGCTCCAAGCATGCCATTCCCTCAAAGACAAGATGTATGCTTCAAGCATGCCACTTCAAGGAAATAAAAGAAGTATGCTTCAAGCATGCCACATGCAGTTTACTGTTTTAAAGATTAAATTGGTTTACTAGATTGGAGTTGAAACTACTTGCTCGCCCTAAGTTGTTAGTTGCTTCAATTTTTAAAGCCTTGCTTTTTCTGCTAAGATCTTGCTTAGTACTTGGCTATAGTTGACTAAATTGAGGTTGAGATGTATGTCATTCCATAACTTGTTAAAATCACATCAAGATCATGTACTTTGCATATTATGTGATATATAAGGTTATATGATCGAATTTTGAGAAGTTTGGGAGAAGTTTGAGAATTTTGGAATTTTTTGGCACAGTGCACATTCACACACATTTTCCTTCTCAGGGGGAGATTTTGTTTTGCATTTTGGTCAAAAGGGAAATTCTGTGTTTTTCTCTTTTTAGTTTTTGATCCCTCGGATTTCAAAATCTTTTGTAAAGTGAATGCCAAATGTTCAATTCTAAGTGGTGTTGCCAATGTTTTCATCAAGGGGGAGATTGTGAAATCATGTGCTGAAAAATTGGCTTATTGGCTTAAAATTGAATTTGCAAAATGTGTTTGTACGTGTGTCTGACAATTTGACAGCAAACAGTGAAGTTCTCTTTTGTGACGGACGAAACTCTCAAACCAGTGAGTTTCGCATGTACGACGGACCAAGTTTTTGGGTCTGTCGTGCACATGCTTTTGTGCTCTTGAGCCAAACTCAATTTTCCAAGAAAACAGTAGTCTGCGCATGTACGACGGACAAAGTTTTTGGTCTATCGTGGACATGCTTTTGAACTCTTTGAGCCAAACTCAATTTTCCAAGAAAACAGTAGTCTGCGCATGTACGACGGACAAAGTTTTTGGTCTGTCGTGGACATGCTTTTGAACTCTTTGAGCCAAACTTAATTTTCCTCAAAACCAGTAGTTTGCGCATGTACGACGGACAAAGTTTTTGGTATGTCGTGGACATGCTTTTGAACCCTTTGAGCCAAACTCAATTTTCCTCAAAACCAGCAGTCAGCGCATGTACAACGGACCAAGTTTTGGGTCTGTCGTAAACGTGTTTTTGAGCGCTTGAGCCAAACTCTTTTTTTTTCCAAGAAATCAGAGACTTTCACATGTACAACGGACCGATTTTGTTTGTCCGTCGTGAATGGACTTTTTTCTAGGGTTTTCAATTTTGGTCCGTTGTGAATGTGTTTTGCTCGGTTTGGATGTTTTGCAAGAATTGAAATGATTTTTTGGATTTGAATTTGAGATTATGAAATTTGTGAGAATTTCATGATGCTTGTTTTGAAGTGGAATTTATGCAATGCTCATGTGAGTAGTTGCATGGATTGACATTGAGTCAAGTCATGGACTTGTGCTCGGATTCGTTTTGTGGTTTGTTCATGTGCAGGTATTGCTCGAGGGTGAACGTGGTCGATGACGGGACCGAAACTAGGTTCATGGAGGAACTGAGGTTCGGGACTAGGTTCAGGAGGAACTGAGGTCTTGGTGGTCAAGGATGTCATGCGGGACGTTCGGGCTAAGAGAATGGTGCACATGAAGAATGGTTAGTCACGTGAGAATGGCATGAGGTCATTCGCGTGCAAGGTGTTAGTCACGTGAGTATGGTAGGTGGCCATACGTGTGCAAGGTGTTAGTCACGTGAGTATGGTAGGGTTGCCATACGCGTGCAAGAGTTGTACTCGGTCAGGTTGGGCCAATAGGAGTTGTGTTGAATACATACTCCTTCTAGGGATTAGGAATACATACTCCTTGTGTTTTGCTCCTTTAAATAGGACGGGTGTCTCCTGTTGAAGGGCATCAATCGGAGCTGAGCGCATTGAGAGCCTCAAGCTCAGTTTTAGGGTTTGTACTCTTTTGATGAGAGTACTTTAGACAAAAGAAATAAAGATCAATTCTTCCAAAATTCTTGCGTGCTACAGTAACCACGTTGGTACAGTGTTTTCTATCTTGGTTCTTGTTTGCATGCTTGCTCTAAATCTAGATTGGTTTTTGATCCTTGAGTTTCATCTTGATTTGATCCATCAAAAACCTTTCTAGGGTATTGATTTAGAGTTCCTCAAAGTCTAGTTGATTAATCTTTTGAAGATCTTGTTTAATCTTGAAGTTTTGATTAGATTGATTTTCGTCAAGTTCTGGAACAGCAAGTTTGCGAAGCTCATAACTTTTGATCCATAAGTTCGATCGAGCTGATTCTTTTTGGGTTTGATTCGTATTGGAATCTAGTTTCTTGTGTCCAAATTTCAGATCGTTGCGAAGGCTGGATCTCCGGGAATTCGCGTTTTACCGAACCTCTGTCATTCTGTTTTTGTCGAATACGAGGCAATTATTTGGTTCTATTTTGGGGTGAACTATTAGTAGATCAAGAATTTGGTTTTAGCTTCCGCACAATCATTCACCCCCCCTCTGATTGCTATATTCGTATACTTCGATCCTACAGATTTGTAGTTAGGAAAAACATAGACAGTCTCCGAAAATATTAGGTTAGTACGAAAAACATATATCGTTCGTTCCTCGTTCATCGGTTAGTACTTTATGTAATTATTTTTGCTTCAATATAATTGGTATGTAGTTAGAAAAATACTACGGTAGCTAAAATTTTTTGGATTTGTGTATTTATATAAATCCTTGCGCATGTTATACTAGATTGCTGTAGGCTTGCCGACCAGTACACCCCCCTGCAAGGTGTGCGTATAATTAATTTTTCGTCAGTGCAATTGGTACATACTTAAGGGAAATATAACCAGACGAAAAATACTAGGGTGGCTCAAAAAATGTAGAAACTAAGTGCATTATATAATTCGTTGCATATGTCACATAATATGTTTTGTGTATTCCAGAAGGCATGTCTGCTATGGATGCATTCATAGTGCATTACGGTGAAGGAGAAGTTCGGGAGGGCCCATATGGGGTTGATTTGAATGGTTTTGAGCACCGAGTTTTATACCATCAGAATCCGGAGGACATGAATTTTGAAAATCTGTGTGGGTGGCTTTGTGACGGTCTTTCATTGAATCCTGCGGAGTTTGATGTCAATGTCAAATGCTTATGGCCGAGAGGTACACATGACTCGGTATGGGTACTTAGACCGTTGGAGCGGTCTCAGACTTGGATGAACTACATCAATGCATCATGGCGGCGTGGTTGGGATTTCATCCTATTTGTGCAAGCGACGATCAAAACAAACCTGCGTAGTGATGAAACCCCTATCACGGTGCAGGCACAAACTGTAGCGGAAGTTCATGAGAATGTTCGATCATGTGCTGCACCGACGGGACAAGCAGATGAAGGGGAGGAGTTGGAGGGGTTAGTTGATGTGATGGAGCAGGATGATCAGCGAGCGGCGGAGGAAGAAGAGGCACTCGCCATGGAGGACCATGATGAATCTTTGTCCAACGAGGATGGAAATACGTCCGCAGAGGTGCCCGATGCTTGGAATAGAGCCGAAGTCAGAGCCCTAGCAGTGAACGATGCCCATGACTCCACATGTGAGTACCGACCAAATGAGGTACGCGTGCACGCAATGTACACGGAGAAGTCCGCTTTGCAGGATGCTATAAGGGTATGGGCGATGAGCTTGCAGCGATCGGCGAGAGTTGTCAAATCCAGTAAAGATTGTTACACGGTGAAGTGTGAAAATGCCGAATGTGCTTGGCGGGTTCATGCCCACAAGCCGAAGTACGAGATGAAATGGGTTGTCACGAAGGTGGTGCAGCACAGTTGTGTTCTCAGCAATGTAACATCGAGACATCGTAACCTCACATCCTCTTTCATCACGAATGTGATGTACGAAGAGATTGTCGAGAAGGTTGACATTGAGGCACAACACATAGTTCTCCCCATGAAGAACAGATATAAATACCAAATCAGCTATGCTAAAGCCTGGAGTGCGAAGCATAAGGCATTGGAGAAGCGTTTCGGGACCTTCGAGGCATCTTATGACAACCTTCCCCGACCACTGGAGGTCCTGAAGGAGAGAAACCCCAGGACGTATACTGCTGTACACGAAAGGGAATCTCAGAACCCCCCCGGCTTCCTGTTCATGGAGCGTGCTTTCTTATCATTTGGGCCATGTGTGGAGGCTTTCAGGCATTGCCGTCCGGTCGTGAGCGTGGACGGGACTTTCCTCACCGGTAAGTACAAGGGTCAAATCCTGACGGCCATCGGTGTGGACGGAAACAACCAAATACTTCCGATAGCCTTCGCTTTTGTGGAGGGTGAAAATTACGAGAGTTGGCTGTGGTTCTTCAGGAGATTGAAGATCGGTGTTGTGAAGGATAGGCCCAATGTGTGCATAATACATGACCGCCATGCTGGGATGATGGAAGCAATAAAGAAGATGCAAGAAGATGTGGAAGAGCTATTTCCATGGCCAGATTTGCAAAACCGGTGGTGCATGCGACACATGGGGGCAAACCTATTCAAATATTTCAAGAGTAAGAGGCTCATAAACCTGTTCAAGAGGTTGTGGAAGCAAAATCATCATAGGAAGTTTGTTGCCATCTGGGAGAAGCTTGACGAGCTCACTACCAAACAGATACGTGATGGAGAGAGGCAAGCTGGGGGGAGTAGTTGGGAGGCACCGCAGCGTTTACAGCCCTTACTAGGCATTGACCCACCAAACATCAGAAGGATGCCTATGAGAAACATCAAGTGTTTCTCACACTGGATCGAGTCCGAACCACTGGAGAAGTGGGCACTGTTGTACAACACAAACGGGGCAAGGTACGGGCTGATGACAACCAAACTGGCCGAGGTGTACAACTGGGTGATAAGGGGTCTTCGTGGCATGCCCTTCGTTGCTATCGTCGAAGGTGTACTGCACGGTACGGTGAGGTACTTCCGGGAACGGCACGCAGCGGCAGTGTTGCATGCAAGTACCATTCAGAGTCCCTACTGCAGCGTCATTACAGCTTGGATGGCGAACAAGGTACAGAAGGCCCTCCTACACTCTGTCGTCGTCATGGGTACCACGGAGTTACGATTCGAGGTCGCACTGAGGAATAACGAGGGGCTCGGAATGGCTAGTGGAAGAATCACCCATGAAGTGAGCTTGGGGGGCGGCACGGACCGCACCTGCACCTGCACTTGCCTAAAGCTGTACCTTCTTCACAAACCATGTTCGCATGTCTTGGCGGCCTGTGGCCAGATTAAGATGAGCAACGTACAATTCATTTCTCCGTACTACATGGCGGACACTGTCGTTCACGCGTGGTCGGGTGAACTGCATGGGTTTCGTGTCGCCGGAAACTTCACTGAAATTGATCATGCCACACGTACATGGGTCCCTGACATTAGTAGAGTCAAGGGCGAGAAAGGTCGTTGACAAACACGCCGCATTCGCAACGATATGGACGAGTCCGAGGTGGGAGGCCCTGTCCGGAGGTGTGCCCTTTGTGGAGAGTACGGCCACAAGAAGAACAAATGTCCTCGGAATGAAGTTTCCGGTGGAGGGGCTTGAATTTCATAACTGTAAGGCATGTTGCCATGTTGTGGAGTGCGTTGTATTTGTATGGAATGTAATAATCGTACAACTCCCTTACGCGTGTATGTTGCATTACTACGGTTCGTAGATGTGTGATCAGATTTCGTATTGTGAGCACTATTATGCATGCGTGTATGTTCTATAAAGTTGCAGTATTGTGCGAATTGTTAGCTACATCCTGTAATTACTGGAATTTCCTTACTACTTTTTTTGTAGCATCTGTCTACATTGTATGTTTGGTACCTATGTTTGTATGATTGGAATTTCCTTACACCATGACCAATTGGAACCATTGAATTGTTTGTTGTGTGCAGGAATGGCTGCTGTGGGCGACATTGGCGATTGGCCGTACGGGCTTCTAGATCGCCACTTGGATGCACATCACCGTGGACGGTTACACGCTACTACCATCGATCCAGGTGTCTTGTCCACACGGACTCCTGGGGCCTGGACAGATGCTGATTTCCCAGGTATGTAAGAATACAAAGTTTTGTGTATGACTTAGTTGGTCATGACACATTGTGGCCTTACTTGTAATGGTTTGCTGCAGGTTGGAAGTGGCAGGATTGCTCCCCCTAACACGGATGGTCGAGGCGACATAGGAGGACCTCGTCGATGGTCCGGATGGTGCGACCATCTTTGTCGAGAGATCCCGACACTTCCCGTTTGACCGATCCCTCCTTACTTCCCTCGTGGACCGCTGGCGCCCAGAGACGCATACGTTCCACTTGCCCTGCGGAGAGATGGCACCGACTCTGCAGGATGTTTTGTTCCTCACCGGCCTCCCGATCGCTGGCGAGGCGGTTGTCCCAAAGGAGGTGGATGACGACTGGCGTGATGACCTAGTTGCCAGGTTCGGGGCAGTGCTCCCCCTGGTCCCGCAGGCCAGGTGGAGTACGCCCCGCTACACCCACGACAGAAGCATGGTCCTACTCTATCGTGGCTACGCCAGTTCGAGGTACGTGTTGTTGTGGTTCATAATTGGTACGAATTTATATACTCCTCTAACCAGGGATTGAAATTTCGGACCGAAATCCGAAATCTCGGCCGAGATTTCGGATTTCGGACCCCTCCGAGATTCAAAATTCCGGAAAATTCAAAAAATTCAAAAAAATTTCGGATTTCGAATTTCTCGGCGAGATCTCGAGTATCTCGGGCGAGATCTCGGGAATCTCGGGCGAGATCTCGGGTTTTTTTTACCGGATTTTGATTTGTGTGCACTGTATTTGATTGTGTTTAGGGTCAAGATCATCCACAAAAAAATTTCTAAAATTTTTGATGTGTTTTTGACCATTTTTTGGCCGGTTCAATTTGTCGGTTTGCACTGTCCGAATTTTTTAAAATTTCTCAAGATTGATCATCATCTGAAAAATTTATGGGAATATTATGGATGTGTTAGGACCATTCACAAAAAATTTCAAAATTTTTTAAAGTAGTTTGAACTATTTTTCATTTCCAAAGAAAAGGTTGAACACACATAAAATTAAGTCTTATCCAACGCCACTAACCAGCTGCACCAAGCCTTGTTTCCTGTTTTGAAGTAATGAATGCCTGTATTTATAGATTGGGTCTTATGTTATTCACAAAAGCAATAATTGGCGACGGCTCACGGGTTCATACAGCAAACCATCACTTTGTTCTCACTCACTGAGTAGAGCTGAGTCGTCTAGACACAATCTCCGGCCACCGACGGCGGTGCAGCGGCGCATCTCGGCCGTGGAGAGCGAGATCTCGGCCAGATTAAGCGAGATTTCGTCGTAAGCAAATTTTTTTGGTCCGAATGATTCTAATAATATCAGGCTGAATTGATTTGATTCTATTACCAAATTAGATATGATTCATTGTAACTAGCATGCTGAATATAGAATATAGCTAGGTAAGATGTGATTTGAACTTTGTATATGATTTGTTTTGGAATTTGGACACCTCATGCAAATATGCAATTACCTCACAAGTCTTTGGTTTGAAGCAACAACATATATAAAACTTTTTAAATGACTAGAAGTTCATTTGTTACATTTGAAAAATCAAAAACTGACTTTACATACGGTTTTTTAGATGACTTTACCACTGTTAGATTTTTTAAAAATTCCTCGTGATTGATCATCATCTCAAATTTTTGTGGAAACATTAGTGATGTGTCAGGACCATCCAAAAAAATTTCAAAATTTTTTGACGTGTTTTGGACCCATTTTTGGCCGGTTTAATTTTGCCGAGATCTCGGATTTCTCGGTAGAAAAAAAAACCGGATTTGAAATTTGGTTTTTGCAATTCGTCCGGATTTTGTCCGAAATTTCCGAATCTCGCCGAAATTTCGGATTTCGGGAAGCTTCGAGATTTGACTCAAAACGAGATTTGACTCAAAACGAGATTTGAATCCTTGCCTCTAACCAACTAACTTTTTTTCCTGCAGGTTAGTAGGCTGGCTGGGAATGCCGACGCGTACCAGGTCAGCAGGCACCTAGAGGCTTACCTTTTGTGGCTGTTCGGATGGGTGATGTTCACCACCACCCATGGAGACAACATCGACGCCAGGCTTGTTCCGATCGCTTCGTGCCATTGTCGACGTTGCACCCAATGAGGTCCCCAAGATACCTGGGGTCTGCAGTACTTTGTGCCACCTATCGGGGGCTGTGCAACGCGTGCCTCCGACAACGCGACGGTTCGATACTCTCTGGGTGCCCACTCCTGCTCATGCTGTGGTCATTCGAGCGCTTCCACATTGGACGACCCTGGATTGGAGGGGGAGCGTACGGGATGGAGTTCTACGGCGACACCGAGGTGGAAGCCCTTACGATGGGGTCCCTTTGGTGCCGTAGACGGGTACGTGAATTTCCCCCCTCTCCTATATAACATATCGACCTCTTTTGTACTAACTTTTCCCGATAACGTCTGCAGCCGCAATGGGCTGGTATGCAGGTACGGAGTGTGTACGCACACTTCACAGAGGCGTTCGACCTCCTTCGACCGGAGCGGGTCCGGTGGGAGCCTTACGCCCCTCAGGAGGTACAGGAGCACGCACCCCACGGTTTGTCTGTCCTCTGCACCCGAGATATTCCGTACGTGCTGACACGGCGGAAGCTGGTTTTCGACGTCTACGTTGAGGATTACCCGGCTCATCGAGTGATGAGGCAGCTCGGACTATGACAGGAGGTGTCTGTCCCGCGCGGCGTCACGGTCCTAGTAGAGGCTCACACGTAAGTAACTATTCATATCTTACCATTTCAAATGGCACCGACTAAACATGCTAGCGGGTTGATAACTTATGCAGGCATTCGAGGAAGGGCATGCAGGGCCGCCGAACTGACTGGGCTGCGAAGATGGCCCATTGGGTGGAGAAGTGGACTCATGCACTAGACGACGTGGCTGCAGCGGATGTCGCGTACGATATACAGGGATACCAAGGGTACCTGCAGTGGTACCTTGGACATACACGGGTACGCCTTTTGCCCGCTGACGACCAGCATGAGATCCTTCCAGCTACAACCTATGACACGTATGGCACATGGGTTGCATCGGCGATCCACTTCGCGGTACGTTCACTACACACTGTACCTAGATTTTTATTGGAATGCGAGTATACATATATCTCACCTCATGTTAACACTTTTAGGGCGATATGGCGACAGAGATTGACGAGGACGCGCAGTCCATGGTAGGGCGTTTGGGCGGGGGTTCAGAGGTCTCCCACGAGGAGTTGACGGGGTTCCTCAAGCGGTTGTCCATGAAGGCGAGGAGGATAGCGTGGGCCTGCTCTTGCCGGCAGAGGATCGACGCCGGTGGTGTGCCCTCCAGTCGGTGAGCCGACGATAGCAGGGGGTCGGGAGAAGTTCACGACCACCACCTCCGACACCACCGTCGGACGACTCCGCTGTCCGGCCGCTCCAACCTCCCACCTTCCTGTTTGCACCTCCCACCTTCCAGTTCGCACCTCCCACCTTGCCGAACCCTCCAGTGCCACCGCAAGACCAGCCAAGGAGCTCCTAGTGGCAGGTGCTCTCGTACGGCACGCCAGATACTTACGTACTTGCTAACTTAAATATGCAATGCATTTCGTGGTAACTAATACTTGTGTATAGCAGGATACTCGTTCATATACCCTACCGCCACGCCGTTCCGGTACCCTCCTCCTCCTCCTGTCATGGTGACGACCCCAGGTGTGTTCAATACCCACCGTAAACTAACATTGCTTTAAACTTTACTTTGAAATACATGTTGTATTCCAACATGTTTTACGTCCTTTCAGGTTACTTCCCAGAGGGCCCCACTACGTCATACACGCGTGCGGAGGACTTCGACACGTCATATTCTGTGTCACCGCACCCGGACTTCATGTATGGGTCCCAGCCCAGCGCCCCCATGCCTATACAGCCGACGGACTCGAGTTCCTCATGCCATACCCCTGCAGCAGCGGAGACCCTCGGACAGCGGATCGGCCACGCACCAGACCGGTTCAGCCCTTCTGGTCCCAAACGTCGCCCTGTCGCTGCACGTCGACCAGCGAGGCGGACCAGACCTCGTGCACAGGGAGGGGTAAGTCAGTCGGGAGAGGGGGGTCAGCAGGGAGAGGGGGGTCAGCAGGGAGAGTAGGCATCGATTGAGCACTGTATTCCTACATTATTCTTTTTGCGTTGTAATGTTATGCTCCCATGTCTGCACGACGTGTCAACCTCAAACAAAGCTGGACGACCTGTCACTCTCAAACAATGCTGCACTCCCTCATTCAAAGCTGAAATGCTTGATATGACCATTCACTGCCTACATTTAACTCCGAGGTGACCACTGATTGCATAGTATATTAATCAACACTGACATGCCTGTGTGCTATCTTATCATTTCTGCCATGACCCATCGATGTCATCTGCAAAGCTGTAGAGGAATCCGATGCTCGCGGATTTGAACTTCTCTTAAGTCCGCCACTCTTTCCTTTGGCTGGCTATTTAAGCCCCAGTGGTCGCCTCCCAAAAATCACAGCAAGCAAGCCAGCTTCGAGCCAATACGAGGGAAGACGAAACACAGATCACAAGTTCGCCAGCCAACCAACCGGTGCCAATGGAGTTCCCTTCCCCCCAAGGCACAGCCTTCCCGAAGCCATCCCCGAAGGCACGCATGTCCCCATGTGCCTATGCGGGGATCCTTGCCGGTTGCAGAAGTCTCAGGACAACTCGTACACCTACGGTATGAGGTACTAGAGCTGTCGCAACTATGACTCCGAGCTAACGCTGGAAAAGGCCGGTATGTTCGTACTCGCATTTGATGTTTCATCCTACCGCACAAACCTTAATGCTATAATACCATCTGCTGTCACCAATTGCAGGCTGCCAAAAAGGCTTAAGCATGATATTTTACAGGCTGCCGAAAAGGCTTAAGCGTTTTCATTTTCCGTCGACTAAAATAGTTAGGGTTATTGCGCTACTACAATGTAGCTCCAGAGTAAGGTGTAAATACATTATTTTTTCAGAACATGGTAATCCATATAGCAAAGAGCAAATTTGACTCATTCTTCAAAATAAATACATTCGAAAAGGATATCTTAAGGGCTGCCAAAAAAGCTTCGGCATTCCATGAAAGCGAGGGTTCTTATAGCCATTTGGTTATTTCAATTGCGTTCATTCCGAAATATTTTTTCAAAAATGAGACATCTAACACCCTAAGAACGGGTGAACTTTATTTCATGATTTTTGGAGCCACGATTTATATAGTTTCTTCATAATAGATAAAAGGGTATTTAACTAAACTTGATTTCAACTATTTAAATTTGCATGTAACATAGTATTTTTGGTTATATATTATGAATCCTTATGGCTTAATATACATTTAGAATTTTTTTCCATAATTTTTTGACACATGGTTTGTATAGTTTCTTCATAATACCTAAAAGGGTGTTTTAGTAAACTTTATTTTAACATTTTAAATTTTAATGAAACATGCTAATTTTTTAATATATTATGAATGCTTATAGCGTAATAAAAATTAAGCAATTTTTTCATAAATTTTTGAGCCATGCTTTACATAGTTTCTTCATAATACTTAAAATGATCTTTTAGTAAACCTGATTTTAACATTTTAAATTTGCATGAAACATGCTACTTTTTTCATATATTATGAATTCTTATGGCGTAATAAAAACTGAGAAATTTTTTCCATAATTTTCTGAGGTTCCTAGCATCCGATATGAATTATTGGACAATATAATGAATTAAACATTATAATTTACTCATACCTAGCTCCAAAGGAGGTGTTCAACAATTATCAAGGGGTGTACGTGCAACAAGTGGGTTCTAATACCATCCCCACAATTCAACTCCTAATGCATAACTTAGCCAACCAATAGACAATTTATTCACAAAAATAACATCTCATACAGGGTTGAATATGCTTAGGTGCTTGCCTGATGCTTCTGCTTGAGTACCGACAACGATTTGCTCTTCGGCAATCCCCTCAGTCACCTCCGCGCCAACCTCCGCGGACTCGTTCTCTACACGAGTATAATGTATGAATGAGCATGCAATGCAAAGGAAATAGAATGCAATTGCAAACCCCTCCCGAACAGACCAGGCAAACCCGGATAGTCCGGTCATTTCATCCGGATAGTCCGGATAAATCGGACATTTTGGACATTTTGTCCTGACACTCCGGACGCCGCGCAACCCGCCCAAATGACACGAGGGATCGAGGTGCCGCCAAGTTCTACGACACTGCGAGGACCCGATCTATAACTTTTCTACACGTGGCCAAGCAGGAGAAGCTCCGAGCTAGCCCAAAACACGACGAACGAGGCTCACTTCTAAAAACTCCAACCAAAACTTAATCCAACACTTAGAATGGCATCATCTACCCCCGATCTCTCACCCTAGCACCCCAACATTCCCTAATCCAACTACACCCCAAAATCCTAACACTCCCAAAGTTACCGCCAAACCTCAATCTAAAAGACCAAGCCCCAAATCCACTCCCAAGAATGACCCTAGAACCCAAGAACCCGCGAATCAACTCCAAGAAGAGGCCTTACCTTCAAGGAGGATGATGAAGAAGAAGGGGAAGCCGAGTAGAGGAAGGAGGACACCGGCTTGGGGAGGATCTTGAGGACAACGGGGTGAGGAAGTCACCGGGGAGGAGCACGGGAGGACGCCGGCCGGTGGGGAGTCGTCGAAGATGAGCTCGGGTGGAGGGGCACACGGGAGTGGGGAGCACGGTAGGAGGAGAAATGAAGAAGGAGCCACGAAATGGGACTTTTATACTCAACCCCCGTAAAGTCCGGACACTCCGGACCATTAGTCTGGATACTCCGGGTTGGGGCATTCGGTCAACCCAATCCGGACACTCCGGGTTGAGGTCCTCGGGTAGACCCAATCCGAACACTCCGGATACTTCATCCGGATACTCCGGGTTCTATCCGGATACTCCGGATCACCCAGAACTTCGGCGCAGGATCCCATCGCCGCGGGAGTCAAACTTTTAATTCGGGGCCTTGACAAACCCTCCCGCCGTAAGGGAATCTCGCCCCGAGATTCACAACAAACGCATAAGCGGAACAGAACGCAGATAGATAGTATAGTCACACACTAATCGACATGCCTGGAATTGCGAAGAATTTGCATACTAGCAACTTACATGGTATGGAAGAACTCGGGATACTTGGTCCTCAAACGATCTTCAGGCACCCAAGTGGCTTCGTCTTCGGTGTGATTGCTCCACTGAATCTTGTAGAACTTGAGAGTCCTCCGACGGGTCTTGCGTTTAGCTTCATCCAAAACCCGAATAGGACACTCTTGGTAAGACAGATTAGGTTCAGGCAGAACTTCTAGTTCGTCCACTTCCAGTGACTCGAAGGGAGTACGGAGGCACTTCTTCAATTGATATATATGGAAGACGTCATGGACCATAGCTAGAGAAGGAGGAAGCTCTAGCTGATATGCCACTTGACCGTGCCTTGCAAGGATCTGAAAAGGTCCTATGTAGCGAGGTGCCAGCTTTCCCCTAACCCCGAAACGAAGGGTGCCCCGGAGGGGAGATACCTTCAGATAGACATAATCTCCAACGTCGAAGGAGAGAGGTCTCCTACGGCGATCAGCATATCTCTTCTGCCGTGATTGTGCTACCCTTAAATTCTCTTGAATGGTCTTCACCTTCTCTTCTGCGGCCTTAACCACATCAGGTCCAAAGAATGGTCGTTCCCCACTCTCGGACCAGTTTAGGGGTGTCCGACAGCTACGACCATAGAGTGCTTCGAAAGGAGACATTCTGATGCTGGTTTGGTAGCTGTTGTTATAAGCGAACTCGGCATAAGGAAGACACTCACCCCATTTCTTCCCATAAGACAGAACACAAGCCCTCAACATATCTTCAAGGATCTGATTGACCCGTTCGGTTTGGCCGTCAGTTTGCGGATGATATGCTGAGCTGTGTAACAGCTTGGTGCCCAATGCCTCATGCAAACTTTTCCAGAATCGAGAAACAAACTGGGAGCCTTGATCTGAAACTATCCACCTTGGAACCCCATGAAGGCATACGATCCGAGAGATGTACAACTCCGCATACCTCTTGGCTCGATAGGTGGTGCGAACAGCTAAGAAATGGGCAGACTTTGTTAACCGGTCAACTATAACCCATATCGAGTCGTGGCCCGAAGCGGTTGTTGGCAGGACGATGATGAAATCCATTCCAATCTCTTCCCACTTCCAACTTGGAATGGGCAGCGGCTGAAGAGTGCCCGCTGGCTTAAGATGCTCAGCCTTCACCCTTTTGTAGACATCGCATTCAGATACATAGCGAGCAATCTCGCGCTTCATGCGAGTCCACCAAAACCGTTGCTTCAAATCTTGATACATTTTTGTAACACCCCAAAATTTTGCTTTTCTTAAATTCATGTGTGATTTGGCACTTTGGTGAATTTTTGGAATTTTCTGGAATTTATTTGGATTTATTTGGAATTTATTTGAATTTATTCCATTTTGAAATAATTGAAGAATTTAATTTTGCAAATAAATTTTTGTGGGAAATATTTTATTTGAGTCCAAAATGATCCAAAGTATTTTCCAGAATTTTTCTGGAATTTTTCTGAGTCATTTGCTATTTTTAATGAATTAAATGAATTACTAGGAATTATTTTAAATATTAAATCGCTGGAAAATCAAACTCGGGTCAAGTATCTGTTCATCCGACCGAAGTCGAACCCGAAGTCGGACTCGAGTCCGACCGAGCCACGTGACTCGACCGAACCCACTCCTAACTCCTAATCAATCCCAACCGTTGGATCAAGATCCAACTACCGAGATCCGCCCGACCCGACCGAGCCGTGTCCGACCGGACCGGTCGCGCTTGCGCGATCGTGGCCGTTGATCGTGCCACGTGTACGGCTCTCCGTCGTCGTCTCCGCCGAAGTCCGAGCCGGACTCCGCCGTGTCCGCCGGGCCAGGAGAACTAGGTCTCCGTTTTACGCGCACGACGCCGAGGCTATTTAAAGCCCGGCATACCGAGGACCGCCGTGATCCCGCGCCCTCCCTTCTCTACTTCACCGAGGCAAAGCCGCCGTTTAGCCGTGCGAAGCTCGCCAGAAGTTGCGCGCGCCGCCCGCCACGGTCTTTGCCGTTCGCTCGCCGCCCGCCCCTGCGCCGTTGACTCTCAGATCCGGACTCACCGCGACGAGACGCACCGAAGGATCTTCACTTCGCCGGAGCGCGCCCGAAACGCCGGCAAGGTCGCCGCCCTCCGCGCCGGTGAGCGGCGCCGCCAAGCCATCGCCGGACCGCGAAAGCTTCTCGGCCGTCCGATCAAGATCCAACGCCGAGATCACGCCACGCCATCGAGCGGTGAGATTGGCGTTACGATTTCCAGATCTAATTCGACCATCGGATCTAGATCCAACGGTCGAGATCAAACGCGTTAACTCAAACGGCGTGAAAGCGATCTAATCTGGGCGTCCGATTTTCAAATCAACGGCCAAGATTGGCGCCACGTGTCGGGAAGCCCGATCGCTGGCGGCGCACTCGCGTAGGACGCCGACACGCCGCCCGCGTGTCGGCCGATGCGGATCAACCGCACCATGATGTCATGCCGACGCCATGGCGCCCGCATGTCACGGCCGTCTCGCCGAGCGCCGACGCCACCCATGACGTCATCAGTGGGTCCCACTGTTAGCACCGTGGTCGAGCCTCACGCGACGCCGATGACGTCACCCGAGTGGTCCCACATGTCAGTCTCACGGAGAGTCGTGGACCGAGTCCACCGTAGACCCGAGCCAAGCGTGGCCCGAGTCCATGGATCGGCCGACGCCACCGCCCAATCGAGGCTGCCACGTGTCCTTGCCGACTTAATAATTAATTTCGAAAAAAGAAAATGATTTAATAACTCGTTTTAATAATTGATTTGAATTTCAAAACTTCAAACGCTTATAACTTTTGCGTTTCAACTCCGATTTGAGTGATTCAAATTTCTAAATTTGTATAAAATTAAGGTCTACCTAAATATAAATTTTATTTAATTTTTGGACTAAAGTTTTTCTCTGTAAAATTATTTAATTGATTATTTAAACTTTAAATAATCATAACTTTTATGCTTTTAACTCCAAATTTGACGATTCAGTTTCTAAAAATCCAGAAAATTATGTTCTCTCTGTTTATGGATTTTATTTGGAGTTTTGGGATCTTTTGCATAGTGTTTATTTGTGTATTTGCTATTTGCACGCTTTTACGAGTAGGCGTTGAAGTGCTTAGGAAGGATTCGAGGAGAAGTGTTGACTCAGGATCCAACTCAAGACCAAGAGCAAGTACTTTTTGAAGGCAAGTTGTGCTTTGACCATATTGATCCTATTTGAAATCTATTTTGATTTAAACTATTGCATGCTAGTTCAATTAGAAAGATACTTTGTTTAAACATGGGGTTAGATAAATACCAATTTGCTATATGACACCTTGATTACTTAAGTATGTGCCATGACCCTTTGTCACCCTAGTTGTGGTTTACTAGTTGGACATTATTAATTGCCAACATGGGTTTAGATCGTTGTAGTATGTCGCTTAGACACGCTACGTGCTCATGACATGATTTTGGACAATCAAATGTTAATATTGACTTAATGATATATTGAACCTGTTTTGGAAAAGTATCATGTGATGTTGATGGCACGTGGTGCATGGTAATCAAGCGGGGTTTGATAAACGATTTCGGCCAGGGCATGTGGCAAGAGTAATCAGGTGGGCGGTTGTGGCATTGGGAGTGTTGATTTGGTTTTTCGGGTAGTCTTGCCCTGGTCACTCTAAGGACTTAACCTTGCAAGCCTTTGAACCGGGTCATACTTGCAACCACATGGTCGGAATGGGACGGCCCTAGTTGACTAAGTCGCTAAGGACTCACTTGTGGAGCCTCAGGGTGTCGATTACACCGTTTATGTGATTATGCGGGGAGCGTATCGTGGCGTGTGGCCGATACCCATCTAACGGTGTGTTGGTCCCATACTTCGCCTTGGCTAAGGGAAGGGATGGTGTAGAGCACGAACAGGAGAGGACCACTGTGTTGTTTGAGGCTTACGAAAGGCTTTGTTACTGAACTCGCCTTTGTGGTGTTTGATTGTATCTTGTGGGTAAAGTGCATAACCTCTGCAGAGTGTAGAATCTATTTGAATAGCCGAGTCCACTGTCTTTGGACAATGCTCGGGAATTACAGTCAAGGGTTAGATTTTCTGAAAATAACTTGGATTTGAAAAGTTGGGTTGGTTTAGCAAGGAAGATGATGGAAATGTGGTTTAGGATGGGAAAAATGTTTGTTAAACTTCTTGAAAAGTTATTTACTTATTTCCGCTTTGAATCTACTTTTATTACTTGTCAAAAGTCATTTCTGCAAATATACCTTGAGCTATTCCTTTGTACCAAGCCATGCATATAGTATATTAGCTTGCATTCATGCATGACTTCTTGAGTACCAAGTACTCACCCTTGCCTCAACACAATACAGTTGAAGAGGAGACTACGCGATTTGAGGAGGAGTTCCAAGAGGACCCGTCTACTTAGGGATGCGAGCCGGTCGGTTGCTGTGGTATCTTGGATGGCGCCACGAAGTTTATTTGATATTCCGCTGCTATTATTTCTCTTTTAATAAGTTTTGCCTTGCAAGGCATATATTTGTAACTTGGCCATAAGGTCGAGTAACCACTTTGGTTATTTAAATAAAGTACTTCGATAATATCGATTGGTATGATTGTGATATTTACCAATGTTAAGACTGTGTGCACTAGCGCGTTCCTGGACTAGTGCTGAATACACAGAGGGTCGGATTTGCAAATTCGGGGTCCCGACAGTAGGTGGTATCGAGCCATACTTGTTGTAGGCTCAACCCTAGCTAGAATGGTCGTAGTGAGGATAAAACCTATTTTCTAAAGCTAAAAAGTTGTCAAGATAAGAAATGACCTCTCGACTTATCCCCTTCTCTCTTTTCTTGTCTCTTGCTGAAATTTTCCCTTACCTTGTCACAATTTAAAAATTCCGAGTTCTTACGTAAAGCACTCTGGTGACAGATGGAGGAAGAGTTCAACTACGTTGATCTGGGAGTTGGTCACGCCGCGGACCTTTGGCATATGCTCTGAGACTCTCGGAGATTTTGAGAAGCCCCAATACCAAGTGGAAGTGATCGGACAAGCGGTGATTAATCAAAGCTTGTGGCGTGAGGATTGAGGTACTGCTAGGAAAAGGGCCTGTGCAATCGCGGATACATCGCCTTTGCCAGGAGATCTACAATGCAGATGGGTATCCAAGAAGTATCACGACGAGCAATGCGGCACATTACCCGTATCTACGCCAGAGAGTTGGAGAGTACGGTGTTCCGTTATCATCCGCGTAGCGATAACCTTCTTGACCCGAAGGCGATTCAGGATGAGGATGCCACGGTTACAGCTTGGCACGATTTGTCGTCGCCAGGAGGATGTACTAGATAATACAAGCAAGGAGCTACGAAGGCCCGCAAGGAGATCACGACAGAGAAGAACGAGATGGCGGGAAGCTCAAGAGTATGTGGCACACCTTCTACGAAGGATTGACGAGTTGGAGATGACTTTGTACGGACTGCACCTGAGCCAAGATTGAGCTACACGAGCCAGATCCGGAGGAGTCGATCTCGATGAGGACATCGCTTCTTCGACTACCACAGAGGACAGATTCTTTGGACATGGCAATCGTTTGGCGCTTATGCCACAAAGACACCGTACCCAGGCCGTGGAGGTTTTCTCGATGAGTGAGCATAGGTTCTATAGTGAGACTCCTTCGCCGAGTCGCGTCATAGAAGAAAGAGTCACCCTTTAGGCGTTAGACTCCAAGAGTTAGTTCGATTTGGATTTGCTTTGTTTGCTGAGTGTGCAGTATGTGTTGCAAGGCCCTTAGGCATTGTAAGCAGCCATACCAAGTTATTAATAATAAAGTTGGACCTTAAGGTTACACCTTTCGCCCGCATAAGTTCCATATTACTTGTCTATTCTTGTTTCCCTCTCATCTCTAAACCTAGAGCAAATCGGCAGATGGTGAACACCGTGGAAACTTTGGAAGCAATGGGAGTGGATCTCGCCCCAGAAAACCCCAATGATAGAGCACCAAAGACCGCATGATTGATATGCAGAATTTTGGAGCCTTTCTTGCTGCTCGGACTCGGTTGATGCATGCTATGATGCAACAAATGCAAAGACGTCCTTTGCTCAGGCCACACCAATCAAGTTAATCAGGGACCACGCCGAGAATACAAGGTCGCCGAGTTCATGAGGACTCACCCACCCACTTTCTCTGGGAATGCCAATCCATTGGAGGCCGATGATTGGTTAAGATCAATCGAGAGGACGCTACACATAGCTCAATGCATAGGGAATGAGAAGGTACTTTACGCTTCTCATCGGTTGGAAGGAACAAATTACGAATGGTGGGAGAACTTCATGCCACGCAGAGAACCCTCAAGATATCACTTGGGAAGAGTTCATGTGCATTCGACAAAGACCACGTGCTGAAGGAATCATGGACCTTAAGAAGGAGGAGTTCGAGCCTTTGAAGCAAGGTAATCACCAAGTGGTCGACTACGAACAAGTTCACACAGCTAGCACGCTACGCACCCGAGGATGTAGCGACGGATAAATCCAGGCAGTCTCGTTTTATGAAGGGACTTAACTCAGGATTGCAAGTAGGGTTGATCACCCACACCTTTCCAGATTTCCAAGAATTGGTGAATAAGGCGCTTATTCTTGAGGACAAGCGCAAGGAACCCGGATGAGAACAGAGCGCAGGATGCAACAAAGCAAGGATCACGTCAGAAACGCGCGGCGCTTGAGAGTTGCACCAAATCAATTCTTGATTCCAACCACGAGAATGCAACAAGGACACCATCCTCAAAGACCAAGACACGCCAATCGAACTACGGACCCCACTTCCGCTAGAAACGCTACCCCGTGCAACAAGAAGGAACAGTGAGACGCTGCTACAAGCGCAACGAGCCAGGACACTTTGCCAACGGTTGTCCCAAGAAGACAGCGAGAGCGACCCGATTCGCTTCAACCTAGGAACCACCCGGCCTAGGGCGCCAGGCCAGAGCCACACCCCAGGCCGTGGAGAGGCCGAGTCAACCATGTCACCGCAGATGCACTGCGAATGCTACTGACGTCGTCTTGGGTAAGTTACTTGTTAACTCAGTACCATAGCGATTTTGTTTGACTCGAGCTTCGCATTCGTTTGTTTCGCAAGGCTTTGCTACTAGAAATGACTTGAGAATTGCAAGACTTAAGTGCATGCTTTTAGTTCAAACCCACAGTTCCGAACTCCGAACGGAAGTAGGATGTTAGGGTGAGAATACTAATAGATGGAATAGAGTTCCTAGCAAACCTTATAATTTTGGAGACCCAGGACCTTAGACGTCATATTGGGAATGGATTGGTTATCCAAGCACAAGGCCGTATTGGATTGTGGGCGAAGGACTATCTCGATGGAGAGCCGTGTGGGAAGAAAGTGGAATTTCAAGCCACTGCAGTTAGAGATGGACGATTGATGGTTAACAGTACCAAGGCAATCGGCATAGAGGATGTCGGTAGTGAATGAGTACCCGATGTTTTCCCCGAGGATCTACCTCGGTATGCCACGGACAGGGACATAGAGTTTGTGATAGAGCGGGTACTGCACAAAGACCGATAGCAAAGAGACCCTATCGGATGTCCACCGAGGAGTTGGTAGAAATGAAGAAACAATTTGGAAGAGTTAATGGAGAAAGGATTTATCAGGCCGAAGTTCGTCACCAGTGGGAGCACCAGTTTTGTTTGTCAAGAAGAAGGACGGGAGTTTCAGGATGTGCATTGACTACCGTGCACTCAATGAAGTCACCGTGAAGAATAAGTATCCGCTACCCAGGATTGATGATTTGTTTGATCAGTTAAGAGGAGCCGGAGTTTTCTCCAAGATTGATCTGAGATCGGGATACCATCAGTTGAAGATCCGACACTACTACAAAACATATCTTCTGTAACATATCTCTGTAACATATTGAACAATGTGTTACAAAGAGATATTGCAGTAACATATAATTTGTGTTACAAAGGCATGTTGTAACACATACTTAATGACATGTGAAAAGTGTTACTGGAAACTACAGCAGCAACACATAATATATGTTACAGATGAACATTGTAACACATGGTAGTAAGGTGTGAATAATAATACTATAGTAACACATTTAGAGGCCGATTGTAACTTAATTGTAATAAATTAAAACATATATATGACCCAACAACGTCTCTATTCGTAACCAAATTTGTTTGACACCTACGCTATACTTCACTTATATAAAAAAGTACACATGCATATGCTAGTTGTCCTGAATAGATGACATATGAATTTACTAGTTACATGCGATGCGTTGCTCTGAAAAACAAAATTGATAACGAAAAATAAAGATTAAAAAATAAAAAAATTATTTCACAAGATCAAACATCTATCTTTAGCAACCGTTTCTTGCGAAAGCTGGCTAATTAAAGCAACGCTTCGTTTCTTGCGTAGGGCAATTAAGCAGGGCAATTAAGCGGCAATTAATGACGTGGGAAGAACGGACCACTGCCACCAAGTGCTGCTTTAGGCCATGTTTGGATGGGCTAAAACTAATTGTTAGCTGACTAATGGCTAGAGCTAATTGTTAGTCAGCTAATAATTAGTCCATCTAAAATTAGCCTACGACTGTTTGGATACATGGCTAATTGTTGGGCTAATTTCTTAGAAAAGTCATGTTTACCCTCATAACGAATTGGGGAGTAGGCATGCGGGTGAGAAGTGAGGATAAGACCAGCGAGGTATTTCAGGACTTTTTGATGTTACTTACTATTAACCCAAATTAGCTCCCTCCACCAACTAATGGACTAATTGTTAGCTGAGGGGTTGACTAAAAATTAGCCCACCTATTAGTCTTCCTGTTTGGATAGAATAGGACTAATTTTTAGCCCGCTGACAATTAGTCCAGGGATCCAAACATGGCCTTAGAATAGTAGAGATCATATATTTTAAGCTATCCATTTGGATATATATCTGGATTAATGCTATCTTGACCGGCCACACTCGCACCCCAGTCGGCCAGTTCTCAGTTTAGTTCTGAAAATTCAAAAACCGAATATACACTTTCATAGAATAAGCCAAAAGCTAGTGTACTGCGTCACTCTCTAGATCGAAATCCCCGTCGAATCCAGTCACACCCAGTCTTCCCCCGTTCTCCAGATCGAGTCCTCAGATCCCCTTCGCTCGTTCGGCAGCCATTCCCCCCGACGGCGGCGGCGGCCACTCCTCTCCCTCCCTCGCCCCCTCCCTCTCAGGCCCGCGTGGCTCCCTCCTCGCCCCTGTCGATCGCCTCCCTCCGTCTCCCCGAGCTCACCTCCCTCCCGCCCCGTCCACCTCCCTCGCCTGGTCGCCCCGCGACCTGCTTGCCTCCTGCCTCCCGCCGCCCCCTACGTCGGCCCCGCCTCCAAACACCTCCCTCGGCACCAACGCCCCCTACCTCGGCCCCACCTCGAGCCGGCAAGCCCTCGACGTGGCGCCTCCTCCGTCCCTCGACCCTCGGCGCCGATGCTCCCTGTCCTCGGCCCCACCTGGAGTCGGCGAGCCCTCAACGCGACGCCTCCTCTCTCTGTCCCTCGACCATCGGCGCCAATTTCATCATGTCAGATCTGCTTTGGTGCTCCCCCAGTCCCCCGTCGACCGCTGTTGTGAGTTGTATTTGCTAATTGTTAATTCACTTTAGCACCGGAAACAATTGAATCCATTGCCAAATCTCTAGTTCAAGCTCCATTGCCAAATCTCGACTGCTTTCACCAGAAACAATTGAATACAAGTTTTTTGCCTGTGATATCGCTTGACGCTGTGTTTGGTAGCAGTCCAGCTTATCTTGCCACATTTTCACAAACCTAAAATGAGGGCTATCATTCTTTTGATGCGATCTAGTTTTCATGGGAATAGATAATGCATGCTTATGTTGAAAATAAATTGAGTGTTCAGGAAGTTCTACTTATGGTAAAAGCATATAGGGATCTTGATTATCCCAGAATGTAAGTTATTTTCAAATATATGTGTAGTGTATAAGAACAAAAATCATTGAACAATCCTAGATGTAAATCCAGGATTATGGGGTTGCTTCTACGTAACTGACTTACATGTGCCAGATTCCACACAATTTAGTTTCAATGCATTACATTGAAATTTAATTACCTACAGAAATAAGGTTTTGTTACTTTTTGATAGAACTTCACTGTGATTGTACATCCATTCACATTACCTACAGAACTAAGCTTGTTGCCTGCATCTTTAACTCCAGTTTAACCGAAAAACCGATTAAACCGAACAAAATCGGTTCGGCTTTTGAAGTTGCAATAACATATGAGAATATGGGGAAGAAAAAACATTATACGTAGCCCTGAGTTTGCTCATAATATACATATGACTTGTAACTCAGTTGGCAAATGAACCCAACATTTACTGAACATTGTAGAGGTAATTGGAATCACGAAAGTTTTATAACATAGTGCTATTTCCAATATCAGAAGCATCATATCATTAATACATATTTTTAGAATAAACTTAAACAAGGGTATCCTCATACATATCCTTATTGCAAGTACATATTTTTAGAATAAACTTAAACTAATATTTTTCACTGATGGAGCACACAAAAGACCAGAAACACTTGCACAAGTGCTACATATCAATAGATATAGCTTCTGATTGCATTTTCTGAAAAAAGTTGCAGTTTCCAAATTTTTTATCTCCTTGTCTTTGAAGTATCTTGAGCTGGCTTCTATCATCCTTATAGTTAATTATATTCCATATCTGAAAAAAGAGAGTTAAAGGTACAGAATAAGATTGTTTTATATAGCTGATAAACTCATCCAGGAGAAGGTCTAAGATCAAATTGAACACTACAGGGGCAATGTTATTAACCAAAAATAATTGAAGAGTAAGGTTTGTGATGGCATAAATGAAATTTTCTTGTATTTTTGTAGTGAAAAATGCACATACCTTGAAGTAACCAAATTAGTCATGAAAGTATTTCCCTCCACTAAGCTTCATTGTTTAAAGCATTATTGTCAGCATCCACTGTTGTTCCCTCAACATCTGTTATGACCCAACATCTGTTATGACCCAGTGTTTATTATTCTTTGCATTGGTGAACATCTCCCTAAGGTGTGAAACATGGAATGGCTCATTTAATGATTTATTGCTCCACTTGTTAATGGATTTGATGTGAAACAAAAGTACAAGAAATGAAAGTTTGGATAGCTCACACCCTGCCCATAAAGGTTCATCAGCATCGCTAACTAAATCATAGAAAACTTGGGTTTCAGAATCTGGTCCAGTTTTAGAAGAATTTTGCACATCGGGTTCATTCATTGGAGGTCCATTGTCTAGGTTGCCAATAGCATCCTGTACTAGCTGGCGCATATTAGTGTTTATTATCCAAGATTGTGACTGTGACTCTTTTTTTGCGGAGATATACGCCGCAGTTTCACCGTGACAGCCCCAAATAGTATATCCAAGTAGCATTCCATCACACACTAAATGATCATATACTTCATCCCGTTGCAATAACCACTTATTGACACATTTGTAAGTGTGTGATTCAAACAAACTGATAAGTGACAAAAAAAACATTATGTAAGGGGAAAAATCATCAACTACTTACTAACAAAAAACAATTGACAAAAGGTTTTTATTAGGAAGTCAAACTAGTTACAAAATATATATTTTACTATACACACAAACATTCATACGGGTTTAATGATTATTTGTGACTTTGTATAATTAGCATATCCAATTGACAGTACTTAATACATAGCCGTTTCTATGATATGAAGATGCTTGTTAATTAGCCACTACGGTCTATTTGGTGAAATGAATATGAATCGACCTGAAGAGGATGTCCTATAGGAATACACTATTGGCTCCATTAAATCTTGGTTCATGTTTTTGTATTAGGTGCATAAGATTTTTGCCAAAAAAAAATAGATACATTTTCATCACCATTAGATGTGATACAGGTAGTCTTGAAAAATGCTGCTCTTTCGATAAAAGTCAGAAAGGAACAAATACTTTAAATTGGATTGATGATACATATAGCTCACCTGTGGTTACCCACTTTAATTGGTTTCAACATTTTCAAAAGAAATACTAGTCATACAAACACCCTCACCAGTAAAACAGAGCAAGAAGTTCTGTAAAAGAATTTTTGTATGCATTTTTCTCTTTGTGCGAAGTTTGTTGTTTTTGGTTTTGGACAAAAGGTTTCCTTTGTGTAGTAAAATTATAAGCAGTTCATAATCAGAAGATATATTACATTTTTGACAACTCATGGGATCTATTAATTTGATGCTTTCACACTATGTATCTTAACCAGTACGGTTGGTTGTAGACTTGTAGTAGTTCTAGCAGGAGATTGATGCCAGTTTAGATTTAGATTCTTTTGACAATGGTAGTACAAACTAGGCAATTAAACTTAGCATGAAACCCACCTACTATTATAAACATCTTGCGTGCATATTTTCCCTCCAATTTAAGTTCTGTTAGTTTTTTCATGTCATTTACTATACAGGTGCTATGTTCATTCTGCTGTGAGCATCACCTATTCAAATATGAGTTTAAAAGGCCTAAGTTTAAAATAGTCTGGAACGGAGTTGCATCTACACAAAAGTAAGCTAAAAGTAAAAGTATCAACTAAAGAGCACTTCCCCTCTTAGTCTTGTTCACTCAATGTCAGTGAAGTCTTCTGTTTCAAACGAACATATTGCTGTGACTTGTATTTTCCATGTTTCATTGGCAGCCATGATTGATAATTGTTTTTCAAGTAGCTAGGGTAGACATTAAATGATGATTTTCATTGCCTAAGAAGATGACCTATATCCTAGCATTTTCTGTGTTTAATACTGATCATCTGTTGTTCCTTGGTTCATTTTTTTGAACAGGGGTATAAAGATGCCCTTATGTAGTTTTGGAAACTACATCATCCCAAACTACGCCTTGCACTAGAAAATAAAACGTGATTATCTTTGCATACATATGCGGGGATGACTATATGAGAAAACCAATCTGGAAATTGAGGTCCAATACCTGTGCCGTCCGAAGAGACTTTGTGCCCGCTGAAAGGATCAAATAGAAAAATCTTGTCTAGGGGCTAATATACCAAAGAACGGAGAGGGCACATCAATTAGGCCTGGGAAAAAAAGAGGAGGAATCAATAGTCAATACGTAGCACAAACAGCATGGATAAGGATCATCAAACCTTGTGAATACGCAGGATTTGAGCATGGAGGAAGCGCAGTGCGTGGTGAGGATGATGCTAGGTCACGATCGGGGCACGGGTTGCAGGGTGGTGGGCAATTGGGGGAGGAAGGAAAGCTGAAGCATCTTAAGTTGCATCTTAATTTGCATCTGTGCACAGATAGATGGAGATATTTTACCCTCTAACCAAGAATGTTGAGAAAATTGGAGGGAAAACTTTTACTTTAGCGGCAACTATTTTGGATGCTACATTATGCAGAAAAATTTTTCGTGAGAGAGCAGTAATTTGTAAACAACTGTTTTGGATGCTAAATTGTACGGAAAGAAATTTTGTGAGAGCAGTACTTTGTAAACGGTGATTAATTTTAGTACTTTTTTATTTACATGTGTACTGAATTTTAGTACTTTTTTATTTGCATGTGTACTGAAATCTAATGCACCTAAATTTTAATATATTTTTATTTGCATGTGTACTAAAATCTAATGCACCGAACCATCTCTTAATGGGATGGTAGAGTTGTAGATGTACCAGTAGGTGCAAACGGAGTGGATACGGACATATTTCGCTTATCTCGTATCCTATTCCAATTTTTCCTTGGAATCGAAGTTGGATACAGACAGTATCAGATTCGAATACAAATATGGACTATCTCGGTCACAAATACAGAGCGAATACAGAATGTTGCGAATATAGTTAGTCTCAGTGACGAATATTAAGTCAGATAAGGCATGATGTTCAAGAAGGCGCTACGCGTTAGGCGGGCGGCGAGCCACAGCCTAGCGCCTAGGCGGATTAGGCGAGGATTAATCGGAACTAGGTGGTCAGTCCAAGGCAACACGCTATAATATATAATAGTAGATATGCAGGAGATAAAATGATAAACAACCAAGCAACTAAGCACACAAATAGATAAATAATATAGTACCACACACATACAAATCAATGAATCACAATAGACTAATAGAGAGACTTGAATAACCAGAGACAGAGAAGGAGACTGTAGGATCGAAAGACACGAATATAGCAATCAGAGGGGGGGTGAATGATTGTGCGGAAGCTAAAACTAAATTCTTGATCTACTAAAAGTTCACCCTAAAACAGAACCAAATAATTGCCTCGTATTCGACAAAAACAGAATGATAGAGGTTCAGTAAAACGCGAATTCCCGGAGATTCAACCGTCGGAACGATATGAAATTTGGACACAAGAAACTAGATTCCAATACGAATCGAACCTAAAAAGAATCAGCTCGATCGGACTTACGGATCAAAAGTTATGAACCTTGCAAGCTTGCTGTGACAGAAGATGACGAGAATAGATCTAACTAGAATTGTAGCTCGCCGAAAGATTTGAAGAACTCGATCTTTATTTCTCCTTTCTTTTGTCTAAAGTACTCCAAACAAAATAGTACAACCCTAAAGCTTGACAACCCCTCCTATTTAAAGGAGCTAAACACAAAGAGTCATGAATACAATTCCTACTCCTAATCCTAGAAGGAGTCCCACTCCTAATCCTAGAAAGAGTATGTATTCAATACAACTCCTCTTGGCCCAACCTGGCCGAGTACAACTCTTGCACGCGTATGGCAACCCTACCATACTCACGTGACTAACACTTTGCACGCGAATGACCTCCTGCCATTCTCACGTGACTAACCATTCTTTATGTGCATCATTCTCTTAGCCCGAACGTCCCGTATGACATCCTTGACCACCAAGACCTCAGTTCCCCCTGAACCTAGTCCCGAACCTCAGTTTCTCCATGAACTTAGTTCTGGTCCCGTCATCGACCACATTCGCCCTCGAGCAATACCTGCACATGAACAAACCACAAAACGATTTCGAGCACAAATCCGCGAATTGACTCACATTAAACCATGCAACCACTCACAGGAGTGCATTGCATTAAATATTCTAAGAACACGATTTCAAAACACGAACCAAAACCTTTGCAAAAATCAAAAAGCTTTTCAAATAATCAAACTGATTTCAGATCTTTTCAAATAAAGAAACCAAAAAATAAATCTTGTCGAAATATCAAACTGGTTTCAAATCTTTTTCAAATACTCATCATCAAAATCAAATGGATCAAAAATAACGACCCTTCAGACACCAAGAGAGACAAAGACATTGAGATAGAGATACACAGATAGAGATAGAGAGACCATGAGAGAGTGAGATAGAGAGGCGACGAGGGGGAGCATGGGAGGGAGACGAAGAGAGGCGGCGAGGGAGGAGCTGAGGGAGAGGCGAAGGGAGCTGAGGGAGGTGAGGGTGGAGTAGGGGAGGGAGAGGCAGCAAGGGAGAGCAGGGGAAGGAGAGGCGAGGAGGGGTGGCAGGGGAGGGAGAGGTTACCTGCGCTATGTGGCGACGAATCGGTAGCGACAGCGGCTAGGAAGTGGTGACGGCGGTGAGGAATTAGTGACGGGCGGCTAGGAATCGGCCAAGGTGACGAGGAAGCGGCGACGGCGGCGATGATTCGGCGTCGAGCGGCTTAAGCCTCTCCTCCTTCGCCTCTTCTATTCTATCATGCACCTCTCCTCCTTCGCCTCTTCTATTCTATCATGCACCTCTCCTCCTTCGCCTCTTCACAAAAGCGGTTGCCTATCTGTCGATTTGTCGCCGCTAAACTCATCGCTACGACTTCCGCCACCGCTTAGGACCCGCCTTTGACCACCTAGGTGGAACGACCGCCTAGGAGGCCACCGACGGCGAAATCGTTAACATGGACTACATTAGTAGATTAACAAGTATATTCAATTACATCACTCGATAACATGGACTAGTTAAGTCAGTAGTAATCAGCAACTACCCCTTCAAATTGATAAGATGGATTGTTGGATGACTGACTGATGGGCGTCTTTGGGGAGCACATCCTCGAGGGCTCACTAGTTTGAATGTGTTTTTTAATTGCTCAAGAGACTTCAAGTTCCAAATGAGGTTACATGCGTATTTATAGGCTTTGGGCTTGTACGAAAGACTAAATTGCCCCTTCTACAAAGAACTATGATCCATGTGCAAGTAATGACATGTGGTTTCGCAAATTCGTGAACAGATCCTCCACATTTTTTTTACAAAAACCACCTAACAGAACCTTTTTTTAAAACAAAAACTTGCCATGGTTACGCAAATTATTAATTTTCTTATGCGTGGAAGATTTCAAGCGCAAGGGTCCAGGCACATCACCTTTTTTTTTTAAAAAAAAAGCCCCAGAAATTTCAAAATCATAAACAGATCCTTCCACTGTTTTTTAAAAAATGATTGTTAAAGAAAGGGCCTATAGTTACGTAAATTCATCAATGGTTCCTAACCAACTCATTTTAAAAAAAAACATCCCCAAAATTTCACTCGTAGTGAAATTAGAAACAAAACAAAAGAATAATATGTTAAATTAGAACGTAGTATAGATTCTGCCATATGTTAAATTAGAGACAGAATAACAAAATAATATAAAAAAACAACCACTCGTTATTTCCCTCACAAATTACCCTCCAAAATAATTCGCACGGACATAAAATTTTTTCACGCAACTCTCTCCCGTTTAATTTTGGAGAGTGGAGAGTTGAGACCACGTACGCCTCCAACACAACCAAACTCCTTTTCCCATCTATTCCAACTGTCTCTCACGCCATGGCAAGATTCATCCACAACTATCCATCTCCTTGCACACCGGTCACCCACCTGGCATCGAGGAGCAAGACGAGGAGGACGTCGCGGAGGCGGCAAGAGAGGATTGCTCGTTGATGAGTTGCGGGCAGTAATTGCCGCGACGCACTGGTTGCGGTGGCTCGATCTCCTGTAAGTTCCCCTGTAGAAATCGATCAGGCTTGCGCTCTTGTTCGTAGGACTCGACGCCTTCTGCCGCCCGTGGGGAACTTGGGTTTAATTACTGCCCTTCTCACTCAGATCTTATCGATTAATTTGATTTGGGGAACTAGGGTTCTTGGAGAGTACACATCGAAATGGGGATTTTTTTGGGGTCTCTATCTGTATGGAGAAGCACTGCAATTGTTGGTTAGTTTCCAAAATGCCAAGACATGTTTACCATTGACTTGTTATTGAGGCTGACACTTTGCTCTCTGTGTGAGCCGCTGCAATCCTTCAGGCTACCTCTCCCCCAGTGCGCATGACACATCTTTCTGGTGCGCAAGCCCTAGTTGCATGTGGTGTATTAGTTCATATTTGGCCACCTGGTAACAATGGGGGGGTAGGGGGACTATCTAAAAGAATATAACAGGGGGGGTTGGAGTGATGGAATAGACAGAAGTGTTGAGGTTAATCAGGGCAATAAAAATTTGAAAAAGGATATTTGTTAAAATGAAAATATGAAATAGTGTTGAGGTTAATCAGGGCATTGGCATGTATCTAACTCTTCTTTTCCTTTTTATGAGACAGTATTAGCAAAATAACTTGATGGTTCATTATTTATTTATTTTGTTGTCAGTTGGTGGCAAGATTAGCTGATGCGATTGGAAAAGGCACAAGTGATCAAATTTTTGATGCATTGGTAAGAATTTCATACAATTAATTTTTTTCATTTGTTAAATAAATTGATGTGATTCCACTTCATGGTGTGTGGTATTTGTCAAAAGGAATGTAAGCAACTTCTCTGTACAAGGTGTATAAAGTACCCTGAAAGCTTATTATGGTTTAGAAAGTTCTTTTCATAGAGTTTGGCTATATAATTTATGATGAATTATGAAATCACTTCCCTGTGTACTATGTAGGCTTACGGTCAGATGTATGGAGGCACAAGATGACATGAGTCTGGCCTCGGAAACTCTTGTACTGAGATCCATGAATCTGAATGAAAAATACACCGATATTATATTTTTAAACTCCATAAATTCTAAGTTGCCGTGTTCACTACGGACTGGGAGTAGCTGCTCTGGACCATCTACTTCCATGCTCTTTCTATACAAAGAAACGAGCCCTATGTTTCAGCTTATAACATCTTTTCTGTTTTTTTTTCTCATATTTACCTGCGCCAAGATATATAAAAAAAGTTTATGAACCAAATTACTATCTTTGTATTGCTTTGTGTTTTTACAGAATCATTAATCTTGGTAAGTTATTTCCCATAGCATAGTAAACAATGTAAGTAATGAGAAGCTCTTTCTATTTGTTTATGTAGGTTGAAGAATTGACTAGTCAATTTGCCAGGTGCCAACAATTATTGAACTCCATATCAGGAACATAAGCACAAAATCTATTGTAAGTTTTTTTCTTCCATGTGTGACTCTCTATGTAGTAGCATTTTTGAAGTCACTTGACTTATTATTAATGTACGAATTGGAATTGAGGAAGAAGTCACCTGACTTATGATTGAGGGACTGTAAGCTAGTAAGAAGGCTGGACGTATAAATTTGACAGAGGAAATGATAAATCATGCTTATCACTTGACATGTTCCATATTTTCCTTTCACTTTCATGGGTTTAACTCGGTGAAGAACCACTTTAGACTAATACTCTACACTCTGTACTGTTGCATGTTTCTGATGCCGCCTCGCCGTAGACTATACCCTGGTTTTCCTTTTCCCTCTCATAGATCCTGAAGTCACCAGAAGAAAAGCAAATACAAAGATAATCACAGTTCGAATCTTCACTAGTGTATTTGATCTCAACATAAAAAATGCTTCTCAGCATGTACTAAAATCAGAGAAATATAGGAACATGGCAATTTAATAGTTGCTGTTGACCAGTAAATGAAATATTGTTCAGTGTACAGATATATCAAATGTCAAGCCTTGGGTAGAATTTCTGAAAGTAAAATTAACAGTTAGTCACTAAACAAAAAATCAATTGATTCCAAGTTTATTTTAAACAAGGGCACGGAAGGTTATTAGATACAAAGTACTTTTCATACAAGATCAAATAACAGTCTGTCCATTTGACTATAGAACAAAGAAAGATACATGGGCCGACAGATCATACATGAGGATAATCATATATTATTTTCTAGTAAAAAGGTAAGGATATTGCTATTACTCATTTTATAAAGGCACTACAAATAGATGATTTACATGGTTGTACGATGGAACAGTTACCATGCCAAGAAGGATCATCATCACCACCATGCATTGCTCCTGATTTGCGACAAGAAGAGGTAATTCTTATGTGTTGAGAAATCTGCTAGTTAGCTAGTGTTAAATCCATGTGACTATGACATTGGTGAGAAACTTACACTAATTAGCCAAAGTTGATACAAAATATTTAGTACACTAATTAGGTACCGATGGACTGTTTATGATTTATAGATACTAAACAATTGAAGGTCTGGTTGTAGTATACATGTCAAACATTCTGACTAAGTTGAAGTGCAATTTAACAACCATGAACTATGTTGTTCAATCCTGATACTTAAAGGATAACCTTCAGATAATATGAAAAGGAAGGTAACAACTAGCAGTAAAGTAGACCATCCACTCCGTATTTCAATTGAGTTTCAATTCACTTTCATAGTTATAATATATTCTGATGATCACACCAAAATGAATGTCTTTAATTTTGACAAACATTTATTCTAATTCGTTGGTTTGCCTTACCAATCGCTTTCTCGTTTTTAGATTGATATGCAAAGAACAAATTCTATTGAAGGTAGAAAAATGATGATAGCGCATGTAAGATATCTATCCCATATATTTGTTTGTAGAGAAAACACAATGTGAATTTTAGGCACAAAATTGCTATTGTGTTGCAAATTGTATCTTATCTCTCCATATATGAATAAAAAGCGGCAAAATTTACAAGAGACTATAAACAGTACACAACAACAAGGCACTCAAAAGAAGACTCTACAGCATAAGTCTTCAAAGCAAATGCAACCATCTCCAATGAAGGTACAAAAACATCACAACAAATTATTTGATTCTAATTGATACAACTAATTCATATTTTTTATTTACTCATTTGACTATATTAATGCCAATATAGGCTGGTACCATGGTAATTCTCAAAACTGCAACATATCCAAATAAAGAATGTGTGTCCTATGCTACTTTTGTGAGTAGTGATCCACATGCAATAGTTGATGATGTTGAGATAGGTAACCAATTTATGAAAGTGGTTATCAATTATCCTGTTGTGGAAAAAGAGGAGTTAGTAAGGTCAATCAAGCGTGCAAAACAATTGGTGATGCCCATGTGGAAGCAAGACCGATTGCTTGGCCTTCCTTTTGTGTATGTTAATTGTTTCTTGCTTCAATTGTGATGAAGTGTACATATCATATGTTGTAATTGCAATCATAATGGTTAATATATACTTTCTGTTGTGCAGGTGGAAAAAATCAATGGTTGAAATTCATACATTTGGTTGCTTACCACATGAAGGGATCTAGAAGCAAAGAATTTCATGAAGATTAGGCAATATTAGATATATTTTATATTCTTTCTATTTAGACCAATGTATTTCAGACTCTTAGACTAAAGACTTGACTTCTCTAGAAATCAAATCGTTATGTATTATATTGAATGATGTGAAATATTTATTTGTTTGATGCAATGCAATATGTTATGATTGTTGCACTTATGGTCGTTTGTGTTTTATATTGTACAATGTGTTATGCTCATCAAAATATAATCTATGAAACAATTTTAATTTGTGCATTCACAAAAAATAAGAAAATAATAAATATATTTAAATTTGTTTTAGGAGCTCAACATTGTGTTGTTGTCGTTCAAAAAGGGTGTTACTAAGTTCAATTATTGTATCTAAAAATGTGTTACTAGGGTCTATAGAAACACATGCTACTATGTTGCTTTAGAAAAAAAAGGTGTTACTAGGGTCTATGGCAACACGCGCTACTATGTTGCTCTTGCTAAAAAAGGTGTTACTGCAGTCTATAGCAACACATTTGATACATGTTGCCATAGCATGGTTGCAACATCTTTTTTTATATACAAGAACACTTCTTACATGTTACAATAGACCCTTCTATAGCAACATAGGCTATAGTAACACTAAACAAATATGTTACAATAGGACTCAGTAACACTTTTTTTGATCTATAGTAGCACATATGCATGTTACTATAGGCCCATCCTGACGTAGTGCGATCAGAAGATATTCCGAAGACTGCATTCTCGTCAAGATATGGACATTACGAGTTTACAGTTATGTCCTTTGGTCTGACGAATGCGCCAGCTTATTTCATGAATATGATGAATAAGGTGTTCATGGAATATTTGGACAAGTTTGTCGTCGTGTTCATAGACGATATCCTAATCTACTCCAAGACAGAGGATGAACATGCCGAACACTTAAGGCGAGTTTTGGAAAAGCCGAGGAACAAAGAACTTTTCGCCAAGTTCAAAGAAGTGTGATTTTTGGAAAGACAAGGTGGAGTTTCTTGGACATGTAATGACTGCAGAAGGAGTCGCCAGTAGATCCAAGCAAAGTAGAAGCCGTGTTACATTGGGAGCACCAAGATCGTGACCCATTCTGAGTTTCCTTGGAATGGCAGGATACTACCGCTGCTTCATCGAAGGCTTTTCGACAATTGCGAAACCTCTTACGCAATTGTCAAGAAGGAAAAGAAGTTTGCATGGACGCCGTAATGTGAGAAAGGATTTCAGAGTCGAAGAAGCAATTGACGCCAAAGACTTGTTAGTTCTACCGGATGTTGCTCAAAGCTTCGATATTTATTGTGACGCATCGCGCCAAGGACTTGGATGTGTGCCGATGCAGAATGGAAAGGTCGCCGCTTATGCATCAAGGCGCTTGAGGCCGCATGAGGAAAATTATCCGACACATGACCTAGAGTTAGCCGCCGTAGTGCATGCTTTGAAGATATGGCGTCACTATCTCGATTGGAAACAGATGTGAGGTATATACGGATCATAAGAGTTTTAAGTACATATTCACCCAATCGGATCCGAATATGAGGCAAAGGAGATGGCTAGAGTTGATCAAGGACTATAATGTTGGAATCCATTACCATCCCTGAAGGCCAACGAGTAGCCGATGCTCTGAGTCGGAAAAGCCATACCGTGAGTACGTTGCTAGCCACAAGTCAGGATGAGTTATGTGAGGATTTTCAAAAGATGAAGATTGAGGTTGTACCTAGCGGATTCTTGGCCGCATTGGAAGTAAAGCCTACTTTAGAGGACCAGATCCGAGAAGGACAGAAGGATGATGACAGGATCCGTAGGATTAAGTCCAAAAAGGAGGAAGGCAAGGCAGAGGACTTCAAGTTGGATGAGCAAGGCACGTTGTGGATGAAGGATCGCATTTGTGTGCCTAACAAAAAGGAGTTAAAGCAACTGATTCTGGAAGAAGCCCATGACTCCAAGTACTCGATTCATCCTGGAAGCGCCAAGATGTATCAGGATCTGAAGGAGAGATTCTGGTGGCCGAGTATGAAACGTGAAGTTGCCGAGCATGTTGCATTGTGCGACGTATGCCGAGAGTCAAGGCAATGCATCGAGACCAGCAGGATTGCTACAAATTGAAAATACCTCGAGTGGAAGTGGAGGAAATCGGAATGGATTTCATTACCGGTTTGCCGAAGACTCAAGGGGTTATGACTCCATATGGGTTATAGTGGATCGCTTGACTAAAGTAGCCCATTTTATCCCCGTGAAGACCACTTACTCGGAGATAAATTAGCGTAATTGTACATGTTAAGGATTGTCTGTTTGCATGGAGTCCCGAAGAAGATTGTATCGGACAGAGGTACCCAATTTACCTCGAGATTTTGGAATAAACTACATGAAGCCATGGGAGCCCATTTGAACTTCAGCATAGCTTATCATCCGCACACGGATAGACAGACGGTAAGAGTCAATCAGATTCTGGAGGACATGTTAAGAGCATGTGCGTTGGCTTATGCTACTTCTTGGGATAAGAGTTTGTCGTATGCCGAGTTTAGCTACAACAACAGTTATCAAGCTAGTTTCTGAGATGTCACCTTTTGAGGCATCAGATGGTCGACTCTGTCGGACGCCATTGAATTGGAATGAGATCGGCGAGCGCCGTGTCTTTGGGCCTGATATTCTTCAAGAGGCTGAAGAGCAGATCGCTATGATTAGGGAAAGGTTGAAGATAGCCCAATCACGACAAAAGAGTTATGGCCGACAATCGTCGCCGAGATTTGAGTTTTGAACCGTAAGACTTTGTATACCTCGAGTTACGCCTCGTGGGAGTTAAGAGGTTCCATGCCAAAGGGAAACTCGCACCTGCTTATGTTGGACCATTTAAGGTTTTGAGTCACAGAGGCGAAGTTGCTTACCACCGAGTTGCCACGATCGCTAGCAGGAGTGCACGACGTATTCCATGTGTCCTGGCTTGAAGAAGTGTCTCCTGAAGTTCCTCGAGGAAACAGACATCGCTAGAGTCAATTGAGTTGCAAGAGGACTTGACTTATAAGGAGCATCCCGTGAGGATTCTAGACACAATGGATCGAGAAACTAGAAACAAGTCAACCCGTTTCTTTAGAGTTCAGTGGAGCAACCATGAAGAAAGTGAAGCAACTTGGGAGCGCGAAGAGGATTTGAAGAAAGAATTTCCAAACCTATTCCTTTAGTGAGCCCTGAATCTCTGTGGACTAGATTCTATTAAGGGGGGGAGGTTTGTAACACCCCAAAATTTTGCTTTTCTTAAATTCATGTGTGATTTGGCACTTTGGTGAATTTTTGGAATTTTCTGGAATTTATTTGGATTTATTTGGAATTTATTTGAATTTATTCCATTTTGAAATAATTGAAGAATTTAATTTTGCAAATAAATTTTTGTGGGAAATATTTTATTTGAGTCCAAAATGATCCAAAGTATTTTCCGTAATTTTTCTCGAATTTTTGAGTCATTTGCTATTTTTAATGAATTAAATGAATTACTAGGAATTATTTTAAATATTAAATCGCTGGAAAATCAAACTCGGTCAAGTATCGTTCATCCGACCGAAGTCGGAACCCGAAGTCGGACTCGAGTCCGACCGAGCCACGTGACTCGACCGAACCCACTCCTAACCCTAATCAATCCCAACCGTTGGATCAAGATCCAACTACCGAGATCCGCCGACTCGACCCGAGCCGCGGTCCGACCGGACCCGTCGCGCCTGCGGCGATCGTGGCCGCTGATCGTGCCACGTGTCACGGCTCTCCGTCGTCGTCTCCGCCCGAGTCCGAAGCCGGACTCCGCCGCCGTGTCCGCCGCCGTGGAGAACTAGGTCTCCGTTTTCTGCACGGACGCCGAGGCTCTTTAAAGCCCGGGGCATACCCCGCGGACCGCCGTGATCCCGCGCCCTCCCTGCTCTCCTTCACCGCGGCTAAGCCGCCGCTTAGCCGCGGCGAAGCTCGCCAGAAGTTGCGCTGGCCGCCCGCCACGGTCTTTGCTTCGCCTGCCGGCCGCCGCCCCTGGCCGCCGTTGACCTCAGATCCGGACTCACCGCGACGACGCACCCGAAGGATCTCTCACTTCACGGAGCGCGCCCGAAACGCCGACGGCAAGGTCGCTGCCCTCCGCCGGTGAGCAGCGCCGCATAAGCCATCGCCGGACCGCGAAGCTTCGGCCGTCCGATCAAGATCCAACGCCGAGATCACGCCACGCCATCGAACGGTGAGATTGGCGTTACGATTTCCAGATCTAATTCGACCATCGGATCTAGATCCAACGGTTCAGATCAAACGCGTTAACTCAAACGGCGTGAAAGCGAGATCGACCGGGCCGCCGATTTTCAAATCAACGGCCAAGATTGCGCCACGCAGTCGGGAAGCCCGACCGCCACGCAAGACCTGCAGGTGGACGCCGACACGCCGCCCGCTGTCGGGCCGACGCGGATCGAACCGCACCATGATGTCATCGCCGACGCCATGGCGGGCTCAAGATGTCACCGGCCGTTCATCTCGAGCGCCGACGTCACCCATGACGCCATCGCTGGTCCCACTCGCCGTCACTGCGGCTGAGCCCCGCTGACGTCAGCGATGACGTCACCCGAGTGGTCCCACATGTCAGTCTCACGTAGAGTCGTGGACCGAGTCCACGGTAGACCCGAGCCAAGCGTGGACCGAGTCCATGGACCGGCTGACGTCAGCCGCCCAATCAGAGGCTGCCACGTGTCCTTGCTGACGCAATAATTAATTTCCGAAAAAAAGAAAATGATTTAATAAATCGGTTTAATAATTGATTTGAATTTCAAAACTTCAAACGCTTATAACTTTTGCGTTTCAACTCCGATTTGAGTGATTCAAATTTCTAAATTTGTATAAAATTAAGGTCTACCTAAATATAAATTTTATTTAATTTTTGGACTAAAGTTTTTCTCTGTAAAATTATTTAATTGATTATTTAAACTTTAAATAATCATAACTTTTGCGTTTTAACTCCAAATTTGACGATTCCAGTTTCTAAAAATCCAGAAAATTATGTTCTCTCTGTTTATGGATTTTATTTGGAGTTTTGGGATCTTTTTGCATAGTGTTTATTTGTGTATTTGCTATTTGCACGCTTTTACGAGTAGACGTTGAAGTGCCTAAGGATTCGAGGAGAAGTGTTGACTCAGATCCAACTCAAGACCAAGAGCAAGTACTTTTTGAAGGCAAGTTGTGCTTTGACCATATTGATCCTATTTCGAAATCTATTTTGATTTAAACTATTGCATGCTAGTTCAATTAGAAAGATACTTTGTTTAAACATGGGGTTAGATAAATACCAATTTGCTATATGACACCTTGATTACTTAAGTATGTGCCATGACCCTTTGTCACCCTAGTTGTGGTTTACTAGTTGGACATTATTAATTGCCAACATGGGTTTAGATCGTTGTAGTATGCTGCTTAGACTCGCTTACGTGCTCATGACATGATTTTGGACAATCAAATGTTAATATTGACTTAATGATATATTGAACCTGTTTTGGAAAAGTATCATGTGATGTTGATGGCACGTGGTGCATGGTAATCAACTCGGGTTTGATAAACGATTTCGGCCGGGGCATGTGGCAAGAGTAATCAGTGGGCCAGTTGTGGCATTGGGAGTGTTGATTTGGTTTTTCGGTAGTCTTGCCTGGTCACTCTAAGGACTTAACCTTGCAAGCCTTTGAACTGGTCATACTTGCAACCACATGGTCGGAATGGGACGGCCCTAGTTGACTAAGTCGCTAAGGACTCACTTGTGGAGCCTCAGGGTGTCGATTACACCGCTTGTGTGATTATGCGGGGAGCGATCGTGGTCGTGGGCCGATACCCATCTAACGGTGTGTTGGTCACATACTTCTCATTTAATAAGTGAAGGGATGGTGAAGAGAACGAACCGGAGAGGACCACCTGTGTTGTTTGAGGCTTACGAAAGGCTTTGTTACTGAACTTCGCCTTTGTGGTGTTTGACTGTATCTTGTGGGTAAAGTGCATAACCTCTGCAGAGTGTAGAATCTATTTGAATAGCCGAGTCCACGGTACTGGACAATGCTCGGGAATTACAGTCAAGGGTTAGATTTTCTGAAAATAACTTGGATTTGAAAAGTTGGGTTGGTTTAGCAAGGAAGATGATGGAAATGTGGTTTAGGATGGGAAAAATGTTTGTTAAACTTCTTGAAAAGTTATTTACTTATTTCTACTGCTTTCGAATCTACTTTTATTACTTGTCAAAAGTCAAGCATCGCAAATATACCTTGAGCTATTCCTTTGTACCAAGCCATGCATATAGTATATTAGCTTGCATTCTGCATGACTTCTTTGAGTACCAAGTACTCACCCTTGCCTCAACACAATACCGCTTGAAGAGGAGACTACGCCAGCTTGGAGGAGGAGTTCCAAGAGGACCCGCCTACTTAGGGATGCGAGCCCGCCGATTGCCTGTGGTATACTGGATGGCGCCACGAAGTTTATTTGATTTTCCGCTGCTATTATTTCTCTTTTAATAAGTTTTGCCTTGCAAGGCATATATTTGTAACTTGGCCATAAGGTCGAGTAACCACTTTGGTTATTTAAATAAAGTACTTCGATAATATCGATTGGTATGATTGTGATATTTACCAATGTTAAGACTGTGTGCACTAGCTGCTCCTCGACTAGTGCTGAATACACAGAGGGTCCTGATTTGCAAATTCGGGTCCCGACAGAGGTGGTATCGAGCCATACTTGACTCAGAGGCTCAACCCTAGCTAGAATGGTCGAGTGAGGATAAAACCTATTTTCTAAAGCTAAAAAGTTGTCAAGATAAGAAATGACCTCTCGACTTATCCCCTTCTCTCTTTTCTTGTCTCTTGCTGAAATTTTCCCTTACCTTGTCACAATTTAAAAATTCCGAGTTCTTACGTAAAGCACTCGTGACAGATGGAGGAAGAGTTCAACTACGCTGATCTCGGGAGTTGGTCACGCCGCTGAACTTTGGCATATGCTGCACTCTGAGATTTTGAGAAGCCCCAATACCAAGTGGAAGTGATCGAGACAAGCTGGTGATTAATCAAAGCTTGTGACGTGAGGATTGAGGTACCGCTAGGAAAAAGGGCCCAGTGCAATCGCTCGATACATCGCACCGCCAGAGATCTACAATGCAGATGGGTATCCAAGAAGTATCACGACGAGCAATGCGGCACATTACCCGTATCTACGCCAGAGAGTTGGAGAGTACGGTGTTCCGTTATCATCCGCGTAGCGATAACCTTCTTGACCCGAAGGCGATTCAGGATGAGGATGCCATGGTTACATAGTTGGCACGATTTGTCGTCGCCCAGGAGGATGTACTAGATAATACAAGCAAGGAGCTACAGAAGGCCCGCAAGGAGATCACGACAGAGAAGAACAGATGGCGGGAAGCTCAAGAGTATGTGGCACACCTTCTACGAAGGATTGACGAGTTGGAGATGACTTTGTACGGACTGCACTGTGAGCCAAGATTGAAGCTACACGAGCCGATCCGGAGGAGTCGATTCTCGATGAGGACATCGCTTCTTCGACTACCACAGAGGACACAGCTTGCCGGACATGGCAATCGTTACGCTTATGCCACAAAGACCTGCACTGTGCCGTGGAGGTTTTCTCGATGAGTGAGCATAGGTTCTATAGTGAGACTCCTTCGCCGAGTCGCGTCATAGAAGAAAGAGTCACCCTTTAGGCGTTAGACTCGAGTTAGTTCGATTTGGATTTGCTTTGTTTCTTTGAGTGTGCATTATGTGTTGCAAGGCCCTTAGGCATTGTAAGCACCATACCAAGTTATTAATAATAAAGTTGGACCTTAAGGTTACACCCTTCGCCCCGCATAAGTTCCATATTACTTGTCTATTCTTGTTTCCTCTCATCTCTAAACCTAGAGCAAATCGGCAGATGGTGAACACCCGTGGAAACTTTGGAAGCAATGGGAGTGGATCTCGCCACAGTAAAAACCCCAATGATAGAGCACCAAAGACCGCCACTTGATATGCAGAATTTTGGAGCCTTTCTTGTCGCTCAGACTCGGTTGATGCATGCTATGATGCAACAAATGCAGCACGCCACCGCTCAGGCCACACCAATCAAGTTAATCGTGACCACGCCGTAATACAAGGTCAGCCGAGAGTTCATGAGGACTCACCCACCCACTATCTCTGGGAATGCCAATCAATTGGAGGCCGATGATTGGTTAAGATAAATCGAGAGGAAGCTACACAAATCTCAATGCAAATGGAATCAGAAGGTACTTTACGCTTCTCATCATTTGGAATGAACATCCGCCGAATGGTGGGAGAACTTCGTGCCACGCAGAGAACCCTCAAGATATCACTTGGGAAGAGTTCACAAATGCATTCGACAGCATTCACGTGCTGGAAGGAATCATGGACCTTAAGAAGGAGGAGTTCAGAGCATCAAGCAAGGTAATCAGCCGGTGGTCGACTACCCGAACAAGTTCACACAGCTAGCACGCCACGCACTGAGGATGTAGCGACAGATAAATCCGCATACTCTCGTTTTATGAAGGGACTTAACTCAGGATTGCAAGTAGGGTTGATCACCCACACCTTTCCAGATTTCCAAGAATTGGTGAATAAGGCGCTTATTCTTGAGGACAAGCGCAAGGAACTGGATGAGAACAGAAGCGCAGGATGCAACAAAGAAGGATCACGTCAGAAACGCAATAGCCGCTTGAGAGTTGCACCAAATCAATTCTTGATTCCAACCACGTAATGCAACAAGGACACCATCCTCAAAGCACCAAGACCTGCCAATCGTAACTACCAGACTTCAGCCCCCGCTAGAAACGCTACCCTGTGCAATAAGAAGGAACGGTGAGACGCTGCTACAATCGCAACGAGCCAGGACACTTTGCCAACAGCTTGTCCCAAGAAGACAAAGCAGAGCGACCCTGGGCCGCTTCAACCTAGGAACCACCCCAGCTAGGACGCCAAAGACCAGGAGCCACACCCTGCATCGTGGAGAGAGGCCGAGTCAACCATGTCACCGCAGATGCACCGCAGAATGCTACTGACGTCGTCTTGGGTAAGTTACTTGTTAACTCGATACCCTTAGCTTTTGTTTGACTCGAGCTTCAGATTCGCTTGTTTCGCAAGGCTTTGCTACTAGAAATGACTTGAGAATTGCAAGACTTAAGTGCATGCTTTTAGTTCAAACCCTGGTTCCGAACTCCGAACGGAAGTAGGATGTTCCGGGTGAGAATACTAATAGATGGAATAGAGTTCCTAGCAAACCTTATAATTTTAGAGACCCAGACCTTAGACGTCATATTGGGAATGGATTGGTTATCCAAGCACAAGGCCGTATTGGATTGTGGACGAAGGACTATCTCAGTGGAGAGCCCGTGTGGGAAGAAAGTGGAATTTTAAGCCACCGCAGTTAGAGATGGACAGTTGATGGTAAACAGCACCAAGGCAATCAGCATAGATGATGTCTCAGTAGTGAATGAGTACCTGATGTTTTCCCCGAGGATCTACCGTATGCCACGGACAGGGACATAGAGTTTGTGATAGAGTCGGGTACTGCACAAAGACCGATAGCAAAGAGACCCTATCGGATGTCCACCGAGGAGTTGGTAGAAATGAAGAAACAAATGGAAGAGTTAATGGAGAAAGGATTTATCAGACCGAGTTCGTCACCGTGGGAGCACCAGCTTTTGTTTGTCAAGAAGAAGGACGGGAGTTTCAGGATGTGCATTGACTACCGTGCACTCAATGAAGTCACCGTGGAAGAATAAGTATCCGCTACCCAGGATTGATGATTTGTTTGATCGCTTAAGAGGAGCCGAGTTTTCTCCAAGATTGATCCGAGATCGGATACCATCGCTTGAAGATCGATCGTAAGATATTCGAAGATCGCATTCTCGTCAAGATATGGACATTACGAGTTTACTGATTATGTCCTTTGGTCTCGACGAATCGCGCCAAATTATTTCATGAATATGATGAATAAGGTGTTCATGGAATATTTGGACAAGTTTGTCGTCGTGTTCATAGACGATATCCTAATCTACTCCAAGACAGAGGATGAACATGCCGAACACTTAAGGCGAGTTTTGGAAAAGTCGAGGAACAAAGAACTTTTCGCCAAGTTCAGCAAGTGTGATTTTTGGAAGGACAAGGTGGAGTTTCTTGGACATGTAATGACTGCAGTATGAGTCGCCAGTAGATCCAAGCAAAGTAGAAGCTGTGTTACATTGGGAGCACCAAGATCGTGACCTGCATTCTGAGTTTCCTTGGAATGGCAGGATACTACCGCCGCTTTCATCGAAGGCTTTTCGACAATTGCGAAACCTCTTACGCAATTGCTGAAGAAGGAAAAGAAGTTTGCATGGACGCTTGAGAATGTGAGAAAGGATTTCAGAGCTGAAGAAGCAATTGACGCCAAGACCGTGTTAGTTCTACCTGGATGTTGCTCAAAGCTTCGATATTTATTGTGACGATCGCGCCAAGGACTTGGATGTGTCCGATGAGAATGGAAAGGTCGCCGCTTATGCATCAAGGCGCTTGAGGCCGCATGAGGAAAATTATCCGACACATGACCTAGAGTTAGCTGCCCGTAGTGCATGCTTTGAAGATATGGCGTCACTATCTGATTGGAAACAGATGTGAGGTATATACGGATCATAAGAGCCTTAAGTACATATTCACCCAGTCGGATCTGAATATGAGGCAAAGGAGATGGCTAGAGTTGATCAAGGACTATAATGTTGGAATCCATTACCATCCCGGGAAGGCCAACGTAGTAGCCGATGCTCTGAGTCGGAAAAGCCATACCGTGAGTACGTTGCTAGCCACAAGTCAGGATGAGTTATGTGAGGATTTTCAAAAGATGAAGATTGAGGTTGTACCTAGCGGATTCTTGGCCGCATTGGAAGTAAAGCCTACTTTAGAGGACCAGATCCGAGAAGGACAGAAGGATGATGACAGGATCCGTAGGATTAAGTCCAAAAAGGAGGAAGGCAAGGCAGAGGACTTCAAGTTGGATGAGCAAGGCACGTTGTGGATGAAGGATCGCATTTGTGTGCCTAACAAAAAGGAGTTAAAGCAATCGATTCGAAGAAGCCCATGACTCCAAGTACTGATTCATCTGGAAGCGCCAAGATGTATCAGGATCTGAAGGAGAGATTCTCGTGGCCGAGTATGAAACGTGAAGTTGCCGAGCATGTTGCATTGTGCGACGTATGCCGAGAGTCAAGGCAATGCATCGAGACCAGCAGGATTGCTACAAATTACTAAAATACGAGTGGAAGTGGGAGGAAATCGGAATGGATTTCATTACCGGTTTGCCGAAGACTCAAGGAGGTTATGACTCCATATGGGTTATAGTGGATCGCTTGACTAAAGTAGCCCATTTTATCCCCGTGAAGACCACTTACTCGGGAGATAAATTAGCGGAATTATACATGATCAGGATTGTTTGTTTGCACGGAGTGCCAAAGAGGATTGTATCGGACAGAGGTACCCAATTTACCTCAAGGTTCTGGAATAAGTTGCATGAAGCCATGGGAACCCGTTTGAACTTCAGTACAGCTTATCATCCACAGACGGATGGACAGACCGAAAGAGTCAACCAGATTCTGGAGGATATGTTGAGAGCTTGTGCATTGGCTTATGCTACCTCTTGGGATAAGAGTTTGCCGTATGCCGAGTTTAGTTACAACAATAGTTATCAGGCTAGTTTACAGATGTCACCTTTTGAGGCACTGTATGGTCGACCCTGTCGGACGCCATTGAATTGGAATGAGACCGGCGAGCGCCGTGTCTTTGGGCCTGATATTCTTCAAGAGGCTGAAGAGCAGATCGCTATGATTAGGGAAAGGTTGAAGATAGCCCAATCACGACAAAAGAGTTATGCTGACAATCGTCGCCGAGATTTGAGTTTTGAACCAGAAGACTTTGTATACCTCAGAGTTACGCCTCTCAGGGGAGTTAAGAGGTTCCATGCCAAAGGGAAACTCGCACCTGCTATGTTGGACCATTTAAGGTTTTGAGCCGCAGAGGCGGTTGCTTACCACCGGAGTTGCCACGATCGCTAGCAGGAGTGCACGACGTATTCCATGTGTCCTGGATTGAAGAAGTGTCTCCGAGTTCCCGAGGAAATGCACATCGCTAGAGTCAATTGAGTTGCAAGAGGACTTGACTTATAAGGAGCATCCCGTGAGGATTCTAGACACAATGGATCGAGAAACTAGAAACAAGTCAACCTGCTTTCTTTAGAGTTCAAAGGAGCAACCATGAAGAAAGTGAAGCAACTTGGGAGCGAAGAGGATTTGAAGAAAGAATTTCCAAACCTATTCCTTTAGTGAGCCCCTGAATCTCTGGACGAGATTCTATTAAGGGGAGGTTTGTAACACCCCAAAATTTTGCTTTTCTTAAATTCATGTGTGATTTGGCACTTTGGTGAATTTTTGGAATTTTCTGGAATTTATTTGGATTTATTTGGAATTTATTTGAATTTATTCCATTTTGAAATAATTGAAGAATTTAATTTTGCAAATAAATTTTTGTGGGAAATATTTTATTTGAGTCCAAAATGATCCAAAGTATTTTCCAGAATTTTTCTGGAATTTTTCTGAGTCATTTGCTATTTTTAATGAATTAAATGAATTACTAGGAATTATTTTAAATATTAAATCGCTGGAAAATCAAACTCGGGTCAAGTATCGTTCATCCGATCGAAGTCGAACCCGAAGTCGGACTCGAGTCCGACAGAGCCACGTGACTCGACCGAACCCACTCCTAACCCTAATCAATCCCAACCGTTGGATCAAGATCCAACTACCGAGATCCGCCGACTCGACCGAGCCGTGTCCGGACCGACCCGGTCGCCCGCGCGATCGTGGCCGCTGATCGTGCACGTGTACGGCTCTCCGTCGTTGCCGTCTCCGCCGAAGTCCGAAGCCGGACTCCGCCGCCGTGTCGCCGCGGAGAACTAGGTCTCCGTTTTCGACGGACGCCGAGGTTATTTAAAGCCCGGCATACCGAGGACCGCCGTGATCCCGCGCCCTCCCTTCTCTACTTCACCGAGGCAAAGCCGCCGCCGTTTAGCCGTGCGAAGCTCGCCGAAGTTGCGCCGCCGCCCGCCACGGTCTTTGCCCGTTCATGCCGTCCGCCGTCCCTGCCGCCCGTTGACCTCAGATCCGGACTCACCGCGACGAGACGCACCGAAGGATCTCTCGCCGGCCGGAAGCGCGCCCGAACGCCGGCGGCAAGGTCGCTCCTCGGCCGGTGAGCAGGCGCCGCCGCGAAGCCATCGCCGGACGCGAAAGCTTCTCGGCCGTCCGATCAAGATCCAACGCCGAGATCACGCCACGCCATCGAACGGTGAGATTGGCGTATTTACGATTTCAGATCTAATTCGACCATCGGATCTAGATCCAACGGTCAGATCAAACGCGTTAACTCAAACGCGTGAAAGCGAATCGACCGGGGCCGCCGATTTTCAAATCAACGGCCAAGATTGGCGCCACGTGTCGGGAAGCCTCGACCGCGATCGGCGCAAGACTCGTGTAGACGCTGACACGCCGGGCCCGTGTCGGCCGATGCGGATCGAACCGCACCATGATGTCATGCCGACGCCATGGCGGGCCCGCATGTCACGGTATCTCGGCCGAGCGCCGACGCCACCCATGACGTCATCGGTGGTCCCACCTGCCAAGACCGTGGTCGAGCCTCGACGCCGGCGATGACGCTACCCGAAAGTGGTCCCACATGTCGGGCCTCACGAGAGTCGTGGACCGAGTCCACTGTGAGACCCGAGCCAAGCGTGGACCGAGTCCATGGACCGGCCGACGCCACCGCCCAATCGAGAGGCTGCCACGTGTCCTGCCGACGCAATAATTAATTTCGAAAAAAGAAAATGATTTAATAAATCGGTTTAATAATTGATTTGAATTTCAAAACTTCAAACGCTTATAACTTTTTAAGTGCTTCAACTCCGATTTGAGTGATTCAAATTTCTAAATTTGTATAAAATTAAGGTCTACCTAAATATAAATTTTATTTAATTTTGGACTAAAGTTTTTCTCTGTAAAATTATTTAATTGATTATTTAAACTTTAAATAATCATAACTTTTATGCTTTAACTCCAAATTTGATTTATTCCAGTTTCTAAAAATCCGTAAAATTATGTTCTCTCTGTTTATGGATTTTATTTGGAGTTTTGGGATCTTTTTGCATAGTGTTTATTTGTGTATTTGCTATTTGCACGCTTTTACGAGTAGAGCGTTGAAGTGCCTAAGGATTCGAGGGAGAAGTGTTGACTCAGGATCCAACTCAAGACCAAGAGCAAGTACTTTTGAAGGCAAGTTGTGCTTTGACCATATTGATCCTATTTCTAAATCTATTTTGATTTAAACTATTGCATGCTAGTTCAATTAGAAAGATACTTTGTTTAAACATGGGGTTAGATAAATACCAATTTGCTATATGACACCTTGATTACTTAAGTATGTGCCATGACCCTTTGTCACCCTAGTTGTGGTTTACTAGTTGGACATTATTAATTGCCAACATGGGTTTAGATCGTTGTAGTATGTCGCTTAGACTGCACGTGCTCATGACATGATTTTGGACAATCAAATGTTAATATTGACTTAATGATATATTGAACCTGTTTTGGAAAAGTATCATGTGATGTTGATGGCACGTGGTGCATGGTAATCAACTGGGTTTGATAAACGCTTTTCGGCGGGGCATGTGGCAAGAGTAATCAGGTGGGCCGATTGTGGCATTGGGAGTGTTGATTTGGTTTTTCGGGTAGTCTTGCCTGGTCACTCTAAGGACTTAACCTTGCAAGCCTTTGAACTGGGTCATACTTGCAACCACATGGCCGGAATGGGACGGCCCTAGTTGACTAAGTCGCTAAGGACTCACTTGTGGAGCCTCAGGGTGTCGATTACACCGCTTGTGTGATTATGCGGGAGCGTATCGTGGTCGTGGGCCAGATACCCATCTAACGGTGTGTTGGTCCCATACTTCGCCTTGGCTAAGGGAAGGGATGGTGTAGAGCACGAACCTGAGAGGACCACCTGTGTTGTTTGAGGCTTACGAAAGGCTTTGTTACTGAACTCGCCTTTGTGGTGTTTGATCGTATCTTGTGGGTAAAGTGCATAACCTCTGCAGAGTGTAGAATCTATTTGAATAGCCGAGTCCACTGTGATCGACAATGCTCGGGAATTACAGTCAAGGGTTAGATTTTCTGAAAATAACTTGGATTTGAAAAGTTGGGTTGGTTTAGCAAGGAAGATGATGGAAATGTGGTTTAGGATGGGAAAAATGTTTGTTAAACTTCTTGAAAAGTTATTTACTTATTTCTACTGCTTTCGAATCTACTTTTATTACTTGTCAAAAGCTGTTTACTGCAAATATACCTTGAGCTATTCCTTTGTACCAAGCCATGCATATAGTATATTAGCTTGCATTCTGTGCATGACTTGCTGAGTACCAAGTACTCACCCTTGCCTCAACACAATACCAGTTGAAGAGGAGACTACGCCAGTTTCGGAGGAGGAGTTCCAAGAGGACCCGTCTACTTAGGGATGCGAGCCTGGTCGATTGCTGTGGTATACTGGATGGCGCCACGAAGTTTATTTGATTTTCCGCTGCTATTATTTCTCTTTTAATAAGTTTTGCCTTGCAAGGCATATATTTGTAACTTGGCCATAAGGTCGAGTAACCACTTTGGTTATTTAAATAAAGTACTTCGATAATATCGATTGGTATGATTGTGATATTTACCAATGTTAAGACTGTGTGCACTAGCGCGTTCCTGGACTAGTGCTGAATACACAGAGGGTCCGGATTTGCAAATTCGGGGTCCCGACAATTTTGTTGCTGCCCGGATGAATTGTGAGCAAAGAGTTGTGGGCTTCATCGAGAATCTTTCTTCTCAACTCTTCGTCTTTGGGGACGACCAGGCGCTTGCCGAACCACAGATTTCCACGGTCATCAAGATGGAATCTCGTGGCTTGGTCGGAACTCAGTTTGCCGTGAATTCGGGCAACGTCATTGTCCCGCTTTTGAGCCTCTCTAATCTGATTCAACAGCGTGGAATTCAACTCCAGATTAGCCAAGAATCCTTCTTCGACCATTTCTAAGCCGAGTTTCTGGAATTCGGCACAGAGGGTGACACTCCGGGGTTGAAGAGTGAGGCAATTGCATCGAGCCTTGCGACTCAACGCGTCAGCCACCACATTGGCTTTTCCCGGGTGGTAATGCACTTCCAGGTTGTAGTCCTTAATCAAATCAAGCCACCTTCTTTGCCTCATATTTAAATTTGCCTGAGTAAAGATGTACTTGAGACCCTTGTGATCGGTATAAATGTTGCACTTGTTCCCAAGGAGATAGTGGCGCCAAACTTTTAAAGCATGGACCACCGCTGCAAGCTCTAAGTCATGAGTGGGGTAGTGCTCTTCATGGCATTTCAATTGCCGAGATGCATAGGCAACAACCCGGCTTTCTTGCATAAGAACACAGCCAAGGCCGATACCCGATGCATCGCAATACACATCGAACAACTTGTGGATATCAGGATGTGTAAGGACAGGAGCTGTAGTAAGGCATTGTTTCAAGGTCTGGAATGCTTGCTCATAGCCCACTGACCATTTGAATTCCGCACCCTTCTTCAGTAGCTCAGTCATGGGCTTGGCGATCTTTGAGAAATCCTGAATGAAACGGCGATAGTAGCCAGCCAGCCCAATAAAACTACGGACCTCGGTGACAGTGTTGGGCTGCTCCCACTTGAGAACATCTTATACCTTACTTGGATCAACAGCAACGCCTTGCTCGAAAAGGACATGTCCCAAGAAAGATACCTCCTTCAACCAAAACTCGCACTTGCTGAATTTGGCATAAAGGCGATGTTCCCGTAGTCGCCCGAGAACAATGCAAAGGTGTTTTGCATGCTCTTCCTCATTGGCTGAATAGACTAGGATGTCATCAATGAAGATGACCACAAAAGAATCGAGTTCCTCCATGAAGATGGAGTTCATGAGGTACATGAAGTACGCCGGTGCATTCGTCAGACCGAATGACATGACGGTGTACTCATATAAACCATATCGGGTGGAGAATGCTGTCTTTGCGATATCCTCAGCCCGAATCTTGATCTGATGGTACCCAAGCCTCAAATCAATCTTGGAGAATACCCGTGCACCAGCAAGCTGATCAAACAGGATATCGATCAGAGGCAGAGGGTATTTGTTCTTGACGGTGACGGCGTTTAGCGGTCAGTAATCAACATAGAGTCGAAGGGAGCCGTCTTTCTTGATCACGAATAGAGCCGAGCAGCCCAAAGGTGAGGAGCTCGGGTGAATGAATCCCTTGTCCATCAGTTCCTTCAGCTGAGTCTTCAATTCGGCTAACTCGTCCGGCGGCATTCTATATGGCCGCTTAGAAACTGGGGCAGTCCCGAGCTGAAGCTCAACTATGAACTCAATGTCCCGATCGGGCGGCATCCCTATCAATTCCGCTGGGAACACGTCCGGGTACTCAGAAACCACGGAAATGGATTCTAACTCTCCAATTTCAATGCCATTTAGGGAACAAAGAGTGGCCTCGCCATCCTCTAGAAACAGGGTCAGTCAGTCGCCCTTCGGTCCCTTGAGCGAGATGGAGCGACGGGAGCAATCTAGAATGACCTGCTGCCGCGTGAGCCAATTCATGCCCAAGATGACATCTATCCCATGAAGATCAAGGAGAAGCAGGTTGACAAGGAAGGGAACCCCTTGGATTATCACAGTTGCTTCTTGGACTACCAGACTCGCAACTATCTTAGAACCCGGTGCTTCAATTAGGAAAGAGGTGTGGCTGCAACTCACTCTCATTTGATGTTGCATGGCAAAATCTTTGCTAATGAAGGAATGGGAAGCCCCTGAGTCAAACAAAACCCTGGCAGCATGTCCCTCAATGCCCAACGTACCAGTCAACACGGTGGCGCCCTCGGGAATCGCCTCGGCGTCAACGTAGTTGACGCGACCACGGTTCGACGCAGGAAGTGGAGGTGGTGTAGTCGCGCCATGAGGTATTGGGGCGTTGGAATTGTTGCCCCTCCTTGGAAAGGGACAATCACGGATGAAATGCCCCGCACGCCCACAGTTGTAGCATGGGCCCGGTCCAGAGTTCGTCACCACATGCACTCCCGGCTATGGCTTCGGAGGCCGAGGAGCAGCGATAGGAGGACGGGCCATCCCAGTTGGTAGGGGAGGCACAAGAGCAGGGGCCCTCGGTGGTGGAAGAGGAACAGTTCAGGCCCGCTGCGAACTGCCACCCGCCGAGTACTGTACCGCCCTTTTCCGCTTCTTCTCCTCTTGATGGTTCCTCATCTTGTGCTCTACAGTGATCGCCCGACTCACCAAGGCATTGAAGTCGGCGAAGTCACACACTGAAAGTTTGTCCTGCATCTTGGCGGACAGCACATTCATGAACCGACTCTGCTTCTTCTGATCGGTATCGACTTCCTCTGGCGCATATTGGGCCAAATAATTAAACTTCCGCGAGTAGTCCATCATGGACTTGCCTAACTGCTTGAGGGCAAGGAATTGCTGCTTTTTAATATCCATGAGTCCTTTCGGGATATGGTACGCCCGGAAGGCCTCACGGAACTCCGCCCAGGTCACCTGGTGACCGGTGGGCTGCATTACCAAGAAGTTGGCCCACCAAGCACCGGCGGGACCCTGAAGCTGCTGTGCGGTGAAAAGTGCCTTCTGAGGATCCTCACAGTGGATGAGAGCAAACTTCTGCTCCATCGTGCGCAGCCAATCGTCAGCCTCTAATGGATCACTGGCCTGGGAGAAGGTCAGCGGCTGAGTGTGCAGGAAATTAAGATAGCCATTTGGTCGGCCACGCCCCTCACCGCGGCCAACTGGAGCAGCCTGATTCTGGACCAACATCTCCAATATTCGGTTGGTAGTCTGCTGGTTCTGCTCTGACCGCAGCAATACATCCAACAGGTTGAGAGGAGGAGGCGGATCGCTACCACCAGGCTGCGATCGCCCTGCACCCCCATCATCTCCCAAAGTCTCGCGGGTCCTCATTCTGTCGTTAACCAAAGTCAAACGATCAGAGTTAGACCCACATGGAAAGGATAGGCCTCAAACTGGGCAAACCTTCGAACTAAACCTTATCTAGACTGTAGCACTTCAAACTAACTCCATTGTGGGGTGCCACAAGTCCAACATACCCCAAAACACAACTCATGATGCAAGATGGCATGGCACATGCATGATATGACATGAAATGCACGATTCCAACGTAACCCTTTTTTCCCCACACTCACCATATATAACATAGGGCGGGAATAAGTATTACATTCTACCTAATGCATTGTGCGAGTCCTAATCAATCCCTAAGTGGTCGTCAAGTTTTGAGTTCGTATTCATGCACCTTGCTCTGATACCAGTGCTGTAGAGGAGCCGCCCAGACCGTTCTCGGGTTATTTGAGTGCTCAGTTATCCTAATTGGATTTGGAGGCTAAGAACGGATCGCCGAGGGCGCTCGCAGTGTTAGCACCCAAGCCCAATTGAGACAACAGTGAGACCCTTCGAATAACTCGACAACAATCCCGGTATTCCCCCGGTATGCGACCCAAAGCTCGCCCAGGATCCCCGCATACCGATTTTCTAATGCCATATCAATTCAATTTGCATAAAGGGGGCAACAAACTAAAAACCCCACAACCAAAGTACGCAACGCGGAAGCACAACAACAAACTCGCACACGCACGAAGACAAAACCCGACAAGGTACACGAACAACACCAGGCAACAACCCGACAACCACCAAGCGACACGAGATTCAACTAGAAAGAAAGCACAACAGTGTATTAAAGAGTTGCAACAAGTAACCAAGTGTTTAATTAAAGACATAACAGAGTTTAAGACCAATTTGTACAGCAAAAGTGGCACGCGACTACTAGACTAAAACAAAAGTACAACTCCTCCGGAAGTGTCCTGCCCCTGAACACTCCCGGGCGTAAGCCACACCACCGGTAGCCTCTACTCGGTGCCCCGCCCGGTCACCGAGAGGCAGTACAGACAGAACTCACATCCATCCGGATCCTCACCTGAAAACCACAAAGCAGAAGCATGTGTACAGAAGGTGCTCGCAAGACTTACCCGTGGTCCATATATGACCGACTCGAAAGAATATGCATTTGGATGTAGCAAGGAAATCAAGCTTATGGTAAAAGTGCGGAAAAGCTTAACTTAGTTGTTTAACTTCAGTTCACTACTCAATTCACCAATTTCTTAGCGTTTGCAGACAACACCTATTACTAGAGTTAATTATGAAACTTTACAGTCAACGAAAAGCAAGTGTCAACACAAACAAGTATCACCACCGCATCCAACTATCATCAAGTTCAAGTTATTACTACGTTGAATGTGCGATGACCAAGCGTGCTCATATCCGAGAGCGCGGCAATTCGAATCGCTTATTCACCCTGCAGGGGATCGTCAATCGCACGACATGTGCCACAAGGAACCTCATGTCAACCCTCCTCCCATCCATACCTACTCGTTGGGCCATCTTCATGCGGTCCGAGCACCTAGCACCCCCTCGAGCGGCCCAAGCCCGGCTTGGCCCTCGAGAGTCGGCCTAAGCCTCGCCCTCAACCACGTCCAACCGCATGAGGGCATGACCCATCGGGCAGTATGCGATGAAAGAATAGCTTACCGTCCCATTCTCCGGCATGCGACCAACAAAGTGTGCTCGATCAAAGGGCAAACAACGGATCGGTCCTCAACTGACACAGGCGAGACTACAACACTTGGGTCTCCACACACAAATGATCCAACTTTCTCGCCCGGTCCCCATTTCACATTTCCAAACATAGACCTACCCGTTGCAGCTGAATATCCGTGAAGTAATTGATCCCAAGCGATGGAACCATCCACCACTTGGCCCATACCCAACCTCTAAGCAACTAAGCAGGGACATAATTTATTTACTCATACCTAGATCCAAAGGAGGTGTTCAACAATTATCAAGGGGTGTACGTGCAACAAGTGGGTTCTAATACCATCCCCACAATTCAACTCCTAATGCATAACTTAGCCAACCAATAGACAATTTATTCACAAAAATAACATCTCATACAGGGTTGAATATGCTTAGGTGCTTGCCTGATGCTTCTTCTTGAGTACCGATAACGACTTGCTCTTCGGCAATCCCCTCAGTCACCTCTGCGCCAACCTCCGCGGAGTCGTTCTCTACACGAGTATAATGTATGAATGAGCATGCAATGCAAAGGAAAGAATGCAATTGCAAACCCCTCCCGAATAGACCAGGCAAACCCGGATAGTCCGGACATTTCATCCGGACAGTCTGGATAACTCGGACATTCCGGACATTTTGTCTGGACACTCCGGATGCCGCGCAACCCGCCCAAATGACACGAGGGATCGAGGTGCCGCCAAGTTCTACGACACCGCGAGGACCCGATCTTTAACTTTTCTACACGTGGCCAAGCAGGAGAAGCTCCGAGCTAGCCCAAAACACGACGAATGAAGCTCACTTCTAAAAACTCCAACCAAAACTTAATCCAACAATTAGAATGGCATCATCTACCCCCGATCTCTCACCCTAGCACCCCAACATTCCCTAATCCAACCCCAAATCCAACTACACCCCAAAATCCTAACACTCCCAAAGTTACCCCCAAACCTCAATCTACAAGACCAAGCCGCAAATCCACTCCCAAGAATGACCCTTGAACCCAAGAACCCGCGAATCAACTCCAAGAAGAGGCCTTACCTTCAAGGAGGATGAAGAAGAAGAAGGGGAAGTCAGGTAGAGGAAGGAGGACACCAGCTTGGGGAGGATCTTAAGGACAACGAGGTGAGGAAGTCACCGGGGAGGAGCACGGGAGGACACCAGCCGGTGGGGAGTCACCAGAGATGAGCTCAGGTGGAGGGGCGCACGGGAGTGGGGAGCACGGTAGGAGGAGAAATGAAGAAGGAGCCACGAAATGGGACTTTTATACTCAACCCCCATAAAGTTCGGACACTTCGGACCATCAGTCCGAATACTCCAGGATGGGGCATTGGGTCAACCCAATCCGGACACTCCGGATTTTCAATCCGGACACTCCGGGTTGAGGTCCTCGGGTAGACCCAGTCCGGATACTCCGGGTTCTATCCGGACATTCCAGACAATTTTATCCGGATACTCTGGATCACCCAGAACTTTGGCGCAGGATCCCATCGCCACGGGAGTCGAACTTTGAAATCGGGACCTTGACACCTCGGGATTGTGCAACACAAACGGCGCCCGAATCTCTTCCTGGAGTACCCCAGAAAATGAGTGACGAAGAATACCTCATCTTGGGAAGGGTTATACAGAAACAGATGGTGTTGCAACTCTTCAAATTTCTCAACATATTCTGCAACAGAATGAGTTTGCCGCAGATTGATTAGCTGATTCATATGCCTTTTGTACAGATTCCTTCCAAACCTTCTTTACACTACTTCACAAAGAATATCCCAACTCTCAATTCGCCCTTTGGCTTCCATTTTCTGCAACCACAGGGCGGCATTTCCCGTAAAGTTCAATGATGCCAACCTGGTATACAACCCTAGATTTATCCCCATAATCTCGAAATATGTTTCACACCTCTCTCTCCATAACCTCGTATTCTCTCCATCAAACTTCAGAAACTCTAATTTCGGAAGAGATTGCCTGGTCTGCCATAGTGCACTGCAATTTTGTCCACCCCCTCCTCTTTGATTGATCACCTGCAATGTGTTTGACCACTCTTGTCGTTCGCTGTTTGTATGGAGCATTGGAGTTCCCAGGATTCCCTTGGCCTGCTCCTTGCCTCTCTCCTGTACAAAAAATCCCTTCTGCATTCGTGACTCCTCACCTGGCATATTACCTGACGCCAATCCTGTCGATGGATGATTATCCTCCATCAAAATCCCTTTCGCCCGGACACTGAATTGCTTGCATCTGGGCGCGCCTCCAGCACTTCCACACGACCCCGGACTACATCCACCACCGATCGAACTTCTCCGATCTCCGATTTCACCCCATGCACATCATCCAAAATTTGCTTGAGCATGGCATTCACCCCTTCGAACTGGGCTTCCACCGATGCCATAGCTGTAGTCATTTTGATCTCTAGATGGGATTGTTTCCGCTTTGGCGCCAGACCAGATAGTGGCTCTGATACCAATTGTTATGATCAAAGACCTTAGAAAGCAGATTTTTGGAAAGAACAGAGGGATTGGAAGAATGAATTAGATAGAAGCAAGAACATGACAGAATGGGGAAATTGTCTTCTATTTTTCGATAATCAAAATGCTGCTTTCAGGACGCATTTCCTCAGGTTATATACCCCTCTCCAACTCACTTACAAGCGGGACCCCTCTCAACCCTCCATAACAGAATACAGCTGGAACCAACATAATAATAGAAAAACAACACACGCACACACCATCTCTACCGCTACTTTGATCCTGCTCCGCTAATGCCGCTATTTGCTGTTCACTGTCCAAGCCTTGTAGCTATTTCCTGTAGCTCATCCGGCTCATAATAGTATTATACGTCAATCTACAGTGAAATACACATTCATGTGTTGATGAAGGAGTATTATATCGCATACTACTACAGTACTTGTAGAATACATGGTTACTCTACACAATAGTACTTTACTGCAGTGGAATGCACGGCCTAGTTGATTACTGTAAAACACAATGCAGAGGTATAGCCAAGGTGCATCAGACGAGGTCGACATCGGTAGGTGGTGCACCGCCATGCTCAACAATGATGGCGAGGTCGAGAAGGACGAGGACGGATGATGCACACCTAAACTGGTGATGACGACAGACGATGACCTGGCCATCACGGTGCACGCCCCACATGAAGGATGCGTCGCCGCCTAGACCACGACGAAGGCAGAGCACTAGCGGTGCACATGGAGGAGAGGCGGTTGTAGTGGAGATGTACCGGTGGGGGAGAAGATTGGTGTGGTGAACCGGCGAGGAGGAGATGGACGACGGCAGCAGGCGGGCACGCCGGGAGGAGGTACACCATCGCTGCCGCCAGATTTGGCCTATGCATACCGGGATAGAGGAGAAACACCACAATTACGGCTAGATCTGACCAGTGCACGCCAGGGTGGAGGAGGTACACCATGGCCGCGACAAGATCTGGTTGTAAGTACCTAACCCTTCACCAGCATGGATGCAGGCCGACATAGATTGTTTGTCCAAATGAACTAGGGTTCAAATAATCTTCTTATTCCCGGTTATCTCCGACAATCTATCTCCAAACTCCAAAGCTCCAGGTGATGCCACTTGTTAGAATTGAGGGGAAAACTAATACATGAACTAGCATAAGGCATGATCACAAAGAAGATGCGAAAATGAGACATTAGATGAATCGATCGGGAGATGCAGAAGAAGCCATTAGCTCCGTCAGTGGTGTTCTTGAGTGTCGGTAAAGAACGACAGTGAGCAAGAGGGCATCGTGATCTTCACGGTGATGGCAAAGGTCTTCGCTAGCTTAGGCACAAACCCTGATCGGATGGAGATTTCGGGTAGAGTAGCGAACTCGCGATTAGACTCAGAAAACTCGAGTGCCAGCCTCTCCCATTTAATATCGTGCCGGCTAACAGGACCAACACCAACTATTGTTTGATGCGCGCCCGATTAAAACGCTGGATAAAAATTCATGGTGGCTCAACTCCTAAAAGCCGGAATTTGTTAATTTCAAACCGAGATCACCACTAACACCGTTGTGCTTGGGGATGAACTGCCCGTCAAGCCCAAGGCGGTGCCTTTTTGCTACTGTCTCTAGGGTTCACCTTACCGTTTAGGACACGAATTTCACTACTGCGTCGGCACCGAAAATCGCTAAAAACCGTGCGAACTCAAAATTCAATTTTTTTTTGAAAAGAATCAAAAGTCGCCGATTATCATGGAAAATCGATGAATTTCGTGGAAAATTGATAAACTTGATGAAATTTTTTGGCAGTCGATTTTTTGGAGCGATTTTCGTCGATTTTTGGCGAAAATCGAGCGATTTCCACCGATTTTCGACCGGTTTGTGACACATAAATTTTTTTGAATTTTTTTAATTGGGCCAGTTTATCGACCGGTATTAGATATCGGACCGCAGCGATACGGACGAAAATCACGCAATTTTCGTTGATTTTGTTAACCCTGGCTGTCGCACGAGTTCGAATCGAAGACCAGAAGCATGTGCATACATGGCTCACTCCATGGACCCAGGGGTCCGTGGCACAGAGGAAGATGCATATATAAAACAAGTTTCTTTTTTAACAAAACACTAGACGGGCAGCTTGCGCAAGAGAATGGAATTCATCTCTTCCTCCTCTGGCATTCTTCCTCTTCCTTGTTTGGTTCCTTCCTGGGTCCTTCTTCTCCCTTGGACTCTTCTTCCTCCCCACGCTCTCGGACTTGCAGGAGCAAAACAACGCATCACGCAAATCATACCATCCTGTAGGCCTATAGCCCTCCGAGCCCGAGAGAATGATTTCCTCCTTGTACACATTCCGTCTATTTTCTTGGCATGTAAACTTTTGTACTATCCTGATGACCTCAATATAACGGTATTATATGGTGGATTTTAGAAATCATGTCTATCTATTAATTTGTTAAAACTATTTCTACTACTCTACAATCGGAAGAAGTATAAATAAATATTAATCAATATGATCCGTTGGATTGAAAACAATGTGAAGGATCGATGCGCACCAAGAGGAGGGTAAATTAGTGTAAACTAACATCTAAACCTATTTTTTGCAATTTTTAATAATCCTAGAAATTACTAAAACAATAAACAAATTGAAAGAATCAATCTACAACAATTAATCTAAGACAATGAAAAAAAACTAGATTAAACAAGCATACTAGAAAGCAATTGTACGAAAACTTGAGAAATAAGAACTCGTAGATCGAAGTCCGTACTTATTGATTTATTTCTCAAATTAGAAAGAAATATGCATAAAGATTCCTTTACATAAAAACAAAATCCTTAAATAATATCTCAATTTTTCTTCTCTGCCTTTTTCCCTTCTCATTCTTCTCTCTGTTAGCTTCCTTCTCCTTTTCACTTGCGATGCAACCATGGATCCAATTCCCAGAGAGATTTCGGAAATCTCGGTCAACATTTCGGATTTTGGACCCCCCCCGAGATCCTAAGTCTCAGTCGGATAATTTTTTTTAAAAAAAATTCAAAATGCTACAGTACCGACTCAAATCTCATTGAGATCTCGGTGATTTCGGCCAAAATCTCGATGTAGCGCTTTCATTTTCTATTTTTATAATATTGAAATTTTCTAAGGAAAAATGCATTTCATTTTTTTTATAGTTCGTCCTTAACACTATCATATTCTGATTTATTGCTTCTGTAGGATCGAAGTATACGAATATAGCAATCGGAGGGGGGGGTGAATGATTGTGCGGAACCTAAAACCAAATTCTTGATCTACTAAAAGTTCACCACAAAACAGAGCCAAATAATTGCCTCGTATTCGACAAAAAAAGGATGACAGATGTTCGGTAAAACGCGAATTCCCGGAGATCTAACTGTCGGATCGATCTAAAATTTGGACACAAAAAACTAGATTCCAATACGAATCGAACCCAAAAAGAATCAGCTCGATCGGACTTACGGATCAAAAGTTATAAACCTCACAAGCTTGCTGTGACAGAAGATGACGAGAATAGATATTACTAGAATTGTAGCTCGCCGAAAGATTTGAAGAACTTGATCTTTATTTCTCCTTTCTTTTGTCTAAAGTACTCCAAACAAAAGAGTACAACCCTAAAGCTTACTCAAAACTTGATGCATAAACAGGAGGCGCCTCCCCCTATTTATACAGAGCAAACACATAGAGTCCTGAATACAATTCCTACTCCTAATCCTAGAAGGAGTCCCAATCCTAATCCTAGAAAAAGTATGTATTCAACACAACTCCACTTGGCCCAATCTGGCCGAGTACAACTCTTTCACGCGTATGACAACCCTACCATACTCACGTGACTAACCCTTTGCACGCGCATGGCCACCTGCCATTCTCACGTGACTAACCATTCTTCATATGCACCATTCTCTTAGCCCGAACGTCCCGCATCACATCCTTGACCACCAAGACCTCAGTTCCTCCTGAACCTAGTCCCGAACCTCAGTTCCTCCATGAACCTAGTTCCGGTCCCGTCATCGACCACATTCGCCCTCGAGCAACACCTGCACATGAACAAACCACAAAACAATTCCGAGCACAAGTCTGCGACTTGACTCAACATTAGTCCATGCAAATACTCGCACGAGCATTGCATACAAACAGCAAATTTGACATAAAAAAACCATAACTGAGCAAAACCTGTCCACGACGAACTAAACTTCAGTCCGACGCACAAGGGAATTCAAAACCCTAGAAAATCCATTCACGACGGATAAAAAATTTGGTTCGGCGCTGATGCAAAGGAATGATCCGGCGCAATTTGCTTTGGAACTTTTGGTCCGATGCCAATAGGAAAATTTGGTCCGGCATAAAGTACCTTGAGAACACGTTCACGCCAGACTAAAAGTTTAGTCCGGCGCATTAGCGAAAACCGGTCCTGCGCAAAAGGGAAACTTATTGTTTTCTGAAACTCTGGTCTGGTGCTAATGCGAATCTTACTGTTTCTTGTCAATTTGTCAAACACATGCACAAACACATTTTGCAAATTCAAATCTAAGCCAATTTTCCAGCACATGATTTCACAATCTCCCCCTTGATAAAAACATTAGCAACATCACTTAGAATTGAACATTTAGCATTCACTTCACAAAAGATTTTGAAAACCAAAGGATTAAAATCAAAGACCGTAAAAACACAAAATCTCCCCCTTTGACCAATATGCAAAGTGAAAAAACTGAAAAACTCCCCCTAAGAAGTAAAATGTGTGTAAATGTGCAATGTGCCCAAAAAGTCCAAAATTCTCCAAACTTCTTCCCCTTTTTCCTTAAACTTCTCAAAGATTCCCAAACTTCTCCCCCTTTGACAATGGATTCATCAAGAGTACAAAAAAGAGAACATGTTCAAAAATTTCCCTGTAGCAATGATCTCACAAGAAGAAACAAAAGGAGTGCCAAGATAGGAAAAGATGAGCTCATTCGATCATATAACCTTATATATTACATAATATGCAAAATACATGATCTTAATGTGATTTTAACAAGTTAGGGCATGACATGCATCTCAACCTCAATTCAGTCAACTATAGAAATACTAAGCAAGACCTTAGTAGAAAAGCAAAGGCTCAAAATTGAAGCAACTAACAAGTTAGGGCGAGCAAGTGGTTTCAACTCCAATCTAGTAGGCCAGTTTAATCTTTTTAACAATAAACTGCATGTGGCATGCTTGAAGCATACTTCTTTTATTTTCTAGGAGTGGCATGCTTGAAGCATACATCTTGTCTTTGAGGGAATGGCATGCTTGAAGCATACATCTTAACTTTTTAGGGAAAGCATGCCTGAAGCACACAACTTGAAGCTTTTACTTTTAACAACCCTTTTTTTACTGATTCCCTTTTCTTTTCCTTTTTCTTTGATTGTAAACATGCAAAAGTGATTAAAAGATCTTATGAAAGAGTAAAGCTGAAAACACACTTGCTTCATAGCCCAAATTTGTCAAGAAGATTCAATATCAAGCCTAGAAGAGTAAGATATCACAGAGTATTTAGCTATAGGCAATCAGACAAGGGAATTCCGCAATGTCATTTTTTAGTTCAAGTGGAACAATTTAGATTATCATATATTAGCACAATTACATAATATATAAAGAAATATGATAAAGTAAGCTCATCAAGTGAAAGACCTTGGCAAAGAAACTCCCCCTCAAAACAAACCCATTGGATGAACAATCCCAAGTTCTCCCCGAATAAAAATAAAACGAGAAGAAGACAAAGGTTTTGTGAAAATGTCTGCCAATTGATGTTCAGTATCCACATGGTGAAGCACAATATTTCCTTTTTCAACATGATCTCTGAGAAAGTGAAATCTAATATCAATATGTCCAAGAAAGAGAATTACCCATGAAGTGGCATGAAAAAGATGTACTTTTTCTATCAATTCTACATCCTCCAAAATCAGCATGAGAGAAAGCTCTTAAACTAATGCATGAGGAAGTAGAAAAGATAAATGCCAAATCTTGAGTACTATGGAAATACCTGAAAATTCGCTTGACGGTTTGTTGATATGAAGCACATGGGAAGCTTGAAAATGAGCACACAAGTACACATCAATTTGTATATCCAGCCTCCATCATCATCATCGTTTTCAAGAGCAAAGATACTCTCCCCCTGAACATATGCACCTGTATCCTCACTGTACCTTTTGCCACAACAGAAGTGAAAGAAGCATCTCTAAAAGTAACACTTTCAGCACGAGATGCACGAGTGAAGGAGAACCAAAACTTTTCACCGAACATGTGGCGTGAGCATCCAAAATTCACTAGCCATATGTTCTCCTTCCTCGCGTGAGAAGCCTACATAGAAGCAGAAAATGTCGAGGTCTCGGTACTAGGGTTAGAAATAAGATGTTTAGGAATCCAGTACTGAGACACACTGTCAAGGCCCTAATTTCAAAAATTCTGGGAAATCTGGAGTATCCGGATTAAACATCCGAAATGTCCGGATATAACCCGGAATGTCCGGATTAAATGTCCGGAGTATCCGGATTAGCTCGCCCGAACACCTCAACCCGGAGTATCCGGACTAATTGTCCGGAGTGTCCGAGTTAATCCTACCGAAGACCCCAACCGAGAGTCTCCGGGTTGAACATCCGGAGTGTCCGGACTTTGCGGGGTTCGGGTATAAAAACCCATTTCTTGGTTCCTCACTCACTTCACCCAACACTTGTTGCTCTCCACTCCCTTGTGCATGCTCTCCTCCACCTCGAGTTCATCTCCGGCGACCTCCCGTGCTCCTCCCCGGCGTCCTCAAGCTCCTCCCCAAGCCGGCGTCCCCTTCCCTCTACCCGGCTTCCCCTTCCTCTCCTTCATCCTCCTTGAAGGTGAGACCTCTTCTTGGAGTCTATTCATGGGTTCTTGGGCTCTAGGGCGTCCATGGGGTTGGATTTGGGGTTTGGTGTGTAGATTGGGGGTTGGGGGTAAACTTTGGGGGTGTTAGGGTTTTGGTGGGTGGTTAGATTTGGGGTGGTTTTGGCAATGTAGGGTGTAGGGTGAGAGATCGGGGGTAGATGATGCCATTCTAAGCATCGGATTTGGTTTCGGCCATGAGCCACCCAAATGTGCCTCGTTCCGTCGTGGTTTGAGCTAGCTCGGAGCTTCTCCAGCTTGGCCGCGTGTAGAAAAGTGGTAGATCGGGTTCTCGCGGTGTCGTAGAACTTGGCGGCACCCCGATCCCTTGTTATTGGGTGACATGCTTTATGACCGGAGTGTCCGGACAAGTCGCCCAAACTGTCCGAGTTATCCGGACTATCCGGATTAAACATCCGGACTATCTGGGTTGGCTAATCTGTGACTCGCGCAGTTTCTGCCGGTAGAGCGGTTTTTCGGCGGGGGTTGCATTGTACTTCATTTCATTTGCATGGCATGCATCTTATTATGCATTGTACTCGTGTAGAGAACGAGACCGCGGTGACTGACGTGACCGTGGTTGAGGGGATTGCCGAAGAGAAAGTCGCCGTCGATACTCAAGCAGAAGCACAAGGCAAGCACCTAAGCACATTCAACCCAAATTGTAATTCTATTTTTGTGAATCAATTGCTTATTGGATGTTAAGTTATGCATTAGGAGTTAATTTGTGGGATTGAAAGTAGAACCTATTTGCTGCATTTACATCCATTGAAACTTGCTTAACACCTCCTTGGAGCTAGTATAGGGGTAAATATATTGTGTCCATGCTTAGTTTGCTTAGAAGTCGGGTATGGGCCAAGTGATGGATGGTTCCATCGTTTGAGATTGTTTCACTTTACAAACATTGGGTTGCAATGTCATTGGTTATGCTATGGGTAGAATGGAATATGAAATGGGACCGGGCGAGAGAGTTGGATCATTTGGGTGTGGAGACCCAAGTGTGGTAGTCTCGCCTGTGTCAGTTAAGGACCGATCCGATGATTGCCTGTGACCGAGCACACTTTGTTGATCGCATGCCGGAATGGGACGGTAAAGCTTTTCTTTCTTCGCATGCCGTTCGATGGGCCATGACCTCATGCGGTTGGGCGTGGTTGAGGGCGAGGCTTAGGCCGACCCTCGAGGGCCAAGCCGGGCTTGGGCCGCTCGAGGGGGTGCTAGGTTTTCGGACCGCATGAAGATGCCCCAACGAATTGGTATGGGTGGGAGGAGGGTTGACATGAGGTTCTTTGTGGCACATGTCGTGCGATTGATGATCCCATGCAGGGTGAATAAGTGATTCGAATTGCCGCGCTCTCGGATATGAGCACGCTTGGTTATCTGACACTTCACGTAGTAACAACTTGAACTGAAGTTCGCCTTTGGGCTTGAGCTCGAAAATGTTATGAGATCACTTGCTTTGTTAATGTTGAATGTTGAACTCCACTCTAGAAGTAGGTGCTGTTACAACTGCTTTAAATTACGAATTGAGTAGCGGTACTAAATAATCAACAAAGTTAAGCTTTCCGCACTTTTAAACTTCAACCGAATTCCTTGCTACTTCCAAATGCATACTCCTTTCGAGTCGGTCATATATGGACCACGGGTAAGTCTTGCGAGTACCTTCTGTACTCATGCTTCTGCTGTTGTGGTTTTCAGGTGAGGATCAGGGCGGATGTGAGTTCTATCTCATCTTGCCTCTCGGTGACTAAAGGCGCCGAGTAGAGGCTACCGCCGTCGTGCACGCCCGGGAGTGTTCAGAGGCAGAACACTTTCGGAGATGTTTTACTTTTGGGTCTAGTCTAATAGATGTGTACTCTTTTGTTGTATAATTAGTTTTAACGATGTCTTAATTGCATGGAGTAGTTGTTTTCTTTTGTAGTTGACTTCTGTTGTATGTCATTGCCCACCTTATAATTATGTTCTACTCCTGTCTTTGCCGGCCTTCGTGCCTTGCTGCTGTTGTTGTGGGTTGTGGTCATGGGGTTTTGTTTTCGTGCTGGGTTGTTTGGTTGCTTTGTTAGTTTTGCTTCCGCGTTGCGTGTCTGGTTGTGGGGTTTTTCAAGTTCGTTGCCCCTTTATGCAAATTGATGTGATACAACGTCGTAAGCCGGTATGCGGGGATCCTGGGCATGTTTTGGGTCGCATACCGGGGGAATACCGGGATTGTTGTCGAGTTATTCGAAGGGTCGCATACCGGGGGAATACCGGGATTGATGTGATACCATCAGAAGCGGTTCGTGGCAACGGGCAGGAGAGGACTTCTAGAACCGGTTTGAGACACGAACCGCTTCTGATGGTTGAGTTTTAGAAGCGGTTCGTGTATCAAACCGCTTCTGGAAAGTCAGAAGCGGTTTGAAACACGAACCGCTTCTAAAACTCAACCATCAGAAGCGGGTTGTGTTTCCAACCGGTTGTAGAAGCCCTCCCGCCCAGCGCATTTTAAACACTTCTTCCTCCCCGAGCCAATAGTCATGAACAAAGGAGGCCGAGCACTGTTCTTCCAGGGAGGTGCTGCCCAAATTTTTAGTTTTTAAATTGCTGGTGATTTAGCTTCAAATTAAGTGTTTTAAGGTCAGTAAGAGCATGTTAACATCTTTCTCACCTACATATTGCTGTTTTTTATGCATTGGATGTGGAGAAATCATGATTTATTCATGTTGAAATGTGTTGCTTTGCTAGGTCACTCTAGAACATGTTGAAATGTGTATCGTATGCTTGTTTTTGTTATGGTATGAAGATGTATGGTGGAAATCTAGTTCAAAATATGACATTGCAATGAAGTAATTAATAGTGTATAAAATAAAATAGGAAAACATGTGAAGGATAAAAAATAATTACAAAGGTAGAAAGGTAGATCTTTAATTGCATGAAGGTGTAGGTGGGGTTGTTTTTCTTGGAAAAGAAAAAATATATGAAATTATAACTTGTTGTAGATGAACCGGCAATGGATGTACAATGCGGACCGTCGCTCGAGAGAGTTCATTGATGGCTTGCAGGCTTTTCTCGATGCGGCCATTGCATTCCTGCCTCCAGGCAGCTTCATATGCTGTCCGTGCGTAGATTGCAAGAACGAGAAGGAGCACTCACAGCGATGGCAGGTTATGAACCATTTGATGATGAGAGGTTTCATGCCAAACTAGACCTGTTGGACCAACCATGGCGAAGACGAGGAAGACGATAAAGAAGACGAGGAAGAAGAAGAAGAGGGATTCAACAATACCCCGAACGCCACGCAATGCTATTCCGTGGGAGATATACTCAGTGACTTTGGTGGTGATGAGCTGGACCAGATGCTGCGTGACGGTGAGGGAGACTACACAGATGAAAGATAGTTCGAGAAGTTCCAGCGCATGTTAGAGGACCACATAACTCCTTTGTACCCAAATTGTGGGCAGGACCACAAAAAGTTGCGTACCACACTTGAACTTATGCAATGGAAGGCCACAAATAGTGTGTCAGGTAAGGGATTCGATGAGTTGTTATCACTCATAAAGAAGTTGCTTCCAGAAGATAACACTCTGCCTGAATCTACATATGAAGCAAAGGAAGTCGTCTGTCCTTTGGGACTGAAAGTACATAAGATACACGCATGTCGTAACCATTGCATCCAGTATCGCAATGCGTATGCCAATTTGGATGTTTGTCCAGTGTGCAAAGAATCACGGTACAAGGTGAAGAGAGATGATCCAGGTGAAATAGATGGGGAGCATAACAAGAAGAGACCTCCAGCTAAAGTGTTGTGGTATTTCCCTGTGATTCCCCGATTGAAGCGTATGTTTGCTAACAAAGCGCATGCCCAGATGATGCGTTGGCACAAAGAAGAGCGTAAGGATGACGGTATGCTTAGACACCCTGCAAATGGCTCACAGTGGAGGAAAGTCTATCAGACGTACCCAGACTTCTCACAAGAGGTGAGAAACATAAAGTTTGGGTTAAGTACCGATGGGATGAATCCTTTCGGAGAGTTGAGCAGCAACCATAGCACCTGGCCTGTTACACTATGTATGTATAACATTCCTCCATGGCTGTGCATGAAGCGAAAGTACATCATGATGCCGTTGTTGATCCAAGGCCCCAAGCAACCTGGAAATGACATCAACGTCTACCTGAAACCATTGGTTGAAGATTTTATGACGTTGTGGGAGGATGGTGCACGGGTATGGGATGAGTACAAAAGGGAGTATTTCACCCTACTTGCATTGTTATTTATAATAATCAACGACTGGCCTACTCTCAGTAACCTGTCCGGCCAAACTATCAAAGGATATAGAGCTTGCGTCCAATGCTTAGATGAAACGGATAGCATGTACCTGAAAAACTCTCGAAAGGTTGTGTACATGGGTCACCGTAGGTTTCTTCCTACGAGTCACCCATGGCGGAAGAAGTGCAGGAAATTTAACGGGCAACTAGACCTTCGTGCTAGGCCTCAGCATCGTAGTGGGCCACATGTGCTTGCTATGGTAAAGAATCTGAAAGTAGTATTCGGAAAGGGTCCTGGAAGCAGACCTGTGCAGAATGAGGATGGTAAGGCACCAATGTGGAAGAAGAAGTCATTATTTTGGGACTTGCCTTATTGGGAAGTCTTGGAGGTTCGTCACTCACTTGACTTCATGCACATCACGAAGAATGTTTGCTTGAACCTGCTAGGCTACATAGATATGTACGGCCAATCAAAAGATACACTGCAAGCTCGGAAGGACCTTAAACTCTTGGAACTGAGGAACGACCTACATCCGGAAAAGAGAGAAAAAGGACAACATTACCTACATCCTGCGAGCTACATTCTAAGCAAAGAAGCGAAAAAAGCATGATATAGTGCCTCAATAGTGTGAACGTCCCTTCCGGATACTCATCGAATGTAAAGAGACTCATAAACACCAAAGAGAATAAAATCATACACCTGAAATCCCATGACTGTCTTGTGTTGATGACACAGCTGCTCCGAGTGGCCATGAGAGGTATACTTCCCGGGTGGGTACGGGGGACAATCACAAAGCTGTGTTCTTTTTTCAACGCGATTTCGCAGAAGGTCATCGACCCAGATAAACTAAGTAAGCTACAGGATGACGTGGTACAAAGTGTGGTTTGTCTTGAGATGATATTTCCTCCTGCATTCTTTGATATTATGGTTCATCTCACTGTTCACCTTGTCAAAGAGATAGGTATTCTCGGACCCGTGTATCTGCACAACATGTTCCCTTTTGAGAGGTACATGAGTGTGCTAAAGAAGTATGTTCGTAACCGTTCTCGTCCGGAAGGATGCATTGCCGAGGGTTATGGGACAGAGGAGGTGATTGAGTTTTGTGTGGATTACATTAATGATCTAAATCCGATCGGCGTCCCTATATCACGCCATGAGGGGAGGCTACGGGGAAAAGGGACACTAGGAAGGAAAGCAATTGCATGCAATGATCTTCTTACATTTAAGCAAGCACATTTCACGGTTTTGAAACAATCAACTGTGGTGGCCCCGTATGTTGCTGAGCACAAGAGTATTATACGCCGTGAATTCCCTGGGAGGTCTGAGGATTGGATAACACTGAAGCACATGGATTCTTTCGGCGCTTGGTTACAAAACTACATCCTTTTCAAAGGGTCAGACAATGAACAGTTGCAACGATTGGCACGGGGACCTTCTAGTGAAATCGTGACATTCAAGGGGTACGAGATAAATGGTTACACATTTTACACCAGATCCCAGGATAACAAGAGCACCAATCAGAATAGTGGTGTCCGTATAGATGCCGAAGAGAACAAAGGCAAGGTGGACACATATTATGGTTTCATAGAAGAGATATGGGAGCTTGACTATGGACCTTTAAAGGTCCCTCTATTTAAGTGCCAATGGGTCAAACTGACTTCAGGCGGCGTAAAGGTCGACAAATACGGCATGACAACCGTAGACCTCACGCAAGTCGGCTATAGGCGCGAACCGTTCGTCCTTGCAAATGATGTGAGATAGGTCTTCTATGTAATAGACATGCCAAGCAAACCTAAGAAGCAGAAAGATAATAATAATAAGCCAAAGCGACACGTGGTTCTCCAAGGCAAACGAAGGATTGTCGGAGTTGAGGACGTCACAGATGAGGCAAACCAAAGCGACACGTGGTTCTCCAAGATAATAATAATAGTGAGAAGAATATAATCCCCGTGGGCATGTTAATTAATCGCAATTCATTATTAGAATACACTGACATGTTATATATATATATATGTTTGTGTATTTAAAGCCTGGTACATCGAGCAACCAATCCAAGAATCGGGGACCTAACAAGAAGCCGTCTATAAAGCATGTGTTTACCAACCTTGACAATGATGGGAAGCCGATTGCCCCTCTTTCAGCAGTTGGGCCGTTCAACAACGCTTGCGGTTACCACGTAAGGGATCACGTCCCAATTAGCATCAAGAAATGGGCCGAAGTTCCTCAAGCTACCAAGGACCTCCTCTGGCAAGATATTATGGAAAATTTCACATTTCCTGAAGGGTCCGGAGATAAGGCCAAGATTTATACTTTGAAGAAGATGGCACTCTCATTCTAGTCATGGAAGACGGCTCTCAGCAAAAAGTACGTGCAGAAGGGAGAAAGACCTGACTTCGACCAATTTCCTAATCTGGCCAATCACTGGGAAGCATTCGAGGAGTACAAGCTGTCAGCTGGAGGCCAGGCTGCAAGTCAGAAGAATAAGACCAATGCACAGATGAAGAAATAGCACCACCATCTCGGCACCGGTGGTTACCTCAAGGCTGTACCGAAATGGGAGAAGAAAGAAGAAGAATTAATAGCCAAGGACGTCACACCGGCTACTGCTTTGTGGGAAGAGCTCCTGCGCAATTGGTTCATGGGTCACGGGGGGGGGCCTTGTAGATGATGGCAGTTTGGTGATGCTACCAACTGTGCAAGATGTTGGCCAGAGAATTGTCCAAGCCGTCGAGCAGCCTGCGTCAGGCTCTTTTGTGGCTGACAGGGAGAATGATGAGCTAACACTTGCCCTCCAAAACCCTGAGCACCCGGGATGGACACGAGGTTGGGGCAAGACGCCATGGAGGTATGTTTTTGCCAAGGATGCGCATTCGTATAGGAGCCGCGAGAGAAGCAGAACAAAAGAAGCAAATAAAATGCGCCAATTGGAACGGGAGCTTAGAGCAACGCAGGCTAGTATCGACGACCTAGTTGCGCAACAAGTGCAGAGAGCCATGAGTAACCTTCAGGGAGCAGGTCCGAGCAATCAACCGGACGCCGCGATCAGCCCCTCAGCGTGGCGGAGCAGCTGCGCGTCCACTGGGGCCCCTCAAGCGGACGAAGACTTGCAAGCCCATTACCCCGTGGATGACATAAGTGTTCGCCGCCAGTGTGAGCTACACATTGATGCACGCAACCTCTCCATCAAGGTGGCCTACGGCATGGCATTGCCGGTGTCACCGGGCCAGACCTTCCACTGCAACACAATACCCATGGGTTACTCGAAAGTCGTAGTGGAGGAGGTGCTGAGCGGATTTGAAGAACTACTGCTCGATATTGCTGGAGGCGACGACGTTACCAAGCTTGGACAGGCCCTCCACAATATCATCCTATGGCGAAAAAGGCTCATCATATTTCAAGATGGCGTGGAGGCGTCATCTCCGGCAAGAGATGTATCGCAATCGGAGCCAGCTGGAGGAAGCTCGTCTCCTCCACAACGACAACCGACTCCTCCTCCACAACGACAACCGACACCTCCTCCACAACGACAACCGACGCCTCCTCCACAACGACAACCCACGCCTCCTCGAGAACCGACGCCTCCTTCAGCGTCGCCTCCTCCACAACGACAGACCACGCCTCCACCATCTCCTCCGAGGAAGAAGCCCAGCAGCCATACTCCACCTGCTCCCATGAAGGCACAGTCCAGCCGGTCGAAGAGCACAAAGGAACCTCCAAACAGGGCATATGATAGGACCGACGAGGAGAATTACGCGATCGTCAGCAAAGAAGTGGCTGCACACTTCGCACCAAAGAAGTCAGACCCAAACGTAATAGTTGATCCAAAAGTGATGGAACACTTCTTGATCTGCCGTGCAATGCCACTCCCTATGCCATCCAACTATGAACGTACAATAAGAAAGGCTACAAGGAAGAGTAAATGGGGTCAGGCGGCGGCGGCAAAGCAGAAGAGAGATCAAGATCAGCTGTGGCAAGATCAGGAGAACCTCGAGAGATTCATAAAGGAGGCAGGACTCACTAGCGTAGCTGCTGCTCTAGGATCAGATCATCTCCCAATGGCAGAAGTCAAATGGCAATATAAGCTTGGCGGGGAAAACACCATATGGCTCGAATTCGAAGACATATACAATTTTTACCATCGCGACTCCATGAACGTGTCTCTCATGAGCTGCTGGTGCCTGTAAGTATCAATCTCATAACTTTACCATTTACTTCCTTGTACCATAGAAGTGCAACTCTAATAACTTATCCATTTCTACGTAGAATGGAGATACAACGATGTAGAAAGCAGAACATATTCAACGTGGGCTTCATCGATCCAGAGATTGTCAATGAGCTCGTCTTTCGATACAACGCTAAGGCTCTTGAGGATTACGTTCTAGATGCATTCTTGGCACAGCACTACAAACCATACATACTTCTGCCCTTCAACTTCATGTACGTATATTTGCGTGTTCTCAGAACGCATTGATAAACTTATCTTTTCCAAGGCATTGATAATACTGCTAGCTAGTTATATATATGTCGCAGTATATGAACAGGTTTCACTGGATCCTTTTGGTCATCAAGCTTGATAGTAGCAAGATCGTTGTTCAAGACTCAAAAAGGGGACCGGTGGAACAATATCAATATATCATTGACGTCCTAAACAAGTATATAGCAAATATATATACAATAGTTTCCTTATTATATTGAAATACCTTGCTAATTCGAACTCTGATAATTGCTATTCATAATAACGCATCACACAGGGCATTCGCAAGGTTTCGCAAGAAGCAACAAGGAGCTTTCGAGAATGTATTCAATGTCCAAATAAGCACTCGAGTATTAAAACAGACAGCTGGAAACAACTTATGTGGCTATTATGTGTGCCACTACATGCAAAATATTACCCACGGCGATGTGCCCATAAGTGACACCGAGGTGAGTGCACATGTGTCAATTAATACTTACACTTTAATTACATGCTAAGATATTTATTAATTTCACGCTTTGTCAGCCCAACATCGATGTGCAAGATGTGATCCCGCCACACCGGGTTGAAGCACTCCAAGAACAACTCATTGGCTTCATTGTCGACGAGATTGTATCCCCTAATGGCCAGTTCCACAAAGCAGGTTGGAGAGATTGTCCTTCTATAAGGACAGGTGAACTGTCGGGACCCGAATCTGCAAATCCGGACCCTCTGTGTATTCAGCACTAGTCCAGGAACGCGCTAGTGCACACAATCTCAACATTGGTAAATATCACAATCATACCAAACGATACTAATAAAGTACTTTAAATAGTTAACCAAACTGGTTGCTCGACCTTAGGGTCGAGTTACAAATATACGCCACACAGGGCGAAACTTAATAGAGAGAAATAACTGCAGCGGAAAATAAGATAACATCGTGGCGCCATCCAGTATACCACAGGCAACTGACTGGGCTCGCTCCCTAGTTAGACGGTTCCTCAGGAAGCTCCTCCTCCAAAGCTGGTGTAGACTCCTCTTCAACTGGTGTTGTATTGTGGCAAGGGTGAGTACTTGGTACTCAGCAAGTCATGCACAGAATGCAGCTAATATACTACATGCATGGCTCGGTACAAAGGAATAGCTCAGGTTCATTTGCAGTAAACAACATTTGACAAGTATCATAAGTAGATTCGAAAGCAATAGAAACAAGTATAAGATCAATAACTTTTCCAGGAGTTTAATAAACATCTTTCCCATTCCTAATCCACATTTCCATTAACGTCATTCTTAAACCAAACCCAACCTTTCAAGACCAAGTTATTTTCAAGAAAGTCTAACCCTTGACTGTAATTCCCGAGCGATGTCCAATACCGCGGACACGGCTATTCGAATAGATTATACACTCTGCAGAGGTTATGCACTTTACCCACAAGATACAGTCAAACACCACAAAGGCGAGTTCCCGTAACAGTCTTTCGGAAACTTCTAACAGTACAAGTGGTCCTCCCCGGTGTTGCACACTAACCCTTCCCTTAGCGAAGGCGAAGTTTAGGTCAATCCACCGTTAGATGGGTACCTGGCCGCAGCCCCGGTACGCTCCCCCGTACAACATACACAAAGGGTGTAGTTGACACCCAGAGGTCCCACAGGTACGTTATTAGCAACTTAGTCAACTAGGTCCGTCCCATTACGGACATGTGGTTGCACGCTTGACTCAGTTCAAAGGCTTGCAAGGTTAAGTCCTTAGGGTGACCAGGGCAAGACTACCCGAAGAACCAAACCAACATTCCCGGTGCCACAACTGGCCCACCTGATCATTCTTGCCACATGCCCTGGTCAAAAGCTATTTATCAAACCCCAGTTGATTACCATGCACCACGTGCCATCAACATCACAACACACGATACCTTTCCAAAACAGGTTCAATATATCATTAAGTCAATATTAACATTTGATTGTCCAAAATCATGTCACGTGGCAAGGCTAAGCATACTACATCGGTCTAACTACCCATGTTGGCAATTAATAATGTCCAACTAATAATTCACAACTAGGGTGACAAGGGTTATGGCACATACTTAATTAATCAAGGTGTCATATAGCAATTTGGCATTTATCTAATTTCCCCATAATTAAGTAAAGCATTTACTATTTGAACTAGCATGCAATACATTAAATCAAAATAGGTTTTGAAATGGGATCAACATGGTCAAAGCATAACTTGCCTTCAAAGAGTACTTGTTCTTGGTCCTGAGCTGGCTCCTGGGTCAACACTTCACCTTCGAAGCCTTCAGGCACTTCAACGTCTACTCGTAAAGCGTGCAAATAGCAAATAGTAAATAAACAACAGACAAAAAGTGTCCAAACAACCAAATAAAGTTCACAAACAGAGAGAGCATAATTTTATAAATTTTTAGAAACTGGAATCGTCAAATTCGGAGTTTAAACGCAAAAGTTACAAGCATTTAAAGTTTAAATAATCAATTAAATAATATTACAGAGAAAAAATTTAGTCCAAAAATTAAATAAAATTCATCATTAGGTATATCTTAATTTTATACAAATTTAGAAATTTGAATCACTCAAATCGGAGTTAAAATGCAAAAGTTATAAGCATTTGAAGTTTGAATCAAATTCTGAAATCATTAAATCGAATTAATAAATCATTTTCTTTTCAGAAATTAATTATTGCGTCAGCAAGGACACGTGTCAACCCCTGATTGGGCGGCTGACGTCAGCCGGTCCACGGGCTCAGCCCACGACTCGGCTCGGATCCACCGTGGACCCGGTCCACGGCTCACGTGACTCTGACAAGTGGGACCCACTAGTGACGTCATTGCTGACGTCACCGCACGGCTGGGGTGGCCGCTGACAGGTGGGCCCCCCATGATGTCAGCGTGACATCATGGTGCGGTTTGGCCGCGTCGCTGACACGCGGGCCCGGCGTGTCAGTGTCACGCACGCGTACGGCGCTGACCGCGCCGGTCCAACTTCCTCCCACGTGGCGCAATCTCGCCCGTTGATTTGAAAATCAACGGTGCGGATTAGATCTAAGGTTTACGCGTTTGGAATAACGCGGTGAATTTGGGCCGTACGATCTAAATTGGACGGTCGAGATTGGATCTGGTGCGGTGCAACGCGTGCTACACGATTGGATCTAGATCCAACGGTTGAGAAGAGATCTAGGATTTGCAATGGAAATAACGCACGACGACGTGGCCGAATGTGGGCCGTTGGATCTTGATCCAACGGTCCAGATCTAATCTGGAGGGTTAGGGTTTTGCGAACACGTGGCTTACCGTGGCCGTTCGATCTTGATCCGACGGTGCACGGAGCTCGCGGGCGGTGATGGCGTTGGCGAGCCGGGTGGCCGAGGCGGTGATTTAAGACGAGCCCGACGGCGCTTGGGGGCGTCTCCGGTGAAGTGAGTTGGCTCCACGGGTGCGGATTGACCTGAAGACTCCGGATCTGGGCTCAACGGTGGCGGAGGATGGCGGACGGCGGCAGGGCGAGGCAAGAACCGCGGCGGAGGAGGGAGCTAACTACGGCGAGCAATAGCGGGTCGACGGCGGCGGCTAGGGCTAGGGCGCTTGGGGAAATCGACGCACGAGGCAAAGGCGAACCTCGGGCGTGAGTCCGGGCAATAAATACCGGCACGGACGCCGAGATCCCCGCGGAATCCGCGGCGAAGCCGGTACGGGCGGCGGAGTCCAATCTGGACACGGCGAGGGCAACGTGGCACGCGCTCAGCCGTTGGATCAAGATCCAACGGTGCGCGAGTTTGGGCTCGGGTCTGGCTCGGGCGAGCTGGATGGCTCGGTCAGGCTCGGGCTCGGGTGACGTGGCTCAATCGTGGCCGTTGGATCTCGATCCAACGGTCAAGCGCGTTAGGGTTCGGCCGAGCGGGTTCGACCGGATCAACTGGCTCGGGTCGGACTCGAGTCTGACTCGGACTCGGGTCCGGTCGGATGAACAGTAAAACCAACTCGATTTTCCAGCGATTGAATAATCCAATTAATTCCCATAAATTCATTTAATTCATTAAAAATAGCAAGACTCAGAAAAATTCCAGAAAATATTTTGGAGCATTTTGGATTCAAATAAAATATTTCCAACAAAATTTATTTGCAAAGTTAAATTCTTTAATTATTTGAAAAGGGAATAAATTCAAATAAATTCCAAATAAATTCCAGAAAATCCCAAAAATTCACCAAAGTGCCAAATCACACAAGATTTTATGAAATGCAAAATTTTGGGGTGTTACATGAACTGACATCAACGTCGACCAAAGATGTACAGAGCGATGCACGCAACAATTAAATTAGCTCAAGATTCCCCTTTTATTCTTTGAAACTTGTAAAAGTTGCTTATGTGTCAATCAAACTTGTAAAAGTGCTCAATATTTAATGTGTCAATCAAACTTGTCCATCTTTTAGTCTATTAAGTTCGTACTTTTCTGTAAATGATCTGTGATTATTTGAATGAGTACGCATGAGTAATATGTATTTAATTGTATACAAAAACCATATATTTCAATTTATTTTTAATGTAAAAATCCATATTGATACCCTTCTCAAAAACATATTATATATTGAATATAAGTAAACAATGCCTCTCCACAAGCGGTTATTATCTCGAACCGCTTGTGGAGAGAGCACCTCCACATGCGGTTTTTAAGACGAACCGCTTGTGGAGAGATCGTCTGCACAAACGGTTTATAATACGAACCGCTTGTGGAGATAGCGTTTTCACAAGCGGTTTATAACACAAACCGCTTGTGAATATCTCCCACGTGGCGGCTCCCCGAGCCTTCCTGGACACCTTTCGAACCGCTTGTGATGTCTCACCACAAGCGGTTGGCCGAACCGCTTGTGATACCCCGAAGGGTATCACTCCCGGTTGCTTACAAGCGGTTCTAAAACCGTTTCTGAAAGCGGTTTTGAACCGCTTGTGATGCCCGGTTCTGTAGTAGTGACAATATGCTGCTAAAAAAATGCAACCCAAGAATTATTCAAGAATAAATGGAACAAATTATAAACTTCAAATATCAATATATGCATAGGAATATTGGAATGTTTGCGTCTAGTTTCTTTTCATTTACACTTCCCGATATTAAGCGGTTCCAGGGAAGCAATGTTCTTAGTAACAAAATATTTATGGAGAACAGGATACTTTTCAATGCATACCTGCTTGAACCCTGCAAACATCCTAAAGCGCGAACTCCTCCTAGGCCAAAATTCAGTGTGCACTCAAGCCTGCAAGAATACGATCGAAGAACATTGTTAACATTGTTGCATCTGGGTTAGGCATTACCATGAAGGCCCTAGCATACAAAGTCCCATCTATAACATTGTTGCATCTGGGTTATTTTATAGAACCGTCTGCGATAAAGTTTGCCTATATATAGGCCCGAGCGCAAGTTCGAGTTTGTGGTCCCTGGCTGGGATGAAATGCTAAGACCGTTATATCACCGACGGTTTGGCAATAGAACCGTCTGTAAGCTTATATAATAAGTGATTCCTGTGATCTAATTAAGGTTAGTAATGGATAATTGCATTATATATATTAATTCAGATCTAAGGTTAGTAATGGATATAAAATTGCCTTATATATATTAATTCAATATCTAGCTTGGTTATGTAAGAAATTTAAGATTGTTTAGATATAGCTTGTAGATCCATGTTTTGGTGGTGATCTAAGCTAGCTAGTAATTGGATGTTATAATTGCAGTATTATTTTCAAGCTTTAACTTGTTAAGGAAATTGTACTTAATCAGTTCAAAAGAGGGTTCTAATTGGATCGAAGCTGGATGTACACTGAGGACCGTACGAGTGTGGAGTACATTAATGGCGTCTCCACTTTTAGAAGAGCTGCAGAGGAGGACATGTTTAATAAGGGAGTGCAGTATATGCCTTGTCCATGCATCGATTGCGAGAATATGATGATGTTTCGAAACTTCGGTAGCAGATCGAAGTACACTTGATTATGCGAGGTTTCAAAAAGGGGTATACATGTTGGACGATCCACGCGAAGAGCAGAATATACAAGAAGCGGTGAATGCTATTAACATCTTCGACGAAGTCAACGATATCTTAGGATGATCACATTGATTACGCCAAGCGAGGATATGTTGCATGATGACAATCTGGACCAGATCTTTGCGCCAGCGAAGGGAACCGTGATGAAAGGGAATATGAAAAATTTGTGGGTTTGATGGAGGACTCGAAGAAACCTTTGTTTGTTGGTTGCAAGGTGAAATACACAAGGTTGTCGTCCGTGCTTGAACTGCTGAAATTGAAGGCAAGCAATGGTTGGTCAGACAAGAGTTTCACAGCGATGTTACGTCTATTGGCAGATATGCTTCCAGAGGGAAATGAGTTGCCGACAACAACCTACAAAGCCAAGAAGGTTCTTTGTCCCTTGGGAATGGAGGTAGAAAGAATACATGCATGTCCGAACGATTCTATCCTATACCGCAAAGAGTATGCAAACTTGCATGTATGTCCGGTGTGCAACGCATCCCGGTACAAGCGTAAGAGTCATTCAGATGAGGAGGTGAAGAAAGGAACTCCTGCTAAGATGGCATGGTATCTGCCTCTAATTCCTCGATTGAAGCGTTTGTTCGCTAACCCAAAGGAGGCAAAAGCTATTTGTGTTGGCATTCCGAGAAGCGTAAGAACGATGGAATGCTAAGACACCTGCGACTCCACGGTGGAGTAACATCGATAGGAGGTATGGAGAATTGGCTGCGGAGATGAGGAATATAAGGTTTGACTGAGTACAGATGGAATGAATCCTTTCGGTAACATGAGCAGCCGGCATAGCACTTGGCCCGTGAATCTCTGTATCTACAACCTTCCTCCTTGGTTGTGTATGAAGCGAAAGTACATTTTATTGTCTGTGCTTATCCAAGGACCGAAACAACCTGGGAACGATATTGATGTGTACCTAGCTCCATTGCTGGAAGATCTAAAAACATTGTGGGTTCCTGGGGTACAGGTTCGGGATGCATACAAACGAGAGAACTTCACTTTACACTGCTTGTTGTTCTGCACCATAAATGATTACCCTGCACTTGCTAACCTGTCGGGCCAGAGTACAAAAGGTGCCAAGGCTTGCACTCACTACCTAGACGATACTGAGAGTGTGTGGCTGAATCACTCGCGTAAAACCGTGTACATGCGTCACCGTAGGTTCCTTGGGAGGAAACACCCATACCGCAAGATGAAGAAACTATTTGACGGGAAGAACAAAAACGGTTCAGCTCCAAGGCCTTTTAGCGGGAGAGATGTTCATGACTTTGTAAAGGATTTGGATGTTACGTATGGAAAGGGACGTAAAGCAAGGTCGACCCGTGAGAAGAGCTTGTGGAAGAAGAGATCAATCTTTTGGGACCTACCTTACTGGGAACACCTAGAAGTTCGCCACTGCATCGATGTCATGCACGTGGAGAAGAATGTCTATGATAGCCTGATTGGTCTCCTACTAAACATTAAGGGCAAAACAAATGATGGTATCAACGCACGACTTGACTTAGTCGATATGGGCATAAGACCTGAGTTAGCACCAAAAGAGACCGTTAAAGGTGGTACGTATTGCGAACCAGCTTGTTACACTCTGTCAAAGGCCGAAAGAACTGAACTTTGCCAGTGCTTGCATGGTGTGAAAGTTCCGTCCGGCTACTCGTCCAACATGAAGAGACTTGTTTCAATGCAAGATTTAAAATTAATTGGCATGAAGTCTCATGATTGTCATGTGTTGATGACACAAATGCTCCCTATTGCAATTAGAAGTATTTTGCCAGTCAAGGTCCGAGATTCAATAACGAGGCTATGTTATTTATTTAACACAATCGCTCAGAAGGTCATCGATCCCGAAGGACTAGTTGCTCTGCAGGCTGAGGTGGTGATGACTCTATGTAATGTTGAGATGTATTTCCCTCCGTCATTTTTCGATATCATTGTCCATCTCATTGTTCACCTTGTGATAGAGATAAAGATGTGCGGGCCTGTGTTCCTACGTAGCATGTACCCGTTCGAGAGGTACATTGGAATTCTTAAGTCCTACGTACGAAATCGATCTCGTCCGGAGGGTAGCATTGTCGAATGTTATGCAACCGAAGAGGTCATTGAGTTCTGCGTCGATTACATGGCTCAGGCCCAACCAATTTGTGTGCCTCGATCTCGCCATGAGGGGAGGCTCCAGGGTATCAGGACCATTGGAAGGAAAGCAATCACGCCTGATCCAGTTGCCTGTGCTCAAGGCCATTTCACGGTTCTACAACACATGGCTGTAGTGTACCCGTATATCGTCGAGCACAAGGAATGGCTAAGGCAAGAGAATCCAGCACAACAGGAGTCTTGGATCGCAAGACAACATAACCTTCAGTTCAACAATTGGTTCAAAGAGCGACCCATCACTGAGAGCTCGTCATATGACACCCTGAAATGGCTGGCAAAAGGCCCAGCTTTTACAGTTGTCACATGGAAAGGATACGACTTAAATGGATACACATTTTACACGATAGATCAGGATTTGAAGAGCACAAACCAGAACAGTGGGGTCCGCATAGATGCGTTCAGTACCGCTGGGTCAACGAGGAGCTCCTACTATGGGTTCATAGAGGAGATTTGGGAGCTTGACTACGTACTTTTCAAGATCCCACTATTTCGGTGTCGTTGGGTCCACCTCCAGCACGTGAAGGTTGACAAGTATGGCATCACTACTGTGGACCTCGAACGTGTCGGATACCAAGATGAACCATTCGTGCTCGCAAACCAAGTTGTTCAAGTCTTCTATGTTACCGACCCGTCCAACAAGAAGCGCCACGTAGTTGTTCAGGGAAAAAGGAGGATTGTCGGAGTTGAGAATGTAGTAGATGAGGAAGAGTACAATCATGTGACACTACGGTATGGTGTGACATTATAGAATGTGAAATTAGAGAATAAAACCTTTCGGCTTGAGGTTTACTCGCGTTTTTGGGCCGTTTGAGGTGATGTGTCACCACGGAGTGTCGTAACCTTTTAAATGGTGCATGTTAAGGTCAAAAACTTTATGAAATATGGTATGAGAGGTTAAAACCATAAGGTATGGAGGTTAATAGCGTTTCCGGGCCGTTTCAGGGGTTTTGGGCCTTTCCGGGAGAGTTTGGGCCTAAGGGAAAGGTCCGTGGGCTTTGGTGGGATGGTGTTCGAGTCTATTTAGGGTAGGAGTCCTGTTTGGGGGGCCTCCTCCAGCCCTTTTGGGCGTCCTCCCCCTGCCCCTTGCGCCCCCAAGTGCCTAGCCGCCTCCCACACCTCCCCACCTCCTCCTCTTCCTTGCGCCCCCTTTGCCCCCATTGCTCTCCACCTCTCCACCACCTCTCCTCCACCCCCTTGCTGCCCTAGGGTGGCCTCCCCACCCCTGCATCCTCATGGATCCATCCGAGGAGCGAGGAGCGAGGAGCGCGGAGCGCGGAGCGAGGAGCGAGGAGCGAGGTGCGAGGAGCGAGGAGCGAGGAGCGAGGAGATCTATTGAAGTTTTCGTGCGTCGGGCAAAGGTATGACCATGGGAAACCTTGGGATTGATCTAGGTATTATTCTAAGGGCGTTTATCAAGTTTTTAGATCAATTGGTGGTGCTGGATTTGAGTAGATTGGATTAGATCTAGAAGTTGCCACATTCTCTGTTTCGGACAGCATGAGCAGTCGACCTAGGGTTCGGTTTTTCGCCAATTTAGAGTCCGATTTTGGCCATACGGATGTTTAAGAAGTTTTAGATAATTTCAATATCTTTCCGTAGATATAAAGAAAGTTAAATTTTGCCAAGCCGTTTGAAAGTTATGATCGTTTTACCGAGCGTATTAAAATCTGTGATGTGATTGGAACAGATCACGGTATTTTGTAGATTAAACAACTTTAGAATCAGAATCAGTCTTTCCATATACCTATATAAAGTTGGGAAATTTCCTAAGCTACGCGAGGATGTACTCATTTAATTGATTCGGAGTCTTATAACCCGAGTTATGCCTTTTGCAAGGCTGCTGTCCCGACGGGACAGAACCTCTGTTTTTTAGGTTTTGCGAGTAGTTGGCAATGTCGGGGTAGATGAGGGTTTGCGTACTGTTTTGTGGGCATGATTGTGAGTGTGTGATACCTATGTGCAGGTGGTGCGACCCCGGGAGTGCCTTCTACTTCCCGCCAATCCGTTGCCCGTGGTTGAGGCAAGTGTGTTGTAATGAATAGCGAATTGTAGGTTGCTTGTTGAGACTAGATGAAAGATGGATTACATGATATGATCAATTGCCATGCTTTAATGTTTTCCTATGATATGATGAGTATGATATGATGCCATGTGTTAAATATACAAGTTTATGATGATGATGGCATATTTGCATACATGACATGTTACATGGCTCGGGCGGTGAGAAAGTCATAACTAGTCCGGGAAGGTCGGTGAGAAAGTTATGACTAATTCGGAAACCCAATGAGTAAGTCCTACATCGTGATTCCATTCACCGCGGCGAACGGAAGCGAGGAGTAGGCACCCTCCATCTTCGGGATGGAAGGGGGGAGAGGGTGCACACCGACGGGTGTGTACTCAACCATACCGGTATGAGTCTCCAAGGAGACATGAGCATAGCATCGCATTGCACTTCATACATATTGATGATGATGATAATATGTGACCATGAGTGAGATGGTTTACATGATGTGAGATATTATTGTTATGTAATTGTTTATGTTTGTACCATTGCAATATACTTGCTGAGTGATGAACTCACGCTTGTGTTTATGTTGTTTTCTTTTAGGTACCATGAATCCGACATGCGGGAAAGGGAGCTAGTCACACGTCATCACTTAGCATCACACATTAAAACAATGACATGATAATGAAAGTATTGCCATGAAACTTGGAGTATTACTTAACCGTGTGCTCGGTCTTATTATTTGATTCGTTTAGCTCATGAAGTTGTTGAATGCTTTATCCTGGACTTATATTGTTGCTATGTCATATGTTATTGCTGTTTTAGATGCTTTCCATTATGATATAACTGTGATACTGTTGTTGCTCCTTCAATTCATGTTAAAACAAAGGAGATGCTGCCGAAATCTCGGTTTTTAGCATGTGCGCCTTTGCTGGAATTTATGTTTAATTGTGGTATTTAGATGTTGTTTAGCTTATGTTTGGTAGCATTCAGGCATAGTAAATGCCGGGGTGTTACAGTTGGTATCAGAGCGGGTTGTAGGTCCTTGGAATATGTATTTTTAGTGTCATACCTTCGGTTGCAACTAAAATATGATGTGGAATAACTTAGAAACATGGCTTAGGTCTTAACTAAAATTTTGTTATAAGATAGCAACATTAAAACTTGCAAAAGTGGTATAACTAATCTAAAATTTGACACACAATGGATGCCTGATAGGAAAGGGTATGGGTATCGTTTCCTTACGCTTAAATGTTGTATTTAAGCTTTGATGTTGAATGCTTCATTTGACAATGCATGATGCTATGTCAATGAGATAAATGATTGAATTGTTCTTGTTGTGGTGATAAAAGTGGGGTTTTGGTGCCGAAGGGTTTCGGTCACCTCTTTTTGTTCATAGTAAGGGTGAGGTTTGACGGTGTGGTCGGTTAGCGCCATCACCGAAGAACTATTAACCCCTGTAGGAGAAGAGTGCTTATCCCTTCTGTCCTTGATCGGGTAGTTGACTGGAATCAAATAGAAGAGTTGATGGTGGTTTCCTTCGGATGTTCTTTATCGTTCTGTGGTCAGTCTTGGTTGGTTTTGTTGCTTTAGTTGATGGAAACCAAAAGAAAAGTGTTTGGTATTGGATTTTCGCGGATCGTTCCGTATGCGGTGTGTGGTTTTTGTCTTCCTTGGTTGAAGACAAAGAAGAGGAGTCTAGTGTTGCGCTTCTTTTGGGCGCCTTCCCAGTTTTGATGCCTAGTTTGTTGATTGCTTTATGGGGAAGAAGCATTCAAATTTATTTCTGTGTTTGTCTTTCTCCGAGGATAAAGGAGTTATTGCGGAGTTGTGCTAGGCCTGGCTGTTAGGACTGAAGTTCTGTGGCTTTGTAGGAGTAAGTGGTGTTTGATTTCGTTATTTTGCTGGTTTAAGAAATCATCTTTGAAGAACCCTTCTTGTTTCATGAAAGTTTGGGGTTTGATGTTAAGGTTTTAATTGCAAAGGTTTAATTGAGCGCTTGGTTCCCTTTCGAGAAAATTGTCTTTCAACCATTTTCCTCTATGGGAGTCCTTGAGATTTAAAAGTGTTTTGGAGAATTCCTTTTGCATGACCAAGTTTGGGTTTGTGTCATTGCAATTTTGAGAGTCAAGTTTCCTTATGATTTTGGGCTGAGTTTTAAAACTAAAATGCTGCAAACAAGTGAGTAGTCTTTTGACTGAAATCGTTTGTTCCTAGTAAGAATTGTTGTTTAGCATGTTATGTAGCATGTACCAATGTGATTTATGGGATGATGCTTTGTTAAGTTAATTTGTGAGTTGAAACAATTCAATGTGATTATCATCTCTAGCTTGAGAATAAATAGACTACTAGTGTTGTAGTTTACTCTGTAGCGGGAATGATTAAATGGGTTGATGTACATGCTCAGAATCTGTTGCCTTGCTTTAAAAGTGCTTATGATCCTTGTTAATGTTTAAAGTTTTAAACCCTGATGCATAGTTAAAACTTTAAGATGATGTAGACTACTGTTATTGATAAAGAAACCTTGCTGGTTGTTTAAAGATGTTCTAATCTAATGGATTAATAGAGAAATCTAATTGTGTTGCCTAGCGACTTTAATTTGGAAGTTGATTAGAGTTGCTATTTACGTTGTTGCAAACTACTAGTATATTTGGAAGTATGCAGTTGTGTCTCTACAATGCTAGTATTGATATCAATTGAGAAGACATAAGACTTATTGCTAATGATGTTGTTAAAGGCAGTGTTAATGCTAGTATTCAATCTATTTTAAATAGTTGGAGTATGTTGTGTGGTGGTAGTTTTGTTATCACCTTTGTATAGGGTAGCTAAAAGTAATATTGTTGGTTGATGAACATGCCCATTTGTTGTTATTGATGACTAAGTAGTGGTGGTAACTGTTTAGATTACTCGTTGGAAAACCATGGTTAAAATAGAGGAAAATTTTAACATGTTGTGTTGGAGTGAGCTTTGGATAATTAACATGATGAATGATTTTATCCTTAATGAAAGTATAACTTAGAGTCTCACTTACGGATTCTTCCCTGTGGAGATAATATGTACATGTTGAAGTCGTTGTCTATCTGAATAAGGTTCGGTTGTCGAGACGTGATTATATAGGAGGTATGAAATTTGTATGTTGATTTCGCTGAAAGTTTTGTTGAAGTACTATGTTTCAAAGTTAGAATAAGAAGTATTATGATTCGGTGATCCGTGGGGATCATGTTAAAATAGTCTTGGTTGGGTGCCTTTTTGATAAGCATCATAAACCCTTATTAAAAGTGTTGGGAATGGTAACTAGAGGAAGAATTTGTTGTGGAGCTTTTGGTTGTATTGTGTTGGGGCTCCTCAGGGAGTAGATAGTAATTATTGAAGTCTTTTAATGGAAAGCGTAGTGGAGTACTAGAGATGGTTCTTTTTATGCTTAGCTTGTGTTTAAAAGCTTTTGGACTGGTTTGGTTGTTTGCCATTTTGGTTGAAGGGTTTTCGGTCAAGGTGTTCCATATGCTGTGTTTCGGAGTTTCCCTAAAACTCGTAGAAATTGGTGCAAATATTTGGTTTTGGCTAATTTGTTTAGTCGGTGCTATGAGTATGGATTTACACCCCAAAAAGTTTTTGAGTGGATCGCGCCCTTTCGCGTTTGCACTGAATTATCTTTGGAATTAATTTTAAAAGGAAGCAGATGGTCATAAAGGGTTGTGTTGGAAACTTTTGAGTTAAGCCCTTGATGTGTAACTCTATTTGACTAGAGTTGGAGTCATTTGGAAAATGTGTCTGGTGTGCGGGTGTTTCACAAGTCTGGATTTTTATGAATGTTTCATAAGTGAATTCGGTTAGAGAAGAGTTTTCTTTTGGGATTGAGTTTCCCTCTCTTTTGATGAAATTTATGGCAGTTGTTGGTGCAGATGTCTAACTTTGGAGTCAATGTTCTTTTCCAAAATGTTGATTTTGGTTCAAATGCGATGTTTTGCAAAGTTTAGCTATCTATCGTAGGTGGGTTCTGATATGATGTGGTGCCTTCTTTGTTAACTATCTTTGCCGAGCATAGTTTATATGAATTAGCGCAACTCTCGATGTTATTCGAGATTTATTCATGTGATACCGAGGAAGAAGTCGTCATGTGAATGACTTTTCGGTAGTGTGGTTACATGATGAATGAATGGTGAAAAGTAAACAGGACATCGTTTTTAGATGTTCAATGATAAATGAGTCGTTGAGCCAGGTCGGTGAGAAAGTCATATAAGGATATATGACTAATCCGGAGTGCTCTTGAAAAGTGTGCATGCATGTCATGAATCGAGATGTCCATTTCTTTCTAGTATGAAAAGAAAGAATGAAGAAATTATGGAATTTGGTTGTGGTGTAGGAGATTTATGCTTCCTTTGTGATTTGGCTTGGATGTTGCCAAATTATTTCCAAAATGGTTGTTAACGCTTTGGGTTTGAGTTGTCGTGAGTACACTTGGGCTTGATAGCTAAGTGTTTTTGTGTGAGGGCGAGACCCTCTTAAGAAAGGAACCAATTGTGGTTTGGTAAAGTTTTTACGATCCTAGCTTGGGGCTAGGCGTAGAACCTTAGTGGTATAAGGGTGGTTTGTGATGGAGGTTGATGATGTTTGGGTTTAACCATTATTAAGAGTAGCGATGGGTGGAAGTGAAGTTGACGGTAGTTCGGTGATATTTGTCCTACCGTGAGCAATTGTCGTCACTAGTTGTTCTTCGATTTGAGTCTTGTCTAGGAAAGGATGGAATAAAATGTTAGTATGATCGTGTATCGGAAGGGCAAGTGTGCCTTAATGAGTTTTCCCCTCGATGGAAATTTTCGGGAATGTAGAAAGGTCGTTAAAGGAATTGTGACTTCCTTTGATTATGTCATGTTGAGTTTAATGGAGTATGGTAGTCAGGTTGGTTGTGATAGAAGTATGAAGTGTTTGCCGTGAGGATTCGAGCGTTTTGGGTTGATGGAGCCCTTTGTGGTTGAAACGCAGATTCTGTTTGGGAATGGACGTGAAGGTCGACCTGTGAGAGGTTGCCCTTAGTTGAGCTAGATCATTACTTTTCTCGCCAAGTGTTGGTTTTGAGAACTCGCTTGTCGTTTGTTCCGGTTTGAGATTTCGTGCGGTTGTTTTGTGCTGCAGAGAAGTCTTTTGTCCCTTGGGATTTTTTGTTGTTGTTGTTTTATTGGCGTCCTTCGGATTCGAGGTCGAATCCTGTTGAAGGGGGGAAGAATGTGACACTACGGTATGGTGTGACATTATAGAATGTGAAATTAGAGAATAAAACCTTTCGGCTTGAGGTTTACTCGCGTGTTTGGGCCGTTTGAGGTGATGTGTCACCACGGAGTGTTGTAACCTTTTAAATGGTGCATGTTAAGGTCAAAAACTTTATGAAATATGGTATGGGAGGTTAAAACCATAAGGTATGGAGGTTAATAGCGTTTCCGGGCCGTTTCCGGGGGAGTTTGGGCCTAAGGGAAAGGTCCGTGGGCTTTGGTGGGATGGTGTTCGAGTCCATTTAGGGTAGGAGTCCTGTTTGGGGGGCCTCCTCCTGCCCTTTTGGGCGTCCTCCCCCTGCCCCTTGCGCCCCCAAGTGCCTAGCCGCCTCCCACAACTCCCCACCTCCTCCTCTTCCTTGCGCCCCCTTTGCCCCCGTTGCTCTCCACCTCTCCACCACATCTCCTCCACCCCCTTGCTGCCCTAGGGTGGCCTCTCCACCCCTGCATCCTCATGGATCCATCCGAGGAGCGAGGAGTGAGGAGCGAGGAGCAAGGTGCGAGGAGCGAGGAGCGAGGAGATCTATTGGAGTTTTCGTGCGTCGGGCAAAGGTATGACCATGGGAAACCTTGGGATTGATCTAGGTATTGTTCTAAGGGTGTTTATCAAGTTTTTAGATCAATTGGTGGTGCTGGATTTGAGTAGATTGGATTAGATCTAGAAATTGCCACGTTCTCTGTTTCGGACAGCATGAGCAGTCGACCTAGGGTTCGGTTCTTCGCCAATTTAGAGTCCGATTTTGGCCGTACGGATGTTTAAGAAGTTGTAGATAATTTCAATATATTTCCGTGGATATAAAGAAAGTTAAATTCCGCCCAGACGTTTGAAAGTTATGATCGTTTTACCGATCGTATTAAAATCTGTGACGTGATTGGAACAGATCACGGTATTTTGTAGATTAAACAATTTTAGATTCAGAATCAGTCTTTCCATATACCTAGATAAAGTTGGGAAATTTCCTAAGCTATGTGAGGATGTACTCGTTTAATTGATTCGGAGTCTTATAACCCGAGTTATGCCTTTTGCAAGGCTGCTGTCCCGACGGGACAGAACCTCTGTTTTTAGGTTTTGCGAGTAGTTGGCAATGTCGGGGTAGATAAGGGTTTGCGTACTGTTTTGTGGGCATGATTGTGAGTGTGTGATACCTATGTGCAGGTGGTGCGACCCCGGGAGTGCCTTCTACTTCCCGCCAATCCGTTGCCCGTGGTTGAGGCAAGTGTGTTGTAATGAATAGCGAATTGTAGGTTGCTTGTTGTCGGAACCCTCCCTTTTATGGCGTGGAATACCAAGAGGGATTCCTATGTGCAACCAGTACTAGTCCCATGATCAGTGGCTAGCACGCACATTTACAACATTGTCATCACATCCATACAAGTTCATATTACATTGATAGTAATAAAGTCTTACATCATGGCCTATTGGCCGAATTTAAAAAAAAGTTTGCAGCGGAAGATACATTGCTTGGCAGTATGCCTTCTACCCAAAATACCACAGGCAACTGACAAGGGTAAAACCTTAGAAAGACTCGTTAGCAAAGTCCCCGTATTCTGCGTCGGGATCGGGGTACTCATTTTCTTCATTATCTGAATATCAACAATAGCAAGGTTGAGTACACGTATGTACTCGCAAGACTTGTAGTGTATCACAAATGTATATAATAAATGCAGGCTATGTCATGGGTAAGCTACTAAGTTATTTTGCATAAAGCGAAAATTGAATTGTAAATACAGAATAATAGATTGCAAGCGTAATTTGTAAAGCAATTTACAGATATGTAAATAACAAGTATACATAAGAATAATAACAACCTCACAATCCTCCATGATTGTGGGTAGAACAACGTCCATTCCCATTTCGTTGACCACAACATATTATTAAGACTTTTTCCAAGCATCATTTAGTTTCCAAACCATTTTGTGAAAATACCAAAACTCTAACTAGTGTCAGTGCACCAAGATTCCCATAACCGTGGGAACGGCTTTTCGAAAAGTTTAGACTCTGCAGAGTTGTACAACTTTACCCACAAGGAATGATCGGCTCTTTGTGCATTGCAAATTAACACACTTCCTTTGGTGTGCCGCAGAGTGATCATACACAACTGTTACATTATTTAATCCTGACTTTACACTAGCCCGGTGCCGACAAACCCTTACTATGGCAGCAGAAATGAAAGTTAGCAGGGATCATTTAGAACTCAAGGTAACCCATTTCCCCATAGCAAGGCGTACCGTTGCATTGGTATGTGTCTAACCCACACCCGCGTGTGGACACCCCTACGGGAAATTCTCGCAAGAACAACCCGTGCTACTACAGCCTTCCAAAGTGTAAAGCCAGTTTTAAACAACTTAATAGGTTGAGGCTATCCCATAAATAGCAATTGTGGTTGTACGGTAATTCTCGGATTATACAACACTATGTTCGGTCCTTAAATTAACTCAGGTGGAAACTCCCCCTAAACTACGTGTAAGTTAAAGCTTACACACCCGGCTATTGCCATAATCCACCTGTGTCAAAACATAGTTTTATTTTCATTTTTATCAAACTACCAGTATCCTTTACTGTCATAACCAATCTTTGCAATTTATGAGACAACACCCGTCTCTTCCAAAACATGTCCAATTTTCATTGATCATCATGAATAGTGTAGCCATCCATTCGTGATCCCATTTCTAGAGCATATTAAGCATGTGCAAATAATTAATCGAGTATACCCATTTGACATTACATTTTGTCTAACCATAACCTAGGGTTTCCAATGTTCTCAAGTCAACAAATAATTGAGGTAATCCCACAGTCTAGGTTTAGTTCTACCACATCCCATAATATAGCAAGTTTAAGGAACATAGCGCATGCATAATAATTTTGACAAACAAAGTAAACTATCTTAAAATAGTGGGTTCAATATGGTCAAAGGAGGGTGCTTGCCTTGCTCAGTGATTTCCTGCGTGGAGTCGGAATTAAATCGGCGAAAGTATCCGGAGTATCGGTGTCTACACGCCGTATCATAAGAAGCGAAGCAACATCCAAATCCAGAAAAGAACGAACAACAAATAAGCACGCAATACATGTGGCAAAAAGAAGTCGAATATAATTACAATCAAAATCATTCATGAAAATAAGTGTGATTAAGCGTTTTGGCGGAGGTTAGGGTTTGGGTCCACTAATCGGGTAGAACACAGAATTGAGTTTAACGAATGTTACTATTTTACTTTACGAATTCAAGAAGCTAAAATTGTTTGGATTCATAAAATTAAAACTTTAATCAAAGGTGTTCGCAAGGTAGGGCTAGAGGTTAAACCTACATGATTACAAGATGATTCTAGCGATGCGAAACAATTTACTTAAGGTTCATTAGGTCCAACTATTCAATTATTACAGCATTGGTAAACATAAAACTTAGCTACTTGAGCTAATGAGATTCAGATGCAAAGCAAGTTATTAATTAAATGTTTTTCCATAAAATGGTAGTATAAACTTTGTACAATAGTTTTGAGACATTTTTCCTACAATTTGCATTTAGACGAGATAATCTACTAAGCGTAGAAAAGGCTAAAAAGTCACAATTTTACACATGTTGATGATGTTGTTTTCCTTTCTATAAAGTGACTACACCTTAACAAATTATGCAATGGCATTTTAGGTACTGGTATGGGATGTTCAAATTAGTGTTCCTAAATTGGTTTTACTAGGTTCCAAACATTATTTGCGATGCCATTCAATTAATCAATTTAATAGGGCTTCTTTTAACCATATTGTCATATATCGCATGAACGATTAAAAAGGTCCTAAGCATGTAAAAACAGAAAGCAACATTTAATGGAACTCATATAACAGCGAGTTCAAGGTAACCTAAGGTCTTAGGAACAATTTTAATCTCATTTGGGTTGAAGTTGCACTTTTACAACATATACATACTACACCAAAATGACCATATAACATGTTCCAAAATTAACCATAGGTTACACCTAAATATTTTCATATAGACAGAAAGAATGCCATTCCATGTAAGCATAGGAATTAACTTCATAATCTTTGAAGGTCATTTGTGCTAGATACTAGTAATTTCAAATTTAAATGTATTGAAGCTAACCTCATCAAGTATTTGACATAAACTAAGTCCAAAACTAAATGTTTTTGCATATTTGAACTCCTAATAACATTAGGAATACAACAAAATTTATCCCATCAACTTTGGAGGTTATTTGCGCAAATTTTGTATTAGACTAAGTTTCGGCCGAAAGTGCATATTTGAATTTTAAACAGTCCTTATTAAATGGATTTGGAATATTTTTACATATTTAGAAACTAGATGATTTAACAAAAATTTAGAAACTGGTTTGACCTCATTTGGACTTGTATTTCAAAAGTTATGGGCATTTGAATTGGCTCGGGTTGGAAAATCGGTTTTAAGTGGAAAATACGTTTTCTCCAAGCGAAAGCGTATTTGGCTCGGGCTGGCGCTATGCCAGGATGCGTATGAGCAGCTGACAGGGCGGTCCCACGCGACAGTGACCCAGAGCAGGGGCACGGCGGTGGAGGCCTCGCCGGCGAGAAGAGAAGCCGAAGGTCAGGGCAAGGGCACGACAAGCATCAGCAGGCCTAGGGAAACCTAGGGAATAGCTCCATCGGGTCCGGGGATGACCGGAGGAGGCTGGCGACGGTGAGGGGTGGCGGCGCTAATGGAGGCTAGTCGCGGCGACGCTGGGGTGGTGTCGAAGCCGGGAAAGACGGTCGGGGAGCATCAGTGGGTCCTACTGGTGTGGTTCATTACCTTGGATTGGAGGAAGAGTGGTCGAGTCGGGCTGGCACCGTACGCCGGAGCTGAGGAAGAAGAAGCTCGGTGCGGCGGCTATCCGATGGTCCAGGCTGCAAATTGAGGTGAGGAGGAGAACAAGGAGGTCAGGGCGATGCTCCAGCTCGGCGAAATCAGATAATGGAGCAGTGGAGAACGGCAATTGCCAGTTTGCCCCCTTGCGGCTCACCTTCGGTCCAGGAGCTCCAATGGCGAGGCTCACTGTCCACTGCGGTCGGGGAAGAAGTGGATAGGAGCAAGGAGGCGTGGTGAGGCCAATTGAGCTTAAGTAGTGGAAGGGGAGTCCAATTTGGTGTTCGCGCGAGAAGGAATTCGGCGACAATGGCGAAAGGACAATTTGGCTCCTTTCGGCGATTTTCGCGTGCACTCGATGGCTTGTCAGCAGGGTTTGAGCATACGCAAGCCAATAGCCCAGGCGTTGGTTCGGGCGCCGTGCAGAGGGAGTGACAAGCCACGGCGTCGCTTGACCACGCGAGCTGGCACGGGCGGAGAGGGATTGGGCGGCGTCGGCAGACAGAGCATGAGGATCTCGACCGCATCGAAGAGAACCAATGAGGGAGGCTGCCACAGCGATGATCAAAGCCGGGGCGAGGTGCTTCATCAGAGAGGGCGAGGGATTGGCTGGGGCGGCGGTCCGGCAGAGCGCTCTGCGCGCGAGAGAGGGAGAGGGAAGAAGGAGAAAGGAGGAGGCTGACCGGTGGGCCTCGGGTCCACACGGCAGCGAGCAAGAGAGAGAGGGAGATGGAAATGGTGGCAAGGAATGAAGTTCAGAGTTCAGTCAAACAAGATCAGAGAAATGAGCATTTGTCAAGAATTGCTACAGTGCTCTTATCAGGATTTTTGGTTGGCTCAGTGCACCGTCAGCTTCAACACTTCGGTTGGTCCAGATGGATTTGGAGATCCTTTGGTTTGAAAGCTGCTAGCCTGCTCCATGGATTCTGATGATCCTTAAGGCCAGTGGTTTTCAAGTGCAAAAGAGAGTTGGCTATTTTCAGTTGGTAGGTCTCACTCCTGTTAATTCAAGCATCTGACATGTACACACATTTTTAATTGGTCTGAATAATGCTTGATTTGATTGCATTAGAACATACTCAAATTATTGATGAAAATATAAATGAAGAAATGCATGAAAGGGAACCTTCTCTTAGCTAACAAAAGATAATCTAAATAAATCAAAAATCCAAATAATCCTTCAAAAATGGTTGAACTCCAAATTAAAACCAAGATTAACAATTCAAATATTTAATAATGCTTTCTAATATTTGAGGATGTTACACTTGTTGAGGCTAGATGAAAGTTGGATTACATGATATGATCAATTGCCATGCTTTAATGTTTTCCTATGATATGATGATTATGATATGATGCCATGTGTTAAATATACAAGTTTATGATGATGATGGCATATTTGCATACATGACATGTTACATGGTCGGGCGGTGAGAAAGTCATAACTAGTCCGGGAAGGTCGGTGAGAAAGTTATGACTAATCCGGAAAGCCAATGAGTAAGTCCTTGAAGGGAATATGCCCGAGAGGCAATAATAAATTGTTTATTATCTTATTCCATGTTTATAATAGATGTTTATTTCTCATGCTAAAATTGTATTAACCGGAAACGTTGATACATGTGTGTTCAATAAACAAAAAGGTTCCTAGTAAAGCCTCTCTTTTTAAACTAGCTCGTTGATTAACTGATGATCAAGGTTTCCTGATCATGAACATTGGATGTTGTTAATAACGGGGTCACATTATTAGAAGAATGATGTGATGAACACACACCCAAGTTGGTATAGCAAATTCGATCAAGTCATTAAAGTTTGTTGCTTTATCTTGAACATATACAAAATAGCTCTTTTCCTTAGACCATGAGATGATGTCAATCACTAACTCCGAAAGAGTACTTTGATGACATCAAACGTCACTCCGTAACACGGTGACTATAAAGATGGATTTGGGTACTATGAAAGTATTAGTTGAGGCTCATGCATCAAGAGTGGGATTTGTCCATCCAGATGATGGAGAGATATACTCTGGGCCCTCTCGGTGATATCACATTGACATTGCTTTCAAGCACGTGACTAGGTCACAAGAATGTCATATCACGGAATGAGTAAAGAGTACTTGTCGGTAACGGGATCGAACTAGGTATAGTTGATACCAATGATCGGATCCCGGATAAGTAATATATCGCGAGACAAAAGGAATTGGTTATGTTGTTTTTGGTTCACACGATCACTAGTTCATCGTTGAGTAAGTGGGAGTCATTATGGATCTCCAGATCCCGCTAATGATTATTGATCAGAGAGGTGTCTTGATCATGTCCATTTTATTCACGAACCGTAGGGTGACACACTTAAGGTTCATCGACGCTTTTGAGTGGAGTGCGGAACAGGAGAAAAGTTTGGACAGCACCGGAATAGTTTGGGATATCGGAATAGTTCAAGGGGGTATGTGTTAATTTTTGTTAATTAAAAGAATTAACAAATATTAAAATAACAGAAATAAAATTGTTTATGGAGAGACCATTCACATGAAGAGAATGGAGAGACCATTCACATGAAGAGAATGGAGAGTCCATTCACATGAAGATAATGGAGAGTCCATTCACATGAAGAGAATGGAGAGTCCATTCACATGGAGAGAGTGGAGAGTCCACTCACTCCTATAAAAGGGAGGGTGGAGCTCCTCTCTCATGGACTAATCTCCATAACCCTTTGGTTGGTCCTTTCTCCCTCCTCCTGCTGTTCCACCTTTCAAGCAGTAGCTTAAGCTGAAATAGTTTCTCCACCACCACCACTAAGTCGTAGTGTTGTTGGAGTTTCCCGTGGATCCTCTACTTCCGCTGCCCCGCTGGATCGAGGGATTGGAGGTCGTCGTTGTTCCGTACGTGTGACCAAGTACGGAGGCGCTGCCATTTGTGGCGCTCATCTTCGCGACTTTGAAGTCGGGCGTGTACCTCTACTTCAACCATGTTTGTTTGCGGGAACGTTATTCCCGCTTTCGGTCTACGAGGGTGAGTCCTTCTGAAACCGTTTGCATGCATCTCCTACATATGATCTTGGTGTTTGGTTGCATTCGTAGGAAAAATTTTTGTTTTCCATGCTTAAAACCCATCAGTCCTACATCGTGATTCCATTCACCGCGGTGAACAGAAGCGAGGAGTAGGCACCCTCCATCTTCGGGATGGAAGGGGGGAGAGGGTGCACACCGACGGGTGTGTACTTAACCATACCGGTATGAGTTTCCAAGGAGACATAAGCATAGCATCGCATTGCACTTCATACATATTGATGATGATGATAATATGTGACCATGAGTGAGATGGTTTACATGATGTGAGATATTATTGTTATGTAATTGTTTATGTTTGTACCATTGCAATATACTTGCTGAGTGATGAACTCACGCTTGTGTTTATGTTGTTTTCTTTTAGGTACCATGAATCCGACATGCGGGAAAGGGAGCTAGTCACACGTCATCACTTAGCATCACACATTAAAACAATGACATGATAATGAAAGTATTGCCATGAAACTTGGAGTATTGCTTAACCGTGTGCTCGGTCTTATTATTTGATTCGTTTAGCTCATGAAGTGGTTGAATGCTTTATCCTGGACTTATATTGTTGCTATGTCATATGTTATTGCTGTTTTAGATGCTTTCCATTATGATATAATTGTGATACTGTTGTTGCTCCTTCAATTCATGTTAAAACAAAGGAGATGCTGCCGAAATCTCGGTTTTTAGCATGTGCGCCTTTGATGGAATTTATGTTTAATTGTGGTATTTAGATGTTGTTTAGCTTATGTTTGGTAGCATTCAGGCATAGTAAATGCCGGGGTGTTACAAATCAATTTGATGATTTGCCTCCTATTGGAAATGCCAGCATGGTCCAAGAAGAACAAACTGAGGAAGTCAGCTACACACGCGTCGATCATCGTGAAGGGATAATTTTCACTGTATAATTACAATGTTAACTTGTAAGCAAGTGCATGCATGTATGCATAATAAAGTAATATTCTTTTGTGTACTCATTACAAGTACTTCTGTATTTATCTCAATTATTTTTTTGTGCTTTGAAAAAACATTAATCTGCAATGTATAATAACAACTAAAAATATGGCCAAGAAAACACAGACGGATCTAAACTAGAACCGTCTGTGATATACAATAATACAGACGGTTCTAAAACAGAACCATCTGTGATATAAAATAATACAGACGGTTCTAAAACAGAACCGTCTGTGATATATAATTTTACAGACGGTTCTAAAACAGAACCGTCTGCGATATAAAATAATACAGACGGTTATAAAACAGAACCGTCTGTGATATTCAAACCCTATATAACTTATGTACACTTGAAACGTTTTCTGTCACATTTCAAACCCTAAGCACAATTCAACCCTAACGAGCCCCGCCACCTCCCCGAGCTCGCCTCCTCCTCCTCCCCCGATGGCTGCGCCTCCTCCTCCCGCAGTGACGTCTCCTCCTTCCCCAGCGACGTCTCCTCCTCCATCACAAGGTTGGCCTCCTCCCTCCTTCCTTGGGGTCGACTTATGGGCTGTAGTGGCATATGTGTAGGGATACTTGGGCTGTGATGTAATCTGTGAATTATAGTGGCATATGTGTCAATTGTGAATTCGTGAATTTGTCAATTGTGCATTCTGTAATGTGCTTGTGCTGCAATGTAATCTGCTTGTGCTTGTGCTGTGATGTAATGCTTGTCCTGTGTCTATAAAATATCACAGACAGTTCCTTAGAAAAAACCATCTGTCATAGTACATTCTATCAGTTCTAAGCGTGGAACCGATAAACATAATTCACCGATCGAGATAAGTGGTCTTCTAGGTCAGTTTCGAGCTTGGAACCGACCCATATGACACTATATCTCTATCGGGCAAAAACTGCCAGTAATAGCCGTTCATCATCACTGTCTTAGTGAAGGGTTTCGAAGCATGGAAAACAAAAATTTTCCTACGATTGCAACCAAACACCAAGATCATATCTAGGAGATGCAAGTAAACGGTTTCAGAAGGACTCACCCTCGTAGACCGAAAGCGGGAATAACGTTCCCGCAAACAAACGTGGTTGATGTAGAGGTACACTCCCGACTTCAAAGTCGCGAAGATGAGCGCCACAAGCGGCGGCTTCCGTACTTGGTCACACGTGCGGATCAACGATGACCTCCAATCCCTCGTTCAGCCGGGCAGCGAAGTAGTGGATCCTCGGAAAACTCCAACAACACTCTGACTTAGTGGTGGTGGTGGTGGAGAAAATAATTTCAGCGGCGCCGCATAAGCCACGGCTAAAAAGCGGATCAGCAGGAGGAGGGAGAATGGACTGACCAAAGGGTCAAATGGATGAACAACTAAGAGAGGAGCTCCTCCCTCCCTTTTATAGGAGGAGGAGGAGGCATGCCAAGGGGTGGCCGGCGCATGGGGGGTGCCCCTTGCCCTCCCTCTCTTCATGTGAGTGATCTCTCCACTCACTTAAATCAACCCACTTTGGTTTCCATTAAAACCCCACTCAAGAAATGAAAGGGTTTTCTCCCATAAATAAATAAAACATTTTTATTTCAGATATTTTAATATTTGTTAATTATTTTAATTAACAAACATTAACGCATACCCCCTTTAACTATTCCGATATCCCGAAACTATTAAGCGATATCGAAACAGTCCTATCTTGTCCATACTTTTATACGGTGTTTCGTATCCACTCAAATGAATCGATGAACCTTAAGTGTGTCACCCTACGGTTCGTGAATAAAATGGACATGATTGAGACACCTCTCAGATCAATAATCATCAGCGGGATCTGGAGATCCATAATGACTCCCATTCACTCAACGATGAACTAGTGATCGCGTAAACCAGAAACGACATAACCAATTCCTTTTGTCTCACGATATTTTACTTGTCCGGGATCCGATCATCGATTATCAACTATACCTAGTTCGATCCCGCTATCGACAAGTACTCTTTACTCGTTAGTGATATGACATTCTTGTGACCTAGTCACATGCTTGCAAGCGATGTCAATGTGATATCACCGAGAGGGCCCAGAGTATATCTCTCCGTCATCTGGATGGACAAATCCCACTCTTGATGCATGAGCCTCAACTAATACTTTCATAGTACCCAAATCCATCTTTATAGTCACCGTGTTACGGAGTGACGTTTGATGTCATCAAAGTACTCTTAGGAGTTAGTGATTGACATCATCTCATGGTCTAAGGAAAAGAGATATTTCGTATGTGTTTGATACAGCAACAAACTAAATGACTTGATCGTATTTGCTATACCAACTTGGGTGTGTGTTCATCACATCATTCTTCTAATGACATGACCCCGTTATTAACAACATCCAATGTTCATGATCAGGAAACCTTGATCATCAGTTAATCAACGAGCTAGTTTAAAAAGAGGCTTTACTAGGAACTCTTTTGTTTATTAAACACACATGTATTAACGTTTCCGATTAATACAATTTTAGCATGAGAAATAAACATCTATTATAAACATGGAATATGATAATAAACAATTTATTATTGCCTCTCGGGCATATTCCCTTCACTTAGGACTTTGTATCACCACTAAATCGATTTAGATGATGAAAAAGAACCGACATAGATGAACGTTTCTGTAGTAGTGCCACAAGGATCTAGTTGGTTGGTGTGATCTAGTCCTAAGGGTCAACATACTGTACAATTTAATTGTAATTGGTCATAGCAGCTCACGACCTTTAAAAGAAATTGCAATTGATCACGTGTAGTTCGATGTCCTTGATTTGTACTATCCGAAACTCAAAATGGGCCCTTCCTGTCTTTTTTACAGATTCTCGCCCAGCCCTTATCATTTCTGTCCAAAAAATAATAATCTGCTCTTGTGTGGATGTATCATTTCTGTCCAAAAAAGTTTGTATAATTACCTACTTGAATTACGTAGTTATGATGAAAAGGCACCTCTAGTAGTACTGCGTTATTAATTTTGCCATTTCATCTACATTCTCGTTGAATTATGCTTATTTGTCATAGGACATTTCCTGCCAATTGGTAAATCCAGTTTTATAGCGACAAGGCTGTTTTAGTTTTCCAGTTTTATAGCAACATGTCTTTGAAGTTTTTGAATGTCAGGGGATTTTACCCATGTGGCTACCCAATACATATGAATACCTTTTGGTTTATGTGTTGGTTTCAGTTTTGTTCAGCAACACCATTGCTGTAATACAAAATCCAAACAATACTAACAAATGATGGAATAACATTATTTCAATATTTTCTGTCCACCTTAGGCCCAACTGATGAGTCGGGGACCTAATGCTTCATGACCAACAATGGAATGTAAACCTACACAAATATTTGGTTATAATATGTAATGATGTTAATACAAAAACACAAAAAAATTCTTGTCCATGACTTCCTCCATGTGACGATCCAAAAGTAATCTAATATAACCTTCCATATGCTACACAATTGATGATGTTAAAATTGACTACCACATATTATTGAATAGGATTAGTCTAATGTAGCAAATAATAAATGGAAGTGAATAACCTTGTCTCCTAGATATTTATCTTCACCATCCTTAGACGATGGGATTGTAAGGCATTTTAAGTCCTTTGCGTTGAAATCATTGCCATTCCTCAAGGCAACTAGGATGGTGTTCGGACTCGAAGATAAATATTGTTTCACGTACTCAATTGAAACAATTTCTTGAGCATCCAATCCTAGTATTCAAATGTGATATCATTAAATGTGCAAAAAAATCACTTGCATGGATATCCACTTTTTTTCTCGACAAAAGTATTGGCCAACAGGCCGATATAACACCATCACCTTATTGTCTACCTGAATTTTCAAATTAAATGAAACCTCTGTACGTTTGGTGAATAACATTAATTCAATATTTTCTGTCCACCTTAGGCCCAACTGATGAGCCGAGTCAAGTCAAACCAACTCGCGCTCCAAGAAAAGCAAACAAAAGGCCAACAGGCCGATATAGCATCACGGCGATCGATCCGAAAGATGGGTCCCCTACCGGAAGTAAAAAGGTAGTGAATGCATTACGAACAATGTGCGGGATAGTTGCACGCGAACGGGTCCCCATCACATGTACATCCTGGAAGTCGCTGACTGACGAGGGCCGCAACGACCTGCTTACAGAAATCCTTTCCTCCTTCGATATCCCAGAAGAACTCGAGGCCCCTGTGCGACGGTATGCACTGCTAGTGGCAGGAAAGGCGTGGAATACCTTTAAGAGCACACTTGTCAAGGAATACGTCAATAAGGATAGGACTCCCTACTCTAAGTACGGGTTCATTAGTGAGGATTCATGGCGAGGTTTTGTTCAGTTGAAGACGACAGATCAATTCTTGAATGAAAGCGAAGCACACAAGGCCTGCAGTAAGGAACACCCACCCCACGGACTCGGCACCGGCTGCTACGCGGGAAGAGGATGCAATGGGACGAGGAGGACAAGGGGACTCGCGCCATTTGCATCGATTATTGACGGTAGCGCTAGAGGCGGCTAAGAGTGAGGTCATGTGCCACACCATCGGCACCATCTCCTTTACAAACCTGCCGGACGAGGAAGTCCGCCAACGTTTGGTAAGATATCGAACCACCATTTGATGCGTATTTAGTTCCTAACTTCATAAGTGAAATAACTTGCTGCGATCTTGCAGCAGAGTTGAGTGCACAATCTTCCGGTGGATCTTTTGTCCCAAACAGGAGAGAGATGCACTCTCCACGGCATTGGGAAACAAGGAACACCTGGTCGCACGCGAGGCAAAGGGGTTTGCCTCCTGGAAAACGGGCTTCGAAGACACTCACATGTACCGGAGTAAGAAGAGAGGTAGAGACTAGCGCGAGAAAAAGATCGTGAAGGATCTTGAGGACAGGCTGAGAGGAGAATTCGATGATAGGATAAGAAGCCTCGAGGAAAGTCTCAATGCTCAAAACACACAGCATGTGGAAGGCCAAGGGTTCAGCCCCACTACACTTAAGAGCAGCTGTGCGTTCGCCCCTGACCAGGGTAAACACGTCGGCAAATTCCCTGTCTGTGACATCAAGGTATACTAATTTAGATCTCTTGAATGCTCCATAGATATATCTTTTGGGCACATTAGCTAATTGGGGTACCGTTGTGTAGGAGCCCACGCGGTGCAATCTCCAGGTGAGAGTTGCCAATTGCTCCCTTCCTATACAGGCTGCTTGGGGCCTCGCGTATCCATCAATTGAAGGGGCAATGGTGCACGGTACCCTGCTAGCGCCGGGTTTCAGGAAGGTCAATGTGGACGGCGTTCATGACATTTTCAAGATCATCACGCTACAATTGCCTCCAAATGACGAGCTTCAGACACTGGGGGATGTCATTGGCACATTCATCCAGTGGCCCGGCAGCGACATATCTCTAGAAATCTATCCTCCACCAGAAATACCTCTACTTCCTCCGCCAGAAGTTGATCCAATTCCCCCCAAATCGGTTATCGTGCCCTCCCCACCCAAAAACATTGACAGTGAGTTTGATTTTGACTTTGACTTTGATTGCTCTCAACTCCCCTCGTCTCCCCCGAAGATTTCTGTTCCAACAAAGAAAGGGAAGGGCAAATCGAAAAAGATAGCGAAGGCCTTGGACTACTATCCGATGGCCCCGTTGGCCCGGTTATTCAAGCTAGGAGAGCCTTTAATAACTGAAGATCGCATGAAGACATTGACTTACTGCTGCAAAAGCCTGCATACATACTACATGAGACAATCTAACAAGCCAGAGAACGAACGTACAACAAGTATCATGGTCCGCTACAAGCCTAAGCATCACATTCAACGAGTCGGTGGGGCTATTACGATCGGCTTCCAGGACCTGTTCGATCTCTTCAACCTCGACGCCCTCGACGCCTTGCTCTTAAGATGTTGGACATTGTGAGTGTGTCTTCCCTGTAATACCGATAAATGTCATATATATATATATATATATATGAAGTGACCCCTTTGCCTAACTTTTGTATATATAGATTCATGATACGCGAAGCGAGAACGAACAATAGATCGGTGGGTTTCCTTGAACCACTCTTAGTCTCGCAGCCAACAATGAACCAAGATGAAAAAGCAGTAGAGGAATACGTACGACATGCCTTGGATGCTCAGAAAGATAAAAGTTTCATACTTTTACCCTTTAACCCAGGGTAAGTGCTGCTCGACTTGGTATACTCTCATTTGTAATGTGCACACAATACTTTGGTGCTAATTGACCATGGCAACATACCTATGCAGGTTTCACTGGGTTCTAATTGTAATTCATCTGGCCAAGAACCGGGTTATTTACGTTGATTCCTCACATACCGGCAACCACGACTTGAACCCTATCGCACGGTTAATCACCAGGTAACCACGTTGTTTAAGGTGCTTGTTGCTCCTGGAATAGCTGAGGCTAACCTTTCGAAATCACGTAGGACGGTCAAAGCTTTGCGAGATCCTTCTGTTCAAGGCGGGGATAAGGCGTTAAAGACGATTTCAAGTTTCCGGTATCCTCTATACAGTATAATCCTATATCAAACTCCGTAGCCATGATTCTGGAACTAAGCAATTCTATTTTTGCAGTGCCACCAACAGGGACAGGGCAATAACCGATGTGGATTTTACGTTTGCCATAACATGCATCTCCTCGTCAATGCAACACAAATGAGTAAGGATAAAACTTCGTTGCAAGACAAGGATCTGGAGTCCATTCGAGGAAAACTTTGTTTTTTCCTAGTCACTGAAGTCATTGGTAAAAAAGGCGAGTTCTACGCAGGTGCCTAACTGCAAGAGTTAGGTTTTTCTCTGGATTGCCACTTATCTTGCTTTTAATTTATGAAACTTGTGCTGTAATTTGTGAAGATTGTGGGCCTTGATTTTTCTCTGTATTGCTGAACGCACGTCTTGTATTGTAGTTCTTACAAATGAGTTAGGTACTTCACATTTTTTCAGTATATTTGCTGAAATGGATGTAATGATAGTGCTTGTGATGATCTGTGATCGCTGAAATCGATGTAATGTCTCTGTGTATCTAATGATCTGTGATCTGTGAAATGGATGTAATGATACTTGTAATGTCTCTGTGATCGCTGAAATGGATGTAATAATGCTTCTGTGTTGATCTTCAGTTCATGGGCCTGAAGGGAGTCAGCATATCTCATATCAAGAGCCATCTTCAGGTACTTAACTGTCTCTGCAATGTAATAAATTCTGCTATCAATCTTAACAACTAAAACATATGTTGATGTAGGGAACTAGGCCAAGTCACACTAACAAGAAGCCTCAGCTGAAGCGAACAGACTGCGACCTGACACTGTCCATCAGCTTGTGGGAGGAAGCGAGCAGCGACGCCGATGGCTCAAGCACGATCAGCGAGGAGATCGCCGCGCTGTCAAGGGACCAAGGGTTCGGCTCTCCGGCAGCAGGTGATCACTTCGAGTTGCTTCATCTTCCGTTTTTATATTTTAATGAATAAAAAAAAGAATAGAAAGTAAAATGATTCAATCCTTTTTTATATTTTAATAAACATCCTTCTTTAGATAATAACTAGGTAACGAGATGATATATTGCATACTAATACAATCCACTGTGAATCAGGAGCGAGATGATATATTCTAGCATGGAAAACACGATGAACCCTACCGTGAACACCGAAGTTCTTCCTGGTATCCAAGATGGCTATAATCTTGCGATTTCAGATTACCTTGGTGCTGATATGACATGCTACCAATCAATACAAACAGACCTTATATAACTGCAATGTATATATAACTGCAATGTAGCTTCTGTGTTATGTCTAGCTACTGCAATATAACTTCAATGTAGCTTCTGTGTTATCTAGCTACTGCAATGTAGCTTCTGTGTTATCTAGCTACTGCAATGTAGCTTCTGTGTTATGTCTGTTTCAGAGGGCATGTCTAGCATTTCCTGAGGCTAGCCAATAAACAGATAAAGGTCGTTGTACGAACAGCCACATCACAGACGGTTCTTATTTGTGGACCGTCTGCAATGAACTATCACATACGGTTCACAAATAAGAACCGTCTGTGATATAGATATCACAGACACTTCATACATGTGGACCGTCTGTGATAGTTTATATAACACAAACGGTTCGTACAATAAACCGTCTGTGATATGCATACTATCACAGACGGTTGGTATAAGGAACCGTTAGTGATAGCAATTATATCACAGACGGTTCTTCGTACAAACCGTCTGTGGAAGAAATATATCACTAACGGTTCTGAATAAGAACCGTCTGTAATATTATTATCACAGACGGTTATCAAACCGTCTGTGAGATGGCTCCATTATCATTGATCCATTGTTAGAGACGGTTCATAAAGCCGTCTCTGATGATATTTGTGAACCGTCTCTGATAGGGTTTTCTGTAGTAGTGTTAAAAACCTATATTTGTGTCAGTTCGAAACACACATCTATGTCGGTGGTTTGAATCAGTGGCGGACCCAGGAAGAAATTATAGGTGGGGCAGACTTGAAGTAGTATTAAAACGCTAAAAAGAATGCAATGTACCGTAACAACAATAGTACTATTAAAGAAGCATAAATATAACGTTCAACTAATACGGTCAAAGAAGAATTAGCAAATAGGCAACATACCACTCAGTTAACAATTGGTGAGGGACGAGGCGATTGTATTCTCCTAGTTTTGAGGCGCTGAAATCGTCGGATGATGGCTTCATCATTAAGTGATTTGAAGATCTCTCTCCGTGTAGTAAACCATTAAGTCATTCATTCAATAGTTGGCAATCTTATTGCGTAGTTCAGTCTTGATATACAATATACCTGGGCCGCTGATCGTTTCTTGCTTGGTGCCGATTGTTTCTTGCTTGGTGGCTGGTGCAACGTTTCAGCTTTCAAATTTGTTAGGCATATACATATGCAGTATATACAACATACATGGGCTTGTAACTTGTAGGTGGGGTAGCAGCCCAAGCTGCCCCACTGGTGGGTCCGCCCCTGGTTTGAATCTAGTACTATTCTCGCTCAACCATGCTTAACTTCGGATTTCTTATAAGATCCAGTGTTTTAATGTTGGTATGATCGCATGTGATGTGTAACGCGCCCTCCTCCCCTAAACCCCTCAAAGCACCACCTGAACACCAATTTTAATGTTCTCATACTCCGAACATGATTTGAGCTATATTTTAGTGTTGTCATACTCCGAAATAGGTACAAAACTTCAAAGACCGTTTTGAGGCCATAAACGACGTTTTTTTAATTCTGATGCCACGCTCGCACTCGCAAAAATAATCATTAAAAGACATGTTGATTTTTTTACTTTTAAGAATTTTCGGATAGAGCTTCTCGATAGCTTTCCAACGAGCCAAAGAACGCCCTAATCGTAGTTACGAGTCAAAAGTTATGATGTTTTTACTAACGATGCGGATGACTATTTATGTCGGTTTTTTACTAGAACCGACACAGATAATATTATTTGTGTCGGTTTTTGGCAAGAATCAACACAAAAAATTGGACTATTTGTGTCGGTTCAAATTTAGACCCAACACAAATGTATTTGTATCAATTTTTAATTGGAATATTTGTGTCGGCTCTAATTAAAAACCGACACAAATAGTCTTGCCGCCATTTTGAGTTTTAGAACTACCACAAAAATTTTATCTGTGTCGGTTCAAAAAAAAACAACACAGATAGACCATCACCTATTAGTTGTTTTGTAGTAGTGTCCCTTTGGTAAAAAAGTTGTCATTTTACACATTGCCACGGTCTCATCAATTACCTTCAGCATAGAATTTATATTGTAAGATGTTGTAAAGCTTTTGTATGTATGATTTATTGCAAAAAATATCGTTATTCATATGGCTGCATACATATTTCGGACTTAATGTAAATTTGGAATTTTAAATTGATGTATATAGTAAATTTAATTGTGAATTCATTTTTAATTTCACCACTACAGAATCACAAACCTCATTACAGACGATTTTGTGAACCGTCTGTATCAAACTGGCACTTCCCAAGTGGTCACCCATCATACTACTACTCTTGCCCAAACACGCTCAATTTCGGAATCCTTATATGATCTGATACTATGATGTTAGTATGATAGCATCTGAAATATAATATGTCCTCCTCCCCTTAACCTCATAGAACACCTGAACACCGGTTTTAGTTTTCTCGTACTCCGAATACAGTTTGGAGATAATGAAAACACAAAAAAAGACCGAAACGGCTACAAAACTTCGGAGGCCGTTTTGTGGCCCTAAACGATGTTTTTTTGGAATTCTGTTTTTCTCACACTCACCCAAAAGTCAGGATCTAACCATCTGATTTTCTTGCTACTTTTCGCTATCTTTTAAACGAGCCAAAGAACGCCTCGATCGGAGTTACGAGTCAAAAGTTACAGCCATTTTACCAAACGTGCTTGAATTTCCTACTTGCAAACCGAATCAGACTTTATGCCCAAAGGAGAAATTGAAGAGCTCATCGTGCTGATTCCAGAAAGCACAAGAACACCAAAATCGGAGTTACAAGTCAGAAGTTATAGTATTTTTATCATTTCACCAAATGTGCACATCACAAATGGTTTTTTTTTTTGCCAAAAACCGTCTGTGATGTGCCCCGCTTTATCACAAATGGTTTTTGGCTGAGACCGTCTGCAATGTTGCTCTCATCACAAATGGTTCTTGGCTAAGACCGTCTGTGATGTGCCCCGCCTCATCACAAACGGTTTTTTTGCTAAAACCGTCTGTGATGCGGCTCTCATCACAGTCGGTTTTAGCCAAAAACCGTCTATGATGTTGTCACTAACGGTTACACTATAGAACCGTCTCTGATGTTTCTTATCACAGACGGTTTATTAAAATCGTCTGTGATGAGGAGTCTAATATAAGCTTTTCTGTAGTAGTGTTTGCTTTCTTTTTACATACTATTTTTATTTTCTATTTCCAATTTACAATATATATAATTTTTTTAATCCATAACTTTAATTTATATATATTATTAAGACATTTTAAATTTATAATTGATTTTTTCGTATTTGACTTGAGTTCAAATTTGTACTCTAGAATCTCTGGATTTGACACCATTCTAGACTTGAAGCTGATATAATTATTTTCATTGTTTGCTATTAATTAATGAGTGAATTTTCAGCTATTTTTAGATTAATGTTATAAATTCCACCTTCCCCCCTAGTATTAAATTTGGCCTTTGAAGAGCCCCTATTTACTTTTTATAACAGTAAAGATAACCAACAGACATGGTGCTTTGTGGATACATAATGCTAGTTAAGTTGCACTCCTTTTGGTGTTATTTGGAAGTTGCAGATACCAAGCAGACAAACACTCATATGGAGCCTAGTTTGGAAAATGCAGTAATTTTACAGGAGCTTTGAAGTGATTTCCCATAGAATTCCCACATCCCAAATAGAAATAGGACCCTACAGCCATCTTGTGTTCAGTGTGCAATAAGATTATAGGGCGAGCTTAATACAACCAGTGGATAAGACCACAACAGGGTCAGATGCAGTTGTTAGTTATGAATTAGGTACAGTGCATGTGGGCATCTTCAAGAGGCCACGGGTTCTTACTTGAAGGTAGTCGAGCTCCACAGACAAACTGTCCCGTCATCTGAACCTGTAATTAGTATTGGAAGATCGGGATGGGAACAGACTGCATTAACTTTTCCCATAGTATTGGAAGATCTGGTAATCCCAAATCTGACTCAACAAGAAGAAATACATTGCATCAACATTCTGTACTGATGATCAAGAGCTAACCTATTCTTCAAAGATGTCATACCTTGACAGTGCCCCATCCACAACAAGCGATCAAGTATAGCTCATCACCACGACTAAAGTAGTCCAAATAATTCACACTGGGCGCAGATAATGTCAGGGTACATTTAGAAAGATTCAGATTCCAAATCTGTAAATACCGATTGAAGCATATACATGTGTTAGCAAAAATTAATATTTTTAATACTAACTATTACAAAAAAAAATTGCTAAAATGCATGGCAGGAAAACCCAAACCTTTATTGTGGAATCCTCGGCACTAGCAAAAATATTCGTGTTCTTTGGGTTAAACGCGACATGGCGCACATCCCTATGACAAGGGAACACAAAGGAACTAAAAAATTTGATTAACTTCAAGTCTTTTTCATAGTCCCACAGCTTAAAATAGCCATCAGAGAATGCAGACAGCAAGTAGGGCTCAGTTGCATGAATAGCCAATGAGTTGACGTCTTTTGAGTGAGCTCGTCTCAAATGGCGGATTTCCTTTATTCCATCACAACTGTACACGTAAATGCTCCCATCGCTAAGACCCATCACGAACCATTGCTTTCGGGCTACAAATTTAGCCGAAGTAACTGTAACCAGAGTGATAATTACTCTCTCGATCCTAAATAGATGTTATTTTAGAGCACTGCACAAAAGATTGCGTTTCTGTTTTGTTCTAGTTTATGATAGTAAATAGTATTAAAAATAGCTAAAAAAGTAGTAAAAATTTATTTTAAAATTATAAAATAACATTTATTTAGAAATAAAATTTAAAAATTAAAATAATATGTATCCCGCAACGAAGGAGGACAAGGAAATAAAGCTCAATGCAGTAAGTCAGAAGCATGCATGCCTCTTAACTCATCGGTAAAGAACGATCCGATCTCAACCTCTCTTATTTCCTGCGGATAAATATGTAGGCATATGTTAATTGATAAATCATGGATACAAAACACTGTTCCAAAAGTCGGCATTATGCGCCGACTAATCGGCGCCTAGGCGTTGGGCGCCGGCCAGCCGCCCGGGCGACGCCCTAATCGGTTGATTAGGCGGTCACCCCGCCTAGGCGGTCTCCAGGCGGTACTAAGCGGTGGGCGGCGACTAGGCGAAGCGGGTTTCGGTGGCTGGGCGGAGATAAGGCGGCCGATTTCCATAAGACTGCGGGCGGGGCAAAATTTCAGAAGAAATACCAGCGTGCGTGCGCGGGCATCCCGAGCTTTGCCAGTTAGGGTTGAGCCCGTGCGTGCGTGGGTCGCCGAATCCGCTGCTCAGGTACCCCCCTCCCCTCCCCTCTGCTCTCCCCCCCCCCGCCCCCCCCGCCGGCCGCAGCTCTCCTCCCCTCCGCTCCCCTCCCCGCGTCGCTCTCTCCCCTCTGCTCTCCTCCGGCGAACCGCGGCCCGCCTCCTCCTTCCGTCTGCTCCCCTCCCGGCCGGCGCTCTCCCGGTCTCCCCTCCCCACCATCGCTCTCCCTCTGATCCCCTCCCCGTCGTCGCTCTCCCCTCTGTTTCCCTCCCCTCTGTTGAGCGCCAAATCTAGAGGGCAAAACCTTGAGGCAAGATATGCATACTGTAGAGGACATCCCCAGGAGTCTACATAAAAAATTTCACCGTCAAACTCGAAAAATTGAGAGAGTTATGGCCTCGGCAAGATTCGAGATTGAAACGGCCGTAACTTTTGATCCCGTGGGTCAAATTGGCTGAATTTTGGACAGCAAGCAGATGGTACCTTGTGGCATACCATGGAGAAGACGGATCTCGAAAAGAGTCGACGAACTGCCCGGGACGCTGCTCCAAAGTTCGGCCGGCGTTGGGCGACGTTCGGGCGACATTGGATGGATCTCGGAGTTTTGGAGATGATCCGGAGGTTGAAGATCCGTGGGAGAGGTCATGGGAGGTCTACATGAGGTTAGGGTGGCGTCTAGGTCAAGAAAAATCAAGTTTGGACGCGTTTGGAGCAAAAACAGGTCTTATAGGCATTTAATCGAACAGTTGGTGTGCGGATCGGACTCGAGGCTAACGTGGCCAAACGAGGGCGCGACACATGGCCGGGTGGGGCGCCCGTGCGGGCTGGCGCGGCCTGCCACGCTCGTGGGCCAGGCGAGGCGGGAGGGCTGGCCCGGCGGCTCTTTGGCCTTGTGGGAGGAGGCGTGGGCCGGGGCGCGGGAGGAGGGAGGGGGTGGCTGCGGGCGGGCCCGGCTGGCGGGGTGGGCTGGCGCAGGAGAGAGAAGGCCCAAAGCCATTTTCAGAATTTGCATCATTTTTCGAATAAAAACAATTCCAATAAATCAATTAATTCATTTGAGGCAACAAACTACTAGAAAAATTCTAGAAAAATTTTAGAAAATATTTTGAGATATTTTGAACTCAAATAAAATATTTGGAAAAAAACTTTATATAAACTTTTCCAAATAATTAATTAATTTCAATAAAAGGGCTTAATACAAATCGATTCCGAATAAATCCAATAAATAGCAAACGAGCTCCGAAAAATCTCAAAAATTACAGAAAGTTTTCTTGAAGCACAAGGAATCCAAATAAAATTAAATAAATTTTATTTGAGGTTTAGAATAATCAAATTAAATTGTTTTAGCTTTTAGAAAATTCAAATCAAGTTTTATAAACGCGAGAAAATCAACGCAAATTTTTGGGAAGGTAAATAAAACCAAAAATTTTTGAAAACCCAAATTTTGGGATGGTACATATATAGTAAATGCAGGCTATGTCATGGAGAAGCTACTAAGTTATTTTGCATAAAGCCAAATTGAATTGTAAATACAGAATAATAGATTGCAAGCGTAATTTGTAAAGCAATTGACAGATATGTAAATAACAAGTATAAATAAGAGTAGTATCAACCTCACAATCCTCCATGATTGTGAGTGAAGTATCGTCCATACCCATACTATCAACAACAACACTTACCACTGACCACAACACTTTCACATGATTCTTTCCAACTACCATTAAATTCCATCCATTTTATAAAAGTACCAAAACTCTAACTAGTGTTAGTGCACCAAGACTCCCATAATCGTGGGAACGGCTTTTCGAAAAGTTTAGACTCTGCAGAGTTGTACAACTTTGCCCACAAATAATGATTTTCCCTTTATGCATTGCAAATTAACACACTTCCTTAGGTGTGGCGCGAGGAAAATCATACACAACTGTTACATTATTTAATCCCGACTTTACACCAGCCTAGTGACGTTAAATCCTTACTATGGTAGGAACAAAAATTTGGGAAGATATAAATTCTCATTGCGCGAGATCAAGAACACGTGTTCCATCCCATAGTGAGGCGTACACCGTTGCATCGGTATGCAATTACCCACAAGTCCATGTGGAAGCCCCTTACAAGCCAACTTGAAATGGCTTAAGGCTTGTGCTACTTCAGCCTCCCAATGTGCAAAGACAGTTTTAAATAACTTAGTAGGTTGAGGCTACCCCATAAATAGCAATTGTGGTTGTACGGTAATTCCTGAATTATGCAACACTATGTTCGGTCCTTAACCGACCTAGGTGGAAACTCCCCCTACACTACGTGTAAGTTAAAGCTTACACAACCGGCTATTGCCATAATCCGCCCATGTCAAATCATAGTTTTATTTTCATTTTTATCAAACTACCAATATCCTTTACTGTCATATCCAACATTTTAAATTATGAGACAACATGTGTCTTTCTCAATTCTAACAGGTTTTTCAGTGTTTATCATGAACAACATAACCAATCGTTCAAGATCCCATTACTAGAGTATACTAAGCATGTGCAAATAATTAATCGAGTATACCCTTTTGACATTACTTTTTGTCTAACTATAACCTAAAGTTTTCAATGTTCTCATGTCAACAATTAATTGAGATAATCCCACAAGCTAGGTTTAGTTCTACCACATCCCACAATATAGCAAATTTAATAAACATAGCGCATGCATAATAGTTTTGACAAACAAAGTAAACTAATTAAAATAGTACGTTCAACATGGTCAAAGGAGGGTGCTTGCCTTGCTAATTCAGTAGTGAAGTCGGAGTCGCCTGCAATAGTATCTGGAGCGTCGGTGTCTACACGCCGTATAAAAAGCGAAGCAACATCCAAATCCAGAAAAGAAAGAACAACAAGTAAACATACAATACATGTGGCAAAAAGAAGTCGAATATATTCACAAATAGAACCATTCATGGAAAACAAGTGCGATAGTGCGTTTTGGCGGAGGTTAGGGTTTGGGTCCAACTAGTGCAGAACATAAAACCGCGTTTAACGAAAGTTACCATTTACGAATTCAAGGGGCCAAAAATTACGTATATGATTATTTTCATTTTCAAATCTAAGAAGCTAAGATTGTTTGGATTAATACAATTAAGATTAAAAGTGTTCACGTGAACAATACTTAGTCTTAAGTATAATTTGCACAGAAGTCGATTTATATAAGTTGGGCTTAGAGGATAGGCCTGGAGGTTATATTTACATGATTATATGATGATTCTAATGACGTAAATATTTTACCTTAGGGTTTAATAAGTCCAACTATTCAAATACCAAGTTACCAACTTTCATGACAATTAGGCATGTTGTGCTAATAGGATTCAGATGCAAAGCAAGTCATTAATTAAATGTTTTTCCATATTATGGTAGTACAAACATTATATAATGGTTTTGAGCTATTCCCTCTAATCTTTGTATTTAGACGAGGTATTCTACGGGTGGCCGAAAAGGCTTAAATGTCACATTTGACTACGAATGAACAGTCCTTTATCTTTGATTGATTTTGCACAGAATCAGTTTTACGCAGGTTAGATTTATTGGTTTAGGCTACCGGCCTTATTTGCATGATATTTGAGAAGGTTCTGGTGATACAAACTTCATAGTCATTGATTTCTCAAAGTTCGTTCATTCATATTACGCACTTAAGTAAAGTTAACGCTTAAGCTTATTGAGATAACAGGACTTATGTGCATTACATGATGAAATGAGATTATCTTTTCATAATAGGGTAGTCTATGTTTTGGAGAGCACTATTAAGCTAATTCTATAGATTTTAGGATTTGGACGAGACATCATATTTATCGTTGAAAAAGCTTATGTGGCATTATAAAGTTTATGTCATACAAAATCGGCAGGAAAGTGAAACGAACAATTAACACTTAAGGGTTTTGTAGTAGCTGGATTTAGATGGAAAGCAAGTTATAAATAAAATGTTTTTCTAGAATATGGTAGCATGCACTTTGTAGTGTGTTTCTAAACTGATTTTATAAGTTCTAGCATATAGACAACTTATTTTAATAATTGTTGAAATAGTCTAAATGATCACGAAGGTAACGTTAATCGGATCAAGTTTCATTCTAAGTTTGCAACCATATTATACATGTTCTTTTACTCATTTTTCTAGCATTGGCTGGAGATGTCTCTAAAAGTGATTTAAAATTAGTTCCGCGATATTTCACTATTAACTACGATGTTTTTAATATAAAAGAGCATTAGGGCCTTATATGGATTTAGTTCAATAATACGAAAACATCAATTATTTTTGCATAACTAGGAAGGGTATCACTTTAAAAGGTTTTAGGATTTGGTTTCATCAAAGTTTAAGTTATCTTGCGAAAATTATGACTAATCGAACCTGTTTAAGTATTAGAACTTTGACTATTAAGCATTTAATGCATAATAAGGCAATACTTAAATGTTTTATATTTTTGAAATCTTTTGTGACATTAAGGGTATAACCAAATTAGTCTTAGCAATATTTGAGTTCATTTTAACCATTTGATTTGCATGCAATAGATACGGTTATTTATGTTTTAAAGTTTTGCTAAGATTTATTCTTATATTTTTAATGGTAAAAGAGCACGATTAAAATTTAATCGCAGCAATATTACAAAAATAAGGTTCTAAGATTTTTGGAGGTTTAAAAGATCAATCTTACATTATCGACATTTGGTTGCAAAGCTATTAATGCTCAAAACCTAGATGAACTAATACATACTTTGAAAAATGACAAACTAAAGTACACAAAGCAACTTACTAAGCTACTGTTACGAAGCCTATAATTATGATGCTTCAAATGTTTAGGTATTGGATTACAAGTTAACAGGTTTTAGGATTTGGTTTCACTTTTTTTTGCATAACTAGGAAGGGTATCACTTTAAAAGGTTTTAGGATTTGGTTTCATCAAAGTTTAAGTTATCTTGAGAAAATTATGACTAATCGAACCTGTTTAAGTATTAGAACTTTGACTATTAAGCATTTAATGCATAATAAGGCAATACTTAAATGTTTTATATTTTTGAAATCTTTTGTGACATTAAGGGTATAACCAAATTAGTCTTAGCAATATTTGAGTTCATTTTAACCATTTGATTTGCATGCAATAGATACGGTTATTTATGTTTTAAAGTTTTGCTAAGATTTATTCTTATATTTTTAATGGTAAAAGAGCACGATTAAAATTTAATCGCAGCAATATTACAAAAATAAGGTTCTAAGATTTTTGGAGGTTTAAAAGATAAATCTTACATTATCGACATTTGGTTGCAAAGCTATTAATGCTCAAAACCTAGATGAACTAATACATACTTTGAAAAATGACAAACTAAAGTACACAAAGCAACTTACTAAGCTACTGTTACGAAGCCTATAATTATGATGCTTCAAATGTTTAGGTATTGGATTACAAGTTAACACAATGCGCTTAACACTGTTTATACCGGAAAAACCTAATCCTTAGATTTTACATGAAATGACACTATTGAACTTATGCTTAAACAAGTCTAAGCCTAAATATTTTTGCATAAACAGAGAGGGTACAATATTATGAAATCATAGAAACTAATTTCACTATATTTGAAGTTTAAATACACTAGATATAAGCATTTCAATTTTTAACATATTGAAAGGACCTATTCATAAATTTTGTATAAACTAAGTTCAAATCTAAATATTTCTATATATTTGGAACTCTAATGACATAAGAAATGCAATAAGATTGGTTTCATTGAATTTGGAGATAATTTGTAAAGATTGTATATAGAGCACATATTAGACCTACAGTTCAAATTTGAATTTAAAATACCGTACATTGAACAAAAATTGAAATGTTTTTATATATTTAGAAACTTCATGATTTAACAAAATTTTAGGAACTAGTTTGAGCTCATTTGGAATTATAGTTTGCGTAGTTGCTATATGGTATATAAAAGGGACCTTAAGTAAAATTGATTCAAATGATTTAAACTACATGGAACATATAAGTTTTTATTGCATAATCTAAATCCTTATAGCTTAATTCAAATTTACAAAATTTTTCCACTTCATTTGGACTTTCCTAGCAAAAGATATAAAAGAATGAACTAAGTAGAGCAAAAATGAAAATAAAAGGGATGGTATTTGAACTCAGGATCTCTCGGTTCAAAACAAGCATGCATTACCGCTACGCTATAGAGAGAGCTTGTGACATGGTGGATTGCTAGTATACTTGAGGTGTTAAGAATGAGTCATTCAATTATTACGTGAAAAATCCAACAGAAAGCTAACGGCTGGGGTTTCGATCTCAGGTCTTGTGACTGAGTTCTAGCGCTTCTAGCCAACTCGGCTTGAGATGCTTCATGACAAAATTACTTACCAATTTATTGGAGGTTTGGCTGCACTTCCTATTTCCAGGCGAGGCACAACCAGCCGAGCGACTGGGGTGACGAAGGAAGAAGCGCCTACAGATATGACGGAGGAGCAGGCTCAGCAGCTGACGGAGAGGATCAGAGTGACAGGAGGTTAGCCCGAGCTCACCTAAGATGGAGCAGCTTGGTGACGTGCTTGCAGCGTTGCCAAGGGTCTCGGTTTCTCCGGCCGAACGGCGAGCTCAGCGAAGCAACCGGGGCAATGAGGCAAGCATGTGCATCGTGCAGCCATTGCGACTAAATGCAGAAGTGGCGAAGCTAGTGAGGGGTGAACAGCTCGCGGCGGACCGGGCGAAGCTCGGGGCGGCTCAGGCTGCAACAATGATTTGGATGAGTTAAGGGGGTGCTTAAGGTGCTGCAATGGAGATGAGTTGGAGCATTTTTTCACCACAGTGCCAAGAGCACGGTTTCCTTGGCTCGGCGTCCACCAGCGAGGAAGGAGGAAGCACGGTGCTGAGCTTTGGCCTGGGCAGAAGGGGAGTGAATGGAGCTTGCAAGGTTTAGTGAGGCCAGTGCATGGTGCATGGGTTTACAGCATTGCAGCGGAGAGGGCGAGATGGCTTCGGGCAGGAGGAGGAAGGCGTGAGGTGAGGTGTGAGAAGCAAGTGCTGTGCACCAAGACTTGAAGAGGCTTAAGTAGCCAGCAGGTGGAGAGGAGGGCCAGTGCGCTTGGAATCGGCGACGGCGACACAGGGAAGAAGACAACGATCTTTGGGCTCGGCTTGCCACGGCAAAGCGGCGGAAGCGGAGCTGGTTGGCGTCCACGGCAGGGGTCACAGGTGGTCACGAGACATAGCTTCAAGTTCCAAGTGAAGTGACAGAGCTTGCCATGGCAAGAATTCAGGTGGTGGAGCTCAGCCATGCGCATTGTGCTAGCCAAACTACCCAATGCCCAATACTGACAGAAGCTTCCTCTCTTTGGTTGGTGCAGTGAGCAGTCCACTTCAGGCATTGGATTGGTTCAGTGAAATCTGAAAATCTTTTGGTTTGAATGCATTAGCTCTTGCCACTTTATTTACTTTGGCCAATGCACTAATCCATCAATCCTTAGATAATTTAAATGCTGCTTGATTTGGTAGTTAATTTCAACATTTGATTGCATTGATCTTGCTCAGGTTTAGTAACAAAATGTTTATGGTTGGAAACGTCTGAAGTGAGTATTTTCATTATCTCGTTTAGAGTTTCAGATGCCTCGCTAAATGATTGTTTCCTCTGGGAGATGGATTCTAAAACTTCCTAGGAGCTCTGAAATTTATTTGCTAAGGATGCATTTGACTTTGCTCCAATTAGCAATGCAATGTTCAACTTGGGTGATGCAGGGTTCAGATTAGCATCTTCTTGAGAAAGATGAATCTTTAAACAGTATTTAGGCGGTATTAGATCTTGCTCAATCTAGTGATGGAATGCTTAATGAGGAAATATACCTTTCTAAAATTTTATAAAGATGATCTAACACTAATTTAGGATTTAGTTGAAATTTTTCTCAAATTTTATGTTCTAAGGTTTTTGAATTTAAAGTCAACCTCTAACTTCTAGGTCAATTAAAAGAGTATTTCTTAAAACCTAAATCCAAAAGCAATCATGAAAGTAAATTTAAGATCATAATTCATATTTTAAATTCTTAATTCTATTTATTTTATTTTGAGGATGTTACAACATGAGACCATCGGGTTCAATTCTGGGTGCACACGAGCCAGCCGATTTGATCATGCAATAGGCAAGAGGATGATATGTAATTCAATTGGCTATTAAGCCGATCTAATACTTCAATGAAGATCTAGTCCGATCGGCTTGTTCAAGCCGATTTAGACCAAAAAGATAACCGATAAATCTAATCAACTTGACTGAGCTGATTACATGGAGTAAAGGTTGTTTTTCCCGAACAAGGCATTGCGCAATAAAATCAGAGAAAAGCGAACTTGAGTTGGTGTAAGCCGACAATGATCAAAATCGGTGATGCGCAACTTTATTGATCAAAACGAATTACAGAGGAAAGATTCTAAAACTAAAAGACTACTCCTAATTGATAGAAAGTAGATAAAGTAGATGCGAGTTGATTGGTTGGCTCTGGGGCCCATTTTATTCTCGCCTTTGACCTCTTATATAGCACTTAGGCCTCATCGTGTCCTTCTCGGTCTCCTCAACCATCCATATCGGTGTCAATCTCTCCTTGCCATATTAAATCCAATTGTATCCTTTTCAATCTCCTGACCTACCTGTTTTGGACTTGGTTTCCTATCTTGTACCGAATCAGTATTCAGCTATATCTAGTCTGAAACCGTATCGGCTTACTATACCCGATATTATTTCTTATTAAACCTGATCTCTAAAAGATCAGTCTTGCCAAATTCGGGTGTCAACATATGCCCCCCAATTTTTGGAAATGATATGAATCTAGCAAAAATTATCACGACCGGCTTCATCCTATTTCTTGGGCTTCAGCTTTCTGAGCGCGCACCTTCATCGGCACAAGACCAACAGATCCTCTTTGACTCCATGCCTGTAACATCCTCGTTTTCGCTTTCTGGAAAAACTTAATTTAAATTAATTAAATTAAAAATTTGGAGTTTCATTAGTGTTTAATTTAACCTTGCATCCTTGTCCATCCCAAAATCCGAATTCATTTTCCCTCCGTTCGAAAAATCGAATTTCCAGATTCCTATCAGTACCCGAAATTTCACCCGAGTCCGAAAATAATCAAAAAATCTCGGAACCTATTGAATTAGGCTCCAAATATTCCAAAAATATTTTGGGAATTTTTCCAAGATTTTTGGAAGCCCTTTGGCATTTTATCTCGCACGGCTTTTGTTTAATGCCCGCTATTCGCTCCAGAATATTCAAATCTCCAAATTTCATCCAAATTTTGCGAAACCAATTTGATTGGGTTCCAAATATTCCAAAGTGGGTTTAGGAATTTTTATGGAATTTTTAGACCACTTTTGCTAATTTTTCTCAAGGGCGTTGCGTTTACGTAACTCCCGGCCAATGAAGAAGTGCCACGTGGCGGTGACTATTCAGCCTTCTTCAACCTTGGATGGGAAACGTACAGAGCAAGCTTCTAGCTTCCATCAATGGCTCACTTCCCTAATCAATCACCCATAACTCCTTCCATACACCTCCAAATCACGAACGGTCGGATCCGTTGGATTCATATGGATGAGACCCTTCCGTTCCCCATGATCTTCATCCTTAACTCACGCCGGAAATGATTCAATCTTCCAAAAACCGAAATTCACCTTAATGGTCATAACTCGGTCGTTTCTTCCCCAAACGGCGTGCTTCCACCTCTCATCTCTCCGTATAGAAGTCCTCTTCCCGGTGGTAGCACCCATTCCTTGCATTTCCAACTCATTCGTCCGCTAGATCGAGAAAACCGGCGCCGGGACACCATTTTCGTGTTCTTCGCGTCTATCCTCATAGCTTCCTCTTCGGTGGTTCAAATTCAATTCCGTTTGTTTTCTTGGGTTCGTGTGGAGGTCTAGATTCTAATTCATCCATCAATTTTAGGTTTCCTCAAGTTTTGAAGGCGAATTTTGGAGTTTTGTTGCTTCGGTCGAACCGTCGAATTTCGTCAAATTCATCTCCTCCGGTGAGTTTGGGGTTCAATTCCTTGCAATCTTGGGTCCCTCTAGATGTGCTTTAGATGGTCCATCATTCAATTTGTGTGGTCATGTTTTAATTTTGGGAGAAATTTCCAAACTTTGGCATGTTTGGGGTTGCTACCCCTGGTTCCGCGCCGCTCGCCGCCCGGCCGTCCGCGCCACCCCGGTGCTGCCGCCACGGGCGCCCCGTCCCTCGGCCATCCTGGCCAGGTCTCAACGCTGTCGGCCGCCCGAGCCACCGCCCGCCGCCGCCCCACCACCCTGCGTCGCCTAGAGGGGGGGTGAATAGGCGGATTAAAAAACCGCAGCGGAAATAAATCGGGCCGAGCAGGTCAACCCGGAGTCTCCGGGTTTTGATCCAGATACTCTGGCTTATCCGGATACTCCGGTATTGGATACCGGAGTCTCCGAGTTGGGCGGCTCGGGAACGCGACACAAGTTGCTCCATCTTGCACAAAATACTACTAAGAGTAAATGACAAAAGCAACCTAGAGCAAGTGCTAGTATGGATTTGAATTAAAGCTAGACAAAGAGCTAGATCTAGGCTTTACGAAGACAAATCCACACAAGCAACACAAGCAAGAAAAGAGAGAGCGAGAGAAGCGATTTTTCACCGAAGTTCGGATTCTTGAAGGGAATCCTACGTCTCCGTTGAGGTGGCTCGGTCACACTTGAGCCGGGGTCTCTTTCAACCCGCTTTCCTCCCGGTGTTGCACAAATGTACTCGCCGGCTTCACTTCTTGTCTCTTCCCTTTCGGAGGCGAGACTCGCCTTCACAAACGACCGAGGCTCACCACACGCGTTGGTAGCTCCCGGTGACTCCTAGCCGTCTAGGAGACCTTCAACCTCCAAGAGTAATAGCACCACGGAAGTCGCTTGGAGGATGAACTAGTGCTCAACAACTCGAAATGAATGCACCTAGAACTTTGCTTCTTCCTCTCCTCACCAAAATGGATCAACAACCAAATTAAATGGTGGGAGGAAGTGAGGGCTCTATTGAATGCTTTGGAAGTGTTAGAGAGGGCTTGAATGCTGCAATGAATGAGCTCAAGAGCAGTCCTAGCCGTTGGGGAAGAAGGGGTGGCTTTAAATACATTTTTGAAAACTAGCCGTTTTTCCCCTTTTTCGAACAGACCGGAGACTCTGGACAAATAACCCGGAGACTCCGGGTTATCCGGACTCTCCGGACCAAATGTCCGGATACTCCGGACTCTCCGGAATACACAAAATTGGCCGAGAGGGTTAACCCGGAGACTCCGGATAAAACGTCCGGAGACTCCGGACTGGGTCCGGATACTTCGGACTGTTTGTCCGGATACTCCGAGTTGACTGGCTCGGTTGGAATTCTGATTTTTGGAAAATGCAAGTTTTTGAGTGCTAGTTTATATGCAAGTTTTGACCTTGAGCACATGCACATCCTAAAAGCGATTTTCCATAGTACCCTCTTAATAGTACGGCTATCCTTAAGACTCAAATAAAAAGAAAATTAGACTTCTTCGTCTTGATGCCGTTTTATTGAGATTTGATACTCGTAAAGTCGTCCAAAGTCATTTCAAGCTTGATGTAATCTCGAGATCTGCATTATACTTAGTTGAGATATTAGATCTCTTTAATTGTGTCATCATTAATCACCAAAATAAAATGAGGGGCCTAGATGCACTTTCAATCTCCCCCTTTTTGGTGAATTGATGACAACGCAATTAAACACAATGGAATAAAGTATGAAAATGACTTAGTTCATCAAAATAAAAGGTGGAGCTCCCCCTAAATGAGTGCATTAGAGGAAATGAGTGGAATCGAATGCACATATTTAATGAGAATAAACCAAGAGCTCCCCCTCAAACATTGCAATTAACTGAAGGTAATCCATGCATAAGATAAACAATAATGTCATTACATGGATAGATAGGAAATAACAGAGTTCACGACAGCATGAAAATCAATAATAATAAAGAGCAACACAAGTAGATCAGACCACACGCACCACACGCGACAGCAAACGACAAAAGAGACAACTAAGGAAACGACTCTAAAGATATCACTCCCCCTTTGGCATCAAGACACCAAAAGGAATGGAGGACACGGGAGATCACTCGTCGTCGCCTTCGTCGTCGGACGCTGAGTACTCGCTGCCGGGGTCATCTGCAGGAGCGGGCGGAGCTGAGGAGGTAATGCCAAAAAGCTGATCGGCTGACGTAGCATCACTACTCTCCTCGGAGGAACCAGAAGAGTCACTAGGAGAAAGCGCTTCGCCCTGGTAGCGGCGGATATCACGAATGCCCTTGCTGTTCTCCTTGATCTGCCGACTCAACTGCTTCTGCTTGGTGGAGATGTCACGGCAGAGACAGAAGATGTGCTTCAACATCTTCTGAAGGGTGCCACTAGGGACCTCGGACTGCCCAGAAGAACCGGCAGGAGGCACAGTAGGGGCAACGGAAGGCACAGCCGGGGTAGAGGTAGAGCTCGAAGTACGACCTCGGCGAAGCCTAGCAGCAGGACCAGGGGCAGCTGGAGTAGCTGGAGTGGACTGAGGACGGACCTTGTAAGCAAGATGCTCCTCATCTCTGACAAACTTCAGACCACTCACAGAAGAGATCAAAGACATCACAAAGGGTGCATAGCTGCAACTGGCCATGTTGCTCTGCGCATTCTGCCTCATCGTCTCCCACATGAAATCGACAATGTCAAACGAGTGGGTGCGCTCAACGAGGTGAATCCTTCCATAGGAACTGAAGGTAGAAGCATCTCCCTCCTTGGGCCAAAGAGTGACCGTCAGCATCCTGTTGAGGACAGCAGGTACATCCTTCAGACTCTTGATGGTCCCAACTGTAAAGCTCTTGGAAGTGTCATACAAGGACTCAATCTGCTCAGGAGTCCGAACCTTCTTCTCATGAAGCTTCGGACTGTCATTGTAGCGAAGGTTGAGTATCCTAGCAAACCTCTTCTTGTTGGCCTTGTACCACACCCTGTCAGTCATCCACCAGATGGCATCCTCAGTCTTGTCATAATACAAGGTGGCAAAGAACTGCATGATGACTTCATTGTTCCAGTCATACTTGAAAGACAAGATTTGCTTAATCTGATGCAGCTCACAAATCTCAATGATCTGAGTGAAGACAGGATTCTCAGAGGCTGCCATATACTCCCAGTCAATGGTCTTCATCCTGACCACTGGGTGCTCAAGCGGGTATAGGACAGTCTCATAATAATCTGACCGAATCTGCTCTAAGCGCTTTGTCCACATACTCGTCCTGATGGTACTTGAGCGGATCATTCTTTCTGTGCTCTACAATAGCCTTGCCCTTGCCAGAACCCGTCCTGTAGTCAATCACTCTCATGGGGTTAACTGACATGGGGTACCTCCACACAGGCCTGGCTTTGGCCAAGGGGCCAATGAAGTGACCTGAAGCACGGAATTCCCTTCTCTTTTGATCCCTCAGCCTAGCATGAGTTTCTGCAGGGTGCTCATCTGGATCAGGTTGAGGTAGAGGAGGAGACGGAGCCTGTGGCTGAGGCTGAGGCTGCTGCAGCTGAGACGGCTGAGCTTGAGGCTGGGAGGAGGATTGGATAAAGGGCTGCGGAGTAGATGACGTCCCAATCCTCAGCACACCCCTTCCCCTGGAGGCGGGCTGCTTTGCCACGGCGTGACGCGGCCTCTTAGGTGCCGGGCGAGAAGACGGAGAACTGGAGGGGCTGTCCAGAGACGGAGAGTCCCTAGGAAGATCACCACCACCAGCAGCTGAAGACCCCTGAGAAGGATCCATCTCAAGAGGATTTGAAACGCGAAGAACACGGGTGAGTTAGGGCCAAAGATCTTCAATCTTGCAGGGAACGACGAGACAAGCCGCACCCTAGAAGAGATGGATCACGAGGAAAGGCCCTAAGAATCACAAGAATTGAACCAAACCCGGAAGAAATGAGGTTAGGGCATGAGATCTTACCAAAATCCCAAAACCGAGGAAAAGAATGGATCCAAGGTCCTTGGAGATGGAGAGCCACGCCCTAGGAGAGAGGAGAGCACGGGAGAAGGAGAGGGAGAGGCGCCCGGAGGAAAACGGGATGAAAAAGAAACCGCGTGGGATTGGGGGGACTTAAACCGTCCGACCCAACCCGGAGACTCCGGATTTTCAGTCCGGAGACTCCGGCCCAACCCGGAGAGTCCGGAGACTCCGGGTGATCCAGAGACTCCGGATTAAATACCGGACTGTCCGGGTTACCCAGCTCGGTTAGGAATTTGACAATTCGCAGGATAACTTCAAGGAAATTGCGGAGTGAGTGGAAGAAGGAGTCCTAGGATGTCTACTTGATATATGACCAGCGAACAATAAAGCAAAAAAGCCATGGTCACATATCAATGACAAGATTAGAGGAATAAGAGCCAAAAACACTGGATAAATTCAGAGAAAAAAGATGACAAAATTTTGAAATCCATTTTTCATTCACCAAACAATATGAGAGCACTTATCAAGCCACGTTACGAGAATCTAAAATATTTAGTCCACTTCTCAATTCACAGAACCTTTTCTCGTCAAGGGGCTTGGTAAAAATGTCGGCTAATTGTTCATTTGTACTCACATGTTGGATATCAATTTCGCCTTTGGTTGCGTGGTCTCTTAGGAAATGATGGCGAATATCTATGTGTTTTGTCCGGGAGTGTTGGACGGGATTGTTGGCAATTTTTATGGCACTCTCATTGTCACACAATAGTGGGACACTTTTGTAGGCTAGGCCATAATCACTCAAGGTTTGTCTCATCCAAATTAGTTGAGCACAACAACTCCCTGCAGCTATGTATTTGGCTTCGGCAGTGGATAAGGCTACGGAGTTTTGTTTCTTGGAAGACCACGAGACTAGAGACCTACCCAAGAATTGGCAAGTCCCCGAGGTACTCTTCCTATCCACTTTGCAACCGGCATAATCCGCATCGGAATAGCCAACAAGTTCAAAGGAAGATCCTTTCGGATACCAAAGTCCAAAGTGAGGAGTGTGCACTAAGTATCTCAAGATTCTCTTAACGGCCACCATGTGGCACTCTTTTGGAGCGGCTTGAAAACGTGCACACATACAAACGCTAAGCATGATATCGGGCCTAGATGCACAAAGATAAAGGAGAGAACCGATCATCGAACGATATACCTTTTGGATGACCGGTTTACCTTCTTTGTCGAGGTCTAGATGCCCGTTGGCCTTCATAGGTGTCTTTATAGGCTTGGCGTCCTCCATTCCGAACTTCTTGAGCATGTCCTTGATATACTTGGTTTGGCAAATGAAGGTTCCTTCCTTGAGTTGTTTGACTTGAAAGCCGAGGAAGAACTTCATTTCTCCCATCATGGACATCTCGAACCTTTTTGTCATAATCTTGCTAAACTCTTTACATAAATGCTCATTAGTAGATCCAAATATAATGTCATCGACATATATTTGGCATACAAATAAATCATTATCAATATGTTTGGTAAAGAGAGTAGGATCGGCCTTTCCGACTACAAAACCTTGTTCGAGAAGGAAATCTGTTAAACACTCGAACCAAGCCCTTGGTGCTTGCTTAAGTCCATAAAGGGCTTTGTGTAGGTAGTAGACGTGGACCAGGTGTTTTGGATCTTCAAAGCCGGGTGGTTGCTCGACGTAGACCATCTCGGAGAGTAGTCCATTTAAGAAGGCGCTCTTCACGTCCATTTGATATAGCTTGAAATCATGGTGAGTAGCAAAGGCAAGTAATATTCTAATAGATTCAAGCCTAGCTACTGGAGCATAAGTTTCACTGAAATCCAAACCTTCGATTTGAGTGTACCCTTGTGCAACCAATCGAGCTTTGTTCCTTGTCACGATTCCATTCTCATCTTGCTTGTTCCGGAAGACCCATTTTGTGCCGATCACGTTTTGATTTGGTCTTTGGACAAGCTCTCAAACTTGATTTCTCTTGAAATTGTTGAGCTCCTCTTGCATGGCCATCACCCAATCCGGATCATCAAGTGCTTCTTCTACCTTAAGAGGCTCAAGAGAAGACACAAACGAGTAAAATTCACAAAAATTCGCAACTCGAGATCTAGTAGATACTCCCTTGTGAATGTCTCCGAGTATATTGTCGACCGGATGATCTCGTTGTATACTTTGATGAACTCTTGGGTGAGGGACAGTTGAATTTAGAGCTTGGATAGGTTCTTCATCTTGGGATGCGTTTGAACCATCTTGAGCTTGCTTGGACGAGGAGGGAATATCACTTGAGCCTGACCCATCCGGAGACTCCAGATCTCGACCGAGACTCTGACCAATCCGGACACTCCGGGTTTCAGGCCGGAGACTCCGAGTTGGGGTGCTCGGGTGAGATTCCAGATTTTGAGGTCTTACCTCCCCAATTGCCATTTTCTTGATAGCTTCACAAGGAGGTTCTTCCCTGTCAATCACAACACGATCAACTTGTTCTACTTGAGAACCGTTAGCCTCATCAAAAGTTACGTCACGCAAGATTTCAACCACACCGGTGGTATTGTTGAAAACTCGGTACGCATAAGCATTAGTTCCATAACCAAGTAAAAAACCTTCATCTACTTTAGGAGCAAATTTAGAAGACTTAGCTCTTTTGTTGAGGATGTAGCATTTACTCCCAAAGACTCTAAAATAGGATACATTTGGTTTCTTCCCGGTGAGCAATTCGTACGCCGTTTTCTTCAAGATCTTGTGAAGATAGAGGCGGTTGGAGCTGTGGCATGCGGTATTGATGGCTTCCGCCCAAAAACTATCGGAAACCTTGTACTCGTCAAGCATAGTCCGCGCCATCTCGATGAGGGTTCGATTCTTCCTCTCGGCCACCCCATTTTGTTGAGGAGAATAGGGAGCCGTGCTTGATTCCTTCCTCATCAAGAAACTCCTCCACGCCAATGTTCTTGAACTCGGTGCCGTTGTCGCTTCGAATTCTCTTGATCTTCACTTCAAACTCATTTTGGGCTCTTCTCATGAACTTCTTTAGAGTGACTTGGACTTCACCTTTGTCATGCAAGAAGAATACCCAAGTGAATCGAGAAAAGTCATCAACAATAACTAAACCATACTTACTTCCCCCGATGCTTATGTAAGCTACGGGACCAAATAAATCCATGTGGAGCATTTCCAACGGTCTTGAGGTAATCATCACATTCTTGGCGGGATGGGAGGCACCAACTTGCTTGCCTGCTTGACAAGCGCTACACACCCTATCTTTCTCAAAGACAACATTAGTTAGTCCAAGGATGTGGTTGCCTTTAATGAGTTTGTGAAGGTTCCTCATACCGACATGGGCTAGTCGGCGATGCCATAGCCAACCCATGCTAGATTTAGCCATTAAGCACGTTTCAAGATTAAGTCTATCCGTATTGAAGTCTACGAGATAGAGCTTACCCTTCAAACGTCCTTTGAAGGCTATTGAACCATCAAGCCTCTTAATGACTTCCACACCCTTTTCATTAAACAAACAATTGTAACCCGCTTCACACAATTGTGCAACGGACAACAAATTGTAGCTTAATGAATCAACAAGTAAAACATTACTTAAGTGAAAATCATTGGAGATAGAGATTTTACCCAAACCAATTACTTCTCCTTTTCCATTGTCTCCAAAGACGATACTTTCGCTATTTGATCCATTTTCATCCAAGTGTGCGAACATTGCCTTTTCTCCGGTCATATGATGCGTGCATCCGCTATCCAAAATCCAACTTGTTCCACCGGAGATATAGGCCTACAAAAACATATTTAGTTTTTGCTCTTTGGTACCCAAACTTGGTTAGGTCCACGCACGTTAGTAACAAGCGATTTAGGGACCCAAATAGAACGAACACAATGAGTATTTTTCGGCTTATGCCCAACATGATAAGCAACTACACGACCGAGGTTAGTCCTTTTAAGCACATAAGAAGCAAAGAACTCGGAGTGAGCTTTGTGCTTGGATGTTCCTTCGCCTTTTACAAAGTGAATGGGCTTGCTTAAAGGAGCAACAACAATGTTGCTCTTTTTGCCTTTTGGCGGAACATACCCAATCCCTTTCCTCTTAGGATTACCTTGGCGCTTACCGAGATACTCCTCTAAACCCTTGCTTGCCTTGTAGGACTTTTGAAGTCCATCTTCAAGCATCACCTTAAGCTTCTCATTTTCATGAGCTAAGACTTTCAAAGTCTCACGGTTAGTAGCACAAGTAGCAACATCAACATTATAGCATCTAGCGCATCCGTTGCTACTTGAAGGCATTGAAACATTGGAGTTGTTAATTGAGGAGGAAACATTATTCGAGAGATCAACGAGCTTCACTTCAAGAGATTTGAAAGCATCCATTGCTTGAGCAAGTTGCTCTACGAGTGAAGCATTGGTGATCTCAAGACTAACTATTTCATTCTTAGTCAAATTTGAGTTTTTGACTAAGTCCTCATTTTTCTTTCTTTCAAAAGCTAGGCTCTTCTCTAGCTCAAGATTCTTTTTCTTTTCAAATATAAGGAGATCCTCTTGATCTTCAAGAGTAGCCTCCTTTTGTTCTACCACTTCCTCCAATTTTTCAATGTCTTTAAGTAGCAAGTCTAGTTTTTCAATATCAAAGTCATTCATAGACTTAAATGCTACTTCATCGTTATCACTATCACAATCATCTAAGCCATAATCAACAATAGAGGGAATGGGGCTCTTAGATGATACCTTGTGCCCCTTTGCCATAAGGCACATTGGAGCATCTTCATCTCCGTCGCTCAAGTTGTCAAAGAAGCTGTTCGACTTTGTCGGTGGAGTAGCGATGGCGACGGTGGCAAGTCCTCCTTCATTGCCGGAGTCGGACTCGGACTCGTACTCGGAGTCGGAGTCGGAGTTCCACTCCTTGCCGATGTATGCATGACCCTTGCCCTTGTACCTCTTGCTCTTGTCCTTGTCCTTCTTCTTGAACTTGTCCTTCTTGTAGGGCTTGTCGTCTTTCTTTTCTTTGTGAGGGCACTCGGCAATGAAATGACCGGGTTCCCCGCACTCATAGCACTTTCTTGAAGAGTGCCACCCTCTTGATTTGTTGCCATAGCCTTTGGAGTGACTTCCCGGCTTGTAGCCTTTCTTTTTCAAGAATTTGTTGAATCTTCTTACGAGCAAGGCCATGTCTTCATTTGTCAAGGGGCCACTCGATTCTTCTTCATCGCTTGAGCTCTCTTCGGCTTCTTGTGCCATCTTGACGGCCTTCAAGGCGATGCCCTTCTTCTTGCCGGACTTGAGCTCCTCCACCACTTCCGCTTCCTTAACCATCATCTCATCCGTCATCAACCGGCCAATCACATCATGAGAAGTGAGAGTGTCGAAGTTTGGCCGGTCGCGGATGAGTTGCACAAGGTTGCGATTGGTGGGGGTGATCACTCGAAGGGTGATCTTGACAATTGCTTTGTCGGTGAGCTCGGTGCTACCAAGTCCTTTAGCTTGATTTACTAGAACCATCAAGCGATCAAACATCTTGGTGTAACACTCTCCTTCTTCCAAAGTGAATCGGCTTAGTTCTCCAATGATAAGCTCGATCTTGGATTCACGAACACTTGACACACCTTCATGAGATACCATCAATCTTTCCCATATGTCCTTGGCATTGTCAAGGCCATCGACCCGGTTGAACTTGGAGTCGCTCAAAGCATTGAACAAGGCATTGACGGCCAAGTCGTTGAAGTGTTGAGCTTTGTCTTCTTCGGAGGTAAGATTGTTGGGGTTTGCGGGCTTGAAACCTGTTTCAACAATCTTCCAAATACAAGGATGAAGTGATCTCAAATGCATCTTCATCTTATGTTTCCATGCCGCGTAGCGAGTGCCGTCGAAATGAGGCGCTCGTCCGGACGAAACGGAGACATACGATGAAGAGTTTGAGACTCCAAAAGATGAATAATCTAAAGGAATTGCAACCCCTATACCGGAACCCGTGGCCTTGTCTTGGGCATGGGTTTCGGTAACTTTCTCTATTTCCGACATCTTTGATTCTCCAAGCGGTTAAGCCAAAATAAAGGAGATTTGGCTCTGATACCAATTGAAAGGACCAACGATGTCGCCTAGAGGGGGGGTGAATAGGCGGATTAAAAAACTGCAGCGGAAATAAATCGGGCCGAGCAGGTCAACCCGGAGTCTCCGGGTTTTGATCCGGATACTCCGGCTTGTCCGGATACTCCGGTATTGGATACCGGAGTCTCCGAGTTGGGCGGCTCGGGAACGCGACACACGTTGCTCGATCTTGCACAAAATACTACTAAGAGTAAATGACAAAAGCAACCTAGAGCAAGTGCTAGTATGGATTTGAATTAAAGCTAGACAAAGAGCTAGATCTAGGCTTTACGAAGACAAATCCACACAAGCAACACAAGCAAGAAAAGAGAGAGCGAGAGAAGCGATTTTTCACCGAAGTTCGGATTCTTGAAGGGAATCCTACGTCTCCGTTGAGGTGGCTCGGTCACACTTGAGCCGGGTCTCTTTCAACCCGCTTTCCTCGGTGTTGCACAAATGCACTCGCCGGCTTCACTTCTTGTCTCTTCCCTTTCGAGGCGAGACTCGCCTTCACAAACGATCGAGGCTCACCACACGCGTTGGTAGCTCCCGGTGACTCCTAGCCGCCTAGGAGACCTTCAACCTCCAAGAGTAATAGCACCACGAAGTCGCTTGGAGGATGAACTAGTGCTCAACAACTCGAAATGAATGCACCTAGAACTTTGCTTCTTCCTCTCCTCACCAAAATGGATCAACAACCAAATTAAATGGTGGGAGGAAGTGAGGGCTCTATTGAATGCTTTGGAAGTGTTAGAGAGGGCTTGAATGCTGCAATGAATGAGCTCAAGAGCAGTCCTAGCCGTTGGGGAAGAAGGGGTGGCTTTAAATACATTTTTGAAAACTAGCCGTTTTTCCCCTTTTTCGAACAGACCGGAGACTCCGGACAAATAACCCGGAGACTCCGGGTTATCCGGACTCTCCGGACCAAATGTCCGGATACTCCGGACTCTCCGGAATACACAAAATTGGCCGAGAGGGTTAACCCGGAGACTCCGGATAAAACGCCCGGAGACTCCGGACTAAGTCCGGATACTCCTGACTGTTTGTCCGGATACTCCGAGTTGACTGGCTCGGTTGGAATTCTGATTTTTGGAAAATGCAAGTTTTTGAGTGCTAGTTTATATGCAAGTTTTGACCTTGAGCACATGCACATCCTAAAAGCGATTTTCCATAGTACCCTCTTAATAGTACGGCTATCCTTAAGACTCAAATAAAAAGAAAATTACACTTCTTCGTCTTGATGCCGTTTTATTGAGATTTGATACTCGTAAAGTCGTCCAAAGTCATTTCAAGCTTGATGTAATCTCGAGATCTGCATTATACTTAGTTGAGATATTAAATCTCTTTAATTGTGTCATCATTAATCACCAAAATAAAATGAGGGGCCTAGATGCACTTTCAACCGCCCCAAGTCAATTAAGGACCGACGCTTATGACTGTCCATTCTAAGCATTACCGTACTACCACATGTCTAACATGGTACGACCTGGCTAAATAATTTGTAGAAACCTAACTTAGACTCGCCAGTTGGTGGAAGGTGGGTGCCAGATAGAGGCAAGTTGTACTCCCCACACGGCGCAAGAGGGGCTTCAGATCGGGTAGATAGAACCCTAACAATGTGAAACCTCGGTGGTGAGTCGGGTTAGGCGTATACATTGTAAAGGCCTTGTCATGATCTCTCTGCCGACACACCAAAGGCAGTGTGTTAATTGCATGGCGTTAAAGAGATGACCATGTCTTATGGGTAAAACTGTACACCTTTGCAGAGTTAAAACTATTCGAATAGCCGTGCCCACGGTCAAGGGCAAAGCAAAGAATGCTTTCATACTGGTAGACTTTTGTTTTGGTTTTGAAAATAAAATGAGGTTTTGGGATTCGGGAGTGGTTAGAACTCTCGGAGGATTAATTAGCGAATTGAGCCAACCAGGTAGATGAAACCTGTTTTTATGTCATGACGGAGAGAGTCATGTGTGGATCATCTTGATTTTTTTTAAATTGTGGCAGATAGAGCCCTTATATTAGTGATGGTGGATAGAACCTTCACTGAAATATTACATAATTCAATTGTTAAAAAGAATTGCTAAAATATGCTTTATGAAACTTATTATTAAGTATGGTTTGATGAACCTTGGCTTTATGCAAAAGAACCATATTAAGCCTTCCTTGGAAAGCCCTACATGTGCATAATTTTCCAGACTTGCTGAGTACTTTTGTACTCACGTGCTACATAAACTGTCATCATCAGAGAACTATCAGGACGCCGTTGAAGACGGTGAGTTCTACTCCGAGGAATTTGAGGAAGATCGCCAAGAGAGCTAGTCGTGTGTCTTGTCGTCGCCTGTGGCATTCTTTGGGTTCCGCTTTTTATCGTTTTGTTTCCGCCGCTTTGTCTCCGGTCTTGTGACTGAGTATTGTAATAAGTGGCCAGGTGGCTAATACTTTATAATTATGTTACAATTTCGTTTTGTTCGGCAATGACGTATCACTGTTGACTGTGTGTACTAGCTACTGATCTGGGACTAGTACAGAAATACACAGGAGATTTTGGATAGCTGATCCGGGGTCTCACAATGCCTTCAAGCTGTCAAAGAACAGTCGGCTAGGTTTCCTCCAGTACTCCGGCTGAATGATGTTTATTGTAAGGATGATTCATCGACTATAAAGCTAATTTATGTCGAGTCATTTTCACGCTAAGGGCAACGATTTTCTCGGCCATAATTTTTTGGTACAACCAAAATTTAACTAGATACTTGGGTGATACCTTTTTTGAGTACCAGCCGAAGATTTTGGACCCATCACCATATTTGGCATATTTTTCTCTAAGATCGGCTTAGAAATTCCTTATTTGATCATGTTAGCTGAAGAATTGAACCCCATGCTCCGATCCACTTCTTTCTTCACCCAGATCCGCTTAGAAATTTTATCTTTAGCCGATATCTGTTGTCTGTCATCTTGGTACCCATGTGGGTGATGTTGTGTTGGACATGAGAAAACTAAAGGCAATGCTAACCCCCTCTCCCAGCAAAATTGCTAGAAAGGGCAGTGCTGGTGAGCTCTTTCGGGGCCATCTAGCCGATATGTATCGGCTGTTCGTCGTAGAGAATTTTGTTGTAATTTGTTATGCTTCCTTTGTACTTTGCCAACAACTGGGAAAAAGTGGGTTTTGCCTTTATATCAGCTCGCACGGAGGCAACGATCCCTCGGCCTTATACCACTTGCCAACCTCCAATTCTCCCTTTGTCTTGACCGTTCTTGATTTTTTTTTCTTCATAATCAATTTCTATCTGGATAAAGATGATTGTGATTCTGAGGGTCTTGTTTCCATTAGTATCGGCCTTTAGGTCAACTTGTCTTGACAGTTTGCTGATGATGACAACTGCACTTATCAGCTAGGCTTGGCATCTTGTATCGGCTCTTTCCCTTTTGTAGAACAGTGAACCATGTTTACAGGAAAAGGATTGGCGTTCAGCTGCATCATCGGCTCTTCTAAAAACTATAATTGGCCATTTTCTATAGCCGATTGTATATTGTCTTCGTTATTCTTGAATTAATCTTTGAAGCCATTATTATTGGAGAAACGACTTTCTTGAGCCGATACTCGGTGCAAGAGGTGACTTAAATCAACGAATTCTTGCCCGCCAAAATTTTCTTTTAATGGGGGAATTAACCCTTGGAAAGCCAAATCGGCTAATTGTTTATCAAGCAGAGTCACACTAAAACACCAATTCCTCACCTCCCTGAATCTTTTAATGTACTCTATTACTGATTCTCCAAATTTCTGTCGAACATAACTCAAATCTAAAATTCCAAGTTTTAGATTCCCACAGAAAAAGTATTCGTAAAATTGGCTTTCCAAATTGGGCCAAGTATTAACCGGATTTAGAGGTAAAGTTGTGAACCAAGTGAAAGCTACCTCTGACAAAGACAACGGGAACAATTTCACACTTAAACTGTCAGAGTGGGCCGCTTCTCCACATTGTGCAATAAAGCGGCTAACAAGCTCCAAGGTGGTGTTGCAATCGTCCCTTGAAAATTTTGCAAAATCAGGGACTCTAAAATTATTAGGATATGGTATTTGATCAATATAGTCAGGATACGACTTTCGATATCCAATGATCCTTTCTTTTTGCTGTATGCCAAATTGATCCTGCAATACTGCGGTTATTTGATCAGCCCAAGTAGTTGTAGTAGTCGATGGTAGTTGCCCTATTTGCCAACTGCAATCATATTTGGCATGTTGCCCCCCCCCCCCGCGAGTGTAGAATCGGCAAGGCACCGGACCTGAATCAGTTGTGGTGCTTGCCAACTATGATCATAATTGGCATGTTGCCCCTCGGGTGCATAATTGGCTTGATATGGCACCTGGGTTGATGGAAGCTGATAAGGTAGTTCACAGCCAACAGTCAGCTTCTTAGCTATCGACTCTGGCAATGAAACAAAGGGTTCTGAGTAAGTCACAACCCCATATCGAGCTAGATTAATCTTCTGCACAATTGTCTCAACTTACTGAGGGCGTATGTGGGTTTCAATCGGCTAAACAACTAATCCGAGGTAGATGTAGAATGGAGCAGACAGGGTAAACTAGGTTGACTGCCCAGTTTGGAGCAATCAGTGTAAGTTTGGTAATGTATAACCCCGCTCGAACTAAGATCTCGGGCAAGATCATAGTCGGCTGCGATGGAGCCATGGTGGGGATGGTAGCCAACGGTCTTAGGTCAACCGTTGGCTTGAATTTTTGTTTGGTTTGGCCCATAGAGTATACCAAATATGTTAGCAAAGCTTGTGCTGGATCAAGTAATCTTGCGCCACTTTCTTGACACTATTGGATATCATCGGGCTTAGGGTGGTGACTAAGGCCGACGATCGATTGAGCAAAGCACAGTGGATGGATTGGTTGATCATGTCCGATAATTCCGCTTCAGTGGGCAAGTATTGGCTCACATTTGCTTTTTCAGCAGCATCAGAAGCCTCTTTGTTGACGAAGCTGATCTTCGGCAAAGCGGTCTTTTGAGTGACGCCGCATCGGGTCTTCTGGTAGCAATTGAGCACCATCTGCTCAAATGCGGCTTTCTGGTCTTCGACCTCCTTCCGTTGCTTCGGCGTCAGATCGTCCAATGTAGGGATGATTATCGCATCGGTGTTGATGTCGAAGTTGGCTATGGATTTCCCTGTCATCGTCATGTTTGATTGCTTCGTTTCCCACCGGGTGTGCCAAAAGTATGTTGGTGCAAAAAACTTGATGATGGGTTAATTGCAATCAACACACGAGAACACTGGGTTCAACTCTGGGTGCAGGTGTGCCAGCCGATTTGATTCTGCAATCGGCTGTTATGCCAATCTAATAATTCAACGAAGATCTAGTCCGATCGGCTTGTTCAAGTCGATTTAGACCAAAAAGTAAACGATAAATCTAATCAACCTAATTAAGTTGATTATATGGAGTAAAGGTCATTTTTTTCAAAGAAGGCGATGCGCAACAAAATCGAAGAAAAACGAACTTGAGTTGGTGTAAGTCGACAATGATCAAAATCGGTGATGCGCAACTTTATTGATCAAAACGAATTACAGAGGGAAGATTCTAAAACTAAAAGACTACTCCTAGTTGACAGAAAGTAAATAAAATAGATGTGAGTTGATTGGTTGGCTCTGGGGCCCTTTTCTTCTCGCCTCTGGACCTCTTATGTATCACTTAGGCCTAATTGTATCCTTCTCGGTCTCCTCAACCATACGTATCAGCCTTAATCTCTTCTTACCATATTAAATCCAATCGAATCCTTTTCAATCTCCTGAACTACCTGTTTCGGACTCGGATTCCTATCTCGTACCGAATCAATATTCGGCTATATCTAGTCTGAAACTGTATCAGCTTACTATACCTGATAATATTTCTTACTAAATCCGATCTCTAAAAGATCAGCCTTGTCAAATTCAGGTGTCAACACCCCCTTTTTGAGTCTTCGCTGGATTTGGGAGAGATGGGGGCGATTCAGGCCGGATAGGGGATGTCGGGTCGGTTAAGGCCATGTTTGGATGGGCTAAAACTAATTGTTAGCTGGCTAATGGCTAGAGCTAATTGTTAGTCAGCTAATAATTAGTCCATCTAAAATTAGTCTAGGGCTGTTTGGATACATGACTAATGGTTGGGCTAATTTCTGAGAAAAGTCATGTCTACCCCCTCATAATGGGTGAGGAAATGAGGATAAGGCAAGCGCAAGGGTATTTTAGACTTTTCACAGCGTGTTACATGCTATTAGTCCAAATTAGCTCCTCCCCACCAGCTAATGGACTAATTGTTAGCTAAGGGGTTGGCTAAAAATTAGTTCACCTATTAGTCTTCCTGTTTGGATAGACTAGAGCTAATTTTTAGCCAGCTAACAATTAGTCTAAGGATCCAAACATGACCTAAGTGTGGTCTCAAGTTGTGGTGGTTCCAGTGAGCTCATCCCCTTCTTAAATAACCAAAGAAGAGGCGGTTTACTCAATTCTGAAATGAACTCGGCCGGCGGCAGTCAAAGCTCTTGGGTGAATGTCCATGAACTTAAATAGTAAGTGGTATGGTCGGGTGTGAGAGGTGGCAGCGGCTTGTTGACTTGGTTTGGGAGGACTCAATCCACGCGAAATGGTGGCTAGAACAAGGCGGAGAGAGGCGGTTTGGCTGTCTCCGGCAGCTTTGAGAGAGGCAGGGAGGCGAGCTGGGAGAGACATAGCTGAAGCGTGGACCTCAGGGCCACTCGTCAGCCAGAAGAAATGAGGGAGGTGGAGAAGGGAGCTGGCAATGGGCCACGGGCCCGTCGGACAGAGAGAGAAAAGAAGGAATGGTTGAGAGGAGCAGATAACACATGGGCCCAGATGAAAAAGTGGGACCACAAGAAAGGGGCGGAGGCCAAAATCCTATCGGTTGGGCAAAGGAAATGGTAAGGGCCCACGCGCCGGTAAGGTTATCTTGGTTCACTTCCCAATTAGAACTGACTTGAGTCATTTAATTCAGAGAGCTAATCACCTCAAGATTTTTGTATACTTTTTGATAAGGTTTCGGGGTAAGTTTCCTATATCCTATAAATATTGTGAGTCAAAACTAGCAGTAATTTAATTATTAAAAGTCTGACAATGCCCACTGTTCACAAATTAAATTTCAAAAATTGATTTAATTAAGGGCATAAATCAAGTTATTAATTTTTTTATATTTTTACAGAAGATTGGGAATAGTGTATGGGACATTTCATAAAAATTTCATAATCATAAACTTAATATTTATTTTATAATAATTCTTTTACTCTATTTTGCTGATTTTCAGTTTTGAGATAATTAAATTGGGATAAATAGCAATATTAACTTTTAATTTTTACCAATTTTAACAGATAATTTTATGGGTATTTTGATCTCATGGTAAAAATATCTGCTTCTAGAGAGCTGTAAATAATTATACAAAAAATATTTACTGTTCTGGCTAAATTTAATAATTAATTCTAAAATTGATGTTTTCATGGTTTTAATTGTGTTCATGCTAATTCCTTTTACAAAAGAGATACATTAATAATGAGATATGTTCATGTGTGTTTATAAAGAAGTCCATGAATGGATTATACATCATATCTGTATATGTTGACGATTTAGACGTCATTGGAACCACGAGTGCAAGCAAGCTCCAACGTTAGATGATGCTGTTCCAGCTGCGTTGACACGAATAGTTTGGACATCATTAGTTCCTATTAATGAACCCTTCCACAGTCTTGACTCGTTGCCTCTGTTCCAGCTGCGTTGACACGAATAGTTTGGATTTCATTATGTTGCCTGTATGGCCTATTCACTTCCTTTCCATGCTAGCAACGGTTTGTCCAATGTGGGACCCCAGATTAGCTATTTGAAACCTTTTGTGTATTTCTGTATTAGTTCCAGATTAGTTGCTAGTACACACAATGAAACAATAACATGACATGATAAAAATGATTCATAATTAATACTCCCTTCAGTTTGCAAATACTTGTCGTTTTGGACATCGACACGGTCTCCAAAATACAACTTTGACCATTAAAAATAATTGCATTTTATTTATAAAATACATTGAAATTATAATATTTTGAAAGCTCTTTCCATGACAAATCTATTTATGTAACTTTTATGTGTTCAATCCAAATGGTTTAAAAGTTATTTATAGATAAAGTTCTAAAACTTTGACTTAGGATAACTCTAAAACGACAAGTATTTGCAAACTGGAGGGAGTAAATAGGTACTGACATATGGGCCTTATGGCACTTATTACAACGCAGGGTCAACATATATACCACAAGATCACACCCACAACGCGGAAGAACAAAAGAAAATCCCAACACATTCGCCATAGGCAAATGATTAGGAGGCGCACACCTACTCCTCTAGATATCGAAGTCACAAGCGAAGAACTCATCATCTTCAACGACATCCTCGAACAGCTCTGAATTTATTTTTAAGTGAAGCATGTGAGTATAAAAGTACCCAGCAAGTCTGGTAAAGATGTATGATGCAAGGTTTACCAAAGATTCCTTATCATGTTTTTTTTGCACAAAGCCAAATTTTAATAAACATTAAAAGTAATAATTTTCACAAAGCAATTTTAGCGATTATTTTTATAAATTAATTTATTTATAACTCTAGTGAAGGTTCTAATCACCAACACTAGTATACAAACTCGAACCACATATTTTAAAAGATCATGATTATCCAACAAATGACTCCATCCGTTAAGACTCAAAACAGGTTCCAACCACCCAACTGGCTCAAGCTGCCAAGAACATATCTAAAGTTCTAACCACTCCCGGATCCCAAAACATTAGTTTTTTTTTTTAAAAAAAATAAAAACTAAGTCTACCAATATGAAAGCATTATTTGCCTGCCCTTGACCGTAGGCACGGCTATTCAAATAGTTTTACACTCTGCAGAGTTTGTACACTTTACCTACAAGAGATATTTCACTTTTTCTGTCGGCCATAACACGGTTTCTTATTCGTGCGACAAAGTGAATATCACAAGGCCTTTATAATGCGACAATCTAACCTGACTCTACCCACTAAAGTTTCACCGCTGAAGGGTTCCATCCACCCAGTCAAAAGCCCCATCTTGTGTTGTGTGGAAAAAACAACTTGCCTCCATCTGGTACCCACATTCAACCACCAGGCGAGTCTAAGTTAGATTATTACAAATTATTTAGCCAGATCGTGCCCATTATAACATGTGGTTGTACCGTTGTGCTTAGAATGGACAATCATAAGCGTCGGTCCTTAATTGACTTGGGGCGGTACATGCACAAACAAAGTTTAATGCTCCATCCACACCCACAAGACAAACCAATCCGCCCAAGTCTAAATCATCTTTATTTATTTTTATTTTACAATTACAGCAGCAACTAATGTGTTACAGTTTCTAAACAAGCTGTTTAAGACATTTTACATTAAATTTCCACATAGGCATTTTAATCAACTAAATAACTAAGCATCATTCTAACACACTAAACAATATATATAATAACATAATATTGTCATGATATATCACAATAACCTAGGGTTACAAAAAAGCATGGATTTCAATATCAAGGTGGTAATAACAACTTGGATTAACTACCAACCTAATTTTAACATCACCTTTTATATAAATAGCAATGTAAGTTGTAAATATTTTTATAAGAGCCATTATAAACATTAGTATCAAAGTGCATCAAGGAGACTTGCCTTCACTAACAGTAAAATAATTATCAACTTGGTGCTCTGCGATGATGTTGGGGGCATTGACAATTTCTTTGGCTACACGCAAAATGAAGCAATAAATAAATAAAATAAAATGAATAAAATCTAAAAATTATAAAATTAGTACTGGCAGGAAGGTCATGATTTTAGATGAATTTAGAAATTTGAATGGGTTGATTCCGAGTTCGGACGGAGGAGAACGGGCCTTCCAAAGTTTGGCCAGAAAGAGAAAATCTAGAAAAAAAAATATGAAATTGCATTGTAGCAATGCCACAATACTCGATGCTACAGTGCTTCATTTTTCTGTGTTACAGAGAGATGAACTCAAGTGAGGCTGTAGGGGCTACGGCTTGCATCGGCGAGAGAGAAGGTAGAGAGGATGGGGAGAGTGAACACAGGAAAGATCTCGATGATGCGAATCCAATGGTTGTGCCAGATTTTGGAGGAGATGACCAGAGTGCCTGCAATTGACGCCGGAAGCAACGAACAACACCGACGAAGATTACTTCGATTCTTGCAAACCGCTGCACCAAAATAGAAATTTCTTGAGGGCATTTGCTGATTGCGACGAGAGGCACGAAGTGACAAGAACGGAATTTGATTTGACTCACCAGAGCAAAAGTTGACACGACGATGTCTTTGGTCGACATCGAGAGTGACGTTCGTTCAAAATTTTTGGAGAAAGGAGAGGTGGGAGACTTTGGGGAGGTGTGCACGGGGATAAGGGAGGTCAATGGAAGATGCTTGGTGCCTCGACCATGCAAGAAAACACACGAAAATGGCCGAACTCAAAGAATTGATGGTGTCAGTTTTTGATGAAGTAAATATGATTTCAGGAGAGGAACTAGTTGAAACGGCTGAGGAATGGATTTATCTAGCCTAGGGGCACACCGTGACGTGGTTGGCTCGGTTGGAAAGTGTCTCGGTTGATCACACTATGGATGGAAAGAAGAGGCCATGGCGGGGAGGAGAGAGACAAGTAGGAAGGCTATTCTCTGGAAGATGAACAGTATCTCACAAGGAGAGAGAAGAATGAATAAAAAAGAAAAGAGAGATGAAGAAAAAGGTCCAGATCAAGTTGGATAGAGAGAACTTGATCCTAGGAAGATTTTTCTGGTTTTTGAACTTTCCGATAATGGAATAAATTCCATTTTTAGATGGATAGGATGTCAGGATAACTAAAACTCCAAAAAAAAATCCAAATCTTTGAATTAATTATTTTAAATCAATTTTTGGCAAAAGAAATGAAAATTGGGATGTTACATCCGAGGTCAATTTCTGTCAGTACTAATCCATCACGATGTCCAATCACAATCCTGCAAAAAAAAATAACGTATTGTGTATTACACAAGTTTGGAGTAAAGAAGGCACAAACAAACAAGTGTGGCGCACGTTATGAGGATATGAATTCTAATGGAGTGACCGTATTCTTGCGAATAAAAATTATTGTAGCAAGGCCAGAACTTTATGCTGCTAGGAACAAATTTTACACTTCATATATGCCTAGGAATATCAGCATGTCTGCAGTCTAGTTTCTTTTCATTTGTACTTCCCGATATTAAGAAAACATATATGGACAAACAGGATAATTTTCAATGCATACCTGCTTGAACCCTGCAAACATCCTAAAGCGCGAACTCCTCCTAGGCCAAAATTCAGTGTGCACTCAAGCCTGCAAGAATACGAAGAACATTGTTAACATTAATTGTTGCATCTAGGGTAGGCATTACCTTGAAAGCCCTAGCATACAAAGTCCCATCTATAACATATCAACTGTTGTGGCAACAAAATGGGAAAAGAGAACATCTCAATTCTCAAGCCTCTAGGTCAGTGTCTCCATACCAAATAATCCTGTCGTTTCCGTACAATATATACGACATTAATTGCTCCTAACCACAGCTATTTGTACAATCCAACGCTCACAACAAACAGATTATGTACCAAAAGCATGTATTTTGAGAGTATTATACATTCCATTTCGAAGAGAGTATTATTATTATTTATAGATAGTCCTTTAGTTTTTCAAATATGTGTAAATTGGAAAATCATCACTACCAGAAACCACCAAAGTTCTTTTTTTTTTTTTCACACTTCTCTCAAGCTGCAAAACATTTATATAGCATAATAACTTTTCTTAAGATCTTATTATAGGAATATTTTGTCGGTCATCCCCTTTTGTTTTGTTCCTAAAAAAACTTGTGATGACAAACCAAATATTCCTATAATAAATTTCACTTACCTGGGTAGGGCTACCTACAAGATTTCGCTTCATGCCTAACTCTTTGTTGAGTTGCCCCTGGGTCAGATCATTTCGGGGGGAAAAGATACTCCGTTTGGTTAAAAAAAAGTGTCATTTTACACATCACCACGGTCTCGACAATTAACCTTTAGCGTAAAATTTATGTTGTGATGTTGTAAAGCTTTTGTATGAATGATTTGTTCACAAAAAATCTGATTATTCATATGGCTGCAAACATATTTCGAACTTAATGTAAATTTGGAATTTTAAATTGATGTATATAGTTAATTTAATTGTGAATTCATTCTTAATTTGCTTTCTTTTTATCTACTACTTTAATTTTCTATTTCCAATTTATAATATATATATAATTTTAATCCATAACGTCAATTTATATATTATGAAATCATTTTACATTTATAATTGACCTCTCGTTTAGTTTTTACGTATTTGACTTGAGTTCAAATTTGTACTCAGGATACGACATCATTCTGGACTTCAAGATGATATAATGGCAGAGTCTGTTGAGTTGAGGTATTATAATTCTTTTCAATGTTTGCTATTAATTAATGAGAGAATTTTCAGCTTTTTTTAGATTAATGTTATAAATTCCATCTTCCCCCTAGGAGGCTAGGATTAAATTTAGGCTTTTGAAGAGCCCCTATTTAATTTTTATAACAGTAAAGATAGCCAGCAGACTTGGTGCTTTGTGGACAGATAATGCTAGTTAGTTTGCACTCCTTTCGGTGTTATTAGCAAGTTGCAGATGTCAAACCGACAAACACCCATATGGGGCTTAGTTTGGAAAATGCAGTAATTTCACAGGAGCTTTGAAGTGATTTCCCATGGAATTTCCACATCCCAAATAGAAACAGGGCCCTATAACCATGTTGTGTTCAGTGTGCAATAAGATTATAGAGTGAGCTAATACAAGCAGTGGATAAGATCACAACAGGGTCAGGTGCAGTTGTCAGTTATAATTGGGTATAGTGCATGTGTGCATTTTCAAGAGGCCACGAGTTCTTACTCGAAGGTATAATTGGGTATAGTTTGTTCTAAAAAAATTTGTGATGACAAACCGAACTTTCCTATAATAAATTTCTATTACTTGGGTAGGGCTAACTAAAAAAATTCGATTCATGCCTAACTTCGATTGATGCCTAACTCTTTGTTGAGTTGCCCCTGGGTCAGATCATTTTGGGGGAAAAGATACTCCCTTTGGTTAAAAAAAGGTGTCATTTTACACATCAGCGCTGTCTCGACAATTAACATTCAGCATAAAATTTATGTTGTAAAAGCTTTTGTGTGTATGATTTTTTCACAAAAAAATCTAATTATTCATATGGGTGCACACATATTTCGAACTTAATGAAAATTTTGCATTTTAAATTGATGTATATAGTTACTTTAATTGTGAATTCATTTTTAATTTGCTTTCTTTTTATGTACTACTTTAATTTTCTATTTCCAATTTATAATATATATAATTTTTAAATCCATAATTTTAATTTCTATATTATGAAGCATTTTTACATTTATAATTGAATTTTAGTTTTTACGCATTTGACTTGAATTCAAATTTGTTCTCATCATAACACCATTCTAGAAGGTGATATAATGGTGGAGTCTATTGAGTTGAGTTATTATAATTCTTTTCATTGTTTGCTATTAATTAATGAGAGAGTTTTCAGCTTTTTATAGATTAATGTTATAGATTCCATCTTCCCCCTAGGATTAAATTTGGGCTTTTGAAGAGAACCTATTTACTTTTTATAACAGTAAAGATAGCCAACAGACATGGTGCTTTGTGGATAGATAATGCTAGTTAGTTTGCACTCCTTGTGGTGTTATTAGGATGTTGCAGATATCAAACTGACAAACACTCATATGGGGCCTAGTTTGGAATATGCAGTAATTTCAGAGGAGCTTTGAAGTGATTTCCCATAGAATTCCGATATCCCAAATAGAAATAGGGCCCTATAGCCATCTTGTGTTCAGTGTGCAATAAGATTATAGAGTGAGCTAACACAAGCAGTGGATAAGACCACAACAGGGTTGTAACATTCCAACATTTTAAAAAATTAGAAAAATGAAAATCTAAAATTTAAAAATAAAATCAAATAGAAATTTTAATTGAAATCAAGAATTTAATTTGAAATTTATTATCCTCACCTCTTTTTCCTGAATTTTAATAAAGAATAGTTCCAATATAGAAATACTTTTCCAAAATGAACAAACTACAAAAATGACTTTTAAATATGATCCTAATTTTGGAAATACAACATCTCTGAATTTCTAATTATTTCATTGATTTTCCTCTCATTGAAAAGGCATTTAGTAAAAAGATAAGGAGTAAAGTGGTAAAAGATAAAATGGTAAAAAGTAAAATATGAGGAAAATCTCTAGAAGCTATAAAAACTGTATCTTGAGCTGTAAGATAACTTTGTCTAGTAAAAAATTAATGTGAACACAAATAATAAATGAAAAGATTTTTTTTTTAATTTGGTTTAACTACGAACAGTTCAAAGAAGTAATTTTATAAATTTTTATACAGATGAAATGTGGCTCAATTTGTGACCATAAAATCTTCAGACCCTTATCCTCACATGGTAAAATTGGTAAAAATTAAAAGTTATATTTACTATTTATCCCTATTTAATTAATCCAAAATTGAAAATCAGCAAAACGAAGTAAAAGATTTATTAGAACATAAATACTAAAGTTTTAGATTTCAAATTTTTATGCGAGGTTCTTGACACCATTGTAAACCTTGTATAAAAGTTTGAAAAATTTATAAGTGGAATTATTCCCTCAATTAAATGTTTTCCCAAAATGGAATTTCTGAGCAGCGCCCATTGTTAGAATTTTATAAAATAATCTGTAAGGAATTTTTATTTGAAAGTTTTACTGTAGGTATAAAATTTATCCAGTATTCTCTAAAAAAACTCTACCAAAAATCTGGATACTAAATGAATGCCCAATTAAATGGTCTAAGCCGGTGCTGTCTTAGGATCAGAGGTGGGAATTGGGCCGTGCGACAGCTCGGTGTGCTTTGGGCCGTGAAGTGCTGTGCCTACATGGTACGGTCACTTCACCATGCCATGCCGTGTTGTGCCGGCATGACTTAGGATAGAGGTTGCTTTTCTCCTGTATTTGAGGGCCCACCTGGCAGCGCCTTCTTCCTCCTCACGCTCAGCTCGAGCCAAAACAGCAGAGCCTCTGTTTCTCCCTCATTTTGGATAAGAACCAAAGCAAGGATCAATCTCCAGCCAACCATGCTCAACTATAAAGCTTCCCCATCCTCCCTAGCATCTCCTCCTCCAAAATTAAGCATCAATTCCATTCAAAACACCTTCAATTCCTCCAATTTCTACCATGGCCGAAAATCCCCCAATCCAACCTAGCTCCTCAATTAGCAAACTATTTTACAATTAATTGAGCATGAAGCATCTCCATCCACCCACAATCAAAACCCCTCATTCATTTTTGGGATTCTTTCGCCGTAATGCTCCACCACCCAGCACCACCTTGAGCCTCTGTTCGTCGCCATGGAGCCGCCACCACAAGCTATCCTAGCACCTGTCGTCGCCTCCCATGGCCACGGTGGAGTCCCGGGATCCCGTTTTAGTGCTCGGTTCTTCCTCCTAGTGCTCACACCGCAGCCAACCAAGGGCAAGCCGAGCTCAGCCATGGCACCTCCTCCATGTGCACTGTTTTGTTCGGTCCAAATTTGAGAGAAGCACCTTGTTGCTTCACTGACTAGTGAGTCCAGGGTTTCACTTTCCATTTCGAAGCCAAATTTCGACATCCGGGCGGTATCGAAATTCGCGAAATTCGAATCGAAATTCGCTCAAAACCGCTTGGTTCGAAAGTCAAATGAATTTGAAATCTAGTCGAAAAGTCTCGAAACCTCCGAGCGAAATTCGCTCGAAATGGCACGAAATTCGCTCGAAAAGGCTCGAAATTCGCTCGAAAAGCTTGAAAAACCGCTGGGTTCGAAAACCGCTTGGAAAGACTCAAAATTCACTCGAAAAGACTCGAAAACCGTTGGGTTGGAAAAATGGGGGAAATAAAGAAAAAATATGGAAAAATTGTAAAAAAAATTGTTGTAAAATTTGGAAAAGGCCATTAAAGGTCAAAAATAATATTTAAAGAATTACTTCAACAAATATTGCTACTAAATATAATTGAATAAATATTGAAACATGCAGTGTGTTGTGGAGGTGTAATCTAAAATTCTGATTCAAATATTGCACTTATTTGATCAATTATGATTTTTGTAAGCTGTAGCAGATCCTGTAACAATGTATTTTCATTTATTTTTTATGCACTACAGTTGATTGTTTAATACTTGTATTCATGTTGAATATTTAGTTATGATATGACTCTTTCTCAAAATAATAGAAAAAAATGATAGACGGTTTATCACTAGAGGTCTCATATAATTTTATATTGATTGTTAACAAGTTAAACTGGAGATTTTGACAACTAAATATACTTCAACAAATATTTATACTAAATATACTTCAACAAATATTGCTACTAAATAAATTGAATGGCTCAAAAACATCTTCAAACTTCATTTTTTTAAATAATATTCACATCAGAGGTCATAAGGCTATTAATACTAATTATGGATAAATTTTGGATAAATTTTTTCAATTTTTTCAAATTTTTTGAATTTAAATTTGAATTTGAGCGAAATTCAAACCGGTTTTCCATTTCGCATGCGAGCGGTATGAACGAAATTCGCGAAATTTCACGAATTTCGTTTGGAAAGTTGAACCCTGAGTGAGTCCCCTCCCTTTCCAAGGTAAGTAGTAAATACAAGTCCTATTAACTCAATGGTAGAAGGGGCCAGAGCATAGTATAGCACTGTGATTGGATTAGCTAAGATAATTAGAATGCTAAATTAATCTCAATAATACTAATTAATTTTAGGGATCATTTTAGGAGCTGTGGGTATATATTAATTAAAACAGTTAGCAGGTTAAAGACCTCCTATTCAAATTAGAAGATCAACCTAATAGTTAACTGTATATTAGATTTAAATATTAAGTCCTTACTTGGGTGAAAATTGATTAAGCTCAAATCATCCTTGTCCTAAATGAGCCCTTATGTTCTGTAAGAACCCTCATGCAAGTTTGAAACAATGCTTTGATTATGAAATAATAACATGAGACCAGTGTATAATACGACCTATACTTAGAACTATAGAATTTAAAATAAAGAGATCAGACGAATATATCCACAGATTAGATCTTGCCTTCGGCCCATATGGATATATTCCTTCATCTAATTAAGCAGTTTGTAGATGGAACTAAAATAAACAGTGGCTAGCTAAGTGATTAAGTTCATAGAAGTTATAAACTTGTTCAATATTAGTTACCAATTTAAATAGCATCTGAAATCATAAAACTATCCTAGCTGACTCATTCGTAACTTAGAAGTTAAAAGAGGGAGTATCATTTGGTCAGAAGTGAGCAAACTTGATAAATCTTTTATTAGAATAATATGACAATGAATTAATCCAAACTATATCAATACTTAGCTATACGAAATCAAAAGAAAGAAACTTGATTTATTTTAATTATTCTTTTGTCAAGAACATAAATTAAATAAGTCGTTAACAATAATATTTATTATATTTTTATGCGTGTATGCATCTTTGTTCCGTGAAAACCCTTTTGTAGTATGATGTATTGATCGCAAGAAATAACATTGGTCAACTCAGATTAAGCTTAAATAGTTAATTATGTCCAAAGCTCGATAGATAAAAGAAGTAAGTTCATTTTTTTTAACCCTAATCAATAAACTTGAAATAGTACTCAATAAAGCAACATGATCTTATGTTAAGTAAAACTTTAATAATCTTGGAGAAGTTCTAACCCATTTATGTTACTTGACATAGGTACTCATATATTAATTCTTTAAGTTAAGCAAACTTAGGTTCAAATGATCCTTATCTTAAGTAAAGATTAAAATAGATAAATTCATAAATGTGTGCTATATACTTGTTATAATTATACCTTTGTACTTGTAAGATCTTTGTTTAATCACGCTATAGGTCATCTAGTCCGACAAAGGTATAGAGTGTTTATGTTAGATTGAACCAAGTTCATGTAGCCTTGTCATCCATTTACAACAATCAACATATGCGTGTCTTTACCAAATAAATGATAATAGGCGAGAAACTAGTTAGTATGTGTTTTATGGGTCCACAACATTTAATCCTATAAAAATACAGTGTCTAACTTAGTTGAACCAAGTTCCCAAATAACTTCGCTTTTCCTGCACAAAGTACAAATAGACAGTTTCTAAATGTTCCATAGGACAATACCACTTAGATTATAGAAATCATTATAATTAAATTATAGTTTGCACTTAACCCTCTAGTGGAAACATACTCTCATATATGCTTAAGGATTCGAAATATAAACAAACACATTTAAATAAAGTATCATAAAATAAATAGCCGACCATGTAAAACTGGTCCTAAACATTCCTAAAATCAAGGCCATATTAATCGATAAAAAAGATCTAATTTGAATTAGGTTTATAATAGTTTTCATCTTCCATACAAACTGAAATGTTAATAACTTTTATAAATAAAAGTTAAAACATGCGGAACCAGTTTCAAGACACTTCTAGGGTTAGGACCTACTGATGATATAAAAATAATTACCTAACTATGTAAATTGCGGTCGCAAGCACGAAATGAAAACTGAACACTTATCGCGTAAATTTTAGAAACACTTAAGCCTTTTCGGCAGCTCGTAAAATATCTCATCTAAATAAGAATTTTAGGAAGGACAGCCCAAAATTGCTATTTAGTATATGGACTACCATATTCTAGAAAAATATTTATTTAAATCTTGCTTTGCATCTAAATCCTGCTAGTACAATAACCCTGTGTTATGGTCGCAAACAACGCATTACGAGTAGTTGAGCCTATTAAGAAAACTTTAGCTAAAATACTTGCATCATAAGAATGATTGTGTAACCATGTAGATACAGCCAATAGTCTCATTTGGTAAACTCAACCTGTATAAATTATTTGTTTGTGCAAAACATACTTAATGCTAAGTACTACTCATACAAACACCTTAACTAATGTCTTACTTTTATGAATCCAAATAACCTTAGTTGCTTGAATTTGAAATTTTACATATTTAAATTCACAATCTTAGCTTCTTCAATTTGTAAAATAAAATAGAATAAATCATACGGAAAAGGTGTCGTGTGCGATACAACCCACAAACTGATAATCAGTAATAAAGACTGTAGTGTAGAAGTAGCACGCTCGCGTATATGATCATGAAACCCTAACTACAACCATGCTTATTTTGTGTATTGATTTTATTTGATTTTACATTTGACTTCTTTTTCCGACTATTGAAAGTTGTTATTTGCTATTTGCTATCTTTCTTGTTGAACGACGTGTAGAATCCGACTTCTCGGACTCCATCGTCGACAGCTTCAAGATTATGTTTTTGACTTCGTCGCTAAAGATAAAAAATGACAAGGCAAGCAACCCTTGATCATTTTGATCCTAGTTTTATAATCACTTAAAAATGTGAATAATAATATGCCTGCATGCTTTATATTCTAGCAAATCCTTATTTTGTGTTTGCTGGTAGTTATAACCCATGTTGATGGATTCCCTTAATCATGTTGGAATGCGATCCATGACAACCATAGGAATGGTTAAGTTCATAATATTGGACTGGGTATAATCGCTTATTAATTTGCATATGCTTAGCACTGCTCTAGAAAAGTGTTGGTGACAATTACACCCACACCCACCTTTCTTAATGAATCTTTTAATGGTTATTTATAACAATAAATTTACCGATATTTTAATAAAAATGAAAATAAAACTATGCTTTGACGTGGGTGATTATTGGCAATAGCTGGTGGTACAAGTCTTAACTTGTACGTAGATAGGGGAGATTATCGCCCATGTCGCATTAAGGACCGAACATAGTGTTGTATGATCCAACAGTACAACCACAAGTGCTGGGATGGGGCAGCCTTAACCTATTAAATTGTTTGAAACTAGCTTTGCATATTGGAAGGTAGAAGTAGCACAAGCTGTAAATCCTTTCATGTTGGCTTGCTCGGGGCTGCCATATGTACTTGTGGGTAAATGCATACCTGTGCAACGGTGTATGCCTGGCTATAGGAAGAAGTGGCTACTATTTTATTTGAGCCATGGCTCCACATTATTCTTACATCATTATTATTATTCCACTTCTACCACAGTCAAGGCTAAACGTCACCGGGATGGTGCAAAGTTAGGTTTAAATAATCGAACGGTTCTGTTATGAACTCTCTGGCGGCACACCAAAGGAAGTGTGTCTATATGCATTGCCACAAAGGAAGAACATTCTTGTGGGTAAAGCTGTACAACTCTGCAGAGTCTAAAACTAATCGATTAGCCGTATCCACGGTCATGAATAACTTAGAGAACTGACACTAGTTAGTTGTTTTCTATTTTATAAAAACCTGGACAGAAGGTTTGGGAATAATATTCTTCTATCTTTCAACTGATCATCATTTTATATTCTCACGAAGGGCTGTGAGCTTTCCTCACGGAGAACTGTGAGTAGCTTACTTCTTTACATTTACTACTTGGTATTTCATTTATGCTTCCAATTACTATTCAGTGATACAATTTAAATTCAGCTTTATGCAAATAACCATATCAGCCTTCATTTGATTTAGCTTGCATATATTTTAGGAATTGCAAACACTACAAGTCTTGCTGAGTACACAATGTACTCACCATTGCTACTATTGTTGTTTTTAGGCAGGAAACCTCGACAAATACTCTGATGCAGGAAAACGAGATTATTAACTATGGTTCTTTCTAAGGTTTACCTTGTAAGTTACCTGTGGATTATGTGGCAAACTATAAGACAGTTGTTTCTTTTGCAACATTTTAGTCGCGACCTCATCGGTCATCTTATATCAATACTTCCGCTGTAATAAAATATGAAACTTTTGCATGGTTGTGATCTCAAATTGTGTTTGTGCGCGCTAGCTACTGATCATAGGACTAGCATAGTATGCGCATTATAACATTTCTTTTATATTATACTGTAGCATGAAAGGAAGGGTCTCACAAAGATCAGTTGCAGTTGTCAGCTGTAATTGGGTATAGTGCATGTGTGCATTTTCGAGAGACCACGGGTTCTTACTCGAAGGTAGTCCAGCTCCACAGACAAACTGTCCCATCATCCAAACCTGTAATTAATATTGAAAGATCGGGGTGGGAACAGACTGCATTAACTTTTCTTCTATGTTCACTGAGTGTTTTAACACATCTGCCCGTCTGGCAGTCCCAAATCTGACTCAGCAAGAAGAAATGCATTGCATCAACATTCCGTACTGGTGATCAAGAGCTAGCCTATTCTTCAAAGAAAATGTCATACCTTAACAGTGTCCAATCCACAACAAGCGATCAAGTATAGCTCATCACCACGTCTAAAATAGTCAACATACTGCATACTACTGGGCCAAGATAATATCTTGGTGCATTTAGAAAAATGCAGATGCCAAATCTGTAATTACCGATTCAAGCATATACACGTGTTAGTAAAATTAATAGTTTTAATACTATCACAATTTTTTATTTGGTAAAATGCATGGCAGGAAAACCCAAACCTTTATTGTGGAATTCTCGGCAGTAGCAAAAATATTCATGTCCTTTGGGTTAAACATGACATGGCGCACACCCCTACTTTGCGTCGGGAACAAGGGCGAATAAAAATCACAGATTAATTTCCAGTTCTTTTCATAGTCCCACAGCTTAATATAGCCATCAGCGGATGCAGACAGCAAGTAGGGCTCAATTGCATGAATAGCCAAAGAGTTGACGTCTTTTGAGTGAGCTCTAAAATGGCGGATTTTCTTTATTTGATTACAACTATACACGTAGATGCTCCCATCGCTAACACCCACCACGAACCATTGCTTTCGAGCTACAAATTTAGCCGAAATAACTGCATCCAAAGTGATAATTACTCTCTCCTTCCTAAATAGATATTATTTTAGGGTATGGTACAAAAGACTACGTAATTCCTTGAATAATGTGTTTTACTTTGGTCATAGTCGTAAATGATATTAAAAATAGCTAAAAGGGAGGGGTATATAAGAAAAAAATAGTAAAAAATTATTTCAAAATAGTAGCATAATATTTATTTAAAAACAAAATTTGAAAATTAAAATGACATGTGTCCAGTTACGGACGACAAGAAAATAAGCTCAACACAGTAAGTCAGAAGCATACCTTTTAACGTAGTGGTTACGAACGGTACGATCTCAACCTTTCTTATTTCCTGCGGACAAATATATAGGCATACCTCAATTGATATAAATCATAGATACAAAAGCATATTTCAACTTGCTAATAGGCACGGACAAAAATAAGTACTTCAAACTACTATTATTTCTCCTGAAAAAACTATTACTATAATATCAATGTCTAGCTGCCAATGAACAGGAACTCAAATACGAAAGTAGAAAACATGCACAAAGATGTGGTTTCAGAGCCTCTCTCAATTTTATTGATATTTTTTGGTATATGTATAATAAAATCCTCTAACCATCTTTATATAGGGAGATAAGATCCCCTCGTGAATATAAATAAGCTGTCATCGGCGGTGGCTAGGGGTGATAATGGGCTGAAGCCCAGTACAAGTCTGATCTAAGTTCAAATTTTTGTTTCTTTGATCCAGTCTAGTCCAAATCTGAAATTGATAAGCCTAGGTCCATTCCAGGCCCAAATAAAGGCTTGGACTTTGATCCAAGCCATTTGCATGTAAAACATCCATGTAGATGTGACTAGAATTAACACATAATACATGCAATACAATGATTTAGAAGAAAAATATAAGGTCCAAGCCAGGTCCAAGCCTGATCTAGATCTGATCCAAATAGCTATGGATCCAAAATGAGTCTAATCCATTTGCAGTTTTGGACCGGTCTAATCCAAAAGTCTAGACCGGTCCAAGCCCATTGTCACCCCTAGCGGCGGCATCCGATACTAGCGTCTTAGCTGTCAGTGAATTGATGACTTATCAATTAAATACCACTTACCTCATTCTTTTTTTCCAAATCTAGCCCCATCCCAAGATGAATTGCAAATCTAGTCTTATCCATGATGCTCCCATGCTACCCTACCATGGGAGCTGACCTCTCGCACTCGCCGGCCATGGCAGGCTGCCTTGCACGCCTGACTGCCGTGGCAGGCCACCTTCCCTGCACTCGACTGGCTCCTGCACCTGCATCCCACGCTCGTCGCTCGCCCGTGTCCTACACCCGGCTGCAGCGGCATCATGGTGCTCCCGAACTCTGGTGCCACAGCAGCGCGCACTCCAGTGCTCACACGTCGGTGCCCGCCGTGTGTTGTGCTCTCTCTTGCTCCCGCACTCCTGAGACGTGATAGGCAGGCTCCCATGGTAGGGAAGTGTGGGAGCATGGCAAAGGGGGTTAGATTTGCAAATCATCTAGGGAGAGCTAGATTTGGAAAAAAATGAGGTAGGGGGGCTACCAGTGTGCTGGATGCGGAGGCCGTTATTTGGTTTGTTTTTAGTTTTCCCAGGATTTTCATAGATAAAGATTGCATTAGTTACGCATTGCATTAGCTAGCTAAGAGATAAGATTACTTCCAAGCTGTTAGGTGCTCCCCCCATCATTTAGATGAATCAAGCAATAACTTAATATATCGTCCCAGTATCAATTATATCCCTTCCCAGTCCCTCAACTCGATCCCATCACGGTGCCGAGGCGACGAGATTAAAGCCTCACCCTTCCATCAGCCAAGACTATTATTTAGGATCACTACCAACTCTCTTTTGTCCGTGACATAAGTAATATGAGACTAAACTAAGTTAACGGGCTTACTACCCCTAATGAGCCGATTTAGGTAAAGTGGCCACATAAATACCCACATTACAACACTTTCTTTGGACACATTGCTAATGCATGCTCATGCCTCATTAAAAACTCCTTCCAAAAGTCTAGTGGAGAAAATTGTCAAGAAAAAAGAGTATAGCTTGCGTCTTTAGCATTCCATGTGTTACCTCATTAAAAACCTTCAATTAAAAAAACTTAATTGGACAAAACTAATAGGGAAAAGTAGTATAACAATTTCTCATCCCAGTGATGAACATTTGTGAAGATTATATGCCTCCCCTTGGGGACAATAACTATATGTTTGTTGGTATCTATGCCATGAATATGCTTCCCTAAACTGGTAGAGCCTTAGTGAACAAATCCGCAATATTTTTACTTGTTTGGATTTTTGTATTTCTATATTCCTATTATCCCATTACTCATATGGGTAGAAATACTTAGGGGGTAAGCTTTGTCACATGCGTCTTTTTATAGTTATTCTTCATGTATGCAATGTGAATTGCACCATCCTCATGGAGGAAATTCTTCGGACCTATGGTAAGACAACTCATGGTTATGTATGTTGGATACGATTAAGAAGTCCATGAATGGATTCTGCATCATATCTATATATGTTGATGATTTGGACATCATTAGAAACATGGAGGATACTCTCAAAGCAAGCTCCTATGTGAGACGAAGGATTTGGGTGAAACTAAATATTATCTCATTTTATAAATTGAACATATATATGATGTCATATTTTTGCACTATACCACCTATACTAAGCAAGTGTTGGAGAGATTCTATCTTGAAAAATCTCATCCACAGAATACACGCATGGTCGTTAGGTCGATATAAGCTGCATATTTTTTGGATGGTGTACAGTTGTAATGTCATCACAATCGGTTCTGACCTAGATCCGATTGTGATGACCGCGTTACTACTATCATGCGAAAACTGTGAAGACCCTCCTTTTTATGATATTGGGTATCATAAAAGGTAGGTTCTAAATATGCTCTCTGTACTAGTCCCTAGATCAGTCGCTAGTACGCATATACACAAATTTTGATCACAACCATACATTACATATTATTACAATTGTAGTGGAAGCAGTTCATAGATATTACAAGCCAAAATTTCAGATATATTTATCTTGTAGTATGCAACTATCCATTTTTCCACAGGCAATTGACAAGGTAAAACTCTAGTTGGAAACACGATCGTGTGACACTACGGAATGATGGATTTAGACATTTTCGATTCCGGCCTTACAGTATGATTTTTGTATCGTGTTTTGGGGCCATTTCCGGGAGTTTGGGCCTTTCCGGGGGAATTTAGGCCTTGAGGGATCTAGCTCGGGCCTTGGGGGACCTTCGTGGGCCGAAGTGGGGGATCCTTGGCCCATGTGGGGGAGGGTTTTGGGCAGCAAGCCTGCTGCCCATGTGCCCCTAGCCCCCCACTTGCGCCCCACCCCTCCGTCCTCAACCCTAGCTGCCGCCCCTAGCTCCTTGCGCCTCCACCCCTTCCCCTTCCTCCTCCACATCCCCACCTCCCCTAGCCGACCCTAGGAGAGATTCACAACCACCGCTTGTTGCCACACCCCTCCATTCTGCTATCCTCACCATTGGGAAGCCCCGCGATGAGGGGATCCAGCGGATTTGGCGCGAGGAAGGAGATCGGGGGACCGAGAGGAGAAGGTTTCATTGATCGAACGGTTCTTCGAGGGAGGTAAGCGTTGGTAGGCCCATTTGTAGGATTATGATGCTGGTTAGAAGGGAGATTCCATGCCTAAGATCCATGTTTAGGTGCTGTTCCTAGTTGGGATTAAGAAAATTGCAATGCTGTCCCACGTTCTGTCCTCGGGCAGATTTGCACCCCGACCTAGGGATTGAGTTTTAGCAATTTTAGAAGCGTTTTCTGATCATCTGGCTATTACTAAAGTTGTAGGTAATTAAATTATATTTAATTTGACACCAAGAACGTTAAATTCCGTCCAACCATTTAAAAGTCATGGCTGTTTTACCGAACATTGTCAAATATGTGACGTGATTGGGACAGACTGCGTTCATCTGTAGATTAGACAATTTTAGAAGCCGAATCAATCTTCACGAATACTTAGAAAAACCTAGGAAATTTTCTAAGCTTCGAGAAAATGTACTCGTTTACTTGATTTGGAGTCTTAGAACTCAAGTTATGCTAGTTGGAAGCCCGCTGTCCCGACGGGACAGATTCTCTGTTTTTGGGTTTTGGGAGTAGTTTGCGAAGTCGGGGTAGATGAGCGTTATTGTACTGTTTTGTAGGCAAGTTTTGAGTGTGTTGTACCTATGTGCAGGTGGTGTGACCCCGGGAGTGCCCTCAACCTCTCACCACTCCGTCGCTCACGGTTGAAGGCAAGTGTATTGGGATGGGTTTGGGTGTTGGATGATTATTAGACTTGCATAGGTGCAATATGGTTACATAATGTGTTAACTTGCCATGCTTGATATTTTCTTATGATATGATGAACATGGTTACATATTGGCTATAAAATTGTTGTATTAAATGTTTATGCAAGTTTATACATGTTAATGTCATATGTGCATTCATAATGGAAGAGGCGTCCCATTCTGATGCGCGCCTCTGTGTTCACACGTAGTGAACACGAAAGACCTACCTCGTAGTCCCATCCACGGTTGTGTATGTGAGCGAGTCAGTAAGAGTAGGCACCCTCCATCTACGGGATGGAAGGGGAAAGAGGGTGCACGCCGACGGGTGTGCACTCGGCAATACCGGTATGTGCTTCGAGTAGACATGTGCATTGCATTGCATATATGATGATGTTAATGAGATGTATACAATGTGAATATGAAATCATTATGATGTTGAGTATGAGATGTAGTGATGATGGTATTGAAAACTGTTTCCTTGTTCCATTGCAATATACTTGCTGAGTGATGAACTCACGCTTGTATTTATGATGTGTTTAGGTACCATGAAACCGGCATGCGGGAAAGGGACTTAGCGACACGCTTTCACATAGCGTCATTCCTTTAGACAACTACATTTTACCTTCCGTAGTTATGATAATAAGTTTATTGTGCTGTCGCTTGGAGTTTTTCTTAAGTGTGTGCTTGGTCATAGCATTTTCTTCGTTTTAACTTGTGAAGAAGTTGAATTCATTATTCGGGACTTAAACTGTTGCTATATCTCTCATAATTGATGTTTTAGATGTCTTTCATTATGATATATCTTGTGATACTCTTGTTGTTGCTCCGAACCATGGAAAAACAAAGGAGATGCTGCCGAAATTTTCGATTGAAGCCTTTGTGCCCTTTCTGTAATTTTTCTTTAATTGTGGTATTTATTTGCTACTTCTACTATGTTTGGTGACATCCAGGGTATACTAGATGCTGGGGTGTTACAGTTGGTATCAGGGCGGGTTTTAGGTCCTTGGAACATGTATTTTAGTGTGAAACCTTAGGTTCAACTAAAATGTGATGTGAGATAACCTAGAAATATGGCTTAGGTTATAATTAAAATTTTGCCATAGGATAGCAACATTAAAACTTGGATAAGTCGAATAATTAATTTAAAATTTGACACACTTGGTTGCAAAGTAGGATGGTGTTTTGGTTCATCATTGCATTGCGTTTGATTACTTGATGGACACTATGTATATGTTGATGTTTGATCTTTGCTCTTGTTTATATTGATGTTGTGCTTATGATTATGTGATTATGTGGTTGTGTGACTGCAGCAGCCATGCCGAGGGGTAGAGGCCGTGGTCGCCGTGGCCGTGGAGGCCGGGGTCGAGGTGGGAGTCACCCATCTCAGGGAGTTGCTGAGTCTGTAGCTAAGGGAAGCGCTTCGCTCAATGCTCATGGGCTAGCGCAGGAGGAGATCCCGTCGGCATAGTCGGGGGCTGAGGTGCCAGCCGCAACTGCGGCCTTGTTGCAGGCACTATAGAGGGAGGTCCAGGAGCTGCGCCAGCAGGTGCAGGCAGCCACTGCTCTTTGTGCCTCCCCCTGCAGTGGCCCCAGCCGCTACCCCCGCTGTGCTGGAGCCGAGGATGAGTCTCCGAGAGTGGATGTCCCTCCGTCTGGACACTTTTGACGGAGCGGGCACGCCGGCCCAGTCCGTAGATTGGATGCGGTACATGGAGCGGCAGTTTGAGGTTCTGGAGTTGACCTCGGTCCAGAGAGCTCGCTTTGCGGCCTTTCAGCAGAAGGGCCAAGCGGATATCTTGTGGGAGGGGGTTCTTGCTGCTAGGGCCCCCGCTCTTGGACCGGTCACCTGGGAGGACTTTGTGGCTCGCTTCCGAGCCAAGTTCTACTCGGAGTCCTTTCTGGAGAGGATGAAGCATACTCTGACGACGCTTTCCCAGGGGAAGAAGTCGGTGGCAGAGTATGAGGCGGAATTTAATAATGTGGTGCGCTTTTGTGCCGGCTGTGGCAGCAGATGACAGGGAGAAGGCGAGGAGGTTTAGTAGGGACCTCAACCAGGAGTTCAGATTTGTCATGGGGGCGACTGTCCCTCATGACTTCTGTTCCGTGGTGGAGCAGGCGAAGGGCATGGAGCTCGAGTTGGAGCTCTCTAGGGATAAGCAAAACCCTGGAGGTTCAGGGGTTCCTGCGGCCCCGGGCGGGGGCCAGAAGAGGACCTTTTGTGGAGGAGGTGGGTCTTCTCAGCGACCCACCTTCAAGAAGTTCAATGGGGGACAGGGTTCCTCCTTAGGGGCTAAGATGAAGCCGCCCCAGTCATCTTCCTCGCGGATGACGGTTCATCCTGTGCCAGGGCAGGGCATGATCTGTTTCAAGTGCGGTGGTGGACACCGTGCTGCGGAGTGTGTTTGGACCGTGGCTTGCAACCACTGTGGCAAACCCGACCATATGGGACGAGTCTGCCAGATGAATCCCGGTAGCATCATCAGGTGGGAGACGGTGCCTTCTCCTTCCACTCCACCGGCGTCTTCCAGAGGGTCAGTGCAGATGCTGGCGGCCCCTGCTCCCCCGCCGCCCTCTGTTTGGGCGCCACCGGCGGCCTACTGGTGCCCGCAGCCGTCGGCTCCCCCTCAGCTAGCCCCACCGCCCCCAGCTTTGTTGGGGGCATCAACCGAGTGTCGGGGCTCCCGCTGCCCCGGCGCAACCGGGAGTGTATGCCTTGCCGACCGCCAAGTCAGCTGGGCATCCAGAGGTGGTTTCAGATACTTTGCTTGTGGATTCAGTTGATGCCTTTGTTCTGTTTGATTCCAGAGCATCCTATTCTTTTGTGTCGTCTGAGTTTGCTAGTAGAGCTAACTTGGGAGTTCAGCGAATTTCTGAGTCTGTGATAGTCAGTTCTCCTGGGGGGTCTGATTGCTTGTTCTTTGGTTTGGCCGGGTTGCACTATTACCATTGATGATGAAGTTTTCTTTGCCAATCTTATGGTTATTCAGTTGGCTCCTTTTGATGTCATTTTGGGCATGGATTGGTTGCATCAGTACCGTGCCAAGATCTGTTGCTTTTGGAACCTTGCAGGCCCCGTAAGGGGTGGAGTTGACTTTTCAGGGTGGCATACCCTCCAGTTCCATCTTTGCTTTGGCTAGTCTGTTTTCTGGTCGCCGTATGAGGCAGTTGGGTGTTCTCATAGCTATTTCAGAAAAGCCATCTTCTTCAGTAGCAATTGAGGTGATTCCTGTGGTGAAGGAATTTGTTGATGTGTTCCCTGATGAGTTGCATGGTTTGCCTCCAGTGAGGAGTGTGGAGTTTCGAATTTATCTTGTTTCAGGCACTCGACCTATCTCTATCTCTCCATATCATTTGGCTCGTCCTTTTCAAGATGAGTTGAAAAAGCAATTGGAGGATCTTTTGGCCAAGGGTTTTATTCGGCGTAGTGTGTCGCCATGGGGAGCACCCGTCCTTTTTTGTTTCGAAGAAGGATGGTAGTTGGCGCTTGTGTATTGACTATCGTGCTCTCAATCAATTAACTGTCAAGAACAAGTATCCATTGCCTCACATTGAGGATCTGTTTGACCAACTGAAGGGAGCAAAGGTGTTCTCCAAAATTGATCTTCAGTCTGGTTACAATCAGATTCGCGTGAGGGAATAAGACATTGAGAAGACTGCTTTCTCCACTAGGTATGGGCACTATGAATTTAAAGTTATGTCTTTTGGACTAACCAATGCCCCTGCTGTCTTTATGGAGGCGATGAACAGTATGCTACACAAATATCTTGATGAGTTTGTGGTGGTATTCATCGATGATATTCTGGTTTACTATAAATCAGAAGAAGAACATGAGCAGCATTTGAGGCTTGTGCTGGGTACATTGAGGGAGAACCAGTTCTATGCTAAGTTAAAGAAGTGCGAGTTCTGGATTTCAGAAGTTGGTTTTCTTAGCCACATCATCAATCCAGAGGGCATATCTATAGATCCTAGCAAAGTTTCAGCAGTTTTGGACTGGAAGAGACCTTTTAATGTTAAAGAGGTGCATAGTTTCCTTGGGTTGGCTGGGTATTACCGGCATTTTGTGCCGGATTTCTCCATCATTGCTAAGCCGCTTTCGCAATTGACCCGAAAGGGGATAATATTTTAGTGGACTACTGAGTGTGAGCACAGTTTCTGCACTTTGAAGGAGAAGTTAGTGACTGCACTTGTTCTTACCCTCCTCGAGCCTGGGAGGCACTTCACAGTCTATTCTGATGCCTCTCGAATGGGACTTGGTTGTGTGCTCATGTAGGATGGCAAGGTGATTGCTTATGCATCGCGGCAGTTGAAAAAGCATGATCAGAACTATCCCACTCATGATCTTGAGCTAGCCGCTGTGGTGTTCGCATTGAAAATTTGGTGGCACTATTTGTATGGTGAGTCTTGTGATATCTTCACTGATCACAAGAGCCTCAAGTACATCTTTACCCAGAAAGATTTAAATTTGAGGCAGCGGAGGTGGCTAGAGTTGATAAAGGATTATGACCTCACAATCCAGTACCATCCAGGCAAGGCAAATGTGGTGGCTGACGCTCTCAGTCGCAAGAAATGCCCCCTGTCATGGATTGTCTTGTTGCTGATTTTGAGCGATTGGGAGTCTCTTACTGTTTTGCGGGGACCGTGCAAGATGAATCGCAATTGATTCTTGAGTCAGCGATTCCCGAGCGTGTGCGGCAAGCACAACAGCATGATCGATTGCTCCAACAGGTGAGGAAACGCCTTGAGGATGGTAAGACTGGAGACTTTTCCATTTATGATGTGGGAGCTCTGAGGTTTCAGGGTCGCCTGTGCGTACCTCAGAAATCCCAAGTCAAAGATGATATCCTAAAAGAGGCTCATCGCACCCCATACACGGTCCATCCTGGGGAGACCAAGATGTATAGGGATTTGAAAAAGAACTTCTGGTGGAAAAGGATGAGAGTTGACATTGCCAAGTATGTGGCACCTTGTGGGATTTGTCAGAAGGTTAAGGCTGAGCACAAGCGCCCCGCTGGTCTGTTGCAGCCATTGGAGATTCCTGTGTGGCCTTGGGATGACATTTCTATGGACTTCGTGGTTGGCCTACCTCGTACTCCACGAGGGAAGGATGCTGTCTGGGTTGTGGTGGACCGTCTTAGCAAGTCCGCACACTTCATTCCTATCCACACTACTAATTCAACGAGCGAGATGGCTCCCATCTATGTGCAGGAAATTGTGAGACTGCATGGTGTGCCCAAAACGATTATCTCTGATCAGGATGCGAAATTTGTCTCAAAATTCTGGGAGAGTTTGCAGAGTGCTTTGGGTACACAACTTCGCCTTAGTACCGCTTTTCACCCTTAGACTGATGGGCAATCTGAGCGTACCATTCAAACCTTGGAGGATATGCTCAGGGCTTGTGTGATGGCATGGAAATGTAGCTAGGAAGATCATTTGCCACTAGCAGAATTTGCTTACAATAACAACTATCATTCCAGCATCCGGGCTGCCCCTTATGAAGTGCTCTATGGCCGAAAGTGCAGATCGTCGCTTTGTTGGGATGCAGTGGGAGAGAGAGCGGTCCTTGGATCGGATTGGGTTCAGCAGACTGTTGATCTGGTGGCAGAGGTGCAGCAGAACCTTCTTGCAGCTCAGAGTAGACAGAAAAGCTATGCTGATGTGAGAAGACGAGATTTAGAGTTTGAGGTGGGTGATAGCGTACTCATGCGGGTATCTCCCACCAAGGGTGTGGTTCGAATTGGCACCAAAGGGAAGCTCAGTCCGAGGTATGTCGGGCCATTTCCTATCATAGCTCGAGTTGGTAAGTTGGCTTATCGCTTATCGCTTGGAGCTACTGGAGTCGATGCAAGGGGTCCATAATGTGTTTCATGTTTCGATGCTGAGAAAGTACTTGCATGACCCGTAGTTAGTGGTTCTGTTGGAGCCATTGGTACTTGATCAGGACCTCACTTACGAGTCCCGGCCTGTGAGAATCCTGGGGAATTCTGAGCGAGTGTAGAAGAATAGAACGCTCAAATTTGTCAAAGTCTTGTGGTTGCACCAGTCCAAGAGGGAAGAGACCTAGGAGTCGGAGTCTCGTATGCGCGAGAAGTACCCAGAGCTATTCTCATCATCAGGTATGAAACGTGAAGTTTGATTCTCTTTATGTTGTTCGTTTGCGTAGTGGTGTGTCACGGATTCCGGGTCGAATCCTGTTAAGGGGGGAGTATGTGACACTACGGAATGATGGATTTAGACATTTTCGATTCTGGCCTTACGGTATGATTTTTGTATCATGTTTTTGGGCCGTTTCTGGGAGTTTGGGCCTTTTCGGAGGAGTTTGGGCCTTTCTGGGGGAGTTTGGTCCTTGGAGGATCTAGCTCAGGCCTTGGGGGACCTTCGTGGGCCGAAGTGGGGGATCCTTGGCCCATGTGGGGGAGGGTTTTGGGCAGCAAGCCTACAACTACTCATGCGCCCCTAGCCCCCCACTTGTGCCCCACCCCTCCCTCCTCAACCCTAGCCGCCCCCCTAGCTCCTTGCGCCTCCACCCCTTCCCCCTTCCTCCTCCACATCCCCACCTCTGCTAGCCAGCCCTAGGAGAAATCCACCCCCACCCCTTGTTGCCACACCCCTCCATTCCTCTATCCTCACCATTGGGAAGTCCTGCGACGATGGGATCCAGCGGATTTGGCGCGAGGAAGGAGATCGGGGGATCGGGGGGAGAAGGTTTCGTTGATCGAACTGTTCTTCGAGGGAGGTAAGCGTTGGTAGATCCATTTATAGAGTTATAATGCTGGTTAGAAGGGGGATTCTATGCCTAAGATCCATGTTTAGGTGCTGTTCCTAGTTGGGATTAAGAAAATTGCAATGCTGTCCCACGTTCTGTCCTCGGGCAGATTTGCATCCTGACCAAAGGCTTGAGTTTTGGCAATTTTAGACGCGTTTTCTGATCGGTCGGCTCTTACTAAAGTTGTAGGTAATTAAATTATATTTAATTGTACACAAAGAACGCTAAATTCTGTCTATCCATTTAAAAGTTATGGATGTTTTACCGAACGTTGTCAAATCTGTGACGTGATTGGGACAGATCGCGTTAATCTGTAGGTTAGACAATTTTAGAAGCCGATTCAGTCTTCGTGAATACTTAGAAAAAGCTAGGAAATTTCCTAAGCTTCGAGAAAATGTACTCGTTTACTTGATTTGGAGTCTTAGAACTCAAGTTATGCTAGTTGGAAGCCCGCTGTCCCGACGGGACAGATTCTCTGTTTTCGGGTTTTGGGAGTAGTTTGCGAAGTTGGGTAGATGAGCGTTCTTGCACTGTTTTGTAGGCAAGTTTTGAGTGTGTTGTACCTATGTGCAGGTGGTGTGACCCCGGGAGTGCCCTCAACCTCTCGCCACTCCGTCGCTCACGCACTAGTCCAAGAAGGAAGAGACCTGGGAGTCGGAGTCTAGTATGTGCGAGAATTACTCAGAGCTATTCTCATCATCAGGTATGAAATGTGAAGTTTGATTCTCTTTATGTTGTTCGTTTGCGTAGTGGTGTGTCACGGATTCGGGGTCGAATCCTGTTAAGGGGGGAGTATGTGACACTACGGAATGATGGATTTAGACATTTTCGATTCCAGCCTTACGGTATGATTTTTGTATCATGTTTTTGGGCCGTTTCCGGGAGTTTGGGCCTTTCCGGAGGAGTTTGGGCCTTGGAGGATCTAGCTCGGGCCATGGGGGACCTTCGTGGGCTGAAGTGGGGGATCCTTGGCCCAAGTGAGGGAGGGTTTTGGGCAGCAAGCCTACTGCCCATGCGCCCCTAGCCCCACACCTGTGCCCCACCCCTCCCTCCTCAACCCTAGCCGCCCCCTAGCTCCTTGCGCCTCCACCCCTTCCCCCTTCCTCCTCCACATCCCCACCTCCCCTAGCCGGCCCTAGGAGAGATCCACCCCCACCCCTTGCTGCCACACCCCTCCATTCTGCTATCCTCACCATTGGGAAGTCCCGCAATGAGGGGATCCAGCGGATTTGGTGCGAGGAAGGAGATCGGGGGATCGGGGGGAGAAGGTTTCGTCGATCGAACGGTTCTTCGAGGGAGGTAAGCGTTGGTAAATCCATTTTTACGGTTATGCTGCTGGTTAGAAGGGGGATTCTATGCGTAAGATCTATGTTTAGGTGCTGTTCCTAGTTGGGATTAAGAAAATTGCAATGCTTTCCCACGTTCTGTCCTCGGGCAGATTTGCATCCGGACCTAGGGCTTGAGTTTTGGCAATTTTAGACACGTTTTCTGATCGGTCGGTTGTTACTAATGTTGTAGGTAATTAAATTATATTTAATTGGACACAAAGAACGTTAAATTCCGTCAAGCCATTTAAAAGTTATGGATGTTTTACCGAACGTTGTCAAATCTGTGACGTGATTGGGAAAGATCGCGTTCATCTGTAGGTTAGACAATTTTAGAAGCCGATTCAGTCTTCGTGACTACTTAGAAAAAGCTAGGAAATTTCCTAAGCTTCGAGAAAATGTGCTCGTTTACTTGATTTGGAGTATTAGAACTCAAGTTATGCTAGTTGGAAGCCTGCTGTCCCGACGGGACAGATTCTCTGTTTTCGGGTTTTGGGAGTAGTTTGTGAAGTCGGGGTAGATGAGCGTTCTTGTACTGTTTTGTAGGCAAGTTTTGAGTGTGTTGTACCTATGTGCAGGTGGTGTGACCCCGGGAGTGCCCTCAACCTCTCGCCACTTCGTCGCTCACGGTTGAAGGCAAGTGTATTGGGATGGGTTTGGGTGTTGGATGATTATTAGACTAGCATATGTGCAATATGGTTACATGATGTGTTAACTTGCCATGCTTGATATTTGCTTATGATATGATGAACATGGTTACATATTGGCTATCAAATTGTTGTATTAAATGTTTATGCAAGTTTATACATGTTAATGTCATATGTGCATTCATAATGGAAGAGGCGTCCCATTCTGATGCGGGCCTCTATGTTCACACGTAGTGAACACGAAAGACCTACCTCGTAGTCCCATCCATGGTTGTGTATGGGAGCGAGTCAGTAAGAGTAGGAACCCTCCTTCTACGGGATGGAAGGGGAAAAATGGTGCACGCCGACGGGTGTGCACTCGGCAATACCGGTATGTGCTTCGAGTAGACATGTGCATTGAATTGCATATATGATGATGTTAATGAGATGTATACAATGTGAATATGAAATCATTATGATGTTGAGTATGAGATGTAGTGATGATGGTATTGAAAACTGTTTCCTTGTTCCATTGCAATATACTTGCCGAGTGATGAACTCACGCTTGTGTTTTATGATGTTTTTAGGTACCATGAAACCGGCTTGTGGGAAAGGGGCTTAGCGACACACCTTCACATAGCGTCATTCCTTTAGACAACTACATTTTACCTTCCGTAGTTGTGATAATAAGTTTATTGCGCTGTCGCTTGAAATTTTTCTTAAGTGTGTGCTTGGTCATAGCATTTTCTTCGTTTTAACTTGTGAAGTAGTTGAATTCATTATTCAGGACTTAAATTGTTACTATATCTCTCATAATTGCTGTTTTAGATGTCTTTCTTTATGATATATCTTATGATACTCTTGCTGTTGCTCCGAACCATGGAGAAACAAAGGAGATGCTGTCGAAATTTTCGGTTAAAGCCTTTGTGCCCTTGCTGTAATTTGTCTTTAATTGTGGTATTTAGTTGCTGCTTCTACTATGTTTGGTGACATCCAGGGCATACTAGATGCTAGGGTGTTACAGTTGGTATCAAAGCGGGCTTTAGGTCATTGGAACATGTATTTTAGTGTGAAACCTAAGGTTCAACTAAAATGTGATGTGGGATAACCTAGAAACATGGTTTAGGTTATAATTAAAACTTTGCCATAGGATAGCAACATTAAAACTTGCATATGTCGAATAATTAATTTAAAATTTGACACACTTGGTTGCACAGTAGGATGGGGTTTTGGTTTATCATTGCATTGCGTCTGATTACTTGATGGACACTATGTATATGTTGATGTTTGATCTTTGCTCTTGTTTATATTGATGTTGTGCTTATGATTATGTGATTATGTGGTTGTGTGTCTGTAGCAGCCATGCCGAGGGGTAGAGGCCATGGTCGCCGTGGCCGTGGAGGCCAGGGTCGAGGTGGGAGTCACCCATCTCAGGGAGTTGCTGAGTCTGTAGCTGAGGGAAGCGCTTCGCTCAATGCTCATGGGCTAGCGCAAGAGATCCTAGTGCTACAGTCGGGGACTGAGGTGCCAGCCGCCACTGCGGCCTTGTTGCAGGCACTGCAGAGGGAGGTCTAGGAGCTGTGCCAGCAGGTGCAGGCAGACCCTGTTGTTGTGCCTCCCCCTGCAGCGGCCCCAGCCGCTGCCCCCGCTGTGCCGGAGCCGAGCATGAGTTTCCGAGAGTGAGCATGAGCCAGTGCCGGTGCCGGAGCCGAGCATGAGCCACCGCTCTTGGACCAGTCACCTAGGAGGACTTTGGGGCTCGCTTACGAGCCAGGTTCTACCCGGAGTCCTTTCTGGAGAGGATGGAGCATACTCTGACGACTCTTTCCCAGGGGAAGAAGTTGGTGGCAGAGTATGAGACGGAATTTAATAAGGTGGTGCGCTTCATGCCGGCTGTGGCAGTAGATGACAGGGAGAAGATGAGGAGGTTCTGTAGGGGTCTCAATCAGGAGTTCAGAGTTGTCATATGGGCGACTGTCCCTTGTGACTTGTGCTCCGTGGTGGAGCAGGCGAAGGGCATGTAGCTCGAGTTGGAGCTCTCCAGGGATAAGCAAAACCTTGGAGGTTCAGGGGTTCCTATGGCCTCAGGCGGGGGCCAGAAGAGGACCATTCGTGGAGGTGGTGGGTCTTCTCAATGACCCACCTTCAAGAAGTTCAAGGGGGGACAGGGTTCCTCCTCAGGGTTAAGTTGAAGCTGCCCCAGCCATCTTCCTCGCGGGTGGCTATTCGTCCTGTGCCAAGGTAGGGCATGATCTGTTTCAAGTGCGGTGGTGGACACCGTGCTGCGGAGTGTGTTTGGATCGGGGATTGCAACCACTATGGCAAACCCGGCCATATGGGACGAGTCTGCCAGATGAATCCCGGTAGCATCATCAAGTGGGAGACGGTGCCTTCTCCTTCCACTCCAGCGGCGTCTTCCAGAGGGTCACAGATCTTTGGCGGCCCTCGCTCCCCGCCGCTTTGTTTGGCGCCACCGGCGCTCATCGGTGCTCGCAGCCGTTGGCTCCCCCTCAGCTACCCCCACCGCCCCCAGCTTTTTTGGGGCATCAGCCGAGTGTTGGGGCTCCTGCTGCCCCGGCGCCACCAGGAGTGTACGCCTTGCCGACCGCCGAGTCAACTGGGCATCCAGATGTGGTTTCAGGTACTTTGCTTGTGGATTCAGTTGATGCCTTTGTTCTGTTTGATTCCGGAGCATCCTATTCTTTTGTGTCATCTGAGTTTGCTAGTAGAGTTAAGTTGGGAGTTCAACGGATTTCTGTGTCTATGATAGTCAGTTCTCCTAGGGGTATGATTGCTAGTTCTTTGGTTTGCCCGGGTTGCACTATTACCATTGATGATGATGTTTTCTTTGTCAATCTTATGGTGATTCAGTTGGCTCCTTTTGATGTCATTTTGGGCATGGACTGGTTGCATCAGTACCGTGCCAAGATCTGTTGCTTTTAGAAGACAGTTACCTTGAATCGTCCAATGCCAACACATGGCACAAATTTATCTTAATTGCCAACACATAGCACGACAGCTGAACACAACCGTGTTAACACATGACAAGCATTGAATCATCTGTAGGGTAACTTCTATTACCAAATTCTTTATTTCCTTCTATTTTAATGAAAATGTGAAAAACAAATAACTAGTACAAGTTCACCAAGTGCTCGTGAACATGAGCGCGGCTAATCGATTAGTTTTAACTCTGTAGAGTTGTACAGCTTTACTCGCAAGGAATGATTATCTCTTTTGGCAATGCATATTTAACACACTTCCTTTAGTGTGCCGCAAAAAAATCATATATAACTTTTACATTACTTAATCTCAACTCTGCACCAACCCGGTGACATCAACCTTTGCTCTTGCGGCAGAAACACTCACCCAAAGCATAACAATTCATAACATTCATTCACACTGGTAGTCAGTCCCTGCCATACACGTTTTGTAACACCCCAATTTTTTCTTGTATTTAAAGTGTATTTGTGAATTTTTGGGATTTTCTTGAATTTAGTTGGATTTAATTTGAATTAAGCCACTCACCTTATTATTTAAATTAGTGGGGGCCCACCTGTCAGTCTCGGGACTATTTCATTGACCTGGTCCACGGTGAACCCGAACCGGGCGTGGACTAAGTCCATAGACCCGAGGTGATGTGGCCGCTCCATAGAGCGACACGTGTCGACTGACGTAATGCTGATACAATAAATTTGATTTTCCAGTAGAAAAATAATTCATTTAATTCGGGTTTTTCTTTTATTTCTATTTTCAAAATTTAAATTGCTATAACTTGGGCATTTGAACTCCAATTGAGGTGATTCAAATTTCTAAAGATGTGTAAAATTGAGTTCTATTTAATGGTGGATTTTATTTAATTTTTGAAGTTGAGTTGATATCTTTTTTTGATATTTATTGTGTTTTCGTTCGTTACACGTAGATGTCGAGGTGCCCCAAGGCTTCGAGGGTGAGGTGTTGGCTCAAGAAGAAGGTTCGGAGCTCAATCAGGACCTATTCCAAAGCAAGTTATACTTTCACCATGTTGATCCCATTTTTGAAATTACTGCATGTTAGTTTAAACTAAAATGCTTTCAATTAATTTGGTTTCTAGCTACACAGCCATTTGAATTATGCTATTTGTTTAATTATTTGTATGCCCTAATTTATTTTGTTATCCTAGATTGTGGAATATAGTTGGGTGTAAATACCTTGCCAATAGGGGTTAAGTAGACTGTAAGTAATTTGCTTAGCCAGGCATCGTGTTATTGATATAATTTTGGAATGCAAACTTAATATTGAATAATGGAATATGGAATGAATTTTTGAATTAGTGTGATGTTGCCACATGATGACATTAATATGTAGAAGCCTGTGTGGGTCTACATGGATGTTGAATTATTGTTAGCATGTGTTGCACAGTAATCAACTAGGGTGGGAAATGATTTAGACGGGCAAGTGGTACGAAAATGGTGGGCCTGTGTGGCAATGGGTGAAGAGTGGTTGTGAGGGCTGTGTGCCATATGAGTGTTGGAAGTCTTGCCTCGGTCATCTAAGGACTTAACCTTGCAAGCCTTTAAACTGAGTTAATCGTAGAACCACATGTCTAGTATGGGACAAACCTAGTTTAGTAGGGTTCTGATATCTTTTCTTTGATACCTCAGGGCGACAGTTACAAAGGGGTGTAATTGTGTGGGGTATCGTGCCTGTGCTGCGGCTTGGTACCCATCCAACGGTGTTTGCCGGTCCTGTACTTCGGCTATGTATGAGGGAAGTGATAGTGAAGGTAATGCCGGAGAGGTTCATAGGTTGGGATAGAAGTTCCTGGAAGACTTTGTTACGGTTAATCGCCTGTGTGGTGAGCGATTGTATCTTGTGGGCAAAGTGTATAACCTCTACAAAGTGTAAAAACCTATTCGAATAACCGTGTCTACAGCATTGGACATTACTCGGGGATTACAGTCAAGGGTTAGATCTTCCTAAAATTTAACTTGGTTGTTGGATACTTGGTAAACAAATGATGAAATTGATTAAGGTTGACAAATGCTTTACTTGAGAATTTATTATGAAATGTATTATTGTTATTATTGTTTACTGCTTTACAATCTACTACTGTACTTGAGAATGTCGCTTTACTGCAAATGAACCACTTCAGCCTATTTTTTGGAATAAGCCATGCATGTAGTTATTAGACTTGCATTCTGCGCATTACCTGCTGAGTGCTTAAGTACTCACCCCTTGTAATAACACAAACAATAGTTGAGGAGGGATCAATGCCAGCACTGGTGGAGGAGTACCAGGAGGAGCCGTCAAGCTAGGGAGCAAGCTCAATCAGTTGCTTGTGGCATATTGGTTGGCGCCACGAGTTTATTTACTTCCACTGCAGTTTATTTATTTAAGACTTTACTATGCGAGGCTTATCTTTGTAAGTTGACCATAAGGTTAACTCAACCGCTTTTGTTCTAAATAAAGACTATTTATTATTCCGCTATGTATGATTATGATATTCATCTATGTTGACATGGTGTGCACTAGCGTGATCCTAAACTAGTGTGAAAAACACCGAGGGTCCGGATTTGCATATTTGGGTCCCGATATTCAAGCTTCATTGATTTTGGTGATTAGTTTTAGATTAAAGCTTAATCCATGTTTAATGACAAATCTAATCTTTTATGAGAGTAACATGTTTGTTGAGCTTATTATTAGTAGCCTCATATTTAGATGGAAAATGGAAAACCCATGGTATGTAGGCATATTCATTGTAGTATTTAATTGCATACTTTGGATTCAAGTTAAAGTATGAATTTCCCCATTGCTTTAACCATAAAATGTGCATCATGTTTCTCAATACATATTTATATGGATGCATATATCTAGGGGCAGTTCACACTCTAATTTGAAGTTTCATTAGTTATTTTTTAGAGAAGGTGTTCTATGGAGCCCGCTGAGACTGGCAGCACTGTCCAGTGGGGCCGGTACTGCTGCTCGAGCGGTACTACCGGGCCCTAGAGGGCATTAGTACTAGGAATATAGTTGTTAAGCCAACCTTTGAGTCGAGGCTAGTAGTATCGGGCCCTAGAGGGTGGTAGTATTGGATTTGCTGGTTTTTGGTAGTTTTGCCCCCCAACGGCTAGATTTTGTGGGTGGGTGGGGGGGGGGCTATAAAATGACCCCTTGGGGGGGGGTATTTGTTGGTGGTTGATGTTGTTGGCTTAGTTTGGGAGGCATGTGCATGTGTTGCACTCCTTAATTTGGTGTTTGAGCTAAGAGTAAGCCCTAATTGCATGTGTTGCAATTAGGAAGAGGATTGTGAGCCTCTTATGCATGTTTTGCACTTGAGAATGATCATGTTGCATGTGTTGCACTTAGGAGGTCAACAGAAGCGCATGTGTTGCACTAGGTGAAGCTCGAGTAAGAGGCTCGACTTGTTATACTTGGAAGTTGACGCCTCCTAGACAGCGTAGAGCGTCGTGCATGGGAGCTCTCAATGGAGTTATGAAAAGCTCTGGCAAAGTTTGTGAAGGTTAGAGTTTAGCCTACCCGAAGGGTTGAAAAACTATCACTAGTAGATTGAGGCGGGTGCTCAAGTTTTGAGCCAGTTCATTGTGTTTGACTTGCCTCAATGTGGATTAGGGGAGACCGGCAAATCTCCGAGACTACAGGAAAAGTTGGTGTATCTCTTATGCTTTTACATTCTTGCAATTCTTATTCTTATCGTTACTTGTCTTTAGAATTACAATATCTTGTGTAGAAACATAATTTAGTTAGTACACTAGTGAGTCTAGTTGATTTAAATTTTAATTGTCAAAACTTTTGTCTTTTGCTTTCGTATTTTATTTAGGTTTTGACGTAGGATTGATCAATACGTATCTAGATAGTGAGAGATTTTTAAAACACTTAGAACCCGAGGAATTTGATCATTTGCCCTGAAGTTGACCGGCCTTTGATTATTTACCCAAAGTTGATCGGTCTTTGATCATTTATCCTATGATGTCTCACTAACATGTGGCCCCAGGACACGCATGTCAGTGAGACATCATAGGACAAATAATCAAAGGCCCATCAACTTTAGGTAAATGATCAAAGGCTGATCAATTTCGAGGCAAATCAGTAATTTTTCCAGGAAACCCCCTATCCTCGACCCAACATCATGAAAGCCAGAGAGAGAGAGTAGCGTCCTCCCGATCCTGAGTGCCAGTAGTCCCGAGTAGTAGTGCCCCCCAGCACTGGCGATGGCGGCCAGCTCTCACCCCAAGCAGATCCGAGCAGCAATGGCCAGATGCGAACGGCCCTGAGCAGATCCGAGCTACGGTGGCTGAATCTGAGTGGCGATGACCGAGCAACAGCTCCCCCAAGCGGACCCGGGCAGCGGTAGCTGAGCAACGTTGCCCCCCAATGTCACGTACTTGTACTCTCGATCGCACGACTCAGGAGAAAAGAAGGGGAAGGAACCCTTAGCGAGAGGAGGAGGAACTTGGGAAAGGGGAAGAATAGGAATTAGGAATTAACAGTCGAACATTCACCGCCATTCTGAAGTTCTGACCCGGTTTAAATAGCAAGACCTGGCATTCCACCACAGTGCTCTATTACATGGGCTCAACCCAACATTCTCAGCCCAATTACCAACCCCTAGCTGTTGTCATCACATTCCCCCCCGCTTAGCAATGGCTTGACCCCAAGCCGCCGATGACGGAAACCTGCGACGCAGTTCCAACGCCGACTCCCATGTTGCCAACGGCATGAAAATGCCAGTCCATGCGATCCGCTCCCTAGATGACGTAGCTCCTCCTCGTAGGATCAATTCATGCTCCAGCACCGCTGCTGGCTCCAATGGAGTGGCAGCATCCCAGTGAATGGAAGCAATGTCACAGTCCACCGTAGTGTCCAATGGAATATGTTTCTTCAATTGTGAGACATGAACCACCAGATGGATCTTACTGCCTGGAGGGAGGTCCAATTTGTAAGTGACTGTCCCTATTCTCTAAAGAATCCTGTATGGGCCAAAAAACCAGAATGCCAATTTTTGATTATGCGGAGTTGCCATAGATGTCTGAATATACGGTTGGAGCTTTAAATACACCAAATCCCCTTCCTCAAAAGAACGTTCCGAACGCTTCTTATCTGCCTGGGCCTTCATCCTTTGCTGAGCTCTCAACAGTTGCTGCTGTAGGAGTTTTGTGAGTAACTCTCTTTCCTAGAGCCAATTTTCCAGGTCAGGCACGGTGCAAGCACTTGCTTCTGTAATGCCGAAATGCCAAGGTTTATGACCATACAACACCTCAAAGGGGGTCTTGCCAAGCGCCGAATGATAATTGGTGTTATACCAAAATTCTGCGAGAGGTAACCATTTTGCCCAATGTGCTGGTTTGGAATGAACTGCACATCGAAGGTACCCTTCAAGACACTGGTTTAAGCGTTCGGTCTGGCCATTAGACTGTGGATGGTAAGCATAGCTCATGTGAAGTAAGGTGTCTGTCAGCCGAAAAAGCTCTTGCCAAACATTGCTTGTAAAAATACTGTCCCTGTCAGAAATCAATATCTGCGGCATGCCATGCAATTTATACACATTGTTGAGGTACTCCTGAGCTACCTGCAGAGCTGTGAATGGGTGGGACAATGGAATGAAGTGCCCATATTTAGTGAATTTGTGAATGACTACTAATATGGCATTGTATTTGTTAGAAGCAGGTAGCCCTTCAATGAAGTCCAATCTGACTATTGACCAAGCCTGAGATGGGACGAGTAGCGGCTGTAGGAGACCTGGTATTTTCACATGCTCTACCTTCGCTTGTTGGCAGATGTCACAACTCTGCACAAAACTTGTCACACTCTTCTTCAAATTTGGCCAGGCAAACAAACTTTTAATTCGGTGATAAGTGGCATGAATCCCTGAATGACCGCGTATCCCACTGCTAAGTAGTGCCTGCATGATATGATTTTGAGCCACTCTTTTGTTGCCAATCCACACTCTGCCTTTGTATCTAATGATGCCCTCATGTAACTGAAAGTCTTTATTGCCGTTACCCGTTACACTAAGTTCGGTCAGTATCTTCTGAGCATCCGGATCATCCTTGTATCCTGTGGCTAAATTTTCCATCCAAGCCGGAGTAGAACTAGAAATGGCTGACAACTCGTGCTGGACCGGCAACCGCGATAATGCGTCCGCAGCTGCGTTAGAAGCTCCTTTCTTATACTGTATGGTGTAATTAAGCCCCATCAATTTCACAAATGCTTTGTGCTGGATACCCGTGCTCAGCCGTTGGTCTGATAAGTGTATAAGACTCTTCTGATGAGTGCGTATGATGAAGTGAGATTGCTACAAATAGGAATGCCATTTCTCCACTGCCATGATGATAGCCAAACACTCTTTTTCATATGTAGATAGTGCTTGAATTTTGATGTTGAACCCTTTACTGAGGAATGCCACTGGGTGATCATCCTGCATGAGAATAGCCCCAACTCCATAATTGCAAGCATCAATCTCTATTACGAATGTTTTGGAAAAGTCAGGTAGCGCAAGAACAGGGGCGCGCACCAATGCCTATTTCAGTATCTCGAAGGCTTGCTGCATCTTTGGATTCCAATTGAACACCATTCCCTTCTTGAGAAGTTCAGTGAGCGGTCGACTAATGAGACCGTAATGCTTAATGAATTTGCGATAATATCCCGTGAGACCCAAAAATCCACGCACTTCTTTTACATTCCTTGGAACCAGCCACTGTAATACAGCCTTGATCTTGGAGCTATCAGTAGATACTCCCTGTGGTCCAATAACATGACCCAAATACTCAAGCTGTTGTTGCGCAAAAGAACACTTAGACATCTTTACTGACAGGCTGTTGTGTTGAAGCAACTGCAACACTTCCTGTAATAGCTTAACATGCTCATCCAAGGTGGCCGTATAGATTAGGATGTCATACATAAAAATAAGCACTCCCCTTTATAGGTGTGCCTCAAAGATTTGATTCATGATACTCTGAAAGGTTGCCGGTGCGTTGGTTAGCCCAAATGGCATGACCAAAAATTCATATAACCCTTGATGAGTCTTGAATGCAGTTTTATGTTCATCCTCTTCTGCAACTCTGATTTGATGATAACCGGAGCGCAAATCCAATTTAGAAAACCACTGTGCACCAGCTAATTCGTCCACTATTGGCATTGGGTGCTTGTTTTTTATGGTGATGGCATTCAATTGTTTGTAATCGACACAAAATCGCCAAGAGCCGTCTTTTTTCTTTACTAATAGGACTGGTGATGCATAAGGGCTAGTACTACGCTGAACAATGCCTGACCGAAGCATCTCACACACTTGGTGCTCAATTTCATTTTTTTGCTTGGGGGAGTATCTGTAAGGTCTGACAGAAATTGGTTGCGCGCCCTGTACTAATGGAATTTGATGATCATGTGGACGTCTAGGAGGTAGACCTTGTGGTTCCTTGAATAGGTGAGAAAATTCCTGAACCACATGCCACACTTGGTCCGGCATTTCCCCTCTTGTCGGATGATCAATAGTGTGCGCTTCCAGTTCGGCAGTTGCCTGTCGCACTGTAACTCAATGTGAGATAGCCCGTTGTCTGATCAGCCCTTGTAACTTGTGGGCTTCAATTGGTTTACAATGCACTGACTTATCATTGATACCCAACAACTTGATGCGCTTTCCTTTGTACTGAAATTGGAGGATTTTGAGACGCCAATCTATCCACATCAGACTGTGCTCCTCCAACCAATCAGCTCCCAAAATCACATCATAATTACCCAAAGGTACCACTCGCACGGCATGAGTGAATGTATGCCCTTGTATAAACCACTCTTAAGACTGGAACTTCCTGAGGACAGCACATAGATCCACCATCCGCCACTACATAGCGCACTTCATCAATTGGCTGCACCGGCAACTGTAAATGCTGTACCACCTATTGATTAATGAACGAATTCACTGCTCTCGAATCAACCAAAATAAGTACCTTATTTTTTCCAATCATGCCCGACAATTTCAGAGTGTGTCTCTTAGTGACCCTCGGCTGCACAGCTCCTGTTATAGCCATCACTGCTCCACTTGGTTCCTCATCAGATTCACTAATATTGTCAGCCTGCTCGGATTCTATCTGCAATGTCTCGAGCAACTCTTCAATTACATGTATGGACACCTTCTCTGGGCAACTATGTCCATTCTTACTCCATTTTTCTCCGCATGTAAAACATAACCCATTTGTTCGACGATAAGCCTTTAGAGCTGCCAATTTGGCTTCAGTCTGGCCCCCTTCTTGTTTCTTCAGACCATCATACCTTTTTGTCTCCTCACCTTTATCTATCAACTTCAACTTGTCATGACTTGGATGGGACTTGGGAAATCCTCGCGGAAATTCGCGCATGTCCATCCTTCCAACTGAACCCTTTTGTTTGGAATCATGTTCTTCTTCTTGTAACAAAGGTAAAGCGCTTGTTGTATCTACATCCAGATGGCGATGAAGCCAAATTGCTGAACAAATATTGGCGTGCAGACCTTCCAAATATTCATGAACAAAAAAGATTTCATCCAACGTAGGGTTGTACAACCATAAATGGTGTCCAATTTCTTCAAACTTGTCTGTATACTCACTCACTGACCCGATCTGCTTCAGATTTCTTAACTGTCGCCTGAAGTACTGGTACTTATCTCTTGTAAACTTGTCATTCACCATCTGACATGGTTCTCCCCAATCCTCCACTCTTCCCTTTGCTTCAACCTTTTGGAGCCACAAGGCTGCTGATCCAGAAAAATGCAAGGCTGCAAAACGGATCTTCAAACTCTCCTGAACCCCATATACATCAAAATATATTTCACACCTCTCTTGCCATAATCTTGGATTATCACCATTAAATCTTGGAAAATTCATCTTGGGCAAGTGATTCTGCCCCACACGCGGAGATGCCTGAACCTGATTACAGATTTCTCCCCGCCCCTCATCTAACATATGAAGATTTGGATGAGAGGAAAACATAGCACCTTTGCCAGGGATTGGTGGAGGTATCCTGAAAATCCCTTCAGCGTTTCTTCGCTTGAACAACTCCTCTCGACGACCCATGTTTGGATCGCTCTTGATTGAATCTGCCGGCGATCCCATCACCGCTTGAGTGACACTCGATGGGGGTAGTTGATGGCCCGATTCCTCTGGAGGGTTCAGAAACCCGAGGTTGGTCGCCTTTGATTCCAGTGTATGCACTCGCTCCTGAATCCGTCCTTGGTTTTCTTTTACCTCGTCGATCGTCTCTTGGAACACTTTAAACTGATCACATAACTCTTTCAGCATCGCGGCCGTGGCGTCTTCCTGGACCTCCATAGCCAACAATATCTTCGTTGCTTGCTTCTCAAACTGTGTCGGTTTCTTCCGCGGCGCTAGCGTGCAGCGCGTGGTGGCTCTGATACCAGATTGTCACGAACTTGTACTCTCGATCGCACGACTCAGGATAAAAGAAGGGGAAGGAACCCTTAGCGAGAGGAGGAGGAACTTGGGAAAGGGAAAGAACAGGAATTAGGAATTAACAATCAAACATTCACCGCCATTCTCAAGTTCCGACCCGGCTTAAATAGCCAAACCTAGCGTTCCACCACAGTGCTCTATTACATGGGCTTAACCCAACATTCTTAGCCCAATTACCTACCCCTAGTTGTTGTCATCACACCCAACCCCCGAGCGGATCCAAGAAACAGTGGCCCAAGTAGAGGCTCCTCTGAACGGATCGGAGTGGCGGTGATCCAAGCGAGGTGGCGGAGACGACGGCGGTTCAAAGGTTAGGGCTTGATACCATCTAGGTTTTGGAAGAAATTGTGTGTATCTTATTGGACCCCGCACTCTTTATTTATAGCGAAGATTACAACCGTATCAGAATCTAACTCTATTTCTAACTTTCGATTTTATCTCTAATCTGAACCGGATAAATCCAGGAGGTCCCTGTGCTGCAGGGTACCTACCTACCATGTAATTTTTGTAACAATTTTTGGCTCAGCAATAAAGATGTTCAGGAGGAGGCTAAAACCCTCCCTTGATTCTCCCAAAAGAAAATATTAATCCTTTCTTTTATTTTTGGATAACTCATACTAATATGTGCAAGTACATACATGAGGGTAACGTGTCAGGCAAAAATGGTTATACGTTACCAACAAGTGTGAGCAACAACTTGCCTGGGTCTGGTAGTTCCAAATGCCAACCTCTCTATTTTGCTGCGTCAAAATCCTGTGATAGGCAAGAAGAAACTTGTCATAGAAGTAGCACCCTTCGGTTTATATCCTCTCACGAAGAAATACACTCACCATGGCTCTGTTGGATGCACATCTAAGGATGACACCATGCCTATCTCGGATTGGATCTGGTTGCAAGCACCCAACGAAGCTGGTAAAAACATTCGAAGAAAAAAGGCAAGGACATCACATATATGGGGAAAAAAAGGCATTTGCGTACCATGATTCGGCGTTTCATTGGCTGCCGCATCGACGGATCATCACCATGTACAATCACAGCCACCGAAGAAAACGCAGCAAAATCCTACACGAGTAGATAATAAGCAATAAGACAGAATATCCGTAATACTATATATATGCATGTAACCTTGTTCATGTTTCAATATGTTGTTAGTACTGGTGTAACACTTTGTCTTATGGCTAAAGGCCACACAGTACAAGTCTCACTACCAATGTGTTGATTGGATTTATTTGTAAATTTCTCATGTCAGTTGCCCAATCTTAAGAATAGCTACGATGATCAACTGCATCCCCTTGCAAAAAGGAAAACACTATACATGGAATAGCATTTTTGTTGTGCCACAGAAAGTAACACCCACTTAAAAGGAATATAGCTGAGATCCCCAGTTAGGAGTGTGAAAATTTTTTTTGTTCCATCACTGAAAAAATGTGAATACGTGTTTGTTTAAGCGGATCTAGGTGGGGTGCTATGTATGCACCGACACGTGTAAAAATTTGAAAAACGTTAGAAGATCACCGCTTCAATGGGTTAAATTTGTTGGTTGAATTGATTTTAATTTTAGTGGTTTGGGATTTATAAGATCTTAGAACTATTTGTATTGTAATTTTTAGCAAATTTTATATATAAATAATATATTTATAATGTCACGAAACCATGGTAGAAGACTGTAAAGTTCACTCCTGCCGCTATGTATTCGCCAAGTATCGCGGGAACTCACCTCAGATGTGGTCTTCCCTGATCCTGGTGGTTCGTAAAGAGCCATCAATTCCACCTGATGCACCTCACGGCCCTTCTCTTTGGCTTTCTTGAACTGAAACTCCCATTCTTCCTTTGCTGGGTATAAACTTGTCCACCCTACGTACCCAACAGCTATGCAGCTCTCGAGGATGAAATCCTCGCAGTTCCTCGCTGGTGGATTGCGCATTGTCAGGGCAAGAGTGTGCCTGCACCTTGGAAACACAACGCCATAGAGCGGCCCCATGAGGTACTCCTCCGTGATCAGGAGCCTATAGATGACGAGATGACCCGTTCTGTTGATTAGGTGCAGCGGGCTGGAGATCATCGATTTGTTTGGCTCCAAGCCCAAGAGGAACCGGAGCTGCAATGGCTCGACGCTGAGGATCTCACTCCCCAGGCCGCGGCTTATCTGCAATGAAACTACTGCCATTACTCTTTTTCTCATTTTATTTTTACCACTAATGATGCTCTTTTTCTTTCTTTTATCATTTCCGTCAATTAACCGTAAGGTAACTATGAGTTGATAGTCTGTTGACTGTTTGTCAGTTGAATTATTTCTTCTGTTTTTAATTTTTTAAAAGATAACAAATGAAGTTCAATTCTTTTGAAAATTATTTGGTATGATCCTAGACTGCTAAAGATGGTATAATAAATTTTTCAAAGCACCATCAAGCTTCTATATTTTTATAAAAATCTAACAATATTTCTATTATTTTTATTTTATAAGAAATTAGAAGATTGATCATATTCTAAAAAATTTATGGTACTATATTTAGTAGACTAGGTTCATACATAAAATTTAAAAAAAGAATTGAACTTTATTTGTTATATTTCAAAAATTAAAAATAGAAAGATTGTTTTTTCTATTTTTGATTTTTTAATGATAAAACATTAAATTCTTTTCTTTTGAAATTTTTTGTATGATCTTAAACTACTAAAAATAGTAACATAAATTTTTCAGAGCAAGATTAAGCTTTTATATTTTTTATAAAAATATAAAATTGTTTTTATTATTTTATTTTTATAAAAATTATACAAGCTTGATCATATTCTGCAAAATTTATAGTACCATATTTAGTAGTCTAGGATCATACAAAAAAAATTAAAAGAATGAAACTTCATTTGTTACCTTTAAAAAACAAAAACGAAAGATGGAAGAATAGCAAAGACTAGTGGCAAAAATAAAATGAGAAAAAGAGTAATGGTAGAAATGAAATTGAGCACTTTTTCATTGGCACTAGAAATTTTTTTCTAATTTATTTTGTTCAAACAAAAGGCAAAATCTCTACTATTCATTTCAAGAAAAAAGTAATAATTATAACACCGGTTCTAAAAAAGGACACCACAAACACCGACCCAAAATGGAAGAGAAACCGATAACCCAAAAGGCGGCACACCGATACCTGCAAGCACCACAAACCACGAAACAACCAAGATCACCTAAGGCTACAAAGAGCCTACACACCTAGACCACCGAGGACCCACAAGAAGAGAGACAAGACAGTTAGGTAGCGTTTGGTTGGGTGGATGGGATATGACCATCCATGGATTTGGAGTCATCCAATTGTTTGGATGGGTGGATGGATAGGATATGGTCATCCAGTTTTTGGGAATATTTTCTCAAGATGCTGGATAAAGCCATCCAAATAAAAAGGTCGAATGTGCTCATCCAGTTTGCTGCATGAAGAGGTGTACATAGTCAAATTCAAATTTCGGCAAAGTTTTCTTGGCCAAAATTAAACTTCGCTCAAAATATGGTCAAATTCTGTTTTATAATGCAAATTTTATTCAAAAATTCAAAATGTGTCCAAAAAAATCAAATTTTGGTCAAATTTTATCCAAAAATTCAAAATTTGTCAGAAAATTTAAATTGTGATCAAATTTTGTTCAAAATTCAAATTTTAATTAAATTTTTTCCAAAAAATTCAAACCAAAATTCAAAACCTTGATTACAGCTAGCTCATCCATCTAACCAAATAAAAAATTAGCCCATTCCATCCATCCTTATCCATCCATCCAAACAAAAAAATGGCTCATCCTTATCCTCCAAATCAAACAACTACTTGGATGGCTCCATCCCATCCAAGTTGGATGGCCATATCCTATCCAATCTCATCCATGCAACCAAACACACCCTTACTTCCTCACTAAGCAAATGCAACTAGGCCTCGCCACCCGTCTTCGAAGTTCAACATGCCAGCCTTTCTAGCCGAAACAGGGCAATAATGGTGTTGAAAGCCAACCCGCCTTCAAAGTTCAACTCACCAGCCCATCCTTTCTAGCCCAAAATAAGGTTGTAATGGTGTTGAACGCCACTTCTAGACATTGTCCCTCCAAATGTTGTAAGCAACTAATTATGGCTTAATTTCCTTGATGGATAAATATCGCGAAACAAAAATTCCAAATAAGTTTGATAAACATTGTGAAACAGGGCGAGCACTTTGTTACAGACTAACGTAGCGAACTGATTTACTAACCGGAAATTCCACTTTACGCCATTACAAAGGAGCTTTTCACTGGAAAATGATAAAAACCAAATGCGTCAATAATGATTTTGATTACCTTGTCAATCTCAGTTTCCATCTCTGTCAGCTCCTGGATGATATCCACTATATTGGGCCTATTGTGCCTGTCAATCTCGATGCAGCTCAATGCTATCTCCGTGCATCTCATGACTTGTTGGCAATATGCCTCTAGTGAGGAACCACTCCATTTTGCTTGCAACCTGTTCCTCCAGTTTGCATATACCTGTGTAATACAAATGAGAATCGTAGCATAGTATTTGTTAAAAATAACCAATGATCTCGATAAAGAGAAATAGCATTTCTCACTAGATCAATAACTTCTTGGCGAGGCATTTCGGCACTTCTGGAGCGGCCCCTAGGTCCTGAGATTATCTTTATCATTACAACACCCAAGCTGAATATGTCAAACTTCTTTGAGACTACATTTTGCTCTATGTATTCTGGTGGCAGGTATCCACTGCATGGCGTCATAAACATAACAGATACAATGAATATGTAGTAAGCACATTTTGGTTGACTAGCACTCGCACGAGGCATTAAACTTACGTTGTTCCTGTAGGGCTCTGTGTGGCCCGGGTTTGGTTATTACTAAAGAGCATTGACAAACCAAAATCTGCAAGTTTTGGCACCATGTTCTTATCCAGCAATATATTGTCAGGTTTTAGGTCCAAATGGTAAATAGGTTTTTCGAACCCCTCATGAAGGTATTTTAAACCCTCACAAGTCCCCTTGATAATTTTGTAACGTGTGTGCCAGTCAAGTCCATCACATTCATCTGCAGAAATAACACAAATAGAGTACTCATGAAATGCAAATATCGACAACTATTCATCTTCACATGGTAAATAACCTTCTTGGAGAGTCTAAGTGGAGCACCATCATACCAGAAAGATGCTTCTGAAGGCTCCCATTGTGCAAATACTCCAAGCAGAGCGCTCTGGATGTCTGTTCAACAAAAATCATTCTTCCTTCGTACTCCATATGCCTGTGTTGTGTTTCATAGCAGTAGCCAATTAACTTGACAATATTTTCATGATTAAGCTTCCTAAGGTTATCAAACTCATTCTGGAAATGCTTATCGTCAAGTCCTGGCCCAACATAATGAAGCATCTTCACAGCAATATCTTCTCCATTTGTACGCTCTCCCTGTTCATTATCTATTATCAGTACTCAATACAGCTTGATTTTGTGTTAATTCTGATAATATTCGATAAGTAGAAAAATGTAAGCATCATGCTATGTTTTTTTGTTGTCGCATTTTATTTCAACGGAATATGGTGCGACAACAAAAGGTGTGGCATTCGTGTAAAAAAAGAGAAATTTCACGGTGCATTATCCTGATAGTATATAATGTGTAGTATAAATTGCATCTAACCGTTGGTTTGTTAAGGGTATTTTTAGTACTCTGCTACAGATAAAATATAAGTAAACTCTAGTTAATCTGATCAATTGGATTGAAAAAAATGAACGGTTCATATTCAATTTAGTGTACTATAAAAGAGCTTAAAAAAAGGTGTAGCAAGGTTGCCCAACTCTTCAATTATGGGCAAAAACATGCAGTGCAGGTATATTTCTCGGCACACCACACTGTGTGTTGATCACATTTATTCACAATATATAAAATTTGGTTACAAATCAGATGTGCCCTTACTCTGTAAACCTTTCCATATGCACCTTGACCAATTTTTCTCTCCTCAGAGAAATTATCTGTAATTTCTTCTAATAGTCGGTGCGTCAGACCTATTGGCTCCATAGTTGTTGTATTTTGCAAGAGCCTTTTCTGCAAAAGCAAATTAAAACATACGCTAATCTCTTACAGAAAGAAAGAAGAGTAACATTCCCTTCTAAATTACCAGCTGCCTGTTCTACTCCTTGTGCTTTGCCACTCGGTGGCCTTCCAAAGCTCCTACAAATCTAGGCTGCAACCATACACAGCCAGGGAAGATCAGCAATCACCAACGTGAGTTAACAACTGACTGTCCATGAAACAAATGTTAGGACGTATACAGCTGGGTGAAGGTTCACTTTGTGTTTGCAGCACAGTGCAATGGAACGATGAAACAATAGGCACCGAACCAGATCGATGTACTAAGCGGCAGGATCACCTGCCTGAAAGCTAGGGAAGCAATGCTAATTGCAGAAGCACGTATACTACTAACCTGGAGAGCGGAAGGCCTGCCGGCTCGTGCTCAATTGGATATGCATCGATCGAGCTCCGTTAGATTGAGGATCGTATCCACGTCAAACTATATATGCGCCGGCCGGTGCTCGAGACGATCCAGTAAGGCAAGCATGGAGATGATAAACAGTTTGGTCAACGCTAGCTCGCGTAGTAAAGCACTGCTGCATAGTAAAGAAGAAGATGTTTCAGATCTTATCCTAGCTAGTCTGCAGTAAGGCGACGGATCGATTCTGAGGCCATCACCGCGGGAGGAGATGAGATATAGGTGGGTAGCGTGTCCTGGCCGTCTGCCACTAGCCCTGTGATGCCTACCAGGCGACTATGGTCCACCACACCTCAAGTTGCAACTTGCAACTAGGGGTGGAAAAAAAACTCATGAGTTAAACGAGTATTCGCAAACTTGGTTTGACTCAGCTCAAACTCGTTCCTTAACGAGTCGAGACGAGCCGTGATTTGAACTCGTTTAGATAATAAGTTAAATGAGCCAACTCATGAGTTAAACGAGCCAACTCGCAAGTTTAACGAGTTCTCTAAGTCGGCAAGTATAGCTATATATGTGTGAGGCGAGAATGATAACACATGTCATACTGTATAATCTCAACACCAATCCTCTTCTCAGATGGCAATATCGAGTTAAAAGAGTTTAACGAGCCAACTCGCGAGTTTAATGAGTCGAGCCGAGATGAGGTTTGAGCTCGTTAAGATAACGAGTCGAGTCGAGCTGACTCGTTATATTACCGAGTTTGACCGAGTCGAGCCGAGTTAACTCGTTATCCACCCCTACTTGCAACCAACTAAGAAAATAATTAAGACGAGGACTAGCCAACGGTATACTTAAGTTTCATTAGTTTCAATGATTGGTTTTATGAGTTTCAGTGTTTAGTTTCATAAGTTTCATATTTTATCAGTTTTAGTGCTAAGTTTCATAAGTTTCAGTGTAAAATTTCACGTGTTTCACAAGTTCCAATGCATTACTACACAAATGCTCATCACAGATGGTTCTAAAACCTCATCACAGACAGTTTTGTGAACCGTCTGTAAACATTTGTCAGTGGTAACAACGACACATCAAAGCCGGGTTTCAAATCGTCGGTGAAAATTAACATCAAAAATGGTCCTAGGTTAGAACTATCTCTGATAGTACTATCTCTGATAGTACTATTAGAGACTTGGCTAGAACCGTCCCCGATAGTACTATCACACAAAGTTCTAGCCTAAAACCGTTTGTGATAGCTATATATACCTCCAAGCACCTATGAGAGCAAATATTGATGGATTCCAAGGTAAATTCCAATCCATACACAGTTTGTTCTAAAAGTTGTCATCCTCTGATTTATCTATCCACTTCATCCACAATCCTGAATGAGAATACCATAGGTAGCCTATTTTCATTCTGGTATTATGCAAGAACAGGATTATTTTCATGGTTCTCTATTCCGTCAAATATAAAGTTGATTAAGCCATCGGGTATACGATGATTTAATCAACTCTGTATTTTATGAAATAGAGAACTATCAAAATAATCCTATTTCTGCATAAAACCATAGTGAAAATAGATTACCTATAGTATTCTCATTCGGTATGAGAGGATGAAGTGAAAAGATAAATCAAAATATGACAACTCTCAAGACGAATTGTGGATATAATTGGATTTTGCCTTATAATCCATCAATATTTGCTCTCACAAATGCAAGGAGGTACTTAGTGAGCAAGACACACTACTACAGGAATGTACATCACAATCGGTTCTTTTTCGTCATCACCATCAGTTCTAGTAGCGATAGAAAGTCTACGACAGAGATGAGGAAGCCTTATCACAGTCGGTTTCGGAACGATAGTAATTATTATTCATCACAATCGGTTCTTTGTTGGAAACCGATTGTGATGAGACTATTATCACAATCGGTTCTTGTTGAAAACCGATTGTGATGATATATTATTACAATCGGTTCTTTTCGGAACCGATTGTGATAAGCATATTATCACAATCGATTCTTTTTGGGGACCGATTGTGATGAGATATTATTACAATCGGTTTTTGTTGGAAACCTATTGTGATGAGGATAGTATCACAATCGGTTCTTGTTGGGAACCGATGGTGATGAGGTATTATTACAATCGGTTCTTGTTGGAAACCGATTGTGATGAGGATTTATTACAATCGGTTCTTGTTGGTAACCGATTGTGATGAGGATAGTATCACAATCGGTTCTTGTTGGGAACCGATTGTGATGACCGATTGTGGTGGTATTTATCACAGAACATTCACAATATGACACATAACATTCACAATATGTTATCACAAAATATACATCACAATCTCTAATACATTATCACAGAACATTCACATAAACATCCAAGCATATCGCATTCAGTACACATTACATTCTAATTAATATTGTTTACATTATATATTGACTAGTAAGAGCTTGTCGGGTCTTTAAATCTACCATCCTCCACTATAACTTCTGTCCAGTACCACTGGCATATGTGGTCTCGTAATTTCTTGAGATCCTTATCGCTTAGGCTCTTCTGGGGGATATCAATGTCCTGCAGGAAAGTTTTAAAATTTGATTTTAAAAGACTGATAGTATTATGCATGTAAACAACTATCACATTGGCACTATTATATTGATAGTAGTGCAATAATCAGTTCTATACCTTAGGGAAAAGATTTGAGCCGTCGACCAGAATCAGCATGTGATGCATCACGTAAAAGCCACACAGGTCATCACACCCTTGTTGATGACACTGTGAACAAAGAAACTTAAATTAGGAAACGAATAATAGGTGTAAGAAAGAAATCCTATGATAGACACTTGTACCTTGAAGCGCTTCCACTCCAATATGTTGACTTGTTTATCATTGTGCCGGCCACCTTTCGCAATGTAAGAAAAGAAAGCCGTACATACATTGGAGAGATGCCATTGAGGTAAAAAAATATCTAACGTATTTCAATATGTACAGTGTTAGGTTAGAGGAATGTACTTAATTCTCCAAAAGAGGCTGGATCGCGTGGTCCATCGGTCTATTTTCGAGCGAGTTAAATGTGTAGACTTTGTTTACACTCGGAACAACCACAAGTAGGACCTAATGGTTGCTTATTAAACGGTAAAGAATGCAAGAAAATAAGTTCACATACGGTTTAAGTGCGTACAAGTAATTGAATTTTATAGTAGTACGTACTCCTGGTGGTACGGGAAGAGAATGAAGTCCTTTTTCGCCTCAGCATGCAATGCCTGCTTGATGTATCCTACAAGGAACTCCGATTGCAACCTAGCCATGGTCGCAAACACCATCTCGGGGTCGACAAACCCGACAAGGTGTCGACCCGTCACGGCTCGCTGCCTCATTATCCTACAAATCATGTCAATTGTTCAAAAACATAATACAAAATCATTAAATAGTCATAGGGATTAGTATGATGCGATACTCACAACGTCCAGCATCGTACAGTAGAAATATCGATGGCTTTCAAGCTGTACAAAAAGAACATATCCTCAAAACTCACTGGGAAGGTCCCATCCTCCTAGCAGTGGAAGTGTCCCCCTCGATACTTCACATTGAAATCGATGCGAGGCTCGACCTCATGTGACTTGTCGATGTACCATCCATGTAGCAAGCGAGTGCACAAGCCTAAATCATTCAATTCATTACTTGGGAGAAAAGGCTTTCCATGTATGAACAGCTTAGAATCATGAGGGGGCTCTGTGGTCTCTGACAACTTTGCCTTCTTCACAGAGGGATTCTCCGAGCTCTCCTGTGGATTTTTCGTCACCGTGCTAGTAGACCATTTGCGCACCAGCTGTGCACTCCGTTTAGGAGTCAGAGAAGTTGTAGGTGCAGCTGGAGGAGCAGGTGCAGTAGCAGGAGCAGGAGCAGGTGCAGCAGCAGGAGCAGGTGCAGTAGCAGGAGCAAGCGTAGGAGCAGGTGTAGCAGCAAGTGTAGGAGCAGGTGCATGAGCAGTAACCTGTAAAGCACATGCATATATGTAACAGGACGTGTTGCAGTATTGAAATGATGGACAAGATGCGGAGTTTTATACCTTCTGCACTATGATACCCGTTGTGGGCCACTTGATGAACGACATCTGTGCTTGCCCAAGAGTGGTGATATCTTCGTTCGGGGGGAACTCCAGTGCATGAGACAGGAAATCATCGTGGACATAGTCCACCTGCACCCTCATGTAGCCCTTCCCCAAAGGTGTACCATGCACCGTGTCATCCTCCTTGCTTGGAAATGCAACCTCGCGTCCAACCTCAATGTATAATCCGTCTTCGATTAGGACTAGCTGGCACTTGGCAGGATCCTACAAGAAGTGTGTAACTTGATCATAATCTTTGCTGTGCGCAACTTGATCATAATCTTTGTTAGCTTACTCATGTACATTTTACTCAGAAACACTTATTACCTTGAAGTGGGGACCGGGCTGATCATTTCTGGAAACGCAGCTGCTAGGGCGTATCACAAGCGAGGCTACATGACCCTGACTCTGGGAGATCATCGCCATCATCTCATCCTTTAGGCGCTCCTCACGTATAATCCATGCCTCCTCCATCCCCTGCCTCATCTCCTCCTTCACCTGGGCCCTTAGGCGCGCTTCACGTGCTTCCCATGATCTTGATCTAGCACTAGAAGCGCTCTCCTCTTGGAAGAAGGACCTCTTCGTATGCCCCGCACCTGCGGCAAGCACCTGACCCTTATGATCGGCCTTCCCGATTGTCGAAGACTGTAGGACTGAGTAGGCAACTAGAGGGGGGGTGAATAGATGCCGAATAAAATTCAACTATTTCTTTCGGAAAATTAATGACCCCTAAATAGCGGAAGAATATCTAATATCGTAGAGATAAAAAAAATAAGAACAAGAACTAGTTCTAATAAAATGACGAGCAAAACTTCTAATCAAGAATCAAAACGAAAGGAATATTGCATAAACTTCACTTTATTCCAAAGCCATCTTCCACAGGATGACACCAAAAATCTTCTAATCTCAAAAGATTAGAAAACCCTAAACCAACTAGATAGAGCACACAAGCTCTTCTTTGTTGTAGGCACCTTTTGTTCTTGTCCTTTTCCGTTGGATGGATGAGTTCTAAGCCCCTAGAACCCTCTTATTTAAAGAACTCCATAGCAGCCGATTCCTTCTTGTATACGTATCAACCAAATAGTCTCCAGCTCAACTTCGGCCAGCACGCATGGCAGCCAGACTCGGATTCACTCCTGCCGACTCAAATACCCACACGCACACACATAAGCAGCACACCACGCACACCACGCACACATGCACTCATGCAGCACACACATCATGCTGCATGCACTCACGCCACTCACACACATGCATGCGTACTCACATACACATGTATGCATGTATGAAAAATTCGTATACACGTGTACGGCCACCTGCCATCACGCTGCAACGATCGACTTCCGCAGCGCCCTTGTCCTCTAGTCCAAACGTCCCGCATGACACTCTCGACCCTCACGACCTCAGTTCCTCCCTGAACCTAGTCTCGGTCCCGTCATCGACCACGTTTGACCTCGAGCAACACCTGCACATGAACAAAAACACAAAAACAATTTCCGAGTCCAAGTCCGCGACTTGACTCAAGTTAATCCATGCAAATACTCATACGAGCATTGCATAACAAAAATAAGCATCATAAAATTCTTACCAACTTTATTTATCAAGTATCATGAAATCAACTCAGTGTCTGTTGTTTTTAAAAAAATTGTTCGCCGAAAACCCTGAAAACTTAATTTCACGAAATCATGTGTATGGCGGACCAAAGTTTTGGTCCGTCATACATGCGCAATTCAATCTTGCCGAAAGCATGTGTATGGCGGACCAAAAATTTTGGTCCGTCATACATGTGGAAATCCTGGCGCCAAAAACATGTGTATGACAGACCAAATTTTTTGGTCCGTCATACATGGGAAAAACGAAGTCGCCGAAAACCAAGTGTATGACAGACCAAACTTTTTGGTCCGTCATACATGGGAAACTCACTGTTTTCTTGAAAAAAATGTCAAACTCAAGCACAAGCACATTTTGCAAACTTAATTCTAACCAAACTGATTTCTGACCTTTTCAAATCTTCAAACCAAATTCAAATCTTTTCGAACATTCAAATACTCATCATCAAAAACACATGGATCAAAAAACAATGATCCTTCAATCTCCCCCTTGATGAGTAATTTGACAAAACACAATATAAGATTTGACAAAGATATAGAAAAATACCAAATGAAAGTTTGAGAGAGAGTTTGATACCAAAAAGATTCCAAGACCAAGTAAATCCAAATTCTCAAACAGTTTGAATTTCTCCTTTCTTTTTATTTTTCTTCTTCTTGACTTGCTCTCCCCCTTTTTGACAAAATAGTCATCAAGATTTCAAAACTCCCCCTTAATGAATGCAGTATCTCAAGCTTTGAAGTATATTCAAGGTATATAATCAAAGTAAGGCATTTGGATAGTTTTTGCGAGAGTTTTCACATTTTTGTATCAATTTATCCAATGAGAAAGCAAATTTTGAGAATATGGAGGCTCTAACACATAGAATAGTTGTTGTATAAGCAAATTAGAGCAAACAAGTAAAATGTCATAAACTGATTTTGCCAAAACTAAAAAGAAATCTATCATGAGCAAAGAGAGACTTTCAAATTCACTAATGTTTGTCTCAAGCCTTTTCAAAAATGTGAATTTCCTTTTTCTCTTTTAGCAAGTTTGACAATTTTGCTTTGTGATCAACAGGGATGACAAGTAACTGCACACTAGCCCATACTTGTGTATGAGTAGGTAGTTCTTTCTTGTATCTTTCTCAGTTTAAATTGGCAAGTGGCTTCACATTGTTCTGAACTTTTGTTTAGTCAAGTAGCCTTTTCTTGCATCTTTTGAATTAAAATCCCTGGCAAGGAAGCTGCACATTGTACTAAACTTGTGTTTAGTCAAGTAGCTTTTGCTTGCATCTTTTTCAACTTGCTTTTATCATTAAAACACTGATTTTGCTTGAGACTCATAATGATCATTTGAAGTCCAACAAAAAGCTCACACATAGTTTCTAATCAGCTCTAGCCTTTCAACAGATGACAAGAAACTTTTAAGCCTATTTCACAAATGCAATACTATAATGAACAAGAGCCAAAATATTCTCGAAAAGCATCTCAAATTGAGTTCTTTTAGTCTTTTAGTGAGAAGTGAAGCCATGTAGCATTAATTTGACTATATACACAAGAATAGTCAATCAAAGCTTTGTACTACATGGGCAATGAAAACAGGGGAGTTTTCTTTAAGTGTAACGTCAAAATAGCTCCTTGTAATAACCAAAGTCAAGTAACACAAATGAAAGAGTTAAAGTCAAGACTCCCCCTCAAATCAACCCATGGGGATGAATGATCCCAAGTTCGCCGCGTAAGAAAGCAAAGCGAGAAGAATCAAGTGGCTTAGTGAAAATATCAGCAATTTGAGCATCCGAATCAACAAATTTCAGCTCAATAGCTCCTTTTTCAACATGATCTCTAAGAAAATGATATCGAACATCAATGTGTTTAGTCCTTGAATGTTGAACAGGATTTTTAGCGATGTGAATTGCACTAGTATTATCACAAAGAAGTGGAACACTATTAAAGTTAATGCCGTAATCTCTAAGAGTTGAAGTGATCCAAAGAATTTGTGAACAACAACTAGCGGCTGCAACGTATTCAGCTTCAGCAGTAGATTGAAGTGCCAAGAAAATGACATGTGCCAGAAGTACTCTTTCTATCTAATCTACACCCCGCAAAATCAGCATCAGAATATCCTAGAAGTGTAAGCGAAGAAGAACAAGAATACCAAATGCCAAATTCAGAAGTGGAGCGAAGATACCTGAAAATTCTTTTAATTGCTTGTCGATGTGATTCTCGAGGAGAGGCTTGAAATCGAGCGCACAAACAAACTGCAAAGTGTATGTCAGGCCTTGAAGCAGTCAAGTACAGAAGTGATCCAATCATGCCTCTGTATTCCTTTTGGTCCATTTCGACACCTTTCTCATCCGGGTCCAAAATTGTTGTTGTGCTCATTGGAGTAGATACTGACTTTCCTTCTCCCATGTCGAATTTCTTTAGTAGCTCCTTTGTATACTTGGATTGGTGCAAGAAAATCCCTTCTTTCGCTTGCTTGATTTGAAATCCAAGGAAGTATGTCAACTCTCCCATCATACTCATCTTGAATTCCCTGGACATCAGCTCAGAAAACTGCAACACAAGAGAGTGGGAGGATCCTCCAAAGATAATATCATCCACATAAATTTGCACCACAAGGAATTGATCATTTGAATTTTGAGTAAATAGAGTTTTATCAACTTTTCCCATCTCAAAATTATGTTGAAGCAAGAAGCCTTTTAATCTATCATACCAAGCACGAGGGGCTTGTTTTAATCCATAAAGAGCTTTTGACAAACGATATACATGATTGGGAAATTTTTCATTTTCAAAGCCAGGAGGTTGTTTCACAAAAACTTCTTCTTCTATAAAACCGTTTAGAAAAGCACTTTTCACATCCATTTGAAATAACTTAAAACCTTTTGATGCTGCAAAAGCCAAGAGAATGCGAATAGCTTCTAAACGAGCAACAGGAGCAAATGTTTCATCAAAATCAATTCCTTCAAGTTGAGAATATCCTTGAGCAACAAGTCTAGCTTTGTTTCTAACAATTATTCCATCTTCATTTAACTTGTTCTTAAAAACCCATTTTGTTCCAATAATGTTTTGATTTTTAGGAGGTTCCACTAAATACCAAACTTTATTCCGTTCAAAGTTTTCTAACTCTTCATGCATCGCATCTACCCAAGAACTATTAGTTAAAGCATGAGTAATGTTCTTAGGTTCAAAATTTGCAACAAAAGCAGAATGCATGCATAAAAGAGTTTGAGATGAATTAGAACGTGTCACCCTTTCATGAAGACTTCCAATAATTTGTTCAGGAGGATGGTTCTTTAAAACAGTAAGGGGAGGTCCAGTTATTTCAGTCGTCGTGGGAGGTATAGGAGAATCTGAAGTAGTAGTCACATCAATTTGTTCAGGAACATCTTCCCGTTCTGTAGATATGAGCTCATCATCATCATTATCTTCATCATTTTCTTCGAATCTTTTATCAAAAAAGATTGGCTCTAAATCTTCTCGTGAACCTGAAATGTCGGGTCTAGCTCCAGGGCTAGCCTCATCAAAAGTAACATCGCATGTCTCCAACAATTTGTTAGTCGATAAATCAAGTACACGATATCCACGAGAGTGCAACGAATAGCCAAGAAAAATACCATCTGTACTACGAGCTTCGAATTTATCAAGATTTCCATGTTTAAGAATAAAGCATTTGCAACCAAACACTCGTAAGTGAGAAACAGATGGTTTACGATCAAATCTCAGTTCATAAGATGTTTTACCAATTAAAGTTCTGAGATAGACCCTATTTGATATATAGCAAGCAGAAGAAATTGCTTCAGCCCAAAATTTTCTTGAAGTGTTGTATTCATCTAGCATAGTTCTAGCCATTTGAATCAAAGTTCTATTTTTCCTTTCTACAACACCATTCTGTGAGGGAGAATATGGCGAAGAAAATTGATGTTCAATCCCATTAGTTTCACAAAAAGATTTAAACAAGGCATTTTTGAATTCTGTACCATTATCTGTTCTTATGGCTTTCAATGTGTTAGGCAATTCATTTATTAATCTCTTAATGAAGACATGAAAAAGTCCAAAAATCTCATCTTTTGAAGATAGAAAATGCACCCAAGAGTATCTCGAATAATCATCAACTATCACTAGAAAGTACCACTTACCTCCGGCCGATTGTACTCGAGATGGTCCTACTGTATCCATGTGAAGAAGTTGACCAGGGCCAGTGGTCATTATAGTAGAGATAGGAGCATGAGGGGCTCCAACCATCTTACCATGTCGACAGGAAGCAAAAACAATATTTTTGCAAGATTTTAACTTCGGCAAGCCACGAATTAAGTCTAGACCACTCAATCTAGATAACAGATCAAATCCCATGTGGCCTAACCGACGATGCCAAAAATTTAGATTTCTAGATTCTGAAGCAACAAAACAATGTGAACTTGAAGCATTGCTAAAATTTGCTATGAAAATTTTTCCAAGTCTAGATATCTCAAGAATTAAGTTTCCAGAAGCATCGAGTACTCTACATGCATTAGGTTTAAAACTCACTTCAAAGTTTTCATCCAACAATTGTGATACTGACAGAAGGTTGAATTTCAGTTTAGACACCAGAGAGACATTCTTCAAAGTAAAGTGTTCATTTACCTTCACTGTACCTTTTGCGTGGCCCAAAGAGTAGCATCTCCAAAAGTGATCGTCCTGCTCCCAGATGCTTTTGTTAGGGAGGAGAACCAACTTGAGTTGCCCGTCATGTGTTGGCAGCATCTGAATCAACAACCCGGATGTTCTCCTTCCCTTCTCGTACTCACCTACATGTTATGAGCAGAGAAGATGCCGAGGATTCATTCTTTGGGGTTAGAAAAGTATGCTTTAGGTATCCAGCCTTTGAATCACTCGACGAAAGGTGTGATCGCATAAAAACTTGTGAGAGTAATGAATTTTTGTTTGCTTTCATAGAGCTGTCACACATCGCTTTCATGACCATGTCTATGCACACACAAAGAAGTGGAAGGTGTTTTCTTTTGTAACCTAAACCTGCTTCTTCTATTGTCATAGATTGTAAAAGCCCTATTAGATGGTTTATGACGGTATGACTTGGGCTTTTCAAAATTTTTAATTTCTCAGTCATTTTAGAATTTTTAATTCTCTTTCCCTTATCGATTTTAGCTTTCAGTGTGAAGTTTTCTAGATGACCATCTTTGTGACAAAAAGTGCATTTGTACCTGAGTTTTGAAGTACTTGCTCCTTTACTTTGAGTGGGTTGAGTTTTTCCAGAAAAATCAATAGATCCAAAGAGATTTGAATTTTGTTTCACTTGGTTTAGGAGGGAGGATTTCAATTTTACCAGTACCAAGTGTTTTCACAATTACAGGAGGGTTGTTTTTCAAGTGTTCAAAGTGATCAAAGCCTATCCCACTGTTTTTAACACTTACTTTTGATTTATCAAGAATCAGATTCAAGTTTTTCTTTCCTCCAGCAAATTTTTCCAAAGTTGATTTCAAATATTCATTTTCTCTAAGTACAACAGGGCAATTTTGACATGAATCAACTTGACATTTTTTAGCCTTTTCTTTAGCTTGGACGGCTCTATCTTTGGCTATAATGGCTCTCTCTACATTGTTCTTTTCAAGTGCAATATCAATTTTCAGAATTTCACAATTTTTGCATTCTTTTGAGGTGACAGTAGAGTGAGTGAAGATAATGTGTCCAGCAAGACAAATTGCTCGTATTTTTCTTAAATTCTCTCTAGTGACAAACAATTCTTGTAACACATAAAAATGCATTATTGAGCCAAAGGCTATAGTTTGCTTGAACTTATCAACTTCACTTTTTAGCAAATTTAGCTCTTTTATCTTGCAAGAATGAGCAGCTCTAAGTGATTGCAATTCTAATGAGGACCCCTCACAATCATCACATGCATCATTGTTAGAAATAGAATTTCTAAGTTTTTCATTTTCAGTTTTCAGCATGAACAAACCATTCTCTAAGTTTTTATTTTTGAGTGAAGATTTTCTTAAAGATTTTCTCAATATGACTAAAACTTCACAAAGCTCATTATATGAAGGCATTACCTCATCACAGTCGCTGGAAGTGCTGTCGTTGTCACTAGAATCACTAGTGTTCCCTTTCGCCATGAAACACAGTCCGGTGAAATCTTTCTCGTTCAGCTTCGTTTGCTTCGCTTCCTTCTCATCGTCAGTTGAATCATCAATGTCGCTTAAGTCTAAGCGACCAATTGCAGCGAAGACTTTGTTGAGCATCTTCTTTGTTCGTTGCTTATTTTTGTCCTTGCTCTCTTTTGGCCGGAAGGTTTTGGAGGAGTTGCTTTGATCCTTCTCGTCTCTAACTTTGTTCTTGAAGCAGTTAGCACGGACGTGTCCTGCCTTGCCGCAGTTGTAGCAGTGGATGGAGGCTCCTCTTCTCTCCCTTGATCTCATGTAAGCTGCATTGACACGCTTGGAAAGAAGAGCAAGTGTATCTTCTGGTATTTGATCTAGTTGTTCATCACTAAGAGCACTCAAAGCAGCAATGGAATATGATGATGAAGAACTAGTAGCATTATCATATGAAGAATTAGCATTAAGAGCCATAGAGTTATCATTGGATGTTCTTGAAACAATGTCTATCTCAAAAGTTTTGAGACTAGAATATAATTTATCCAATGTCATTTCACTCATCTTGTGAGCCTCCCTAAAAGCAGTCACTTTCATTTGCCAGATTTTAAGATCAAGAGATGATAGGAAATGTCTAGCATTTTCAGAGTCAGTGTACTTTACATCAACAGCTCTAAGATTGTTTAAAATTCTGTTAAAGCGAGCAAAACAATCATCTAGAGATTCTCCAGAGTTCATTTCAAATCTAGTGTATTCCTTTTTAAATTGATCTTGCCTAGCTTCTTTTACAGTCACATTGCCCTCATGATAATCTTGAAGAGATTTCCAAATTTCATGAAGCGATGAGTAAATGACAGACTCTATCGAATTCTTTTCTAGCAAGTCCTTGAAGCAATATGTTTCTAGCTCTATTATTGTTTTCAACATCTTTTTCAAACTCGATTTTATCAATATCATCATTAGAAGGAAGCTCAAATGCGAATTTTTACCTTGCGCCAAATCGCGTTACCTTGAGCTTGAAGATATGCAGTCATCCGGATCCGCCAGTGGGGAAAGTCTGTGCCATCGAAGATTGGCGGCTTGTTCGAGTATTTCTCTGTTGCCATCACTTACCGTTTACTAATCACCTGTTAAGATGAATTAGTAGAACCTGGCTCTGATACCACTTGTAGGACCGAGTAGGCAACTAGAGGGGGGGGTGAATAGATGCCGAATAAAATTCAACTATTTCTTTCGGAAAATTAATGACCCCTAAATAGCGGAAGAATATCTAATATCGTAGAGATAAAAAAAATAAGAACAAGAACTAGTTCTAATAAAATGACGAGCAAAACTTCTAATCAAGAATCAAAACGAAAGGAATATTGCATAAACTTCACTTTATTCCAAAGCCATCTTCCACAGGATGACACAAAAAATCTTCTAATCTCAAAAGATTAGAAAACCCTAAACCAACTAGATAGAGCACACAAGCTCTTCTTTGTTGTAGGCACCTTTTGTTCTTGTCCTTTTCCGTTGGATGGATGAGTTCTAAGCCCCTAGAACCCTCTTATTTAAAGAACTCCATAGCAGCCGATTCCTTCTTGTATACGTATCAACCAAATAGTCTCCAGCTCAACTTCGGCCAGCACGCACGGCAGCCAGACTCGGATTCACTCCTGCCGACTCAAATACCCACACGCACACACATAAGCAGCACACCACGCACACCACGCACACATGCACTCATGCAGCACACACATCATGCTGCATGCACTCACGCCACTCACACACATGCATGCGTACTCACATACACATGTATGCATGTATGAAAAATTCGTATACACGTGTACGGCCACCTGCCATCACGCTGCAACGATCGACTTCACGCGCACTGTCCTCTAGTCCAAACGTCCCGCATGACACTCTCGACCCTCACGACCTCAGTTCCTCCCTGAACCTAGTCTCGGTCCCGTCATCGACCACGTTTGACCTCGAGCAACACCTGCACATGAACAAAAACACAAAAACAATTTCCGAGTCCAAGTCCGCGACTTGACTCAAGTTAATCCATGCAAATACTCATACGAGCATTGCATAACAAAAATAAGCATCATAAAATTCTTACCAACTTTATTTATCAAGTATCATGAAATCAACTCAGTGTCTGTTGTTTTTAAAAAAATTGTTCGCCGAAAACCCTGAAAACTTAATTTCACGAAATCATGTGTATGGCGGACCAAAGTTTTGGTCCGTCATACATGCGCAATTCAATCTTGCCGAAAGCATGTGTATGGCGGACCAAAAATTTTGGTCCGTCATACATGTGGAAATCACGAGCGCCAAAAACATGTGTATGACAGACCAAATTTTTTGGTCCGTCATACATGGGAAAAACGAAGTCGCCGAAAACCAAGTGTATGACAGACCAAACTTTTTGGTCCGTCATACATGGGAAACTCACTGTTTTCTTGAAAAAAATGTCAAACTCAAGCACAAGCACATTTTGCAAACTTAATTCTAACCAAACTGATTTCTGACCTTTTCAAATCTTCAAACCAAATTCAAATCTTTTCGAACATTCAAATACTCATCATCAAAAACACATGGATCAAAAAACAATGATCCTTCAAAGACAGGATGTCCCTTGACCCTTGGTTTTGAAACATTCCTTGCTATTTTTGCTGGCTTACCTCCTCCTACAGGAAGCGAATATAAGTTAGTGCTACAATACAATGGGAAGGGTCAGCTGCAATGTACTATGTTAGATGTCTTACGATGGTGGAGACGATCTGTGCGGTCGCAGGGTTTGGAACCACAAGCTGGCCGTCAGAGGTTTTCTTCGTCCTCGCTAATACCCAGTCGCGTGCCTGCTCCTCACATATGTGGAAGTAAGGCATCGTTGTCCCAAAGTTTGCACACTCCTCGGCTTGTTGTGTCCACTCTGCCTTCTTCCCTACATAGCCGCCGGAACTGAGGTGATGCGCGTGTGTTATGCCTCTGTATAGCGGTAATCCTCTCTCTCAGCTCCTCCGCCTCGGGCAAACTCCTCATCCTTGTGAACTCCTCCCAAACCTCGGGAGTAACAAACGGATACCTTTGGAAGGGAGTACGGCTTTTCAACACGTACTCAGCATACATCATAACCCTAAAATGCCTCAAAGCCACACCCATTCTCTTCAAAGCGTACCGTCTTGCATTGATTTCATCTTCCTCTCGTATAATCCATTTCCCCTTAACTTCGTCCCATAGCCGGTTCTTTTGCTCAGCGCTTGTGACACCTCGGAGTGTCGTATCCTTAATTTTTGAACATGATAAGGTTAAATACAGTATGAGATGTGGAAATAAGGTTAAAATCATAAGGATCGGGGGTTAATAACGTTTCCGGGCCGTTTCGGGCCGCTGGGTTTTGGGCCTTCCTGGGAGTTTTGGGCCTTGGTGGGCTTTGGTGGGATGGATTAGGACTCCGTAACGGACTAGAATTGGGTTGAGGGCTGTTAAAGGGCTTCCCCAGCCCCTTGCGCCCCACCTCCCTTATTGCGCCCCACCTCCCCTCTTGCGCCTCCCCAAGCCGTGCGCCCTCCCCAAACCGTGCGCCCCCCCCACCCCCAATCCACCTCCACACCAAATCCCCGCCACCCCTTGCTGCCCTAGGGTGGCCACCCCACCCCTGCACCTCGTGGATACATCCCGTGGAGCGAGGAGCGAGGAGCGAGGAACGTGGAGCGAGGAGCGATTCGCGAGGAGATTCGCGGAGATTCATTGGAGTTTTGTGCATCGGGCCAAGGTATGAACATGGGGATCCTTGGGGATGATCTAGGTACTGTTATTAGGGTGTTTATCAAGTTTTTAGATCAATTGGAGGCGCTGGTTTGAAGTAATTTGGGTTAGATCTAAACTTGTCCACGTTTCTGTTTTCGGGCAGATTGAGCAGTCGAACTAGGGTTCGAGTTTCCGTCGATTTAGAATCCGAATCAGACCGTACGGACTTCTAGGAAGATGTAAATAATTTAATTATCTTTCCGTGGACGTAAAGCACGTTAATTTCCGATCAGCCGTTTGAAAGTTATGGCTGTTTTACCGAGCGCCTAAAAATCTGTGACGTAACTGGAACAGATTGTGGTAATCTGTAGATTAAACAATTTTAGAGTCCGAATCAGTCTTTCCCTATAACTAGAAAAAGTTGGGAAATTTCCTAAGCTTCGCGACGGTGTACTCGTTTATTCGATTTGGAGTCCCAGAACTCAAGTTATGCCTTTTGCAAGGCTGCTGTTCCGCCGGGACAGAACCTCTGTTTTTAGGTTTTGCGAGTAGTTGGCAATGTCGGGTTAGATGGGGGCGTGTGTACTGTTTTGAGGTTATGATTGTGAGTGTGTGATGCCTATGTGCAGGTGGTGTGACCCCGGGAGTTCCCTCTTCTTCCCGCCAATCCGTTGCACGTGGTTGAGGCAAGTGTGTTGTGATGGATAGCAAGTTGTAGGTTGCATGTTGAAATTAGATGGAATTGCCTACATGATATATGTCCACTTGCCATGTTTTAATGATTGATATGACATGATGAGCATGTTTAACATATTATGATGCCATGTGTTAATATGTGAACTGAATATGATAATTGGCATGGTTGCATGCATGTCATGAGATAGGGCGAGGGCGGTGAGAAAGTCTTAACTAGTCCGGCAAGGTCGGTGAGAAAGTTATGACTAATCCGAACGCCATTGAGTAAGTCCTATGTCGTGATTCCATCCACGTGGTGTTTGGAAGCGAGTAGGCACCCTCCATCTTCGGGATGGAAGGGAGGAAAGGGTGCACACCGACGGGTGTGTACTTCCCATACCTGGTATGAGGTTCCAGAGGGTCGAGCAATGCATTACATCGCATACAAATTGATGATGATATTGATAAGTATTCATGAATGAGATGTTATACATGATGAAAGATGTTATTGACTTGTTGTTATGCTTGTTGTCCATTGCAGTATGCTTGCTGAGTTTTCGAACTCACCCTTGTGTTTTCTGGTTGTTTTAGGTACCATGAGAACGGCATGCGGGAAAGGGAATAGTCACACGCTCACACGTTGCTTCACTTTAATGTTTCCCCAAGTCAATTCATTTAGTTTGATAATAAATTGCGTGTGATGATCTTTAAAATTAAGTCCTAGCTTGGTTAATGAGAGTTCTATTGTTTGTTTGACACTTGGAACCTGAAGAGCTTAATGTTAGTCTCTTATTGTCGTTAAGACTTTATTTATTGCTGTTTTAGATGTTTCTCTTATTGCCATATAATGCTATATTGTTGCTGTTCCTTAAATTCATGATAAAACAAAGGAGGTGCTGCCGAAATCTCGGTTTTTAGTCTATGCACCTTTGCTGGAATTTGATGTTAAATGTGGTATTTAGATGTTGTTTAGCTTATGTTTGGTAACATTCAGGCATAGTAAATGCCGGGGTGTTCTGATTGGTATCGAGCGGTTTGTAGGTCCTTGGAATGTGAATTTTTAGTGTCATGCTATAGGGTACAACTAAAATGTGATGTGGAATAACTTAGAAACATGGCTTAGGTCTTAACTAAAACTTTATTATAGGATAGCAACATTAAAACTTGTAAAAGTGGTGTAACTAATCTAAAATTTGACACACCTGGTTGCACAAAGAGGATGGGGTTTTGGTTCATCATTGCATTGCGCTTAATTATTTAATGAAGGATATGCTTATGATGATGTTAGATCTATGATCTTGATTGTGTGATTTTGTGTTTATGTTTTTGTGTTTGGATGGTTGTCTGTCTAAGCAGCCATGCCAAGGGTAGAGGCCGTGGACGCCGTGGCGTGGAGGCCAGGGCGAGGCTCCGGGAGTTGCGGAGTCTGTCTGTATAAATGATTGGATTGTTCTGTTGTGGTGATAAAAGTGGGGTTGTGGTGCGAAGGGTTTCTGGTCACCTCTTTTGGTTCATAGTAACGGTGAGGTTTGACGGTGTGGCGGTTAGCGCCATCACGAAGAACTATTAACCCCTGTAGAGGAGAAGAATGCTTATCCTTTCTGTCCTTGATCGGGTAGTTGGTTGGAGTCAAATAGAAGAGTTGATGGTGGTTCCCTTCGGATGTTCTCTGCCGTTCGACGATCGGTTTATTGTTTTTCTTGGCTTTAGTTGAGCTGAACCAAAAGAAAAGTGTTTTGTATTGGATTTTCGCGGATCGTTACGAGTGCGGTGGTGAGCACCGCGGTTTCAGAGTGTGGTTGGACCGAGAGTTGCAACCACTTGTGGCAAGCCCGCCATACGGGGCGAGTCTGCCGGATGAATCCCGGTAGCATCATCAAGTGGGAGACGGTGTCTTCTCCTCCCACTCGGGCGCGTCTTCCAGAGGATCGGTGCACATGATGGCTGCCCCTGTTTCTCGGCCGCCCTTTGCGTGGCGCCACCGGTAGCGTCTTGGTGCCCGCAGCCGTCTGCTCCTCCTCAGTTGCCTCCTCCGCCCCCAGCCTTGTTGGGGCATCAGCCTGGAGTCGGGGCTTCTTTTTTTTTTTTTTTTTTCCGGCGCCACTAGGAGTGTACGCTTTGCCGACCGCCGAGTCAGCCGGGCATCCAGAGGTGGTTTCAGGTACTCTGCTCGTGGATTCCGTTGATGCCTTTGTTCTATTTGATTCCGGAGCATCCTATTCCTTTATGTCGTCGGATTTTGCTAGAAGAGCTAAGTTGGGAGTTCAACGGATTTTTGAGTCCGTGTTAGTCAGTTCCCCTGGGGGTTTGATTGCTAGTTCTATGGTTTGCCCTGGTTGCACCATTGCCATTGATGATGAGGTTTTCTTTGCCAATCTCATGGTGATCGATTGGCTCCTTTTGATGTCATTTTGGGCATGGGTGGCTGCATCGATGCCGTGCTAAGACACATTGTTTACGGAAGACGATTTCCTTGCGAGGCCCCGTCCGTGAAGAGTTGACCTTTCAGGGTGGTATACCCTCGATTCCGTCTTTGCTTTGACTAGTTTGTTTTACGGTCGGCGTTTGAGGCTATTGGGTTTCCTCATGACTTTGTCTCGAGAAACCATCTTCTTCGATTTCCATTGAGGAGATTTGCAGTAGTGAAGGAGTTCGTTGATGTGTTCCTGACGAGTTGCCTGGTCTACCTCTGTGAGGAATGTGGAGTTTCGTATTGATCTTGCTCAGGGCACTCGACCTATTTCTATCTCTCCATACCGCTTAGCTCGACCTTTTCAAGGCGAGTTGAAGAAGCGATTGGAGGATCTCATGGCCAAAGGCTTCATTCGGCGTAGCGTATCGCCATGGGAGCACCCGTCCTCTTCGTCTCGAAGAAGGATGGAAGTTGGCGTATGTGCATTGATTATCGTGCTCTTAACCAAGTGACAGTCAAAAACAAGTATCCTTTGCCTCGCATCGAGGATCTGTTTGACCAAGCTGAAGGGAGCAAAGGTGTTCTCCAAAATTGATCTTGATCGGGTATAATCAGATCCGTGTGAGGGAGCGAGGACATTGAGAAGATCGCTTTCTCCACTAGGTATGGGCATTATGAATTTAAAGTTATGTCTTTTGGACTAACTAATGCTCCTATTTGTCTTTATGGAGGCGATGAACATTATGCTACACAAGTACCTTGATGAGTTTGTGGTAGTGTTCATCGATGACATTACGATTTACTCTAAATCGGAAGAGGAGCATGAGCGACACTTGGGGCTTGTCCGAGTACCCTGAGGAGAATCAATTTTTGCTAAGCTGAAAAAGTGCGAGTTACGGATTTGAAGTGGGTGTTCTTGGCCACATCATCAATCCAGAGGGCATATCGGTAGATCCTAGCAAAGTCTCATAGATTTTGGATTGGAAGAGGCCTTCCAATGTCAAAGAGGTGCGTAGTTTCCTTGGGTTGGCTGGATACTATCGGCGTTTTGTGCAGGATTTCTCTATCATTGCCAAGCCACTTTCACAACCGACTCGAGAAGGGGATGAAGTTCCAGGATCGCAGAGTGTGAGCACAGCCACGCACTTTGAAGGAGAAGTTAGTGACTGCTCTCGTTCTTACCCTTCCCGAACCGGAAGCGCTTTCACTGTTTATTCCGATGCTTCTCGGTTGGGACTTGGTTGTGTGCTCATGCAAAATGGCAAGGTGATTGCTTATGCTTCGAGGCAGCTGAAAAAGCATGAGCGTAACTATCCCACCCATGATCTTGAGCTAGCCGTGGTGTTTGCATTGAAGATTTGGAGGCATTATTTGTACTGGCGAATCTTGTGATATTTTTATCGATCACAAGAGCCTCAAGTACATCTTTACTCGTAAAGATTTGAACTTGAGGCAGAGGAGGTGGCTAGAATTGATAAAGGATTATGACCTCACTATCCAGTATCATCCGGGAAGGCAAATGTGGTGGCCGACGCTCGATGCAAGACAATGCCCCTGTTGTTGATTGTCTTGTTGCTGATTTTGAGCGTTTGGGAGTCTCCTACCGCTTATGGGACCGTGCAAGCTGAAACTCAATTGATTCTTGAGTCGCCGATTCTGAGCGTGCAAAGAGAGGCACAACAAAGATGATCGTTTGCTCCAGCAGGTGAGGAAACGCCTGGAGGAAGGCAAGTCTGGAGACTTTACTGTTGATGATGCGGGAGTTTTGAGGTTTCAGGGCGTGCAGGCGTGCCCGAAATCTCAAGTGAAAGAAGACATTCGAGAGAAGCTCATCGCACCCGCACACGGTCCATCTGGAGAGACCAAGATGTACAGGGACTTGAAGAAGAATTTACGGTGGAAAAGGATGAGAGTGGATATTGCCAAGTATGTGGCGTCTTGTGGGATCTGTCGAAGATCAAAGCTGAGCATAAAGCGTCCCGCTGTTGCAGCCATTGGAGGTTCTGTGTGGCCATGGGATGACATCTCCATGGATTTCGTGGTTGGTCTACCTCGTTCTCCACGAGGGAAGGATGCTTTGTTTGGGTTGTGGTGGACCGTCTCGGCAAGTCGGCGCATTTCATTCCCATCCATACGACCAATTCAGCGAGCGAGTTGGCTCCCATCTATGTGCGGGAGATTGTGAGATTGCATGGTGTACCCAAGACCATTATCTCTGATCGGGATGCGGTTCGTCTCCAAGTTCTGGGAGAGTTTGCAGAGTGCTTTGGGCACGCAGCTTTGCCTTAGTACCGCTTTTCACCCTCGAGACAGATGGGCGATCACGGCGTACCATCCAAACTTTGGAGGACATGCTCGGGGCATGTGTGATGGCTTGGAAGGGTAGCTGGGAAGACCATTTGCCCCTTGCAGAGTTTGCTTACAATAACAGCTATCATTCCAAAGATCCTGGCCCGCTCCTTATGAGGTCTTTGTATGGTCGGAAGTGCAGATCGCCGCTTTGTTGGGATGCTATGGGCGAGAGCTATTCTTGGGCGGATTGGGTTCAGCAGATCGTTGATCGCGTGTCGGAGGTTCGGCAAAAACCTTCTCGCAAAGACAGAGCGCAGAAGAGCTATCTTGATGTGAGGCGGCGAGATTTGGAGTTTGAGGTGGGCGATAAGCGTACTCTTGCAGTATCTCCCACCAAGGGTGTGGTGCGTTTGGCACCAAAGGAAAGCTCGATCCAAGGTATGTTGGGCCTTTTCCTATCCTTGCCCGAGTTGGCAGGTTGGCCTATCGCCTAGAGCTACCTAATCCATGCAAGGTGTGCATAGTGTGTTCCATGTCTCGATGTTGAGGAAATACTTGCATGATCCGGAGATGGTGGTTCCGTTGGAACCATTAGTGCTTCAGCAGGACCTCACCTTCGAGTCCCGTCTGTGGAAATGCAGGGACTTGAGCGAGTGATGAAGAACAGACGCTTAAGTTTGTCAAGGTCTGTGGTCACATCAGGCCGAGAGAGAAGCGACTTGGGAGCTGGAATCTCGCATGCGCGAGAAGTATCGAGCTTTTCACCTCAGGTATGTGATGTGAAAATCTGGCTGTCTTTGGTTTCTTTGGGTTTCGTGATTGGTGCGTTTAGATTCGAGGTCGAATCCTGTTGAAGGAAGAATGTGACACCTCGGAGTGTCGTATCCTTAATTTTTGAACATGATAAGGTTAAATACAGTATGAGATGTGGAAATAAGGTTAAAATCATAAGGATCGGGGTTAATAACGTTTCCGGGCCGTTTAGGGCCGTTGAGGTTTTGGGCCTTCCCGGGAGTTTTGGGCCTTGGTGGGCTTTGGTGGGATGGATTAGGACTCCGTAACGGACTAGGATTGGGTTGAGGGCTGTTAAAAGGGGCTTCCCCAGCCCCTTGCGCCCCACCTCCCTTATTGCGCCCCACCTCCCCTCTTGCGCCCCTCCCAAGCCGTCGCGCCTCCCCCAAACCGTCGCCCCCTCCACCTCTCCACCTCCACACCATCTCCCCTCCACCCCTTGCTGCCCTAGGGTGGCCACCCCACCCCTGCACCTCGTGGATACATCCCGTGGAGCGAGGAGCGAGGAGCGAGGAGCGAGGAACGTGGAGCGAGGAGCGATTCGCGAGGAGATTCGCGGAGATTCATTGGAGTTTTGTGCATCGGGCCAAGGTATGAACATGGGGATCCTTGGGGATGATCTAGGTACTGTTATTAGGGTGTTTATCAAGTTTTTAGATCAATTGGAGGCGCTGGTTTGAAGTAATTTGGGTTAGATCTAAACTTGTCCACGTTTCTGTTTTCGGGCAGATTGAGCAGTCGAACTAGGGTTCGAGTTTCCGTCGATTTAGAATCCGAATCAGACCGTACGGACTTCTAGGAAGTTGTAGATAATTTAATTATCTTTCCGTGGACGTAAAGCACGTTAATTTCCGATCAGCCGTTTGAAAGTTATGGCTGTTTTACCGAGCGCCTAAAAATCTGTGACGTAACTGGAACAGATTGTGGTAATCTGTAGATTAAACAATTTTAGAGTCCGAATCAGTCTTTCCTATAACTAGAAAAAGTTGGGAAATTTCCTAAGCTTCGCGACGGTGTACTCGTTTATTCGATTTGGAGTCCCAGAACTCAAGTTATGCCTTTTGCAAGGCTGCTGTTCCGCCGGGACAGAACCTCTGTTTTTAGGTTTTGCGAGTAGTTGGCAATGTCGGGTTAGATGGGGGCGTGTGTACTGTTTTGAGGTTATGATTGTGAGTGTGTGATGCCTATGTGCAGGTGGTGTGACCCCGGGAGTTCCCTCTTCTTCCCGCCAATCCGTTGCACGTGGTTGAGGCAAGTGTGTTGTGATGGATAGCAAGTTGTAGGTTGCATGTTGAAATTAGATGGAATTGCCTACATGATATATGTCCACTTGCCATGTTTTAATGATTGATATGACATGATGAGCATGTTTAACATATTATGATGCCATGTGTTAATATGTGAACTGAATATGATAATTGGCATGGTTGCATGCATGTCATGAGATAGGGCGAGGGCGGTGAGAAAGTCTTAACTAGTCCGGCAAGGTCGGTGAGAAAGTTATGACTAATCCGGAACGCCATTGAGTAAGTCCTATGTCGTGATTCCATCCACGTGGTGTTTGGAAGCGAGTAGGCACCCTCCATCTTCGGGATGGAAGGGAGGAAAGGGTGCACACCGACGGGTGTGTACTTCCCATACCGGTATGAGGTTCCAGAGGGTCAGGAGCAATGCATTACATCGCATACAAATTGATGATGATATTGATAAGTATTCATGAATGAGATGTTATACATGATGAAAGATGTTATTGACTTGTTGTTATGCTTGTTGTCCATTGCGGTATGCTTCTTGAGTTTTCGAACTCACCCTTGTGTTTTCTTGTTGTTTTAGGTACCATGAGAACGGCATGCGGGAAAGGGGAATAGTCACACGCTCACACGTTGCTTCACTTTAATGTTTCCCCAAGTCAATTCATTTAGTTTGATAATAAATTGCGTGTGATGATCTTTAAAATTAAGTCCTAGCTTGGTTAATGAGAGTTCTATTGTTTGTTTGACACTTGGAACCTGAAGAGCTTAATGTTAGTCTCTTATTGTCGTTAAGACTTTATTTATTGCTGTTTTAGATGTTTCTCTTATTGCCATATAATGCTATATTGTTGCTGTTCCTTAAATTCATGATAAAACAAAGGAGAGTCTTTGCGAAATCTCGGTTTTTAGTCTATGCACCTTTGCTGGAATTTGATGTTAAATGTGGTATTTAGATGTTGTTTAGCTTATGTTTGGTAACATTCAGGCATAGTAAATGCCGGGGTGTTACAGCGCTGACTTCCTTCCTCCAGTCCTTTGCTATGATCGGTACTCTCTCCCTCACCAATTGGCCGATAAAAGAGGAGTAGCGCCCCTTACACTTGCCAGGACCCGTGCAAACTCCCGTGGCATTAAAGTGGAGAATCTGCGGAGTTCTCCCTATGGCCCCTTTACTCGGTCCTCGGCCCTTTCTGACCTTACTCGGTGGCGCGGAGGGAGCATCTTCTTCTCTCTCTAGCGTTGAGCCGGTGCTCTCTCTTTGCGACATTTCTAATATATATATATGTCAAACCTAAACTTCACGGGAGAAAGCAATTCATATATCTGACATGATTATATTTCACATAAGCGATGACTCCTATTCTCTAATTAGGTTAGGCCCTAATCCCATTCGAGGATATGTGAGTCAGGTACGTTCCAAGCTGTTGTACAACTCCAGAGAAAATTTCGGCAGCATCTCCCCGCTGTTCTCCAAATACACGTCTCGACAACAGGTCAAGAGGGTGTGTATTCGGAGAACACCAGGGAGATGCTGCCGAAACTTTCTCTGGAGTTGTACAACAACTCAAGAACTTACCCGAACCACATATCCTCGAACTATCCAAAAAAGTGGACAATTCGAGACTGCTAATTTATAAATATGACATTTCAGCATATTTATAAACAAGCACTCTCGAACGGGAGACGCATAGGTTACGCAACCTAAACTCTAGCATTGATCATATTAATTATAGCAACAATAATGACAGGTAAAATAAAAACCGCTGTAATTTTATCAAGGCAATAATTCCAAGCAAATTAAATAACCATGAATAATCATTGTTAATCACAGCGGATGCATAAATAGCAACTTAAGATATTTAATAACATCAAAGCAAACATACTCATAATTAGGTATTTAAACATATGTAAAACAATGAACACTAAATGAGACATAACAACTAGCACTTCAAATCGTGGACATTACTTTCATGAAGTGAAGCTTTTTGTTTTAATTTTGGAAAAATAATAGCTAATAGAGCTATACAAACAAGTTTTGTAGTGACATCTAGCAGTGACCAACTTTCTTGTGTTCTCTATTAAGCATCATTTCAGTGTTACTGAGCTCATTTTCCTTTTAGTATAAGATACCTAAACAACACCAAGGGTATGGAGCCATTTAAAAAGAAATTGCAAAGAATGTGCATGGCACAGAAGAAGAGTAAAAATGTAAACAGTATTGCCATTGTTAACTATGGATGACATTATTGATTCTTTTTGTCTAATATGAATCAGTGTGCATTAGTGTGCATTAATGGGCCTTTTTGTTTCATTAGAATAAATGGTGTTAACAGAGAAACCATACTTGCAGGTTCCTACAGGGTAAGTATTGAGCTTTGGTGATAACAATTTTGTGCTATAAAAATCTAAATGCTATAAAAAATTAACAAATCTAAGTGCTATAAAAATAGGAAATTAACAAATCTAAGTGCTATACAATAGGAAATTAACTAGCGTATGGTAATACCGGGGAGGCGAAGTGGCCGGGGAGGCGTAGTGGAAGCGGCACTGGATTTTGAGGAACCTAACAGCATACAACCAAAAATGACATTATATTAGTGGAGGTTTCAGACTAAATACATTATCAATTATGCACAGTAATATGTTCTCAATATATCGCACACTTGATCCTTGTGAGTGATTTTCAATACACTAAATTGAATATAAACCGTTCATTCTTTTCAATCCAATAGCAAGAGCATTCATGTCTGAAGTTAAGGGGTTGTGTTCTCTTCGGTCTGAATAGTACAAGTTATCTCTGGATTGAAGTGTAACGTTACAGAATTGTCATGCTTGGATGGACTTCCCTTGCTGAACTCTGATGGTAAATAACATTTGCTTTGCATACTTCTTTTTGTCTAAAATCATGTCAAACGAAAGAGAGGGAAGGTACGGCCTGGTTCCCATAAACTCCATCACACAACATAATATTGTTGAGTCTGTAGGACCGAATATAGCAATCAGAGGGGGGGTGAATGATTGTGCGGAAGCTAAAACCAAATTCTTGATCTATTAAAAGTTTACCCCAAAATAGAACCAAATAATTGCCTCGTTTTCGAAAAAAACAGAATGATAGAGGTTTGGTAAAACGCGAATTCTCGGAGATCCAACCGTCCGATCGATCTAAAATTTGGACACAAGAAACTAGATTCCAATACAAATCAAACCCAAAAAGAATCAGCTCAATCAGACTTACGGATCAAAAGTTATGACCTTCGCAAGCTTACTGTTCCAGAAGATGGCGAGAATAAATCTAACTAGAATTGTAGCTCGCCGAAAGATTTGATGAACTTGATCTTTATTTCTCCTTTCTTTTGTCTAAAATACTCCAAACAAAAGAGTACAACCCTAAAGCTTGCTCAAAGCTTGATTGCCTTCAACAGGAGGCAACCCCTCTATTTAAAGAAGGCAAACACACCTAATCCTAGAAGGAGTCCTAATCCTAGAAGGATTCCTAATCCTAAAGGATTCCCACTCCTAATCCTAGAAAGAGCATGTATTCAACACAACTCCACTTGGCCCAACCTGGCCGAGTACAACTCTTGCACGCGTATGGCAACCCTACCATACTCACGTGACTAACACTTTGCACGTGAATGACCTCATGCCATTCTCACGTGACTAACCATTCTTCATGTGCACCATTCTCTTAGCCCGAACGTCCCGCATGACATCCTTGACCACCAAGACCTCGGTTCCTCTCGAACCTAGTCGAACCTCGGTTCCTCCATGAACCTAGTTCGATCCGTCATCGACCACATTCGCCCTCGAGCAATACCTGCACATGAACAAACCACAAAACGATTCCGAGCACAAGTCCGCGACTTGACTCACATTAAACCATGCAACCACTCACAAGAGTGCATTGCATTAAATATTCTAAGAACACGATTTCAAAACACGAACAAAAACCTTTGCAAAAATCAAAAAAGCTTTTCAAATAATCAAACTGATTTCAGATCTTTTCAAATAAAGAAACCAAAAAATAAATCTTGTCGAAATATCAAACTGGTTTCAAATCTTTTTCAAATACTCATCATCAAAATCAACTGGATCAAAAATAACGATCCTTCAATCTCCCCCTTGATGAGTAATTTGACAAAACACAATATAAGATTTGACAAGAGATTGAGCAAGAACCAAAAGAACAAATAATCCCAATTCAAAAACCTCCTTGACTTGTTCTCCCCCTTTTTGACAAAATAGTCATCAAGATCTCAAAACTCCCCCTTAATGAATGCAGTATCTCAAGCTTTGAAGTATATTCAAGGTATATAATCAAAGTAAAGCATTTGAAGAGTTTTTAGGAGAACTTTCTCATTTTGTATCAAATTATCCAATGAGAAAGCAAATTGTGAGAATATGGAGGCTCTAACACATAGAATAGTTATTGCATAAGCAAATTAGAGCAAACAAGTAAAATGTCATAAGCAGATTTTTGCCAAAGCGAAAAAGAAATCTATCATGAGCATAGAGAGACTTCCAAATTCACTAATATTTGTCTCAAGCCTTTTTCAACCATTTGAATTTCCTTTTCTCTATTAGCAAGTTTGACAATTTTGCTTTGTGATCAACAGGGATGACAAGTAATGGCGCACACTAGCCCATACTTGTGTATGAGTAGGTAGTTCTTTCTTGTATCTTTCTCAGTTTAAATTGGCAAGTGGCTTCACATTGTTCTGAACTTTTGTTTAGACAAGTAGCCTTTTCTTGCATCTTTTGCATTTAAATCTCTGGCAAGGAAGCTGCACATTGTACTAAACTTGTGTTTAGCCAAGTAGCTTTGCTTGCATCTTTTCAACTTGCTTTTAACATTAAAACACTGATTTTGCTTGAGACTCATAATGATCATTTGAAGTCCAACAAAAACTCACACATGGTTTCTAATCAGCTCTAGCCTTTCAACAGATGACAAGAAACTTTTAAGCCTATTTCACAAATGCAATACCATAATGAGCAAGAGCCAAAATATTCTCGAAAAGCATCTCAAATTGAATTATTTTAGCCTTTTAGTGATAAGTAAAGCATTGAGCATTAACTTGGCTATATACACAAGAATAATCACCAAAGCTTTGTACTACATGATGCAATGTAAACAGGGTTTTTACTTGAGGTGTAAAGTCAAAATACCACTTATAAAAATCACTTCTAGGAACCAAAGTCAAGTAACCCAAAAGAGATAAACTCAAGACTCCCCTCAAATCAACCCATGGGGATGAATGATCCCAAGTTCACCGCGTAAGAAAGCAAACGAGAAAAATCAAGCGGTTTAGTGAAAATATCAACAAAGCTGAGCACCAGAATCAACAAATTTCATTTAAATAGCTCTTTTATCAAAATGAACTCTAAGAAAATTAAATATGATGTCAATGTGTAAAAGAAATAGAATAAATCAAGAAGTGGCATGAACCAGATGTACTTTTTCTATCAATTCCACATCCTCCAAATTCAGCATCAGAGAAAGGTCTTAAACTAATGCGTGAAGAAGCAGAAAGCCAAATGCCAAAATCTTGAGTACCACGGAGATACCTTAAAATCCTCTTGATAGCTTGTCGATGTGAAGCACGCGGGGAAGCTTGAAAACGAGCACAAAAGCACACAAAGAACTCCAATTATCTCATCCTCAACGACATCATCATCATCTTCATCAACAAAGATACTCTCCCCACGAACATATGCACTGCACCGCACTATTTGGACTAGTGCCTTTGCGTAAAAGCAGAGGTGGAGGAAACATCTTGAAAAATAACACTTTTAGCACGAGATGCACAAGTGAAGGAGGAGAACCAATTCTTATCATTGGACATGTGGCGTGAGCATCCGGAATCCACTAGCCATATGTTCTCCTTCCTCGCGTGAGAAGCCTACATAGAAGCAGAAAGTGTCGATGTCTCCGATGCGGGGTTAGAAATAAAGCATTTAGGAATCGATCTTGAGACACACGACCTAACAAGCGATAGGCACAACACGAGAATTTTTATGCACAAAAATAGATTTATCCTTTCCGTGTTTTTAGCAACAAAAGGTGTTTGCTTCACCACAGGCACATAATGAGAAGCAAAGTGTGTCTTTCGACATTAGACTTAGCATTGAACCTTTCTATCCTTTGTTGTTTAGCTAGTCTAAAGCGTAATCGAACTAAATGACCATCTTTACCACAGTGAGTGCAAGTGTATTTAACATGATGTTTAGCTTTAGAAGTAGAAGCAACATTTGCACTCATCATAGTAGAAGATAAAATTCAGCAGATTTAAAAGCAGTTTTCTCGGGCTCTTTGACAATTTCAAACTTTCCACTTTCAAGAGCTTTAACAACGGTAGGAGCATGTGATTTGTGATGAGCATAAGGATCAAAACCTAAACCTTTGTGATGAGTGCTGACTTTTGATTGATCCAAAATCATATTTAGGTTTTTCTTTCCTTTAGTAAAACGCTCTAAACAATCTTGCAAGTAATCAACTTTACGAGAAAGCACAAGACAATTATTGCAAGGAATATCAACCTTCTCTTTCTGTTTGCGACAAGTAGAGCATGACAGAACCTCATGAGTGAGCATGTTATTAGTCATCACGAGAAACTCTAGCATTTGCATCTTTCAATTTCAATTCAAGAATCGAGCATTTAGGACAAGAGATTGAACCATGCAAATCATCGATGAAACGACTAGCATGTTTAACATGTTTCTCATTTTGATGCAATAGGGAAGCATGAACACTCCTTAAAGCAATAACTTCAGATTGTAGCACATCACAAGATTTGCAAGAATCATCATCGTGAATTAAAGATCTAAGCCTTGCAATTTGAGAATTGGAACTATCAATTTCTAGATCTTTTTCTTTAAGAGCCTTCTTAGACTTTTTAAGTTACGAAGCTAATTTAACCATGGCATACTCAAGCTCATCATAAGAAGGCCTCACCTCTTCAAAATCGGAGTCGTTGTCGCTATCCCTTCTAGTCATGAAACACATCCGGTGAAGTCATCATCGGAATCTCCCTTCTTGTCCTTCTTCTTATCATGTGGCTCATTATCACTCTCAAAGTCCACATCGCTAAGATCACACTCCTCTATGGCGGCTAAGACTTTCTTAGCAACTTTCCAAAATTGGGGCGCCTAGAAGTAGTGTGTCTTGAGCTGCGTTGTGCCGATTCCGTTCTTCTTTCTTCTTCAACTTGGGACAGTTTGCTTTAACATGCCCGGAATGTCACACTCAAAGCGGTTGAAGGACTCGAAGTTGTGCCTCCACGCCTCCTCATCCTCACATTGTTGAGTGCTTTAAAAGCACGTGAGGAGATGAGCACAAGATCTTCTTGAGGAAGCATCTCAAACTGTTCATCTGAAAAGAAGCCAATGCGAGACAAGGAAACAAAAGATGGTAGTCCAGGCGAAGTCTTTGAGGTTAGCAACAAGTGCATGTGTAGAGGACTTATCATCTCTAGGTGACAAGGAATCCATCTCATAAGTTTTTAGTCTAGAATAAAGATCATCCATGGTCAAAGTATCCAAATCAACAGTTTGATTAATCGCAGTAACAACCATGCGCCATTCAGGACTAAGAGATCTCAAAATTTTACTAGCGTTATCCTCAACTGAATTAGTTACTCCAACACCACGCAAATTACACAAGATTTTCTCAAATCGAGAGAAAAGATCATCAATTGATTCACCTGGTCTCATAGCAAAATCGAAAAGTCCTTTTTGATAAATATTTTTGCGCACTTTCTTAATCTTAGTAGAACCTTCATGATAGTCACATAATGTCTTCCAAACAGAATAAGCGAGCGTAGATGAGAAACTTCGATCAAATTCTTTTGAAATTCCTTGAAAAATCAAGTTTCTAGCTTTAGCATTCATATCAACGTCTACTTTATTATCATTGGTGACTATATCAGGAACATCAAAAGCAGTAGAAACTTTGCACCAAACATCATTACCTTGAGCCTCAATATAGGATTGCATACGACTCTTCCAATAAGAAAAATTGAATCATCAAGCATAGGAGGACGATTAACATACAATCTGACGCCATACCTTAACCTTGCTCGATACCACTTGTAGGACCGAATATAGCAATCAGAGGGGTGAATGATTGTCGGAAGCTAAAACCAAATTCTTGATCTATTAAAAGTTTACCCCAAAATAGAACCAAATAATTGCCTCGTTTTGAAAAAACAGAATGATAGAGGTTTGGTAAAACGCGAATTCGGAGATCCAACCGTCCGATCGATCTAAAATTTGGACACAAGAAACTAGATTCCAATACGAATCAAACCCAAAAGAATCAGCTCAATCAGACTTACGGATCAAAAGTTATGACCTTCGCAAGCTTACTGTTCCAGAAGATGGCGAGAATAAATCTAACTAAATTGTAGCTCACCCGAAAGATTTGATGAACTTGATCTTTATTTCTCCTTTCTTTTGTCTAAAATACTCCAAACAAAGAGTACAACCCTAAAGCTTGCTCAAAGCTTGATTGCCTTCAACAGGAGGCAACCCCTCTATTTAAAGAAGGCAAACACACCTAATCCTAGAAGGAGTCCTAATCCTAGAAGGATTCCTAATCCTAAAGGATTCCCACTCCTAATCCTAGAAAGAGCATGTATTCAACACAACTCCACTTGGCCCAACCTGGCCGAGTACAACTCTTACGCCAGCGTATGGCAACCCTACCATACTCACGTGACTAACACTTTGCACGCGAATGACCTCATGCCATTCTCACGTGACTAACCATTCTTCATGTGCACCATTCTCTTAGCCCGAGCGTCCCGCATGACATCCTTGACCACCAAGACCTCGGTTCCCCTCGAACCTAGTCGAACCTCGGTTCCTTCATGAACCTAGTTCGATCCGTCATCGACCACATTCGCCCTCGAGCAATACCTGCACATGAACAAACCACAAAACGATTCCGAGCACAAGTCCGCGACTTGACTCACATTAAACCATGCAACCACTCACAAGAGTGCATTGCATTAAATATTCTAAGAACACGAATTCAAAACACGAACAAAAACCTTTGCAAAAATCAAAAAAGCTTTTCAAATAATCAAACTGATTTCAGATCTTTTCAAATAAAGAAACCAAAAAATAAATCTTGTCGAAATATCAAACTGGTTTCAAATCTTTTTCAAATACTCATCATCAAAATCAACTGAATCAAAAATAACGATCCTTCAGAGTTGTCGCTCATGTCGCTTATGTCACTGCTGATTTTGTCAAGGCAGAAGTCTACAAGCAGACGGCAATGTATGACTAGTGCCCAATATTAGTTGTTTATCTGATCAGTAGAACTAGAACTAACACACATTATGCTTCAGCCAGAATGTTAATTATGAAATATCTTTTGGAAAATTCATTATCAATGCAAGTTAGCTGCACCATGGAAGTATCCTCTTCAAATTCAGTCAACATCTAGGAAATGAGGATTCAGGAATCAACTGTTATTATCATCTCGTTCTCATACTTCTGTCCAACAACTGACTTGGTTGAAAATTTTGGTTCAATTCAGTACATGTGCCTCTTTATTCTAAGCAAAGGTTCTCAGGAGACCAATGACATAATTTATCTTACTTTGGATTCACATCTCTAAATATAATAGTTATGTCATGGAAACTACGATTGAGATTGGAAACTACCATTGAGATTGGATTCACAACAGATTGAGATTGGAATCACAGCAGATTGAGATTGGAAACTATGATTGAATATAAATTCTTTTCAAACCAGAACACTGAGGAAACTTCAATATTGATATTTATCATAGAATGTACAAACACAGCATGCAATATTTCACCAAAATGTAAAACCCTAATGCAATTCCAGCTAAAAACTTGTAGTGATAACGAACAAAAAAGAGGAAAAAGAACAATTGCCATATCACCGCAAGCCTCACCTAGGCAGAGGAGGAGGTCCAGGCTACCGTCGTAGCAGAGCGGCCGACAGCCTCGGGAGTAGGGGTGAACGAGGTGAGGGTTAGGACGAGATGCCGGGCTCCAGAGAGGAGGGGAAATGGAGGCGAGGTCCAGCGCAGCTAGGGTGAGGGCGAATGCGGCAGGGCGAGGGCGAGGAGGGTTAGCGAGCTCCGGAGAGGAGATGGAGGTGAGGTCCAGCGCAGCTAGGGCAAGGGCGAGGAGGTGTCAGTGGGCTTCGGAGAGGAGATGGAGGCGAGGTCCAGCGTAGCTAGGGCAAGGGCAAGGGCGAGGGCGAACGCGGCTAGGGCAAGGGCGAGGATGTATCAGCGGGCTCTGGAGAGGAGATTGAGGCGAGGTCCGGGCACTAGATGAGTGCGGGGTAGCGCCGGGTTGTATATATGTAAAATGAACACATCTTAATCGGTTTTCAGGGAACCGACACAAATACTGAAGTGTCTCAATAGGTTTTCAACCGGAACCGACACAAATAATAAGTATCTCAATCGGTTTTCAACGGGAACCGACACAAATACTTAAGTATCTCAATCGGTTTTCAACGGGAACCGACACAAATAATGAAGTATCTCAATCGGTTTTCAGTGGGAACCGACACAAATACTTAAGTATCTCAATCGGTTTTAAATGTAAACCGACACAAATACCTAACATCTCAATCGATTTTGATTGGAAACCGACACAAATAGCTAACAACACCATTTCAGCTTTTATACAATGGCATATCTGGGTTTCTGTAAGTACAGCCATAACATATATATAGCATCCACAACATTCATCATTTCTATTTACAGTAAGAGGATATAGAAGTTCTACCGGCGACGGCCCAAGCCTACCGGCGATGGGCCTCCGCTACGCTCCGGCAGAAGTTTGGCCTTATCTCTGAATTTGGATCACCAAATAATAGCAAAGTATGGAAATATTTTACTTAAATCTCAAATGGTCTGATCATGTAGTGTGCATGCAGGTTGCACACTTCAATGACCTCAAATACAACCAACTTCATGTATTCCAAGAGTAGCTAGTACCTTATACTTCATGTATTCTAAGAAAATTAACTGAGCTCATTGTATGAACTAGCTATGAACGCGGTATAATTTGGGCGTACAAAATGGAACTACGAGATTATCAACAATGATCCACAGCGGTCAAATAAACAAAAAAATATGACATGATGTGAATGTAATTAAAGAATCATTTTTGAATGAATTAGCAGATCAAGTGGCATTGAGAAGCATACGTAGTCCCTTTATTTACAATACAACCCTTCTTGATGATCTACACGCATGTAATTTGTTCCATGTGTGTCGTCGTCACCGCTAAGACATGCCCCATCTACAAACGAAGGTATTTCATCGAATTGGTTGTACTCTTCCTCATCTACGACATTTTCAACTCCAACAATCCGCCTCTTGCCATGAAGGACAACGTGCAATCTCGGATTGGCCGGATCACGCACGTAGAAAACTTGAGTTGCTTGCTTGGCAAGGATGAATGGTTCATCTTTGTAGGCGAGTCTATTGAGATCCACAAGAGTAAAACCTCTCTTGTCAACCTTCACTCCATGAGGAAGTCTCACCCACTTACATCGGAATAATGAAACTTGGTATATTCCATAATCGAGCTCCCAAATTTCTTCGATCATCCCGTAGTAACAGTTCATTGCGGTCGAGGATCCTCTTTTCGAGTGATCATCGGACAAAGCATCTATGCTCACACCACTGTTTTGAACTGTACTCTTTGCATCTTGACTTTCAGTATAAAAGGTGTAACCATTAATATCATACCCTTGCCATGTCTGTACATTAAATCTTGGTCCATCAGCCAACCATTTGACAGCCTCAGTACTGACAGAGACCTTCGCCTTTTCTTTGAACCATGTGAGGAATTGATTGTTGTGTTCTCGTGTGATGGAAAGCTCATCCATATGTGGATTCTCTTCCCGTAATATCAACTTGTGCTGCTGGATGTATGGATGAACTTCTGTGCTGTGTTGCAGGACTGCAAAATGCGCTTTACAGTACATTTCAAACTGTGGACTCGTTAGATTGGACCCAATGGTTCCTTTGCCACCAAGTCTGCCCTTATGACGAGATACAGTGTAACACCCCGGCATCTAGTATGCCCGAATGCTACCAAACATAGACTAAACAACACCTAAATACCACTAATAAAGACAAATTACAGCAAAGGAGCAAATGCTAAAAACCAAAATTTTCGGCAGCATCTCCTTTGTTTTAACATGATTTGAGACAATAGCAATAACAGGCAAGTAATATCATATCATGAGACATCTAAAGAAGCAATATAAATGGATATAACAACAACATAAGGAATTAATATCAAGTCCAACCACTCCATAAACTATAACGAAGCAAATAAGGGACACGACCACACAACCTAATCCATACACCAAGATTCATGGCATTATTATTATGATCATGACTCAAATTGGTAAATGTGACTGGAACTACGTGAAGATGTGTAACTATTGCCCCTTCCCACATGCCGGTGTCATGGTACCTAAAACAACATAAAACACAAGCGTGAGTTCATCACTTAGCAAGTATATTGCAATGGGTCATACAGAACAATTCAATATTATCATCACTACATAACAAACTTAATATCATGATCAAGTCATACTTCATATGCAACATCATATTCATGTCTCAACCTCATTGAGATCATTTCATCATCATCATTTATGCAATGCAATGCAATGCACATGTGTCCTCGACGCAAATACCAGTATTGCCGAGTGCACACCCGTCGGCGTGCACCCACGTCCCCCTTCCATCCCGTAGATGGAGGGTGCCTACTCCTCGCTTCCACTCACCGCGTGGGTGGAATCACGAGGTAGGTCTTACATCCATGGCGCTCCGGATTAGTCATAACTTTCTCACTGACCTTACCAGAATAGTTATGACGTTCTCACCGACCGGGCCAAGTTTCATGCCATGTATGCAACATATGCCAAAATCATTAACCTTAAACCATTGCATAGCATATTAACATACCATTTTTATCATATCACGGCAAACACTAAGCATGGCAAGATAGCATAACATGGAAACAATTATATCTAGTCAAGACAAGCAAATAAACCACATGTTACCCATCCCAATACACTTGCCTTAACCTCGGGCGACGGATTGGCGGGATGAGGAGGGAACTCCCGGGGTAACACCACCTGCACATAGATGCCACACAATCACAACGTGCCCTCAAAACAGTACGCCTTCGCCCATCTACCCCGATTTCGCAAACTACTCCCGAAAACAAAAAACAGAGAATCTGTCCCCCCCCCCCGGGACAGCAGACTTCAATCTAGCATAACTTTAGTTCTAGGACTCTGAATCGATTAAACGAGTACATCCTCGCATAACTTAGGAAATTTCCTAACTTTTTCTAAGTATATGGAAAAACTGATTCGGCCTCTAAAATGGTTTAATCTACAAAACACTACGTTCTGTCCCAATGACATCACAGATTTGAACACGCTCGGTAAATCGAGCATAACTTGCAAACGGCTGGGCAGAATTGGACGTTCTTTATGTCCAATGAAAGGTATTGAAGTTACCTACAACTTTCTCAACAGGAGGCTGACCAAATTCCGACTCTAAGGTAGCGAAAACTCAAACCCTAGGTCGACTGCACAATCTGCCCGAAGCAGAGAACGTGGCAAACTCTTGTTTTCATCTAATCTACCCAATCACAGCACCACCGCTTGATCTAAAAGCATCTAAATACCCTCCAGCACAGCCCCTAGATCAACCCCAAGGATTACCCTAGCCATACCTTCTCCCGACGAACGACAAACCGACGAATCTCCTCCCGGTTCACGCGATCTCCTTCCTCGCTCCAAATCCACCGGATCTCCTCGTCATGGGGCTTGCCGATGGATGGGACAGTGAGGTTAAAACCTTGCAAAAGATTGATCTTTTACAAAAGACCAATACCCAACACTACCACTGAAAGGAAAGGCCTGCTTTACAACCAGGGTCCTTAAACCCGCAAGAAACAGTAACAACCGAACAAATTCGCTACGGTTGACACAGCTTTGCTCAACCTCAGCGACAAAAAGATCCAATACACTCTGAAAAGGAAAAACAATTACTAGCAACCACCCAGTGGTCCACTAATAATTTAATCAACCCCACCTAGGAAAGACATTAATAACACAATTCTCCCAGAAGGTTTGGATTGAGTCATACACAACCTTCCTTCACTCTTCACTTTTAAACTGTTTACGATCAACTACTAGCAACATCTAATAGCTTAGATCATTAACAACCGCACTAGATTCCTCTTTCTAAGAAGACCTTGCCCTTACAATCTTCCACTCAAAGGACCAAAACAAGAGCAAAATCCTTGAGTGAGCTCAACTACGAACCATGAACCCCAAAGCTCTTGTCGGCGTATGAGCCAACAGACCCCTTCCGGCGAGGGGTATACAAAGTTCTAACCGGGGCTTTCGTAGAGACTGCTCGGGAAAGGGAGAATCGGGGGCGAAGTATGCAAGGAGAGTCTGGCGTTTTGTCAGGTTCGGGCCCTCCTGAGAGTAATAGCCCTACTCCTGTGCTCTTGTATTTTGGTATGCTTGGGGGGAGCTGGAAGATGAACAGCCACCCGAAGCAGCTCAGATCAGCCCGCCTAGAATAGAGAGTATAGTCTGAGAGAAATGATCGAACAACCCCTACTCCCATACACCCCGGCTCCCTTTTATACTCGGGCTGGCGGGGGCGCATGGGAGGCTTACACAGCAAGCTATACTCATTACCCTGCTATATGGCATTAAATGCCCCTGCAACACATTTAATGCCATGGCGCAGACATCCTCTCCCCCGCCCTTGAGCGCCGCGCCTGCCGGCTTCGCCCGCTTCACTGGGGTCGGAAATTGCACCCTGACGTCGCTCATCATTATGGCGTGTGTTGGGAACACGCGCCACCATACTGTGGCCTTCATTACCCCCATTTAATGCGCACAACACGCATTAAATGTCTTTGACCTCTCGAATGGCCGCGCGGGCCATTAAATGGCCTCGAGGCTAGCTGGCCAAAGAAGATGGCTCGACCGCCACTGTCCATTGGCGACCACGCCGACCGCCAGAGGCATGGCCTGGTCGCCACCTTCCCGCTGGTGATCACTCAGCTGACCGCCAGAGGTGTGGCCTGGTCGCCTCCTTCCTGCTGGCGATCACTCAGCTGACCGCCAAAGGCGTGGCCTGGTCGCCACCTTCCTGCTGGCGATCACTCAGCTGACCGCCAAAGGAGTGGCCTGGTCGCCACCTTCCCGCTGGTGATCACTGAGCTGACCGCCAGTGGTGTGGCCTGGTTGCCACCTGCCTGCTGGCGATCACCGCTAGCCGCCAGTGACGTGGCCTGACCGCCACCTATTCTCTGGACGACGACCTCTCCGACCGCTAGTGGCGTGACCTGGATGCCACATGTCCGCTAGCGGCGGCTTTTACTAAAGTGCAGTGGGCACCTTGGTGTAGAATACACCGACAGCGCTGAACCACTTGGGCGAGAATTCGGCAACAACCAAAGAGTATACATTTTAACTTCCTAAGTCAAGACGCAAAGGAAACACACATCTCCTACACCACAACCAACATACCAGAAATTCTTCATTGTTTCTTTTCATACCGGAAAGAAATAGAAATCTCGATTTATGACATGCATGCACACTTTTCAAGAGCACTCTGGATTAGTCATATATCCATATATGACTTTCTCACCGACCTGGCTCATCGACTCTTTTATGTTTAGTTGTACATAAACGTTGTCATTGTTCTTTTTCACCATTCATTCATCATGTAACAAACAATACCGAATAGTCATTCACCAAAAGACTTCTTCTTCGGTATCACATGATGAGACGCCCATAACATCGATGATTGCAATAAGTCAGATAAACTATGACGGCATCATAGTTAACAGTAAGACACCACAACGTGTCACAACCCACCATCCATTTAAAACTAACCTTACAAAACCTCGCATACTAACCAAAATCAACATTTTGGAACTGAACATCAACTCCAAAGTTAAACATCTGCACACACAACCACCACAAATTTTTCTCAAAGAGAAAGAGAAACTCTATTCAAAAGGGAACACTTCACTAACTAAATCACTTATGAACCATCCACAAACCACCTTTTGAAACACTTGCAAACACCACACAGATTTTCCAAATAACTCCAACTCTAGCCAAAAAAGGAGATTACAAATTAAACCTCGAGAGTTTTCCAGCACAACCCTCTATTTCCATCTGTTTCATTTTCAAATTTATTCAAATGATGATTCAGTGCGAACGCGAAGGAGCGCGATCCACTAAAAGACTTTTGGGTGTAAATCCATACTCACAACACAAACTAAACAAATGGGCGAAAACCAAAGATCGACACCAATCACTACGAGTTTGGGGGAAACTCTGAAACTCAACATAAGGAACACCTCAACCGAAAGCATTCAACCAAGATAGCAAACAACCAAACCAGTCCAGAAGGTTTTAAACAACAGCTTAGCATAAATACAATCATCTCTAGTGTTCCACTACGCTTTCCATTAAAGACTTCGAAATTCACTACTTATTGAGAAAGTCCAACCGGATTTAACAAAATTTACATAACCATTTCTTTCTCTAGTTACCATTCCCAATACTTTTAATTAAGGTTTATGATGCTTATCAAAAAGGCACCCAACCAAGACTACATTGACATGATCCCCACGGATCACCAAATCATATAACAACGTATTCTATATTTCAAACATAGTACTTCAACAGATACTTAAGCATGATCAACCTATCAATTTTTTTTATACCATCCATACATCAACATCTTGGCAAAAGAAACTTGCCCAATCAATAAATGACTTCAACAAGTAAATATTATCTCTACAAGATAAAATTCGTAAATAGGATTCTAAGATATGCATTCATTAAGGATAAAATTCTACATCATGATTATTATCCATTATTCATCCCATCACAACATGCACTCAACAATAATACCACAGTTTTACACTTTTCTCTATTGGATCAATGGTTTCCAACAATTAACAACACTATTAATTCATCCATATCATTAATTTGCGTTAGCATACAAACAACACATTGTTTAGTTACCCTTTCCATAAATTATAACAGATTGCCACTACTCAACATACTCCGACTATTTAAAATTGCTTAGTAAGTTAGACCATCCCATAGCTCTTACCAACATCATCAAACAACAAGTCCTATGTCTTCTCAAATGACAACTGTATTAGCATTTCAAGAACACAACTGCGTGCTTCCAAATACTAATGGTTTGCAACAACATAAATAGCACTCTAATCAACTTCCAAGTTAAGGTCACAAGCCATCATGATTAAATTTCCCTACTAACACGTAAATGTAACACCCTACAAATCTAAACTGTCGTACAAGAAAATTTCGACAGCATCTCTCCTAAAATTAGGACAAAACAGAAGCGACAACAAGATTCATAATATCCATTATAAACAGGAATAACATAAAAGCATCAATACTAGAGATAACAAGTCTAAATCAACCAGAAAACAAACATAAACGTAAAACAGCTCCAAAGAGGACATCAACAGGTCTATGATTAATAAAAATTTCAGCAAGCTAATGAATTATTAAATGCACTAGTCCATGTGATTCGTGATGACCCCGGAGGGTTGATTGTGCTACTAAGCCCACCCTTCAAGCTTACGACTCGCGAGAACTACGAAAACAACAAAATAACAAGGGGTGAGATTGGGTAATCTCGAAGCGGAACAACTTCTAACGAATAACACAGCCATAGTAAAACTAGCATACCAAATTCCTCATGTCCAATACCACATTATAGAGTCCACACAACCTCAGTAAAATGCATATGATTGTGCACATGCTTATGCCATGATCCTCCTCACCGTGCCCTTTCTCAGGAACACACGGTGTTGTACTGCACGGCCGCAAGACGCCAAGGCCGACAAACTTCCAATGCATGATTACGCAGTTAAGGCTTCATGCCTAAAGACATGCCGAACGTCCCACTCTGAAGTCACATGCTTGCATACCATCCACTACCATGGATAGAATGCGAACATCATTGAGATAGAATATCTCCACAATTCATCTTGCAAACAACATCTTTCTTCATTCTTACTCATGATTCAAAAGCCAAACAACCACATCACAATGCAGGATAGGATATTGTAATCTCATAAACAAGTAGTTAAACCATGTAGGTGTGCTGCAATTAAGGTTTATATTGAAGATGAAACAAATAGCGAGTTATAGTTTAGCAAGACCGCTACTTCCACTTGCCTTTACCAACGTGGATGACGAACCTAGTTGCGTCCAGAAGGGGCGCCACCTGTACAAGTATTATTTCAGTACATAGCGACATCACAAATGATCACACAACTCGAACACACGCTTCCTAATCCCCGTTCCCTTCTTAAGCGCCAAAAACCCCAATCTGTCCGGGTCAAACAGCAGCACCCTCTCTTCACAATTTCGTATCTTTTTTTTATACAGATCATAAAAATACAAAAATATTACAGTAGCTAGATATTGACGAGATCTACAACTTTCCAGAAGATCATAAATTCTAATTCCTCTGTTAAATATGCCTAAACAGTCGTCCAACACAGTGGATGAAATCTGTTCCCAGATTCTGTTTGTCGGTTTGCAACAGCGATAACTCTGAGAACACTTTCCCAAAAATTCTGAAAACATTACAGAAGCTAGGTCTCGACGTTATCTACAACTTTCTAGTTATAGGTTTTGGCAGGAAAAATCATCTATGCCACGTAAAACGTGAAACAATCCGCGCTGCACAATCCCCCCTTCCAGAAACAGCACCACGTGAACATCTACCCTTCTCCCCCAACAAGATCCATCCAAAACCCTCACCACCAGATCTAATACACTCCTAATCCCTAGGTAAAACAGAGGTAAAAGTTTGGGAATTTTACCTAGTGTTCTCCCTCATGAACCCACGAAGAACACGCGATGAACCCCGACCGGCGATCTGCTCGTCCTCCACGCCTCCACGGAGTCGCTCCTCGCCTTCTCCTTCGCGATTCGCGGCGGATCTTGAGCCACCACGTAGGGGAAGGAAGGGGAGGGAGAGGTGGCTGCTAGGGGAGGGAGAGGGAGAGGGAGGAGGCGCCTAGGGTTAGGGGGAAAAGGGGTGGCGCCCCCCTTGGCTAGTGGGCCGGCCCACTTAGGGGAAGGGGGAGGGAGAGGTGGGGAGGGAAATCCCGGACTCGGCCCAGGTTGTCCTCGGCCCACTGATTCTAGCCCGACGCTCCAAAAAAAAAATATTAAAACACTGGATAAACTTCAATTATTTCATCCCCCGACAAATCCTTCATTCCTCTCCCGAAACAAAACCAGGAAAAGGAACCCTAGAATCGCTCTGACGCTCTAAGGCATCACATTCTCCCCTCCTTAAAAGGATTCGTCCCCGAATCTACTCCTCTTTGCTACGGAACCTTAAAAAAAGGAAGGCAAAATGGTAATCAACACTTTACCTTCAGCATCCTAAAAGAGTGTAGGATACTTCTTCCGCATCTGGTCCTCAAGTTCCCAAGTTGCATCCCGCTCAGACTAATTGGTCCACAAATCTTTCATTGGACACTAACACGAACTATTCCCCTATTAAATAAAGGACACCTACTAGGTGAATCTGGTATCGATCTGGAATCTCAACTCCCACTTCTCTCTTCAACCCGATCGCGAAACTCCGCATTCCAATCTCAACTCCTCTACCCTTTGTTAGTCGCATTACGGGCGGCCTTGAACCATGTGAGACATAACGCTCTAGGTAAGTCTCTAAATCAACCCAAACACAAACTCCTATCTCCTACAAGTGATTGATCTTTTACAAAAAGAACCAATATCCACCCTTACCAACGATGAGATAGCCTACTTTACAACCAGAGGTCCGTAAATCCATGAGAAACAATAACAACCGAACACAATCACTACGGTTGACACAAACTCGCTCGAACCAAGCGACAAAAGTTCCAAAAAATTAATGTAATTACCTGCAACTTCCAAGTTGTCCACTACTAAATTAAGCAACCCCACCGAGGAACACATCAATGAAAACAACTCTCCAAAAAAGGTTTGAATTGAGTCATACACAACCTTCCTTTACTCTTCACTTTTAAACTACTTACGATCGTGACTCCACACTAGTTTTCCCTTGTAAGAAGGTTTCGCCTTCACATTCTTCCACCCAAGGACCAGGGCAAGGAGTACAATCCTTGAATATACTCAACCATAACATAAACATTCATTTTCTTACCCCCAAGCTTGAACGTAAAAAGAAATCTTAATTCTCACTAACACAACGAACGACAATCACCACCTTTAAACCAAAGGGCTGAAATTCACATACACGGGAACTCAACTTGGAAGAGGAACTCCATAGAACCAAAAACACCAAAAAAAATTTCTTCGGGGAGAAGCTCTATTCAAAAGAGAAACACCGCGAAAGTCTTCTGCAAATGCATTTCACTTTTACCAAAACAAATCATCTCACTTTTATCCAAGGCCAAGCCATTCAGAAAAAAAAAACCGATCAAGGAATTAAATGCTTCCACACAACCACCATCTCTTTTTCCTTAAAAAGGAACCAAACTCACTTCCCAACAGAAAAATTGTTTCAACCACGAATATCATTCATGTCACAACCAGAAGAATCGTCTCTTAAACAAAAACTGTCAAACACCTCACACCACAACACAACTCTAGCCCAAAATAGAAATACAAATATTTCCAGATCATGAACTTCCAAATCTTACATTGGATTAGCTACTTCTTTTGATCAACAATGCAACCGATAACTCGACCTTGAAAACTACGGACACAGTCAAAGCATACATCCTTGAGCATAAATGTCGCATTCATAACTTAAGCTAGTTTTCTTATCAAAGACGAATGAATGATGATATTTAATAGAATAACATTCCAAAATCTCCACAAATTACTTCAAGGTTAATCATTCTTTTATCCTTGTTTTAAGCCTCGAAATTAACCCACATTTTGCAGAATCATTCTAAGTTTAGGGAAACTCAAACACAAAGACAAAGAATACTTTGACCGAAAGTATTCAACCCAAATATCAAACAAACAAACCAATCCATATGAATTTTTAAACATAAGTTCAGCATAACTCCCGCCATCTATAGCATTCCACTACCCTTACCATTTAGATTTCAATATTCCCTATTTACTCATTGAGAAGGCCCATCAGGATTTAACAACAACTACACAACAAATTCTTACTCTTATTACCTTTTCCACAATTATAAATAAAGTTCACAGTGCTTATCAAAAACACATCCAACCAACACTACCTCATCAAGATCCCCACTGAGCGACCTAACCTATATCATCATATTCTAAATTTGAAAGGCGATGCTTCAACAAGTCTTTCAAAGATGATGAACCTATAAATTCCATACCACATACGCGTCAACATCTCGACAATGGTAATTTATTCACCTAAAAGATGACTCAACAAGTAAATATTATCTCAACAAGGCACCATTCGTAAATAGAAGTTTAAAACATACATTTATTAAGGACAAAATCACGCGTCATGCTAACTATCCCTGGTTCACTCCATCACAACATGTTACAATTTCCACCATTTTAACAAAGGTTTTCAACAATTAATCTAACCAGTTACCACCACTACTAAGTCATCAATATCAATAATTGGCATAATTGTAAAACAACAACATTGCTTTTAGTTACCCTATCCATAGGCTATGACAAACTGTCACTACACAACATACTCCAACTATGTAAAATAGATTGAATAATTTAAGCCATCCAAAGCTCTTATAACAACAACGCTAAATTAAATTTAATTTTTTTTTAATTTTTTTTAGCTACCCTATACACGGGTTATAGCAAAATTGCCACTCCAAGACATACTCGACCTTTTTTTTTTTTAAAGTGAACTGAATAGGTGAAATCATCACAAAGCTCTTACGGCAATGGCAAAACTTATGTCTTCCCAATTGATATCGATACTAGCATTATTGGAACGCAACTACATACTTCCGAATCTACTAATAGTTTGCAACGTCATAAATATCAACTCTAATCAATTTCCAAGTTAAAGTCACTAGCCAACACGATTAAATTAGAACATCTTTAAACAACCAAAGATGGTTTCTTTAACAATATCGGTAGTCCACCATTACAATTAAATTGTTCTACCGACCTTATATTAAAATGTCTCTAAATAACCCACTAATTTTCTATTACCTTCACAGTAGTTTACATCCTCGTAATGTTCTAACTACGCATCAAGATTTAAAGCTTTAAACATTGTCCATGGTCAAGGGCACATTAAAATAATGCAATAAATCCTAAGCATGCACATTAACACATTCAATCATTATCGCTATAGAACAATCTACAATACTAGAAGTTTATTTAATCTCAAGCTAAAGATAACAATTACATTTTAATTGATTCAACTCACAAATTAACTTAGAAGTACATCATTCCATAAACCACATTGTTACATACTACGTAACACAGACATAAAATTTCTAAACACCATCATGGGTCACCTACCCTTGACAAAGAGGAGGCAATCCCAAACATTAAAAAAAACAAACACAGTTCTAGATCAAGAACAAACACCGATAAAAATTTCTTCTTTTCAGGCAAGGGAGAAAAGCAAAATCCAAACATAAATGCAAGAGAGCTCGACCCTCAAATGTCCAATCATAGTAGCCAAAACTCTTCAAGAAATCCAAAACCTACACTTTCCACAAAGGAAGACGGATGCAAAAGGGAAGACCAAATGTCCAACTAAAATTTTCCGATAAAGATTCAAACTTAGCACCATCCAGCTTGATCTGCAATAGGAGAAACTCCAACCCCCTTCTTTTTTTTAAAAAAAAATCGAGGAAACAACAACCACAGAAATTTCCTTCCAACGACAGTCCATCACAATAAATAAGGTGCCAAAGCAAAATTGTGACCAAAAGACGCGCAACGTAGAACTCTTCTTCTGTGTCTTCACTCAAAGGAGACAAAACCACAAACCGCCAAAAGGACAAATCAGCGAGTGCTCAAAACTAAGCATTTTCCTCGGTTTCGAACCAACCACATACCCAGAAAACCAACCAAAACCGATCACAAGACGGTAAAGAACATCCGAAGGAATCCATCACCAACCTCTTCTATTTGACTCCAGTCACTACCCGATCTACGACAGACACGGATAAGTACTCTTTCCCTATAGGGGCTTAATAGTTCTTCGGTGGTGACTCTACCCGGCCACACCGTCAAACCACAGCCTCACTACAAACAAAAGGTGACCGAAACCCTTCGGCACCACAACCTCCCTTATCACCATAACAAGAACAACTCAATCAATCATCTCAAAATCATAGTAACATACATTATCAAACGTAGCATTCAACAACAAAGCTTAAATTCAACCTTTAAGCATGAGGCAACTGTCGGGACCCCGAATTTGCAAATCCGGACCCTCTGTGTATTCAGCACTAGTCCAGGAACGCGCTAGTGCACACAGTCTTAACATCGGTAAATATCACAATCATACCAATCGATATTATCAAAGTACTTTATTTAAATAACCAAAGTGGTTACTTGACCTTATGGCCAAGTTACAAATATATGCCTTGCAAGGCGAAACTTATTAAAAGAGAAATAACTGCAGCGGAAAAATCAAATAAACTTCGTGGCGCCATCCAAAGATACCACAGGCAATCGACCGGGCTCGCATCCCTAAGTAGTCGGGTCCTCTTGGAGTTCCTCCTCCAATCTTTGGCGTAATCTCCTCTTCAACTGGTATTGTGTTGAGGCAAGGGTGAGTACTTGGTACTCGGCAAGTCATGCACGTAATGCAAGCTAATATACTATATGCATGGCTTGGTACAAAGGAATAGCTTAAGGTATATTTATGTAAACAAGATTTGACAAGTAATATAAGTAGATTCAAAGCAAAAAAAACAAGTAAAGCATAAATAACTTTTCAAGAAGTTTAAATAACATTTTTCCCCATCCTAAACCATATTTCCATCATCTTCTTTGTTAAACCAACCCAACTTTTCAAATCCAAGTTATTTTCAGAAAATCTAACCCTTGACTGTAATTCAGAGCATTGTCCAAGACTGTGGACTCGGCTATTCAAATAGATTCTACACTGCAGAGGTTATGCACTTTACCCACAAGATACAATCCACTCACCACGTCACCGTGAATCGCCATACAAGAGTATGCGAATGAGCGATCATAACAAAGCCTTTCGGAAGCCTCAAACAACACAGGTGGTCCTCTCCGGTACGTGCTCTACACCATCCCTTCCCTTAGCCAAGGCGAAGTATGGGACCAACACACCGTTAGATGGGTACCTGGCCACAGCCACGATACGATCCCCGCACAATCACACAAAAGGTGTAATCGACACCACGAGGCTCCACAAGTGAGTCCTTAGCGAGTTAGTCAACTAGGGCGGTCGCTTTCCTTCGATGTGGTTGCATGTTTGTACGAGTTCAATGTCTTGCAAGGTTAAGTCCTTAGAGTGACCAGGGCAAGACTACCCTAAAAAACTAATCATCATCCCGATTGCCACACCGCCCACCTGATTACTCTTGCCACATGCCCCTGGCCGAAATCTGTTTATCAAACCCCAGTTGATTACCATGCACCACGTGCCATCAACATCACATGATACTTTTCCAAAACAGGTTCAATATATCATTAAGTCAATATTAGCATTTGATTGTCCAAAAATCATGTCATGAGCACGTAGCAGGTCTAAGCAGTATTCTACAACGATCTAAACCCATGTTGGCAATTTAATAATGTCCAACTAGTAAACCACAACTAGGGTGACAAAGGGTCATGGCACATACTTAAGTAATCAAGGTGTCATATAGCAAATTGGTATTTATCTAACCCTGTGTTTAAACCAAAGTATCTTTCTAATTAAACTAGCATGCAATAGTTTAAATCAAAATAGATTTCAAATAGGATCAATATGGTCAAAGCACAACTTGCCTTCAAAAAGCACTTGCTCTTGGTCTTGAGTTGGATCTGAGTCAATACTTCTCCTTCGAATCCCTCCGCACTTCAACGTCTACTCGTAAAAGCGTGCAAATAGCAAATACACAAATAAACACTATGCAAAAGATCCCAAAACTCCAAATAAAATCCATAAACAGAGAGAACATAATTTTCTGGATTTTTAGAAACTGGAATCGTCAAATTTGGAGTTAAAGCATAAAAGTTATGATTATTTAAAGTTTAAATAATCAATTAAATAATATTACAGAGAAAACTTTAGTCCAAAAATTAAATAAAATTCATATTTAGGTAGATCTTAATTTTATACAAATTTAGAAATTTGAATCGCTCAAATCGGAGTTGAAACGCAAAAGTTATAAGCGTTTGAAGTTTGAATCTAAATTTGAAATCATTATTCGAATTAATAAATCATTTTCTTTTCGGAAATTAATTATTGCGCCAAGATGGACACGTGGCAGCTCCTCGATTGGCCTGGCCGACGCCACCGATCCATGGGCTCGGTCCATGCTCACCGGAGTCCACGGTGGACTCGGCCCACGGCCACGTGGATCGACATGTGGGCTCACTCGGGTGACGTCATCGCCGACGTCGTGAGCTCACCACGGCCGCCGGCAGTGGGACTCCACTGCGTGACGTCATGGGTGACGCCGCTGGCTGGGTTAGCCAGCGACATGCGGCCCCTCGACCGACACGCGGGCCCGGCGTGTCGGTCGGCGTCTACTGCACAGCGCTGGCTGCGGCGCCGGCAGCGTCGGCCCAACTTCCCGACACGTGGCGCAATCACGACCGCTGATTTGAAAATCAACCGCGGATTAGATCCAGGGTTAACACGTTGAAACTACTCGATGCTCGTGGCCGCTCGATCTAGATCGGACGGTCCAGATCTAATCCTATAATCGCACTACTACAAAGACGTGGCGATTAGGAACCGTTGGATCTTGATCCAACGGCCCGCATCTAATCGGGTTTCTAGGGTTTGGGAAACACGTGAACTCACCGTTGCCGTCCGATCCGATCCAACGGCACGGCTTCGAGGGACGGCGATGGCACGCGGCGGCGCTGCTTGACCGGAGACGGACGACGACCTTGCCGCCGGCGTTTCGGGCGCGCTCGGCGAAGTGAGGGTACTCCTAACGCTGCCTCGCCTTGGGGAATCCGGATCTGGCTTGATGACGGCGGAGGACGACGACGACGGCAGCAATATCGGCGTTAATCGCGGCGAATGCAGACTTCCAACTCCGGCGAGCAATAACGGCGAGACGGTGGGATCCTAGCGGCGCGAGCTAGGTTTCGGAACCGGCGTGGGATGGCGATCCTGGGGTATGCCGGGCATTAAATAGCCTCGTCGTCTGCGGTAAAACGGAGACCTAGCTCTACGGCGGACACGGCGGCGGAGTCCAGCTTCGGACTCGGGGCGGAGACGATGAAATCGTGGCGCCCACGTGGCACAACTAACGGCCACGATCGCGCAAGCGCGACGTCCGGTCCTGACACGCCGTCTGGTTTGACGGATCTCAGCCGTTGGATCTTGATCCAACGGTTGGGATTGATTAGGGTTAGGAGTGGGTTCGGTCGAGTCAACTGGCTCGGGTCGGACTCGAGTCCGACTCGGTCGGATGAACAGTACTTGACCCGAGTTGGATTTTCCAGCGATTTAATATTTAAAATAATTCCCAGTAATTCATTTAATTCATTTAAAAATAGCAAATGACTCAGAAAAATTCTGGAAAATATTTTGGATCATTTTGGACTCAAATAAAATATTTCCAACAAAAATTTATTTGCAAATTTAAATTCTTTAATTATTTCAAAATGGAATAAATTCAAATAAATTCCAAATAAATCCAAATAAATTCCAGAAAATTCCAAAAATTCACCAAAGTGCCAAATCACACATGAATTTAAGAAAAGCAAAATTTTGGGGTGTTACAAACCTCCCCCCCTTAATAGAATCTCGTCCCCGAGATTCAGGGCTTACTAAAGGAATAGGTTTGGAAATTCTTTCTTCAAATCCTCTTCGCGCTCCCAAGTCGCTTCACTTTCTTCATGGTTGCTCCACTGAACTCTACAGAATCGGGTTGACTTGTTTCTAGTTTCTCGATCCATTGTGTCTAGAATCCTCACAGGATGCTCCTTATAAGTCAAATCCTCTTGCAACTCAATTAACTCTAGCGACGTCTGTTCCTCAGGAACTCGGAGACACTTCTTCAACTGGGACACATGGAATACATCATGTACTCCTGCTAACGACTGTGGCAACTCCAGCTGGTAGGCAACTTCACCTCTGCGACTCAAAATCTTAAATGGTCCAACATAACGGGGTGCGAGTTTCCCTTTGGCATGGAACCTCTTAACTCCCCTGAGAGGCGTAACTCTGAGGTATACAAAGTCTTCGTTCAAAACTCAAATCTCGGCGACGATTGTCAAGATAACTCTTTGTCGTGATTGGGCTATCCTCAACCTTTCCCTAATCATAGCGACCGCTCTTCACCTCTTGAAGAATATCAGGCCCAAAGACACGGCGCTCACGGTCTCATTCCAATTCAATGGTGTCCGACAGTGGTCGACCATACTGATGCCTCAAAAGGTGACATCTCAGAACTAGCCTCGATAACTATTGTTGTAACTAAACTCGGCATACGGCAAACTTTTATCCCAAGAGGTAGCATAAGCCAATGCACAAGCTCTTAACATATCCTCGAATCTGGTTGACTCTTTCTTGCCCGCCCATCCGTCTGTGGATGATAAGTCAGATCAAGTTCAAACGGGTCCCCATGGCTTCATGCAACTTATTCCGTAACCTTGAGGTAAATTGGGTACCTCTGTCCGATACAATCCTCCTTGGCACTCCGTGCAAACAAACAATCTCGATCATGTACAACTACGCTAACTTATCTCCCGAGTAAGTGGTCTTCACTGGGATAAAATGGGCTACTTTAGTCAAGCGATCCACTATAACCCATATGGAGTCATAACCTCCTTGAGTCTTGACAAACCGTAATGAAATCCATTCCGATTTCCTCCCACTTCCACTCGGGTATTTTCAGTGTAGCAATCCCGCTGGTCTCTCGATGCATTGCCTTGACTCTCGGCATACGTCGCACAATGCAACATGCTCGGCAACTTCACGCTTCATACTCGGCCACGAATCTCTCCTTGAGATCCCGATACATCTTGGCGCCTGTGATGAATCGAGTACTTAGAGTCATGGGCTTCTTCCGTAATCGATTGCTTTAACTCCTTTTTGTTAGGCACACAAATGCGATCCTTCATCCATAACGTGCCTTGCTCGCCTAGCTTGGAAATCCTTTGCCTTGCCTTCCTCCATTTTGGACTTAATCCTACGGATCTTGTCATCATCCTTCGTCCCTTCGGATCTCGGTCCTCTAAAGTAGGCTTTACTTCCAAGGCGGCCAAGAATCCGCTTAGGTACAACCTCAATCTTCATTTTCTGAAAATCCTCACATAACTCATCCTCGACTTGTGGCTAGCAACGTACTCACGGTATGGCTTTTCCGGCTCGAGCGTCGGCTACTACGCTGGCCTTCCTGTGATGGTAATGGATTCCAACATTATAGTCCTTGATTAACTCCAACCATCTCTCTCGCCTCATATTCAGATCATTGGGTGAATATGTACCTAAGGCTCTTATGATCCGTATATACCTCACATCTGTTTCCAATCGATAGTGACGCCATATCTTCAAAGCATGCACTACGGCGGCTAACTCTAGGTCATGTGTCGGATAATTTTCCTCATGCGGCCTCAATCGCCTTGATGCATAAGGCGAACCTTTCCATTCTCATCAAGACACATCCAAGTCCTTGGCGCGATCGTCACAATAAATATCGAAGCTTTGAGCAACATCCTAGAACTAACACCGGTCTTGATGTCAATCGCTTCTTCAGCTCCTGAAATCCTTCCTCACATTCTCAAGCGCCCATGCAAACTTCTTTTCCTTCTTCAGCAATTGCGTAAGAGGTTTCGCAATTGTCGAAAAACCTTCGATGAAACGGGCGGTAATATCCTGCCATTCCAAGGAAACTCCGACCTGGGTCACGATCTTGGTACTGCTCCCAATGTAACACGCCTTCTACTTTGCTTGGATCTACGGCGACTCTTCATGCGGTCATTACATGTCCAAGAAACTCCACCTTGTCCTTCCAAAAATCACACTTGTCGAACTTGGCGAAAAGTTCTTTGTTCCTCGACTTTTCCAAAACTCGCCTTAAGTGTTCGGCATGTTCATCCTCTGTCTTGGAGTAGACTAGGATATCGTCTATGAACACGACGACAAACTTGTCCAAATATTCCATGAACACCTTATTCATCATATTCATGAAATAAATTTGGCGCATTGGTCACCCAAAGGACATAATCAGAAACTCGTAATGTCCATATCTTGACGAGAATGCAGTCTTGAATATCTCCTGATCGGATCTTCAATCGATGGTATCCCGATCTCGAGATCAATCTTGGAGAAAACTCCGGCTCCTCTTAATCGATCAAACAAATCATCAATCCTGGGTAGCGGATACTTATTCTTCACGGTGACTTCATTGAGTGCACGGTAGTCAATGCACATCCCGAAACTCCCGCCCTTCTTCTTGACAAACAAAACGGTGCTCCCCACGGCGACTAACTTGGTCTGATAAATCCTTTCTCCATTAACTCTTCTATTTGTTTCTTCATCTCTACCAACTCCTCGGTAGACATCCGATAGGGTCTCTTTGCTATCGGTCTTTGTACCGGTACAAGTTCTATCACAAACTCTATGTCCTCGTCCTGGCGGCATACCGGGTAGATCCTCGGGAAAAACGTCTGTGTACTCATTCACTACCGGAACATCCTCTATGCTGATTGCCTTGGTACTGTTAACCATCAACTGTCCATCTCTAATCGCAAATGGCTTGAAATTCCACTTTCTTCCCACACGGGCTCTCAATCGAGATAGTTCTTCGTCCACAATCCAATACAGCCTTGTGCTTGGATAACCAATCCATTCCCAATATAACATCTAAGGTGCAGGTCTCCAAAATTATAAGGTTTGCTAGGAACTCTATTCCATCTATTAGTATTCTCACCTTGAACATCCTACTTCCGCTCGGAGTTCGGAACTGTGGGTTTGAACTAAAAGCATGCACTTAAGTCTTGCAATTCTCAAGTCATTTCTAGTAGCAAAGCCTTGCGAAACAAACGAATCGCGAAGCTCCGTGAGTCAAACAAAATCAAGGTGTGCAGTCGAGTTAACAAGTAACTTACCCAAGACGACGTCCGTAGCATTTTGCAAAGTGCATCCGCGGTGACATGGTTGACTCGGCCTCTCACCACGATGCAGGGTGTGGCTCTGATCTTGGCGCCCTAGCTGGGGTGGTTCCTAGATTGAAGCGAACTGGGTCGCCTCGCTGTCTTCTTTGGACAATCTGTTGGCAAAGTGTCCTGGCTCGTTGCGCTTGTAGCGGCGTCTCACTGTTCCTTCTTTGCCTGCTGGGTAGCGTTTCTAGCGGGGCTGGGTGCAGTAGTTTTGATTGGCAGGTCTTGGTCTGCGGGAGGGTGTCCTTGTTGCATTCTGTGGTTGGAATCAAGAATTGATTTGGTGCAACTCTCAAGCGCTGCGTTCCTCGACGTGATCCTTCTTTGTTGCATCCTCGCGCTTCTGTTCTCATCCGGTTCCTTGCGCTTGTCCTCAAGAATAAGCGCCTTATTCACCAACTCTTGGAAATCTGAAAGGTGTGGGTGATCAACCCTACTTGCAATCCCGAGTTAAGTCCCTTCATGAAACGACTGTTCGATTTATCTGTCGCTACATCCTCAGTGCGTAGCGTGCTAATCTGTGTGAACTTGTTCAGGTAGTCGGCCATCGGCTGATTACCTTGCTTGATGCTCTGAACTCCTCCTTCTTAAGGTCCATGATTCCTTCAGCACGTGATCTTTGTCCGGAATGCATTGTGAACTCCTCCCAAGTGATATCTTGAGGGTTCTCTCGTGCGGGCAAGTGGTTCTCCCACCATTCGGCAATGTTCCTTCCAACCGATGAGAAGCGTAAAGTACCTTCTCATTCCCTATGCATTGAGCTATGTGTAGCTTCCTCTCAATTGATCTTAACCAATCGTCGGCCTCCAACGGATTGGCATTCCTGCAGAGAAAGTGGGTGGGTGAGTCCTCATGAACTCTCGACACTTTGTATTACGGCGTGGTCCTCCGATTAACTTGATTAGCAGTGGCCTCGAGCAAAGGACGTGCTGCATTTGTTGCATCATAGCATGCATCAACTGGTCTCGAGCAACAAGAAATGCTCCAAAATTCTGCACATCGATGGCGGTGCTGGTGCTCCATCATTGGGGTTTTACATTGGCGAGATCCACTCCCATTGCTTCCAAAGTTCTACGGGTGTTCACCATCTGTTGATTTGCTCTAGGTTTAGAGATTAGAGGGAAACAAGAATAGACAAGTAATATGGGACTTATGCGGGGCGAAAGGGGTCACTTTAAGGTCCATCTTTATAATTAATAAATTGGTATGGTCACATAATGCCTAAGGGCCTTGCAACACATAATGCACACTCAAGACAAACAAAGCAAATCCAAATCGAACTAACTCGAGTCTAACGCCTATAGGGTGACTCTTTATTTTACGACGCGACTCTGCGAAGGAGTCTCACTTTAGAACCTAAGCTCACTCTTCGAGAAAACCTCCACGGCCTGGTACGGTGTTTGCGGCATAGGCGCGAAACGATCGCCATGTCCAAATGACTATGTCATCTCGTGGTAGTCGAAGAAGCGGTGTCCTCATCGAGATCCGACTCCTCCTGGATCTGGCTCGTGTAGCTTTCAATCGCTCTGGGTCTGGTCCGCATACAAGTCATTTCCAACTCGTCAATCCTTCGTAGAAGGTGTGCCACATACTCTGAGCTTCCCGCCATCTGCTCTTCTCTGTCGTGATTTCCTTGCGGGCCTTCAGTAGCTCCTTGCTTGTATTATCTAGTACATCTTCCTGGCGATTTACGAATCGTGCCAATCGTGTAACCGTGGCATCCTCATCCTGAATCGCCTTGGTCGAAGGTTATCGCTGCGCGGATGGTAACGGAACACCGCATTTCCAACTCTCTGGCGTGACACGGGTAATGTGCCGCATTGCTCGCCGTGATACTTCTTGGATACCCATCCGCATTGTAGATCTCCTGGCGGTGCGGTGTATCGGACGATTGCACTGGCCCTTCTTCCTAGCAGTACCTCAATCCTCACGTCACAAGCCTTGATCAATCTCGCTTGTCCGATCACTTCCACTTGGTATTGGGGCTTCTCAAAATCTCCGAGTCTCAGCATATGCCAAAGTTCAAGGGCGTGACTAACTCCTAGATCAACGTAGTTGAACTCTTCCTCCATCCTGTCACAAGAGTGCTTTTCGTAAGAACTCGGAATTTTCAAATCGTGACAAGGTAAGGGAAAATTTCAGCAAGAGACGAGAAAAGAGAGAAGGGGATAAGTCGAGATATCATTTCTTGTCTTCACAAATTTTTAGCTTTAGAAAATAGGTTTTATCCTCACTACGACCATTCTAGCTTAGGGTTGAGCTTACAGTCAAGTATGGCTCTGATACTACCTCTGTCGGGACCCCGAATTTGCAAATCCGACCCTCATGTATTCGGCACTAGTCCAGAACGCCGCTTAGTGCACACAGCCTTAACATCGGTAAATATCACAATCATACCAATCGATATTATCAAAGTACTTTATTTAAATAACTAAAGTGGTTACTTGACCTTATGGCCAAGTTACAAATATATGCCTTGCAAGGCGAAACTTATTAAAAGAGAAATAATCGGCGGAAAAATCAAATAAACTGTGGCGCCATCCAAGATACCACAGCAACCGATCGGCTCGCATCCCTAAGTAGTCGGGTCCTCTTGGAGTTCCTCCTCCAATCTTTGGCGTAATCTCCTCTTCAACTGGTATTGTGTTGAGGCAAGGGTGAGTACTTGGTACTCGACAAGTCATGCAGTAATGCAAGCTAATATACTATATGCATGGCTTGGTACAAAGGAATAGCTTAAGGTATATTTATGGTAAACAAAGATTTGACAAGTAATATAAGTAGATTCAAAGCAAGAAAAACAAGTAAAGCATAAATAACTTTTCAAGAAGTTTAAATAACATTTTTCCCCATCCTAAACCATATTTCCATCATCTTCTTTGTTAAACCAACCCAACTTTTCAAATCCAAGTTATTTTCGTAAAATCTAACCCTTGACTGTAATTCCGAGCATTGTCCAAGATCGTGGACTCGGCTATTCAAATAGATTCTACACTCTGCAGAGGTTATGCACTTTACCCACAAGATACAATCCACTCACCACGTCACCGTGAATCGCCATACAAGAGTATGCGAATGAGCGATCATAACAAAGCCTTTCGGAAGCCTCAAACAACACAGTGGTCCTCTCCAGACGTGCTCTACACCATCCCTTCCCTTAGCCAAGGCGAAGTATGGGACCAACACACCGTTAGATGGGTACTGGCCACAGCCACGATACGCTCCCCGCACAATCACACAAAAGGTGTAATCGACACCTGAGGCTCCACAAGTGAGTCCTTAGCGACTTAGTCAACTAGGGCCGTCCCATTCCAGCCATGTGGTTGCAAGTATGACCCAGTTCAAAGGCTTGCAAGGTTAAGTCCTTAGAGTGACCAGGGCAAGACTACCCGAAAAACCAAATCATCATCCCGATTGCCACATCGCCCACTGATTACTCTTGCCACATGCCCCTGGCCGAAATTTATCAAACCCCGCTTGATTACCATGCACCACGTGCCATCAACATCACATGATACTTTTCCAAAACAGGTTCAATATATCATTAAGTCAATATTAGCATTTGATTGTCCAAAAATCATGTCATGAGCACGTAGTGTGTCTAAGCAGATTCTACAACGATCTAAACCCATGTTGGCAATTTAATAATGTCCAACTAGTAAACCACAACTAGGGTGACAAAGGGTCATGGCACATACTTAAGTAATCAAGGTGTCATATAGCAAATTGGTATTTATCTAACCCTGTGTTTAAACCAAAGTATCTTTCTAATTAAACTAGCATGCAATAGTTTAAATCAAAATAGATTTCAAATAGGATCAATATGGTCAAAGCACAACTTGCCTTCAAAAGCACTTGCTCTTGGTCTTGAGTTGGATCCTGAGTCAATACTTCTCCTTCGAATCCTTCCGGCACTTCAACGTCTACTCGTAAAGCGTGCAAATAGCAAATACACAAATAAACACTATGCAAAAAGATCCCAAAACTCCAAATAAAATCCATAAACAGAGAGAACATAATTTTCTGGATTTTTAGAAACTGGAATCACAAATTTGGAGTTAAAGCATAAAAGTTATGATTATTTAAAGTTTAAATAATCAATTAAATAATATTACAGAGAAAAACTTTAGTCCAAAAATTAAATAAAATTCATATTTAGGTAGATCTTAATTTTATACAAATTTAGAAATTTGAATCGCTCAAATCGGAGTTGAAACGCATAAAAGTTATAAGCGTTTGAAGTTTGAATCTAAATTTGAAATCATTATTCGAATTAATAAATCATTTTCTTTTGGAAATTAATTATTGCGCCAAGATGGACACGTGGCGGCTCGATTGGCCTGCGGCGTCGGCCGATCCATGGGCTCGGTCCATGCTCACCGTCCACGGTGGACTCGGCCCACGGCTCACGTGGATCGACATGTGGGCCCACTCGTGACGCCATCGCCGACGTCACGGAGCTCAGCCAAGGCTACGGCAGTGTGGGGACCCATCGTGGACGTCATGGGTGACGTCGCCGCTATCGGGTTAGCAAGCATCGACATGCGCCTCTCGACACGCGGGCCTCGTGTCGGGCCACACGACGCTGCCTGCCGTGGGCGCCGACCGCTTGGCCCAACTTCCCGACACGTGGCGCAATCACGACCGCTGATTTGAAAATCAACGGCGCGGATTAGATCCAGGGTTAACACGTTGAAACTACTCGATGCTCGTGGGCGCTCGATCTAGATCGGACGGTCCAGATCTAATCCTATAATCGCACTACTACAGCACGTGGCGATTGTGAACCGTTGGATCTTGATCCAACGGTCCAGATCTAATCGGGTTTCTAGGGTTTGGGAAACACGTGAACTCACCGTTGCCGTCCGACCGATCCAACGGCACGGCTCGGGACGGCGATGGCACGCGGCGGGCGCCGGCTTGACCGGAGACGGGACGACGACCTTGCCGTCGGCGCTTCGGCGCGCCCGGCCGGCGAGGGGTACTCAAACGCGCGTCGCCTTGGGGAATCCGGATCTGGGCTTGATGACGGCGAGGACGACGGACGGCAGCAATATCGGCGTTTAATTGCGGCGGAACAGACTTCCAACTCCGGCGAGCAATAACGGCGAGACGGTGGGGATCCTAGCGGCGCGAGCTAGGGTTTCGGAACCGGCGTGGGATGGCGATCCTCGGGTATGCCGGGCATTAAATAGCCTCGGCGTCCGTGCGTAAAACGGAGACCTAGCTCTCCACGGCGGACACGGACGGCGGAGTCGGCTTCGGACTCGGCGGAGACGATGAAATCGTGGCCGTCCACGTGGCACAACCAACGCCACGATCGCGGCGCGGCCGGTCCGGTCGGACACGGCTTCGTCTGGCTCGACGGATCTCACCGTTGGATCTTGATCCAACGGTTGGGATTGATTAGGGTTAGGAGTGGGTTCGGCCGAGTCAACCGGCTCTGTCGGACTCGAGTCCGACTTCGATCGGATGAACAAGATTTGACCCGAGTTGGATTTTCCATGATTTAATATTTAAAATAATTCCCGATAATTCATTTAATTCATTTAAAAATAGCAAATGACTCAGAAAAATTCCAGAAAAATTCTGGAAAATATTTTGGATCATTTTGGACTCAAATAAAATATTTCCAACAAAAATTTATTTGCAAATTTAAATTCTTTAATTATTTCAAAATGGAATAAATTCAAATAAATTCCAAATAAATCCAAAAAAATACCAGAAAATTCCAAAAATTCACCAAAGTGCCAAATCACACATGAATTTAAGAAAAGCAAAATTTTGGGGTGTTACAGCAACGATACCCATACCCTTTCCTACTGTGCATCCATGTGTGTCAAATTTTAAATTAGTTATTCCACTAACACAAATTTTAATGTTGCTATCCTATGGCAAATTTTTTTTTAAGTATAACCTAAGCCATGTTTCTAAGTTATCCCAATTCACATTTTAGTTGAACCTATGGTATTTCACTAAGTTCATACACCACGGACCTGAAGCCCGCTCTGATACCAACTGTAACACCCTACAAATCTAAACTGTCGTACAAGAAAATTTCGACAGCATCTCTCCTAAAATTAGGACAAAACGGAAGCGACAACAAGATTCATAATAACCATTATAAACAGGAATAACATAAAAGCATCAATACTAGAGATAACAAGTCTAAATCAACCAGAAAACAAACATAAACGTAAAACAGCTCCAAAGAGGACATCAACAGGTCTATGATTAATAAAAATTTCAGCAAGCTAATGAATTATTAAATGCACTAGTCCATGTGATTCGTGATGACCCCGGAGGGTTGATTGTGCTACTAAGCCCACCCTTCAAGCTTACGACTCGCGAGAACTACCTGAAAACAACAAAATAACAAGGTGAGATTGGGTAATCTCAAAGAAGCGGAACAACTTCTAACGAATAACACAGCCATAGTAAAACTAGCATACCAAATTCCTCATGTCCAATACCACATTATAGAGTCCACACAACCTCAGTAAAATGCATATGATTGTGCACATGCTTATGCCATGATCCTCCTCACCGTGCCCTTTCTCGGGAACACACGGTGTTGTGACGGTCTGATCGCGCCAAGGCGTCGACAAACTTCCAATGCATGATTATGCAGTTAATGCTTCATTCATAAATACATTCATAACTTCCCACTCTGAATTCACATGCTTGCATACCATCAAATAACATGGATAGAATGCGAACATCATTGAGATAGAATATCTCCACAATTCATCTTGCAAACAACATCTTTCTTCATTCTTACTCATGATTCAAAAGCCAAACAACCACATCACAATGCAGGATAGGATATTGTAATCTCATAAACAAGTAGTTAAACCATATAGGTGTGCTGCAATTAAGGTTTATATTGAAGATGAAACAAATAGCGAGTTATAGTTTAGCAAGACCGCTACTTCCACTTGCCTTTACCAAACGTGGATGACGAACCTAGTTGCGTCCAGAAGGGGCACCACCTGTACAAGTATTATTTCAGTACATAGCGACATCACAAATGATCACACAACTCGAACACACGCTTCCTAATCCCGTTCCTTCTTAAGCGCCAAAACCCCAATCTGTCCGGGTCAAACAGCAGCACCCTCTCTTCACAATTTCGTATCTTTTTTTTATACAGATCATAAAAATACAAAAATATTACAGTAGCTAGATATTGACGAGATCTACAACTTTCCAGAAGATCATAAATTCTAATTCCTCTGTTAAATATGCCTAAACAGTCGTCCAACACAGTGGATGAAATCTGTTCCCAGATTCTGTTTGTCGGTTTGCAACAGCGATAACTCTGAGAACACTTTCCCAAAAATTCTGAAAACATTACAGAAGCTAGGTCTCGACGTTATCTACAACTTTCTAGTTATAGGTTTTGGCAGGAAAAATCATCTATGCCACGTAAAACGTGAAACAATCCGCGCTGCACAATCCCCCCTTCCAGAAACAGCACCACGTGAACATCTACCCTTCTCCCCCAACAAGATCCATCCAAAACCCTCACCACCAGATCTAATACACTCCTAATCCCTAGGTAAAACAGAGGTAAAAGTTTGGGAATTTTACCTAGTGTTCTCCCTTGCGAACCCACGAAGAACACGCGATGAACCCCGAATCGGCGATCTGCTCGTCCTCCACGCCTCCACGGAGTCGCTCCTCGCCTTCTCCTTCGCGATTCGCGGCGGATCTTGAGCCACCACGTAGGGGAAGGAAGGGGAGGGAGAGGTGGCTGCTAGGGGAGGGAGAGGGAGAGGGAGGAGGCGCCTAGGGTTCGGGGCAAAGGGGTGGCGCCCCCTGTGGCTCGGGGGCCGGCCCACTTCGGGGAAGGGGGCGGGTGTGGTGGGGAGGGAAATCCCAGCCTCGGCCCAGGTTGTCCTCGGCCCACTGATTCTAGCCCGACGCTCCAAAAAAAAAAATTAAAACGCTGGATAAACTTCAATTATTTCATCCCTCGACAAATCCTTCATTCCTCTCCCGAAACAAAACCAGGAAAAGGAACCCTAGAATCGCTCTGACGCTCTAAGGCATCACAGTAAATTTAAAACATCTTTAAACAACCAACCAAGTTTCTATAACAATGTTAATGGTTTACATCATCTTAATGTTCTCACTACGCACCAAGGTTTAAAACTTTAAATATTATCGGGGGTCATAGGCACTTTTACAGCAAAGCAACATTTTCCAAGCCTGTACATTAACACATTTAATCATTCCCACTATGGGGTACTCTACATCACTAGAGGTTCATTCAATTTTAAGCTATAGGTAACAATTACATTTAATTGATTCAACTCGCAAATTAACTAAGGAGTACATCATTTCCATAAACCACATTGTTACACACTACATAACATGCTAAACAACAATTTTCAATTTTGACAAGTAATTTCAGTCAAACGAATACTTACTTTATTTGCAGCATTTTTCTTTTAGTACTCAACCAAAACTCGCAAAAAAGCTTGACTCTCAAAGTTGCAATGGGACAAGACTCCAAAACACATTTCAATCTTAAATACTCCCACAGGAGGGAACCAAGCGATCAAGTAAATCTTTATGGACAAATGCACAAAACATAAATCGACACAACTTAACCTTTTGCACACGCTTCAATAACTTCTTTTAAATTCAGAGTAAGGCACACAAGAACCAAAACTATACTTTTCTTTGCAAGGCAACCAACAAAACCGGTGTCAAAGCCAAAAGGCAACCAAAAGACGCGCAACATAAAACTTGTAACACCCCAATTTTTGCTTTTCATGAATTTAAATGAAATTTTGCACTTTTGTGAATTTTTGGAATTTTCTGGGATATATTTGGATTTATTTGAAATTTATTTGAATTTATTCCCTTTTCAAATAATTAAAGAATTTAACTTTGCAAATAAAATTTTGTTGGAAATATTTTATTTGAGTCCAAAATGTTACAAAATATTTTCTAGAATTTTTCTGGAATTTTTATGAGTGTTTTGCTATTTTTAATGAATTAAATGAATTTCTGGGAATTAATTTGAATATTTAATCGCTGGAAAAACCAAACCGGGTTTCACTGTTCATCCGACCGGTCCCGAGTCCGAGTCAGACTCGAGTACAAACCGGACCCGAGTCCGATTCAGACTCGAGTCCGACCCGGACCCGACCGCGCCAGCCGTCTCGGTCGAACCACGTCACCAAACACTATCGCGAGTGACCGTTGGATCTCGATCCAACGGCCATGATCGCGCCACGTCGCCCAAGCCCGACTCCGACCGAGCCAGCCAAGTCACCGAGCCGGACCCGAGCCCAAACCCTGTGCCCGTTGGATCTAGATCCAACGGTCCACGTTGAGCCACGTCACCGAATCCGAATTGGATTCGGATTCCGTCGCCGCAGCCGTGTGGACCTCGGTTTCTGTGATTTTCACAGACGCCGAGGGGCCTATTTAATGCGTCGCCACCGCCAGCGTGTTCTCCGTTTCCTTGCGCACCCGTAGCCCTAACTCACCGATCTCAAGCCACCGTGGTTGCGCCGCAATCGCTCGCCGTAGTTGAGATAGGCCTCCGCCGCGGTTATCCGTCGATTCCGCCGCCGTTGAGTCCAGATCCAGAACCACAAGGACGAGACGCGTCGGAGAGTCCCATCCACTTCGCCGGAGGAGCCCCGCAATGCCGTTGCCGTGGTCGTTGTCCTCGTCTCCGGTCTGCAAGCGCCGCCGCACGCCATCGCCGTCGCTCGAGCTCCACCAACAGTCCGATCAAGATTCGAGGGCCCAGATTCATCCACGTCACCACGGTAAAATCTCACGTTGTAATTTCTAGATCTGTTTCCAACCGTTGGATCTAGATCCAACGGTTTAGATCGTGCCACGTAGCCGTAACCGCACCGTGTTTGGATAGATCTAAGCCGTTAGATCTAGATCGTACGGCTAGGGTTAGCCACGTTGTAAACTCTAGATTGGTTCTTGATCGTCCGATCAAGATCGAACGGTCCAGATGGACCGAGCTATTTCCTAACACACGAAACCAGATCCGATCTGGGCCGTTGATTTTCAAATCAACGACCGATATCTAGCCACGTGGCCGGAAGGCTGACCGCCGCGGTCAGTGCGGTCGCCGCGCGGTCACCGCTAACGTCACGCGTGACGTCAGCGTGGGGCCCGTGTGTCAGCGGCCGTTCCAATGGCTCGATGACATCACCCGTGACGTCATGTTGACGTCACGGTGGGGCCCGCGTGTCAGACGCCCTCGATCGTGCGTGTTGACGTTAGCACTGACGTCACCCGAGGGGGGCCCACATGTCAGTGAGACACGTGCGCCGTGGACCGGGTCCACGGTGGACCGAGCCAAACCATGCGCCGGGTCCATGGACCCGAGGCGATGTGGTGGCCTCTGATTGGTCCACGTGTCATGCTGACGCAATAAATCATTTTTCGAAAAAGAAATTATTTATTTAATTCGGTTTATTGATTTCAAATTTAGATTAAAACTTCAAACGCTTATAACTTTTGCGTTTTAACTCCGATTTGAGTGATTCAAATTTCTAAATTTTGATAAAAATGAGACCTACTCAAATATGAAAGTTAATTAATTTTTTTATTATGAATATTTCTCTGTTTATATTTAATTAATGTTTTCTTTAAACTTTAAACGGTTATAACTTTTGCATTTTAACTCCAATTTGGACGATTCCAATTTCTAAAAATTTATAAAATTGTGCTATCTCTATTTATGGACTTTATTTGGATGTTTGGACATTTTTTTTCTACTGTTTTATTCATTTATTGCTATTTGCACGCGTTACGAGTAGACGTTGAAGTGCCCGAAGGCTTCGAAGGTGAAGTATTGACCCAGGAGCCATCTCAGGACCAAGATCAAGTACTCTTTGAAGGCAAGTTGTACTTTGACCATGTTGATCCCATTTTAAAATTAATTTGATTTAAATTATTGCATGCTAGTTCAATTATAAAATGCTTTAATCGATTTTGGAAGATTAGTTAATTGCCTAGTTGTTGTATGCCACCTTGACATAGATAATTGTATGCCATGAGCCCCTTGTCACCCTAGTTGAGGATTAAATAGTTGGACATTATTAAATTGCCAACATGGGTATTTAGACCGTTGTAGTATAATGCTTAGACCTGCCACGTATACCGGACATGATTTTGACAATTACTTGTTAACATTGACTTAATGAGATATGGAACATGTTTTTGAGAAGTGTCATGTGTTATTGATGATGATGTTGATGGCACGTGGTGCATGGTAATCAACTGGGGGTTTGATAAATAGATTTGGGCCGGGGCATGTGGCAAGAATGATTGGGTGGGCCAGTTGTGGCATCGGGAGCGTTGTTTTGGTTCTTCGGGTAGTCTTGCCCTGGTCAACATAAGGACTTAACCTTGCAAGCCTTTGAACTGAGTTAGTCGTGCAACCACATGTCCGTAATGGGACGGACCTAGTTGAGTAAGTTACTAATAACTTGCATGTGAAACCTCGGGTGTCAACTACACCCTTTGTGTAGCTTGAAAGGGGAGTGTACCAATGCGATGTCATGGTACCCGTCCAACGGTATGTCGGTCCCATACTTTGCCTTTGTTAAGGGAAGGGATGGTGTATGGCAAAAACCGAAAAGGTTCACTTGTGTAGTTAGCCATTTCCGAAAGGCTTTGTTACGATCACTCGCCTTTGTGGTGTTTGGCTGTATCTTGTGGGTAAAGTGCATAACCTCTGCAGAGTGTAAAATCTATTCGAATAGCCGTGTCCGCGGTATTGGACATTGCTCGGGGATTACAGTCAAGGGTTAGACTTTCGTGGAAATAACTTGAACTTGAGAGGTTTGGTTTGGTTAAATGATGATGTTGATGGAAATGTGGACTAGGAATGGGAAAGATGTTTATTTAACTCATGGAAAAGTTATTGATATTATACTTGTTTTTACAGCTTTCGAATCTACGTATGATACTTGTCAAATGCTGTTTACTGCAATTATACCTTGAGCTATTCCTTTGTATTAAGCCATGCATGTAGTATATTAGCTTGCATTCTCTGCATGACTTGCTGAGTACCAAGTACTCACCCTTGCCACAAAACAACACCAGTTGAAGAAGAGGTGACGCCAGCTTTGGAGGAGGAATATCAGGAGGAGCCGTCTAACTAGGGATCGAGTCCAGTCAGTTGCCTGTGGCATATTGGTTGGCGCCACGCATTTTTTTATATATATTCCGCTGCAGATTTTATTTGAATAAGCCTTAGCCCTGCGAGGCGTACTTTTGTAACTTGACCATAAGGTCGAGCAACCAGTTTGGTTATCATAATTAAAGTACTTTATTATTATCGATGTGTATGATTGTGATATTTACCAATGTTGAGACTGTGTGCACTAGCGTGATCCTGGACTAGTGCTGAATACACAGAGGGTCCAGATTTGCAAATTCGGGTCCCGACAAAACTCTTCTTCTTTGTCTTCACCCAAAGAAGACAAAACCAAGAAACACCGAAGGGACATTCCGCGAAAATCTAATTCCAAACACTTTTCTTTTGGTTTCAATCAACTAAAACCAAGAAAACCAACCAAACCGACCCTCGGGACGGTAAAGAACATCTGAAGGAATCCACCACAACCTCTGCTATTTGTCTCCAGTCATCTACCCGATCTACGACAAAAAAGGATAAGCACACTTCTCCTACAGGGGTTGATAATTCTTCGGTGATGGCGTTAACCGGCCACACCGTCAAACCACACCCTTACTATGAACAAAATAAAGAGGTGACCAAAACCCTTCGGCACCACAACCCACTTCATCACAAATAACATGAGCAATTCAATCAATTATCTCATACACATAGCAGCATACTTTATCACATAAAACATTCAACATCAAGGCTTAAATATAACATTTAAGCATAAAGCAACGATACCCATACCCTTTCCTACTGTGCATCCATGTGTGTCAAATTTTAAATTAGTTATTCCACATACACAAGTTTTAAGGTTGCTATCCTATAGCAAAATTTTAGTTATAACCTAAGCCATGTTTCTAGGTTATCTCACATCACATTTTAGTTAATCCTAAGGTATAACACTAAAAAAATGCATGTTCCAAGGACCTAAAGCCCGCTCTGATACCAACTGTAACACCCCGGCATCTAGTATGTCCGAATGCTACCAAACATAGACTAAACAACACCTAAATACCACTAATAAAGACAAATTACAGCAAAGGAGCAAATGCTAAAAACCAAAATTTTCGGCAGCATCTCCTTTGTTTTAACATGATTTGAGACAATAGCAATAACAGGCAAGTAATATCATATCATGAGACATCTAAAGAAGCAATGTAAATGGATATAACAACAACATAAGGCAATAATATCAAGTCCAACCACTCCATAAACTATAACGAAGCAAATAAGGGACACGACCACACAATCTAATCCATACACCAAGATCCATGGCACTATTATTATGATCATGACTCAAATTGGTAAATGTGACTGGCACTACGTGAAGATGTGTAGCTATTGCCCCTTCCCACATGCTGGTGTCATGGTACCTAAAACAACATAAAATACAAGCGTGAGTTCATCACTCAGCAAGTATATTGCAATGGGTCATACAGAACAATTCAATATTATCATCACTACATAACAAACTTAACATCATGATCAAGTCATACTTCATATGCAACATCATATTCATGTCTCAACCTCATTGAGATCATTTCATCATCATCATCATGTATGCAATGCAATGCAATGCACATGTCTCCTCGACGCAAATACCGGTATTGCCGAGTGCACACCCGTCGGCGTACACCCACGTCCCCCTTCCATCCCGTAGATGGAGGGTGCCTACTCCTCGCTTCCACTCACCGCGTGGGTGGAATCACGAGGTAGGTCTTACATCCATGGCGCTCCAGATTAGTCACAAATTTCTCACCGACCTTACCGGAATTGTTATGACGTTCTCACCGACCGGGCCAAGTTTCATGCCATGTATGCAACATATGCCATAATCATTAACCATAAACCATTGCATAGCATCTTAACATACCATTTTTATCATATCATGGCAAACACTAAGCATGGAAAGATAGCATAACATGGAAACAATTACATCTAGTCAAGACAAGCAAATAAACCACATGTTACCCATCCCAATACACTTGCCTTAACCTCAGGCGACGGATTGGCGGGATGAGGAGGGCACTCCCGGGGTCACACCACCTGCACATAGATGCCACACAATCAAAACGTGCCCTCAAAGCAGTACGCCCTCGCCCATCTACCCCGATTTCGCAAACTACTCCCGAAAACGAAAAACAGAGAATCTGTCCCCCCCGGGACAGCAGACTTCAATCTAGCATAACTTTAGTTCTAGGACTCCGAATCGATTAAAAGACTACATCCTCGCATATCTTAGGAAATTTCCTAACTTTTTCTAAGTATATGGAAAAACTGATTCGGCCTCTAAAATGGTTTAATCTACAAAACACTACGTTCTGTCCCAATGACATCACAGATTTGAACACGCTCGGTAAATCGAGCATAACATGCAAACGGATGGGCAGAATTGGACGTTCTTTATGTCCAATGAAAGGTATTGAAGTCACCTACAACTTTCTCAACAGGAGACCGACCAAATTCCGACTCTAAGGTAGCGAAAACTCAAACCCTAGGTCGACTGCACAATCTGCCCCGAAGCAGAGAACGTGGCAAACTCTTGTTTTCATCTAATCTACCCAATCACAGCACCACCACTTGATCTAAAAGCATCTAAATACCCTCCAGCACAGCCCCTAGATCAACCCCAAGGATTACCCTAGCCATACCTTCGCCCAACGAACGACGAATCTCCTCCCGGTTCACGCGATCCCCTTTGTCGCTCCAAATCCACTGGATCTCCTCGTCACGGGGCTTGCCGATGGATGGGACAGCGAGGTGGCATGGAGGGGACCTCCCCTAGGGCAGCAAGGGAGGTGGGGAGGAGAGGGGAGGGTGGTGGCGCAATGGGGGAGAGGAGATGGGGCGCACGGCAAGGTGGGAGGGAGGGGGTGGCGGCTAGGTGGGAAGGAGGGAGTGGGGCGGCTAGGGCATGGGGTATGGGGCGCACAAGGGCAGGGGGAGGCGCCCAGGGTTTAGAACCTGGTCTCCCTCTCCCTCATGGGCCCAAATCGGTGTTTTACTGTCATGGGGCGGCTAGGGCATGGGGTATGCGACGTGGTGTTTTACTGTCAACTATGCTGCCGTCATAGTCTATATGAATTTCCGCAACCTTCGATGTTAATTGTGTTTCCATTATTCGATACCGAGGAAGAAGTCATTTGATGAATGACTATTCGGTACCGTTGTTACATGATGAATGAATGGTGAAAAAGGAAAACGAGACATTGTTTATGCATAATTAATCATAAAGGAGTCGATGAGCCAGGTCGGTGAGAAAGTCATATATGGATATATGACTAATCCGGAGTGCTCTTGAAAAGTGTGCATGCATGTCATGAATCAAGATGTCCATTTCTTTCTAGTATGAAAGAATGAAGAATTTCTGGTATGTTGGTTGTGGTGTAGGAGATTTGTGTTTCCCTTGCGTCTTGGCTTAGGAAGTTAAAATGAATACTCTTTGGTTATTGTCGAATTCTTTCCAAAGTGGCTTTTAGCGCTTTGGAGTTCGAGTTGTTGTATGTGGATCAGTTTGGGTTCATGGGTTTTGGGTTGAGCTTACTCAATGATTGTACCCTTTGTTCTGATTCTTTGAAAGGAAGAATGCGAGGGCGAGACCTTCTAAGAAAGGAAAATTTAGTGTGGATTGGTAATGACCTAAGATATTAGGCGTTGCTAGTGGTTGATCGTAACTAGCTTGGAAGTGAAGAGTAAAAGGAAGGTTGGGTATGACCCAATTCAAACTTTCTTGGAGAAATGTCATTGAGGTGTTCCTCAGTAGGGTTGATCCAATGATTAGTGGACCACTTGGTGGTTGCTAGTAATTGCTTTCTGTTTTTGAAGAGTATTGGATCTTTTGTCGCCGATCTTAGAGTGTTGTGTCTCACTTGGTTTGCGTCGTCTTGAATAGGACGAACCACAGTTGAGAGGTTGAGACGTGAATCACTTTTGTGCGTGGGAGCGGAAGATAGAACTAGAAGTTGGTACCATGTCCTTCTAGAGAGTGGCTTTGGTTAAATGGATCAGGCACTTTAGTGCCAAGGAATGCATGGAATGAGGAGTGTGAGTCCGTTTTATTTCGTGGCCGTATGTGAGTGCTTCTGTGTTTCAATGTTGAGTAATAATTCTGGCAAGTTTTGAATGTGAGTTATCTTTAGACAAGTTTAAAAAAAAATTAGTTCTATCAAAAATCGAACAAACCTTCTAATCAAGATCAAAGAAAAAAAAAATAAGAGAATATTGCATAAACTTATCCTTTTATTCCAAAGCCATCTTCAACAGGATGACACCAAAAATCTTCTAATCTTCAATGATTAGAAAACCCTACACAAACCAAAATGAGCACAAAAGCTCTTTGTTGTAGGCGCCTTTTGTTCTAGTTCTCTTTCGTTGGATGGATGAGTTCTAACCCCTAGAACCCTCTATTTAAAGGACTCCACAGCCAGCCGAATCCTTCTTGTATACGTATCAACCAAGCAGTCTCCATCTCAACTCCAGCCAACACGCACGGTAGCGGACTCGACAAAGAATGCGCTGCCGCTAAAACAAGTCTCCTCTCGGACATCGCATCGGACAGCCTTGCTTCGACATCTCTCTGACAAACTGCGAATCGGGACCTGCTCTGCGTGTCCTTGACTGACTCTCGTAGACCTGCATACACACGACACAAGTTTGTATGCACACACACATGCAAAGCATGCACCCATACGACTCGACCGCCGTTAAGCCGCAACGATCTCAACCACACGTAATCGCTCTCTAGTCCAAACATCTCGCATGACATCCTTGACCTTCACGACCTCGGTTCCTCCTCGAACCTAGTCTCGATCCCGCCATCGACCATGTTCGACCTCAAGCAACACCTCGCACATGAATCAAAAACACAAAACAATTCCGAGTACAAGTCCACGACCTGACTCACATCAATCCATGCAAATACTCACTCGAGTATTGCATAAAGTCCACTTCAAAACAAGTATCATGAAATTATCACAAATTTCATAATCTCAAAATCAAATTCAAATTTCAATCTCAAAATCGCTCAAATCCCTAATTGAGCAAATCCCTTTTACGACGGACAACAAAACCGGTCGCGCAAAAAGCCAAGTGAAACCCTAGAAAATAGCTTCACGACGGACCAACAAAGTCCATCCGCTGTACAAGGGAAACTCTTGGTTCCAAAAGAAAACATTCCGCGAAAACATGTTTACGACGGACAACCAAAATCGGTCCGTCATACATGCAAAAGTCTCGGTTCAGAAACGCTTTCAAATTCATGTTCACGACGGACAAAAAAATCTTGTCCGGCGCAAACGTGCCACGCTCGGTTTTGAGAACAACATGGTCCGAACGAAACCCTAAAGCAAACACGTTCACGACAGACAGAAAGAAAACTTGTCCGTTGTAGATGAGGAACTTACTGGTTTCTTGGAAAGAAAGAGTTTGGCTCAATGAGTTCACTTAAAACATGTGTATGACAGACCAAAGAATTTGGTCTGTCATACATGGGAAAAACGAGTTCGCCAATTCAAATCTTTTTCGGATAACCAAACTGATTTCTGCTCTTTTCAAATATTCAGACCAAATTCAAATCTTTTCGAATATTCAAATACTCATCATCAAAAACACATGGATCAAAAACAATGATCCTTCAATCTCCCCCTTGATGAGTAATTTGACAAAACACAATATAAGATTTGACAAGAGTAAAAAAAAATGAGAGTTTGAGACCCAAAAGATTCCAGGACCAAGTAAAGACCAGACCAAGTAAAGACCAAGTAAATCCAAATTCTCAAACAGTTTTTGATTCACACCTCTTTTTTATTTTTCTTCTTCTTGACTTTTGCTCTCCCCCTTTTTGACAAAATAGTCATCAAGATCTCAAAACTCCCCCTTAATGAATGCAGTATCTCAAGCTTTGAAGTATATTCAAGGTATATAATCAAAGTAAAGCATTTGGAGAGTTTTTACGAGAGTTTTCACATTTTGTATCAATTTATCAAATGAGAAAGCAAATTGTGAGAATATGGAGGCTCTAACACATAGAATAGTTGTTGCATAAGCAAATTAGAGCAAACAAGTAAAATGTCATAAACTGATTTTGCCAAAGCTAAAAAGAAATCTATCATGAGCAAAGAGAGACTTTCAAATTCACTAATGTTTGTCTCAAGCCTTTTCAAAATTTGAATTTCCTTTTTCTTTTAGCAAGTTTGACAATTTTGCTTTGTGATCAACAGGATGACAAGTAATCGCACACTAGCCCATACTTGTGTATGAGTAGGTAGTTCTTTCTTGTATCTTTCTCGATTTAAATTGGCAAGTGGCTTCACATTGTTCTGAACTTTTGTTTAGACAAGTAGCCTTTTCTTGCATCTTTTGCATTTAAATCCTCGGCAAGGAAGTCGCACATTGTACTAAACTTGTGTTTAGCCAAGTAGCTTTGCTTGCATCTTTTTCAACTTGCTTTTAACATTAAAACACTGATTTTGCTTGAGACTCATAATGATCATTTGAAGTCCAACAAAAACTCACACATAGTTTCTAATCGGCTCTAGCCTTTCAACAGATGACAAGAAACTTTTAAGCCTATTTCACAAATGTAATACCATAATGAGCAAGAGCCAAAATATTCTCGAAAAGCATCTCAAATTGAATTATTTTAGCCTTTTAGTCTTTTAGTGAGAAGTGAAGCAATGTAGCATTAATTTGACTATATACACAAGAATAGTCAACAAAGCTTTGTACTACATGATGCAATGAAAACAGGGGAGTTTTAAGTGTAACGACAAAATCAAATGAAAGAGTTAAAATCAAGACTTCTCAAATCAACCCATGGGGATGAATGATCCCAAGTTAAGCAGAAGAAAGCAAAGCGAGAAGAATCAAGCGGCTTAGTGAAAATATCAGCAATTTGAGCATCCGAATCAACAAATTTCAGCTCAATAGCTCCTTTTTCAACATGATCTCTAAGAAAATGATATCGAACATCAATGTGTTTAGTCCTTGAATGTTGAACAGGATTTTTAGCGATGTGAATTGCACTAGTATTATCACAAAGAAGTGGAACACTATTAAAGTTAATGCCGTAATCTTTAAGAGTTGAAGTGATCCAAAGAATTTGTGAACAACAACTAGCTACCGCAACGTATTCACCTTCGAGTAGATTGAGCAATCGAGGACTGTTTCTTAGAAGACCATGAAACAAGTGAAGTGCCAAGAAAATGACAGTGCCGTAAGTACTCTTTCTATCTAATCTACACCAAAGAAAATCAGCATCGAATATCCTAGGAGTGTAAGCGAAGAAGAACAAGAATACCAAATGCCAAATTCAGGAGTGGAGCGAAGATACCTGAAAATTCTTTTAATTGCTTGTCGATGTGATTCTCGAGGAGAGGCTTGAAATCGAGCGCACAAACATACTGCAAAATGTATGTCGTGCCTCAAGCGATCAAGTACAGAATGATCCAATCATGCTTCAGATTCTTTTTGGTCCATCTCGACACCATTCTCGTCAAGATCCAAAATTGTTGTTGTGCTCATTGGAGTAGATACTGACTTTCCTTCTCCCATGTCGAATTTCTTTAGTAGCTCCTTTGTATACTTGGATTGGTGCAAGAAGATCCCTTCTTTGCTTGTTTGATTTGAAATCCAAGGAAGTATGTCAACTCTCCCATCATACTCATCTCGAATTCCCTGGACATCAGCTCGGAAAATTGCAACACAAGAGAGTGGGAGGATCCTCCAAAGATAATATCATCCACATAAATTTGCACCACAAGAAATTGATCATTTGAATTTTGAGTAAATAGAGTTTTATCAACTTTTCCCATCTCAAAATTATGTTGAAGCAAGAAGCCTTTTAATCTATCATACCAAGCACGAGGGGCTTGTTTTAATCCATAAAGAGCTTTTGACAAACGATATACATGATTAGGAAATTTTTCATTTTCAAAGCCAGGAGGTTGTTTCACAAAAACTTCTTCTTCTATAAAACCGTTTAGAAAAGCACTTTTCACATCCATTTGAAATAACTTAAAACCTTTTGAAGCTGCAAAAGCCAAGAGGATGCGAATAGCCTCTAAACGAGCAACAGGAGCAAATGTTTCATCAAAATCAATTCCTTCAAGTTGAGAAAAACCTTGAGCTACAAGTCTAGCTTTGTTTCTAACAATTATTCCATTTTCATTTAACTTGTTCTTAAAAACCCATTTTGTTCCAATAATGTTTTGATTTTTAGGAGGTTCCACTAAAGACCAAACTTTATTCCTTTCAAAGTTTTCTAACTCTTCATGCATCGCATTTACCCAAGAACTATCAGTTAAAGCATGAGTAATGTTCTTAGGTTCAAAATTTGCAACAAAAGCTAATGCATGCATAAAAGAGTTTGAGATGAATTAGAACGTGTCACCCTTTCATGAAGACTTCCAATAATTTGTTCAGAGGATGGTTCTTCAAAACAAGAAGGGAGGTCCAGTTGTTTCACTGTCGTGGGAGGTGTAGGAGAATCAAGTAATAGTCACATCAATTTGTTCAGGAACATCTTCCTGCTCAGAGGTATGAGCTCATCATCATCATTATCTTCATCATTTTCTTTGAATCTTTTATCCAAAAGATTGGCTCTAAATCTTCTCGTGAACCTGAAATGTCGGGTCTAGCTCGAGGCTAGCCTCATCAAAAGTAACATCGCATGTCTCCAACAATTTGTTAGTCGATAAATCAAGTACACGATATCCATGAGAGTGCAACGAATAGCCAAGGAAAATACCATCTGTACTACGAGCTTGAATTTATCAAGATTTCCATGTTTAAGAATAAAGCATTTGCAACCAAACACTCGTAAGTGAGAAACAGATGGTTTACGATCAAATCTCGATTCATAAGATGTTTTACCAAGTAAAGCTCGAGATAGACCCTATTTGATATATAGCAAGCGTAAGAAATTGCCTCAGCCCAAAATTTTCTTGAAGTGTTATATTAATCTAGCATAGTCCTAGCCATTTGAATCAAAGTTCTATTTTTCATTTCTACAACACCATACTGTGAGGGAGAATATGTCGAATAAAATTGATGTTCAATCACATGAGTTTCACAAAAAGATTTAAACAAGGCATTTTTGAATTCTGTACCATTATCTGTTCTTATGGCTTTCAATGTGTTAGGCAATTCATTTATCAATCTCTTAATGAAGACATGAAAGAGTCCAAAAATCTCATCTTTTGAAGACAGAAAATGCACCCAAGAGTATCTCGAATAATCATCAACTATTACTAGAAAGTACCATTTACCTCCGGCCGATTGTACTCGAGATGGTCCTACCGTATCCATGTGAAGAAGTTGACCGGGGCCAGTGGTCATTACAGTAGAGACAGTAGCATGAGGAGCTCCAACTATCTTACCATGTCGACAAGAAGCACAAACAATATTTTTGCAAGATTTTAACCCGGCAAGCCACTAATTAAGTCTAGACCACTCAATCTAGATAATGATCAAATCCCATGTGGCCTAACCGACGATGCCAAAAATTGAGATTTCTAGATTCTGAAGCAACAAAACAATGTGAACTTGAAGCATTGCTAAAATTTGCTATGAAAATTTTTCCAAGTCTAGATATCTCAAGAATCAAGTTTCCAGAAGCATCGAGTACTCTACATGCATTAGGTTTAAAGCTCACTTCAAAGTTTTCATCCAACAATTGTGATAATGATGAAGGTTGAATTTCAGTTTAGACACCAGAGAGACATTCTTCAAAGTAAAGTGTTCATTTACCTTCACTGTACCTTTTGCGGATGGCCCAAAGAGTAGCATCTCCAAAAGTGATCGCTTTCGTTCCCGGATGCTTTTGTTAGGAGGAGAACCAACTTGAGTTGCCGTCATGTGTTGGCGGCATCCTGAATCAACAACCTGATGTTCTCCTTCCCTTCTCGTACCACCTACATATTATGAACAGAAGATGCCGAGGATTGATCTTTGGGGTTAGAGAAGCATGCTTTAGGTATCCAAAGATCGAATCACTCGACGAGCGGTGATCGCATAAATACTTGTGAGAGTAATGAATTTTTGTTTGCTTTCACAGAGCCTGTCACACATCGCTTCCATGACCATGTCTATGCACACAAAAAGAAGTGGAAGGTGTTTTCTTTTGTAACCTAAACCTGCTCTTCTATTGTCATAGGTTGTAAAAGCCCTATTAGATGGTTTATGACGGTATGACTTGGGCTTTTCAAAATTATTAATTTCTCCGATCATCTTAGAATTATTAATTCTCTTTCCCTTCTCGATTTTAGCTTTCCTGTGAAAGTGAAATTTTCCTAGATGACCATCTTTGTGACAAAAAGTGCATTTGTACAGCTTTTGAAGTACTTGCTCCTTTACTTTGAGTGGGTTGAGTTTTTCCAGAGAAATCAACAGATCCAATGCAGATTTGAATTTTGTTTCACTTGGTTTAGGAGGAGGATTTCAATTTTACCACACCAAGTGTTTTCACAATTACAGAGGGTTGTTTTTCAAGTGTTCAAAGTGATCAAAGCCTATCCCACTATTTTTAACACTTACTTTTGATTTATCAAGAATCGATTCAAGTTTTTCTTTCCTCCAAAGAAATTTTTCCAAAGTTGATTTCAAATATTCATTTTCTCTAAGAACAACAGGCAATTTTGACATGGATCAACTTGACATTTTTTAGCCTTTTCTTTAGCTTGAACGGCTCTATCTTTGGCTATAATGGCTCTCTCTACATTGTTCTTTTCAAGTGCAATATCAATTTTCAGAATTTCACATTTTTTGCATTCTTTTGAGGTGACAGTAGAGTGAGTAAAGACAATGTGTCCAAAGAAGACAAATTGCTCGTATTTTTCTTAAATTCTCTCTAGTGACAAACAATTCTTGCAACACATAAAAATGCATTATTGAACCAAAAGCTAAAGTTTGCTTGAACTTATCAACTTCACTTTTAGCAAATTTAGCTCTTTTATCTTGCAAGAATGAGCAGCTCTAAGTGATTGCAATTCTAATGAAAACCCCTCACAATCATCACATGCATCATTGTTAGAAATAGAATTTCTAAGTTTTTCGTTTTCAGTTTTCAGCATGGACAAACCATTCTCTAAGTTTTTATTTTTGAGTGAAGATTTTCTTAAAGATTTTCTCAATATGACTAAAACTTCACAAAGCTCATTATATGAAGGCATTACCTCATCACAATTTGGAAGTGTCTGTAGTTGTCACTAGTGTTCCTTTTGCCATGAAGCACAGATCCGGTGAAGTCTTTCTCATTCAGCTTTGTTTGCTTCTCTTCTTTCTCATCTTCAGATGAGTCGTCAATGTCGCTCAAATCTAAGCGACCAATTGCGATGAAGACTTTGTTGAGCATCTTCTTCGTTCTTTGCTTATTTTTGTCCTTGCTCTCTCTTGGCCTAAGGATTTGGAGGAGTTGTTTTGGTCCTTCTCCTCTCTATCCTTGTTCTGAAGCTTGGCACGAATATGCCCAGCCTTGCCGCAGTTGTAGCAGTGGATAGAGGCTCCTCTTCTCTCCCTTGATCTCATGTAAGCTGCATTGACACGCTTGGAAAGAAGAGCAAGTGTATCTTCTGGTATTTGATCTAGTTGTTCATCACTAAGAGCACTCAAAGCAAAGAATGGAGTATGATGATGAAGAACTAGTAGTATTATCATATGAAGAATTAGCATTAAGAGCCAGAGAGTTATCATTGGATGTTCTTGAAACAATGTCTATCTCAAAAGTCTTGAGACTAGAATATAATTTATCCAATGTCATTTCACTCATCTTGTGAGCCTCCCTAAAAGCAGTCACTTTCATTTGCCAGATTTTAAGATCAAGAGATGATAGGAAATGTCTAGCATTTTCGTAGTCAGTACTTTACATCAACAAATTCTAAGATTGTTTAAAATTCTCATTAAAGCGAGCAAAACAATCATCTAGAGATTCTCCAGAATTCATTTCAAATCTAGTGTATTCCTTTTTAAATTGATCTTGCCTAGCTTCTTTTACAGAATCAGTGCCCTCATGATAATCTTGAAGAGATTTCCAAATTTCATGAGCAGTGAATAAATGACAGACTCTATCGAATTCTTTTCTAGCAAGTCCTTGAAGTAATATGTTTCTAGCTCTATTATTGTTTTCAACATCTTTTTCAAACTCGATTTTATCAATATCATCATTAGAAGGAAGCTCGTACGAAATTTTTACCTTGCGCCAAATCGCGTTACCTTGAGCTTGAAGATATGCAGTCATTCGGATCCGCCAGTGGGGGAAGTCTGTGCCATCGAAGATTGGCGGTTTGTTCGAGTATTTCTCTGTTGCCATAACTTACCGTTTACTAATCACCTGTTAAGATGGATTAGTAGAGCCTGGCTCTGATACCACTTGTAGGACCGAGTAGGCAACTAGAGGGGGGGGGTGAATAGATGCCGAATAAAATTCAACTAATTTTTAAAAAATAAACGATCCCTAAATAGAGGGAGAAAATCTAAAATCGTGGAGATCAAAAACCCTGGATTAATTAGCGAGACAAGTTTAAAAAAAAATTAGTTCTATCAAAAATCGAACAAACCTTCTAATCAAGATCAAAGAAAAAAAAAAAGAGAATATTGCATAAACTTATCCTTTTATTCCAAAGCCATCTTCAACAGGATGACACCAAAAATCTTCTAATCTTCAATGATTAGAAAACCCTACACAAACCAAAATGAGCACAAAAGCTCTTTGTTGTAGGCGCCTTTTGTTCTAGTTCTCTTTCGTTGGATGGATGAGTTCTAACCCCTAGAACCCTCTATTTAAAGGACTCCACAACAAATTAATCCTTCTTGTATACGTATCAACCAAGCAGTCTCCATCTCAACTCCAGCCAACACGCACGGTAGCCAGACTCGGACAGCAACTGCGCCTGCCAAAACAAGTCTCCTCTCGGACATCGCATCGGACAGCTTGCTCCGGACATCTCTGGACAAAGCTGCGAATCGGCACAGCTCTGCCGTGTCCTTGACCGACTTCGTAGACCTGCATACACACGACACAAGTTTGTATGCACACACACATGCAGCATGCACCCATACGACTCGACTGCCGTTAAGCTGCAACGATCTCAACCACACGTGCACTGTTCTCTAGTCCAAACATCTCGCATGACATCCTTGACCTTCACGACCTCAGTTCCTCCCTGAACCTAGTCTCGATCCCGTCATCGACCATGTTCGACCTCAAGCAACACCTGCACATGAATCAAAAACACAAAACAATTCCGAGTACAAGTCCACGACCTGACTCACATCAATCCATGCAAATACTCACTCGAGTATTGCATAAAGTCCACTTCAAAACAAGTATCATGAAATTATCACAAATTTCATAATCTCAAAATCAAATTCAAATTTCAATCTCAAAATCGCTCAAATCCCTAATTGAGCAAATCCCTTTTACGACGGACAACAAAACCAGTCCGGCGCAAAAGCCAAGTGAAACCCTAGAAAACAGTTCACGACGGACCAACAAAGTCTGTCCGTTGTACAAGGGAAACTCTTGGTTCCAAAAGAAAACATTCCGGCGAAAACATGTTTACGACGGACAACCAAAATCGGTCCGTCATACATGCAAAAGTCTCAGTTCAGAAACGCTTTCAAATTCATGTTCACGACGGACAAAAAATCTTGTCCGGCGCAAACGTGCCACGCTAGGTTTTGAACACAACATGGTCCGAACGAAACCCTAAAGCAAACACGTTCACGACAGACAGAAAGAAAACTTGTCCGTTGTAGATGTGGAACTTACTGGTTTCTTGGAAAGAAAGAGTTTGGCTCAATGAGTTCACTTAAAACATGTGTATGACAGACCAAAGAGTTTGGTCTGTCATACATGGGAAAAACGAGTTCGCCAATTCAAATCTTTTTCGGATAACCAAACTGATTTCTGCTCTTTTCAAATATTCAAACCAAATTCAAATCTTTTCGAATATTCAAATACTCATCATCAAAAACACATGGATCAAAAACAATGATCCTTCAGCGTTGCCTAAAGCCCGAGCAAACCTTCAGTTCGTAATCGTGGCGATCGATTACTTTTCCCGATGGATTGAGGCAGAGCCGGTGGCGAGGATCACAGCAGAAGCAACGGTCAAATTTTTATGAAAAACAATCATTTGCAGATATGGAGTTCCCTTCCAAGTTGTCACCGACAACGGGTCCCAGTTCGACTCCCAAAAATTCCGTGACTACTGTGAAGGTATCGGGACGGAGATCTACTTCGCCTCGGTCGGGCACCCACAGTCGAACGGGGTCATTGAAAGAGCGAATGGATTAATCCTAGACGGCATTAAAAAGAGGCTCTACGGTTCTGCAAAGGGTTCATGGCCCGACGAACTCCCCAGGGTTCTATGGGCCATCCGAACTTCTACGTCACGGACGACCAATTTTTCTCCGTTTAAACTCATTTTTGGGGAAGAGGCCATTTCTCCCGCGGAGATACAAGCCAAGTCACTTTGTGTAATTAGATCTCCAGCACAGGAGGGGGCGGACGTTGCACGTGATCTAATGGAGGAGCAGAAGCTTCAGGCCTTAAACGTCATACAGGCCTTTGCAAAAGCTTCAACCAAGAGCTTCAACAAGAAAATCAAGAAACGAGATCTGGCACCCGGGGACATGGTGCTCAAAAAAGCTGCTCCAAGCTTCGCTAAGCTGGAAACAACATGGGAAGGGCCGTATGTCATTCAGGACTCCACGGCAAAGGGCGCCCACAGACTTGTCACCCTGGATGGTCAAGAAGTACCGAGAACATGGAACATGGACGCTCTCAAAAAGTTTTATGCATAGTCATCAGAAGATGGAGAAGAAATGTATCCAGAACCTTATCAATAAAATGGAGAGAAGCTTTTGCAACTAGAAATCACTCTGATGTGTTACACGACGGGGCTCCGCTCCGGATAGTACTTAGCGGGATGCTTGGTCGGGCTAACGTCCCACCCATCCTTCGCTCCGAAGGCCCGAGGCTCCGCTCCGGATAGTACTTAGTGGGATGCTTGGTCGGGCTAACGTCCCACCCATCCTTCTCTCCGAAGGCCCGGGGCTCCACTCCGGATAGAACATAGCGGGATTCTTGGTTGGGCTAACATCCCACCCATCCTTCGCTCCGAAGGCCCGGGGCTCCGCTCCGGATAGTACTTAGCGGGATGCTTGGTCGGGCTAATGTCCCACCCATCCTTCGCTCCGAAGGCCTGGGGCTCCTCTCCGGATAATACTTAGCGGGATGCTTGGTCGGGCTAACGTCCCACCCATCGTTCACTCCGAAGGCCCGAGGCTCCATTCCGGATAGAACTTAGCGGGATGGTTGGTCGGGCTAACGTCCCACCCATCCTTCGCTCCGAAGGCCCGGGGCTCCGCTCCGGATAGAACTTAGCGGGATGCTTGGTAGTGCTAACGTCCCACCCATCCTTCGCTCCGAAGGCCTGGGGCTCCGTTCCGGATAGTACTTAGCGGGATGCTTGGTCGGGCTAACGTCCCACCCATCCTTCGGTCCGAAGGCCCGGGACTCCGCTCCGGATAGAACATGATGGGATGCTTGGTTAGGCTAACGTCCCACCCATCCTTCGCTCCGAAGGCCCGGGGCTCCGCTCCAGATAGTACTTAACGGGATGCTTGGTCAGGCTAACGTCCCACCCATCCTTCGCTCCGAAGGCCCAGGGGTCCGCTCCGGATAGTACTTAGCGGGATGCTTGGTCGGGCTAACGTCCCACCTATCCTTCGCTCCGAAGGCCCTGGGCTCGGCTCCGGATAGAACTTAGCGGGATGCTTGGTCGGGCTAGCATCCCACCCATCCTTCGCTCCAAAGGCCTGGGACTCCGCTCCAGATAGTACTTAGCGGGATGCTTGGTCGGGCTAACATCCCACCCATCCTTCGCTCCGAAGGCCTATAGCTTTGTGCCGGGTAGGACTTAATGGGATGATTGGTCAAGCTAACGTCCCACCCTCCCCTTCGCTCCAAAGACTGGGGGCTCCGCTCCGGGTAGGACTTAGCAAGGAGCTTACTAAGGTTAAAAAATCTCACTCGCCCCTCGGCCCCGAGAGCACACTGCATTGCGCTGGGTGGAAATTTGCGAACACATAACCAGGCCAACATCTTATGCGTCCATCTGCCCCGGATACTCATACATTTCTTGGCCAGAATCTAATTAGGGAAACCTAAAACATCGTAGCGAAACAATCTACCGCTTCAAAACAAAGATTTAAGTCTATGTTCTGTTAAGTCCCGCATACAACGTTGCGCGTCTTAGCCACCCCTAACGCGGTTGCACATGCCCTCATACTCTAACCTGATATGGGTCCGAGTAAAAGCCAGGGCCGCTTCGCATTGCTGATCGCAGCCCTATGGGGGGCTAAAAATGTATGTTCAAGCATAATTTAAGAAGATAGGAAGAGAAATAAGCTTCCGTAAGAAACCATAGCAAATGGCGATATAGTGCCATCCCAGTCACATGCGATGAAACAGTTCAACAAAAGTTTATATACACACTAAAAAGGATTTAGGTACGACGGGCATGAATCACGGCTTCAACGAGGGCGTCCTTTGACTCCAGCAACTTCGGGATGATCCCGATCAACACATCGAGGTTGGCGAGATCACGGGTGAGGGCTTCTTCCTCTGCAAGCTCGGCCATAGCTATGTCGAAGTCTGCCCAAAGCTCCGCGATGAAAACTTCATGATCACCAGGTGCTGGAGGGCCATCGAGGGCGGGGACATCGTCTTCAAAGTTAAAGACGAAGACAAGGGCTTCCTCTTTACCGAGCATCGGTGGGGCGTCCGCCATTGGCAGCCCCTCACCAAGGCCGGCGAAGAGGACGTCTTCCTTTGGAAGGTCCCACGGGACGTTGGCCATCGGAGAAACAAGAGAAAATAAAATTGGAAAGCAAGCACTTGCTCTAAAACCAGCGACATTGATATATATTCAAAGCGAAGAAGGCGAAAGGCCTGGGTTAAATGCGGGAGCGGGAAGCCAAGGCGTCCCCGTGTCCCCCAAGAAACTGGTTAGATCCTCAATCCCCTAATATTTACCCCTGACAACCTGGCCCCCATTAGTAGCACCTAAGTACTCCTCAGGCAAGAAGACGCACAGAGCGAACGGATATACATTGACATTCAACATGACGGACAATTCAATTCAGGTGCTCATAAGGATTTCTTATACAAAAATAAACAAGCTAAGAAGGGGGCGACTTCTCTTTGCCCTTCGCTGAGTCACGCATTGCGACACGAGCTCGGCGCACTGATTCCCTCGCAGCAGTATCACCGTGCTGTCTCCAGAAGTCGGACATGAAGCTCGAAGATAATCGGGATTGTCGGGACCCGAATTTGCAAATCCGGACCCTTTGTGTATTCAGCACTATCCAGGATCACGCTAGTGCACACAGTCTCAACATCGATAAATATCACAATCATACTCAACGAAATAGAAAGTACCTTAATTATAGTAACCAAACTGGTTGCTCGACCTTATGGTCAAGTTACAAAGATACGCCTTGCAGGGCGAAGATTTATTAAAAGAGAAATAACTCCAGCGGAATAAAGTAGATTTCGTGGCGCCATCCAGTATACCACAGGCAACTGATTGGGCTCGCTCCCTAGTTAGACGGCTCCTCCTGGAACTCTTCCTCCAAAGCTGGCATCGACTCTTCTTCAACTGATGTTGTATTGTGGCAAGGGTGAGTACTTGGTACTCAACAAGTCATACACAGAATGCAACTAATATTCTATATGCATGGCTTATTACAAAGGATAGGTTAACAGGTTCATTTGCAGTAAAGCAGCAATTAGCAAGTAACATACGTAGATTCAAAAGCAGTAGAAGCAATGTAGTATCAACAACTTTTCCAGGAGTTTGATAAACACATCCCCTTTCCTAATCCACATTTCCATCAACGTCATCATTAAACCCAGCCAAACTTTTCAAGGCCAAGTTCTTTTTCATGAAAGTCTAATCCTTGACTGTAATTTCCGAGCAATGTCCAATGCCGCGGACACGGCTATTCGAATAGATTTTACACTCTACAGAGGTTATGCACTTTACCCACAAGATATAGCCAAACACCACAAAGGCGAGTGTCCATAACAAAGTCTTTCGGAAACTTCTAACAGCACAAGTGGGCCTCCCGGGTTATTGCACACTAACCCTTCCGTTAGCAAAGGCGAAGTCTAGGCCAATCAACCATTAGATGGGTACCTGGCCGTAGCCCCGGTACGCTCCCCCGTACAACTACATAAAAGATATAGTTGACACCCCGAGGTCCCACAGGTACGTTATTAGCAACTTAATCAACTAGGTCCGTCCCATTACAGACATGTGGTTGCACGTTTGACTCAGTTCAAAGGCTTGCAAGGTTAAATCCTTAGGTTGACCAGGGCAAGACTACCCGAAGAACCAAATCAACTTCCCCGGTGCCAATCATGGCCCACCATATCATCCTTGCCACATGCCTCGGTCTAAATCTATTTATCAAACCCCAGTTGATTACCATGCACCACGTGCCATCGATAACAACATCAATAACACATGACACTTCTCAAAAACATGTTCCATATGTCATTAAGTCAATGTTAACATGTAATTATCCAAAATCATCTTTGTGACTACGCAAGGTGTCTAAGCAATAGACTACAACGGTTTAATTACCCATGTTGGCAATTTAATAATGTCCAACTAAATAATCCACAACTAAGGTGACAAGGGGTTCATGGCATACAGCTATAGTCATCAAGGTGTCGTACAGCAACTCGGTATTTAACTAATCCCAGAATTAATCAACATAAATTCTAATTAAATTAGCATGCAATACTTTGAAACAACATAATTTCAAAAGAATGGGCTCGAAATGGTCAAAGCACAACTTGCCATCAAAGAGTACTTGATCTTGGTCTTGAGCTGGCTCCTGGGTCAACACTTCTCCTTCGAAGCCCTCGGGTACTTCAACGTCTACTCGTCAACCGTGCAAATAGCAATAAATAAATAAAACAGTACATGCACATTGCTCAAAACCTCAAACAAAGTCCATAAACAGAAAGGGCATAATTTTACGAATTTTTAGAAATTGGAATCGCCCAAATCGGAGTTAAAATGCAAAAGTTATAATTGATTAAAGTTTAAAGAATCTATTAAGTAAATAATAACAGAGAAAATTTCATATTCAAAAATTAATTAAAATTCATATTTAAGTAGATCTCAATTTTATAAAAAATTAGAAAGGGCGTTTGAAGTTTGAAAATTCAAATAAATCATTAAACCAAATTAATTCATTTATTTTTTTTGTATTGAAAACCCGATTTATGACGTCAGCATGACAACAGCACGGGATTTAAATTTCCACCGAATTTTTTTTCTATTGAAAAATCAAAATATGACGTCAGCGTGACGTCCGCGGGTTTCATGGACTTGGTCCAAGGTTCGGGCCTGGTCCACCATGGACCCGGCCCACTGGCGCATCGACAACGACATCACGGGACCCACGAATGGCGTCGGCCGGCGTCATCGCGCTTCGGTGAGTCGGTGACCGACACGGGTCCCACCGTGATATCAGCATGACGTCACGGGTGACGTCATGGAGACGTTGGGCCAGCCGCTGACACGCGGGCCCCACGCTGACGTCAGCGGCGACTGCAGCTGATCGTGTCAGTCCGGCTCCCGCACACGTGGCACAATCTCGGCCGTTGATTTGAAAATCAACGGCCCGGATTGGATCTGGAATTCGCACGTTGCGGTGCAACGTGGCTGATCTTGACCGTACGATTTAGATCGGATGGTCCAGATCTGATCGAGTTAACCGTGTCGTTGGGGGTCGACGTGGCATGACCCGGGTGGCAACGCGTGGCACGTTGAGCGTCGTTCGATCTCGATCGAATGGTTGAGATCGTATCTATTGCTATAACGCGGTTCAACCCTAACCGTACGATCTAGATCTAACGGCTGACATTGGATCTAGCATGGTGCAGTCTACGGCTACGTGGCTTAATCTAAGACGTTGGATCTAGATCCAACGGTTGAGATCAGATCTAAAAACCGAAACATGAAAAATACGCGGAGATGACGTGGACGAACCTCAGCCGTGCGATGAAGATCCAACGGCGGAGAAGCTTCGCGGTTCCGGCGATGGCGCGGCGGAGCAGAGGGCACCGGAGTTGGGGACGACAACACGCTCAACAGCGTTTGGGCGCGACTCCGGTGAGGTGAGTGGTCTCCACGGGTGCGGCTTGACGCAGGGTTCCGGATCCGGGCTTAAACGCAACGGAGGACGACAGTCGGCGCCGGGAACGAAGAAAAACCGTGGCAGAGTGTCAGGACCCGAATTTGCAAATCCGGACCCTCTGTCTATTCAGCACTAGTCCAGGAACACGCTAGTGCACACAGTCTCAACATCGGTAAATATCACAATCATACTCAACGAAATAATAAGGTACCTTAAATAGTTAACCAAACGGGTTGCTCGACCTTAGGGTCAAGTTACAAATATATGCCACGCAGGGCGAAAACTCAATAAGAGAGAGATAACTGCAGTGGAAAATAAGATAACTTCGTGGCGCCATCCAGTATACCACAGGCAATTGACTGGGCTCGCTCCCTAGTTAGACGGTTCCTCTTGGAGCTCCTCCTCCAAAGCTGGTGTAGATTCTCCTTCAACTGGTGTTGTATTGTGGCAAGGGTGAGTACTTGGTACTCAGCAAGTCATGCACAGAATGCAGCTAATATACTACATGCATGGCTTAGTACAAGGGGGTTAGCTCAGGGTATAATTGCAGTAAAACAGCATTTGACAAGTAGCATAAGTAGATTCGAAAGCAGTGAATACAAGTATAAGATCAATAATCTTTCCAGAGTTTAAATAAACATCTTTTCCAATCCTGATCCACATTTCCATCAACATCATTATTAAACCAAACCAGACGTTCCAAGTCTAAGTTATTTTCAAGAAAGTCTAACCCTTCGCTATAATCCCCGAGCAATGTCCAAAACAGCGGACACGGCTATTCGAATAGATTTTACACTCTGCAGAGGTTATTGTCGGGGATTGACTATCTGATAAAAGACCGTTGTGCCTGAAGGATCGTTATTTTTGATCCAGTTGATTTTGATGATGAGTATTTGACAAAAGATTTGAAACCAGTTTGATATTTCGACAAGATTTATTTTTTGGTTTCTTTATTTGAAAAGATATGAAATCAGTTTGATTATTTGAAAAGCTTTTTGATTTTTGCAAAGGTTTTTGTTCGTGTTTTGAAATCGTGTTCTTAGAATATTTAATGCAATGCACTCCTGTGAGTGGTTGCATGGTTTAATGTGAGTCAAGTCGCGGACTTGTGCTCGGAATCGTTTTGTGGTTTGTTCATGTGCAGGTATTGCTCGAGGCGAATGTGGTCGATGACGGACCTGGAACTAGGTTCATGGAGAAACTGAGGTTCGGGACTAGGTTCAGGGGAGGCGAGGTCTTGGTGGTCAAGGATGTCATGCGGGACGTTCGGGCTAAGAGAATGGTGCACATGAAGAATGGTTAGTCACGTGAGAATGGCATGAGGTCATTCGCGTGCAAAGTGTTAGTCACGTGAGTATGGTAGGGTTGCCATACGCGTGCAAGAAGAGTTGTACTCGGCCAGGTTGGGCCAAGTGGAGTTGTGTTGAATACATGCTCTTTCTAGGATTAGGAGTGGGAATCCTTTTAGGATTAGGAATCCTTCTAGGATTAGGACTCCTTCTAGGATTAGGTGTGTTTGCCTTCTTTAAATAGAGGGTTGCCTCATGTTGAAGGCAATCAAGCTTTGAGCAAGCTTTAGGGTTGTACTCTTTTGTTTGGAGTATTTTAGATAAAAGAAAGGAGAAATAAAGATCAAGTTAAACAAATCTTTCGTGAGCTACAATTCTAGTTAGATTTATTCTCGCCATCTTCTGGAACAGCAAGCTTGCGAAGGTCATAACTTTTGATCCGTAAGTCCGATTGAGCTGATTCTTTTTGGGTTTGATTCGTATTGGAATCTAGTTTCTTGTGTCCAAATTTCAGATCGATCGGACGGTTGGATCTCCGGGAATTAGCGTTTTACCAAACCTCTGTCTTTCTGTTTTGAAAACGAGGCAATTATTTGGTTCTATTTTGGGGTAAACTTTTAATAGATCAAGAATTTGGTTTTAGCTTCCGCACAATCATTCACCCCCCCTCTGATTGCTATATTCGATCCTACAAGTGGTATCAGAGCAAGGTTCTACTAATCCATCTTAACAGGTGATTAGTAAACGGTAAGTTATGGCAACAGAGAAATACTCGAACAAGCCGCCAATCTTCGATGGCACAGACTTCCCCATCGGCGAATCAGGATGATCGCATATCTTCAAGCTCAAGGTAACTCGATTTGGCGCAAGGTAAAAATTCGTCTGAGCTTCCTTCTAATGATGATATTGATAAAATCGAGTTTGAAAAAGATGTTGAAAACAATAATAGAGCTAGAAACATATTGCTTCAAGGACTTGCTAGAAAAGAATTCGATAGAGTCATCATTTACTCATTTGCTCATGAAATTTGGAAATCTCTTCAAGATTATCATGAGGAGCAACTGAGCTGTAAAAGAAGCTAGGCAAGATCAATTTAAAAAGGAATACACTAGATTTGAAATGAACTCTGGAGAATCTCTAGATGATTGTTTTGCTCGCTTTAATGAGAATCTTAAACAATCTTAGAAATTTGTAGATGTAAAGTACATCGACTCTGAAAATGCTAGACATTTCCTATCATCTCTTGATCTTAAAATCGGCAAATGAAAGTGATTGCATTTAGGGAGGCTCACAAGATGAGTGAAATGACATTGGATAAATTATATTCTAGTCTCAAGACTTTTGAGATAGACATTGTTTCAAGAACATCCAATGATAACTCTATGGCTCTTAATGCTAATTCTTCATATGATAATGCTACTAGTTCTTCATCATCATATTCCATTACTGCTTTGAGTGCTCTTAGTGATGAACAGCTAGATCAAATACCAGAAGATACACTTGCTCTTCTTTCCAAGCGTGTCAATGCAGCTTACATGAGATCAAGGGAGAGAAGAGGAGCCTCCATCCACTGCTACAACTGCGGCAAGGCAGGGCACATCCGTGCTAACTGCTTCAAGAACAAAGATAGAGACGAGAAGGATCAAAGCAACTCCTCCAAATCCTTCCGGCCAAGAGAGAGCAAGGATAAAAATAAGCAACGGACGAAGAAGATGCTCAACAAAGTCTTCGAGGCAATTGGTCGCTTAGACTTAAGCGACATTGATGACTCAACTGAAGATGAGAACGAAGCAAAGCAAACGAAGCTGAATGAGAAAGATCTCACCGGATGTGCTTCATGGCAAAGGGAACACTAGTGATTCTAGTGACAACGACAGCACCTCCAGCGACGGTGATGAGGTAATGCCTTCGTATAATGAGCTTTGTGAAGTTTTAGTCATATTGAGAAAATCTTTAAGAAAATCTTCACTCAAAAATAAAAACTTAGAGAAAGATCTATCCATGCTGAAAACTAAAAATTTTGATCTTAGAAATTCAAATTCTGAAAAGACATGTGATTCTTGCTTAGATCTCAAATTTGAAATTAAATCTCTAAAAGGAACATGTGATTAAACTAGAACAAGTTTATGCGAACAATTGAAAAATGAAAAACTTGTGAAAAATATTGGTTGCTCTACTGATAGTTTACATGATCAAATTGCTTGCTCTAAATGTTCAATTCTTGAGTTGAAATTAAAAGATGCAAATTGTAGAGTTACACAATTAACAAATGACATGTTCACTCATGAAATTAACTCGTGTTCAAATTGCCAGAAACAGAAAGCTAAAATTGACACTCCTTGTGATAATTGTTTAAATCTTGCTAAAAAGTTGATTACTTGCAAAATTCTTTGGAACGTTTCACTAAAGGAAAGAAAAATCTAAATATGATTTTGGATCAATCAAAAGTCAGCACTCATCACAAAGGTTTAGGTTTTGATCCTTATGCTCATCATAAATCACATGCTCCCACTGTTGTCAAAACACTTGAAAGTGGAAAATTTGAAATTGTCAATGAGCCTAAGAAAACTATCTTTAAATCTGCTGGTCTTTTATCTTCTACTATGATGAATGCAAAATGTGATTCTACTGTTAAAGCAAAACATCATGTTAAGTACACTTGCACTCATTGTGGTAGAGATGGACATTTAGTAGACTTTTGCTTTAGACTAGCTAAACAACAAAATAGAGAAAGGTTTAATGATAGGTCTAATTTCAGACAGTGCACGTTTCATTTCTCATTATGTGCCTAGGGTGATGCAAACACCTCTTGTTGCTAAGAACACGAGAAAAGACAAATGCTTTTATACATAAGAATGCTCGTGTTGTGCCAACTGTTGCGTCGTGTGTCTCAAGATCGGATTCCTAAACATCTTATTTCTAACCCGATGCACGAGACCTCGACACTTTCTCGCTTCTATGTAGGCTTCTCACGCTGAGGAAGGAGAACACATGGCTAGTGGATGCTCATGCCACATGTCCGATGATAAGAATTTGTTCTCCTACTTCACTCGTGCATCTCGTGCTAAAAGTGTTATTTTTCAAGATGCTCCTTCCACCTCTGTTTTCGCAAAAGGCACTAGTCCAAATAGTGCAAGTACAGGTGCATATGTTCAGGGGGAGAGTATCTTTGTTGATGAAGATGATGATGATGCTGTTGATGATGAGATAATTGGAGTTTGCTGTGTGCTTGTTTTCAAGCTTCCATGCGTGCTTCACATCGACAAGCTATCAAGAGGATTTTAAGGTATCTCCGTGGTACTCAAGATTTTGGCATTTGGCTTTCTGCTTCTTCATGCATTAGTTTAAGAGCTTTCTCTTATGCTGAATTTGGAGGATGTAGAATTGATAGAAAAAGTACATCTGGTTCATGCCACTTCTTGAGTAATTCTCTTTCTTGGACACATTGACATCAGATTTCATTTTCTTAGAGATCATGTTGAAAAAAGAGCTATTGAACTGAAATTTGTTGATTCGGTGCTCACTTATGATATTTTCACTAAACCGCTTGATTTTTCTCGTTTTGCTTTCTTACGCGGTGAACTTGGGATCATTCATCCCCATGGGTTGATTTGAGGGGGAGTCTTGAGTTTATCTCTTTTTGGGTTACTTGACTTTGGTTCCTAGAAGTGATTTTTTTATAAGTGGTATTTTGACTTTACACCTCAAGTAAAAACCCCTGTTTACATTGCATCATGTAGTACAAAGCTTTGGTGATTATTCTTGTGTATATAGCCAAGTTAATGCTCAATGCTTTACTTATCACTAAAAGGCTAAAATAATTCAATTTGAGATGCTTTTCGAGAATATTTTGGTTCTTGCTCATTATGGTATTGCATTTGTGAAATAGGCTTAAAAGTTTCTTGTCATCTGTTGAAAGGCTAGAGCTGATTAGAAACTATGTGTGAGTTTTTTGTTGGACTTCAAATGATCATTATGAGTCTCAAGCAAAATCAGTGTTTTAATGTTAAAAGCAAGTTGAAAAAGATGCAAGCAAAAGCTACTTGGCTAAACACAAGTTTAGTACAATGTGCAGCTTCCTTGCTAGGGATTTAAATGCAAAAGATGCAAGAAAAGGCTACTTGTCTAAACAAAAGTTCAGAACAATGTGAAGCCACTTGCCAATTTAAATCGAGAAAGATACAAGAAAGAACTACCTACTCATACACAAGTATGGGCTAGTGTCTGATTACTTGTCATCCTGTTGATCACAAAGCAAAATTGTCAAACTTGCTAAAAGAGAAAAAGGAAATTCAAATGGTTGAAAAAGGCTTGAGACAAATATTAGTGAATTTGAAAGTCTCTCTATGCTCATGATAGATTTCTTTTTCGCTTTGGCAAAATCTGTTTATGACATTTTACTTGTTTGCTCTAATTTGCTTATGCAATAACTATTCTATGTGTTAGAGCCTCCATATTCTCACAATTTGCTTTCTCATTGGATAATTTGATACAAAATGAGAAAGTTCTCCTAAAAACTCTTCAAATGCTTTACTTTGATTATATACCTTGAATATACTTCAAAGCTTGAGATACTGAATTAATTAATGGGGTGTTTTGAGATCTTGATGACAATTTTGTCAAAAAGGGGAGAACAAGTCAAGGAGGTTTTGAAGTGGGATTATTTGGTCTTTTGGTTCTTGCTCAATCTCTTGTCAAATCTTATATTGTGTTTTGTCAAATTACTCATCAAGGGAGATTGAAGGATCAAGTTATTTTTGATCCATTGATTTTGATGATGAGTATTTGACAAAAGATTTGAAACCAGTTTGATATTTCGACAAGATTTATTTTTTGGTTTCTTTATTTGAAAAGATATGAAATCAGTTTGATTATTTGAAAAGCTTTTTGATTTTTGCAAAGGTTTTTGTTCGTGTTTTGAAATCGTGTTCTTAGAATATTTAATGCAATGCACTCCTGTGAGTGGTTGCATGGTTTTAATGTGAGTCAAGTCGCGGACTTGTGCTCGGAATCGCTTTGTGGTTTGTTCATGTGCAGGTATTGCTCGAGGCGAATGTGGTCGATGACGGGTGGAACTAGGTTCATGGAGAAACCGAGGTTCGGGACTAGGTTCAGGGGAACCGAGGTCTTGGTGGTCAAGGATGTCATGCGGGACGTTCGGGCTAAGAGAATGGTGCACATGAAGAATGGTTAGTCACGTGAGAATGGCATGAGGTCATTCGCGTGCAAAGTGTTAGTCACGTGAGTATGGTAGGGTTGCCATGCGGCGTGCAAGAGTTGTACTCGGCCAGGTTGGGCCAAGTGGAGTTGTGTTGAATACATGCTCTTTCTAGGATTAGGAGTGGGAATCCTTTTTAGGATTAGGAATCCTTCTAGGATTAGGACTCCTTCTAGGATTAGGTGTGTTTGCCTTCTTTAAATAGAGGGTTGCCTCATGTTGAAGGCAATCAAGCTTTGAGCAAGCTTTAGGGTTGTACTCTTTTGTTTGGAGTATTTTAGATAAAAGAAAGGAGAAATAAAGATCAAGTTCATCAAATCTTTCATGAGCTACAATTCTAGTTAGATTTATTCTCGCCATCTTCTGGAACAGCAAGCTTGCGAAGGTCATAACTTTTGATCCGTAAGTCCGATTGAGCTGATTCTTTTTGGGTTTGATTCGTATTGGAATCTAGTTTCTTGTGTCCAAATTTCAGATCGATCGGACGGTTGGATCTCCGGGAATTAGCGTTTTACCAAACCTCTGTCATTCTGTTTTTTCGAAAACGAGGCAATTATTTGGTTCTATTTTGGGGTAAACTTTTAATAGATCAAGAATTTGGTTTTAGCTTCCGCACAATCATTCACCCCCCCTCTGATTGCTATATTCAATCCTACAGTGCCCCCAGAAGATCCTGAAGCTACCGACCATACAGCACCAGCAGAAGATGCTCGGAAAACTATCCGGGCAACATAACTCCCGAGCATGCGTGTCTACCCATTCGCCTACGACCATACCGGACGATCACGAGCGATCATGCTAGTGAAGGCCACGCCGTTACCCGGGCAGATGGTCGGGGGACCCGGTCTTGCCACTAGAAAGGAAGATGGCAATCAATCCGCTGGAAATCAAGGGCAGGTGCACCGGAAATTCAAATTAATTACGCAGATCAAGGGCCCCGGATCGTGGGCGCTCTGGTTATGGAAGCATGTCGTAGAATCTAGGGGTAGTTACCATGTATATAACACAGGTATCTTGTATTTAATCCCCTAGCCCCTAGGAGGGAGGGGATCCATCATTTGAATAGCAAAACGCCACTCAGCGATCGGATGTAGGGCTATTATCTCGATCATGAGAGGCACGAACCAGGATAAAATCTTTGTGTTCCTCTGTTTCTAACAGACCATCTTCCGCGTCTTCGATGCTACATCTTTGGCGAGAAAAGGGGTTTGGTTGATCCCACATTCAACAAGTAAGCTCGGCGGAGCCCGTTCTCCAATCGTCGGCCAATTTGGCGCCGTCGTGAGGATCGGCGGATTCTTTGCCAAAGGAATCCCGGCGTCATCTTCCACATCGATGACCGACATCGCACTACTTATGATGAGGAATCCCAAGGCGTCATCTTCCACATCGATGACCGATCTTGCACTACTTATGATGAGTTCTTCGCCGGGCGCAAATTTTATCCCTTGCCCGGAAAAGGTGCTTTTCGCCGAATCTGTCTTGAGTAAATTTTTAGCTCGGACGCTGCGTTTCTTCACACCGGACGGGCATTGCACTTGGGAATTGATCTTGTTATATCTTGAAAATCGCTCTTATTCCTCCGAGCACGCGTTGCTCGAGGGGCTGATTCGTATTCGCGCCGGCGGGCACCTCGCCGGGCGAGTCTCTTCCTTCCGAGCACGCGCCCGGCTCGAGGGCTGTATTCCGTGTCGGCAGGCACTACGCTCAGGCGTGAGTCTCTTCCTCCGAAACAGCGTTCGCTCGGGGCTGATTCGTATTCCGCGCCCGGCGAGCAGTACGGGCACTACGGCTCGGGCGCGAGTCTCTTACCCGAAACAAGCGTTTGGCTCGGGGGCTGATTCGTGTTCGCGCCCGGCAGCATCGCGCCGCAGCGCGAGTCTTTTCCTCTGAGTACACGTTTCGCTCGGAGACAGTTGGTGTTCCACACCGGCAGCACTACGCCGACGCGAGTCTCTTCCTCGAAACACGCTTTTAGCTCGGGGGCTGTTCGTGTTCGGCGGCGGCGAGCACTACGCCGCTTCGAGCGCGAGTCTCCTCCGAGCACGTGTTTCGCTCGAGGACTGTTCGTATTCCGCGCCGAGCAGGCACTACGCTGGGCGAGTCTCCTCCTCCGAGCACGCGTTCGCTCGGGGATCGTCGTGTTCGCGCCCGGCGAGCACTACGCTCGGACGCGAGTCTCTTCCTCCGAGCACGCGTTTCGCTCGGGGACTGTTCGTATTCCGCGCCGAGCAGGCACAGGCACTACGCTCGGGCGTGAGTCTCTTCCTCCGAGCACGCGTTTCGCTCGGGGACTGTTCGTATTCCGCGCCGAGCAGGCACTACGCTCTGACGCGAGTCTCTTCCTCCGAGCACGCGTTTTGCTCGGGGACTATTCGTATTCCGCGCCGAGCAGGCACAGGCACTACGCTCGGGTGCGAGTCTCTTACCCTGAGCAAGCGTTTCGCTTCAGGGATCGTCGTGTTCCGCCCGGCTGAGCGTGCTGCGCTCGGGCGCGAGTCTTTTCCCCTCCGAGCACGCTGGCGTTTCGGCAGAGGCGGTTGGTGTTCCACACCGGCGGGCACTACGGCTCGGCGCCAAGTCTCTTACTCCAGCACGCTGCGTTTCGCTCGGAGGCGGTTGGTGTTCGCGCCGGCGGGCACTACGGCTCGGACACGAGTCTCTTCCTCCGAAACACGCTTTTCGGCTCGGGGATCGTTAGGTGTTCCGCGCCGAGCAGGCACTACGCTCGAACGCGAGTCTCTTCCTCCGAGCACGCGTTTCGCTCGGGGACTGTTCGTATTCCACGCTGAGCAGGCACAGGCACTACGCTCAGGCGCGAGTCTCCTCCGAGCACGTGTTTCGCTCGGGGACTGTTCGTATTCCGCGCCGAGCAGGCACTACGCTCGGACGCGAGTCTCTTCCTCCGAGCACGCAGCGTTTCGTTCGGGATCGTTGCGTGTTCCGCGCCGAGCGGTACTACGCCGACGAGTCTCTTCCTCCGAGCACGCAGCTTTCGCTCGGGGATCGTTCGTATTCCGGCGCCGAAAGCGTGCACATGCACTACGGCTCAAGACACGAGTCTCTTACCCCGAAACAGCGTTGCTCGAGGGCTATTAAATGTTCAGCGGCGAAGCAGGCCTGCTACGCTCGAGCAGTCTCTTCCTCCGAGCAGCGTTTCGCTTTCGGGGATTCGTATTCGCGCCCGAGCGGCAGTACTCGGCTCGGACCTTGAGTCTCTTCCTCCGAGCACGCGTTTCGCTCGGGGACTATTCGTATCCCGCGCCGAGCAGGCACAGGCACTACGCTCGGGCGCGAGTCTCTTACCCCGAGGAAGCGTTTCGCTCAGGGACTGTTTGTGTTCCGCGCCGAGCAGGCACTACACTCGGGCGCGAGTCTCTTCCTCCGAGCACGCGTTTCGCTCAGAGACGGTTGGTGTTCCGCGCCGAGCAGGCACTACGCTCGGGCGCGAGTCTCTTACCCCGAGCAAGCGTTTCGCTAGGGGACTGTTCGTGTTCCGCGCCGAGCAGGCACTGCGCTCGGGCGCGAGTCTCTTCCTCCGAGCACGCATTTCGCTTGGAGACGGTTGGTGTTCCGCACCAAGCGCACTCTGCGTTTGAGCACATGTCCTCCCAGTCTATTTCCCTGGACATCTGGTCCATGTCCAGGATGCGGCAGCTCGAGCCTGGCTCGTCTGTTAGTTCCCCGAGCATTAGACCCATGCTCGGGATGTGGCAATGTGAGTCCGCTCGCATTCCGTTAGTAGCCTAGGCGTCTGATCCATGCCTAGTTCCCCTGTGCATCCGATCCATGCATGGGATGCGGCAGCATGTGTTTGTTCACAGTCTGCTAGATACCTTTATGCTAGGCGTCCGATCCATGCCTAGTTCCCCTGTGCATCCGATCCATGCATGGGATGCGGCAGCATGTGTTTGTTCACGGTCTGCTAGATACCTTTATGCTAAGCGTCTGATCCATGCCTAGTTCCCCTGTGCATCTGATCCATGCATGGGATGCGGCAGCATGTGTTTGTTCACAGTCTGCTAGTTACCTTTATGCTAGGCGTCCGATCCATGCCTAGTTTCTCTGGGCATCTGATCTATACTCGGGACAAGGTTCGATCACGTTTTATTTTCCCTTTCGGCGCAGCTTGTGCCGACCTTTTTCCCCAAGCATGATTCGCTTGGGATGTGATAGTGTGAGCCTGTCTCATCTATCAAATCTTTTTCCTGGTCATTTCATGCCCGAGATCTTTGAGGTAAAATGCTTCACCATTAAGAATTCAATCCCTCCTTGGACTTCTCAGTCTCAAGGAGACGACCCATCTCACTTGAGCCTCGGGGACTAGCTGTCGGGGATTGACTATCTGATAAAAGACCGTTGTGCCCCCAGAAGATCCTGAAGCTACCGACCATACAGCACTAGCAGAAGATGCTCGGAAAACTATCCGGGCAACATAACTCCCGAGCATGCGTGTCTACCCATTCGCCTACGACCATACCGGACGATCACGAGCGATCATGCTCGTGAAGGCCACGCCGTTACCCGGGCAGATGGTCGGGGGACTCGGTCTTGCCACTAGAAAGGAAGATGGCAATCAATCCGCTGGAAATCAAGGGCAGGTGCACCGGAAATTCAAATTAATTGCGCAGATCAAGGGCCCCGGATCGTGGGCGCTACAGTTATGGAAGCATGTCGTAAATCTAGGGGGTAGTTACCATGTATATAACACAGGTATCTTGTATTTAATTCCCCTAGCCCCTAGGAGGGAGGGGGATCCATCATTTGAATAGTAAAAAACGCCACCAGGCGACTGGATGTAGGGCTATTATCTCGATCATGAGAGGCCTGAACCAAGATAAAATCTTTGTGTTCCTGTCTGTTCTAACAGACCATCTTTCGCGTCTTCGATGCTACACCTTTGGCAGAAAGGGGTTTCGGTTGATCCCACATTCAACAAGTAAGCTCGGCGGGAGCCCGTTCTCCAATCGTCGACAGTTATGCACTTTACCCACAAGATACAGCCAAACACCACAAAGGCGAGTGTCCGTAACAAAGTCTTTCGGAAACATCTAACAGCACAAGTGGTCCTCTCCGGTGTTTGCACACTAACCCTTCCCTTAGTGAAGGCGAAGTTTAGGTCAATCCACCGTTAGATGGGTACCTGGCCACAGCCCCGGTACGCTCCCCCGTACAACTAAACAAAGGGTGTAGTTGACATCCTGAGGTCCCACAGGTACGTTATTAGCAACTTAATCAACTAGGTCCGTCCCATTACAGACATGTGGTTGCACGTTTGACTCAGTTCAAAGGCTTGCATGGTTAAGTCCTTAGGGTGACCAGGGCAAGACTACCCGAAGAACCAAAACAACGTTCCCGGTGCCACAACTGGCCCACCCGATCATTCTTGCCACATGCCCCGGTCGAAAACTATTTATCAAACCCCCAGTTGATTACCATGCACCACGTGCCATCAACCATCACAACAGATGATACTTCTTTCAAAACAGGTTCAATATCTCATTAAGTCAATATTAGCTTTTGATTGTCCAAATCATTTCACGTGGCAAGGCTAAGCATACTACATCGGTCTAACTACCCATGTTGGCCATTTAATAATGTCCAACTAATAACTCACAACTAGGGTGACATGGGTCATGGCACATATTTAATTAACCAAGGTGTCATACAACAAGTTGGCATGTATCTAATTTCCCAAAATTAAGTAAAGCATCTTCTAGTTAAACTAGCATGCAAATAATTAAATCAAAATAGGTTTCAAAATGGGATCAACATGGTCAAAGCATAACTTGCCTTCAAAGAGTACTTGGTCTTGGTCTTGAGCTGGCTCCTGGGTCAACACTTCACCTTCGAAGCCTTCGGGCACTTCAACGTCTACTCGTAAAGCGTGCAAATAGCAATAAATAAATAAATAAATAGTAGACAAAAAATATCCAAAACTTCAAATAAGGTTCACAAATAGAGTGAGCATAATTTTATGAATATTTAGAAACTGGAATCGTCAAATTCGGAGTTTAAATGCAAAAGTTATAACCGTTTAAAGTTTAAAGAAAGCATTAATTAAATAAAAATAGAGAAATATTCATAAACAAAAATTAATTAAAATTCTTATTTGAGTAGGTCTCATTTTTATGAAAATTTAAAAATTTGAATCACTCAAATCGGAGTTGAAACGCAAAAGTTATAAGCGTTTGAAGTTTGAATCCATTTTTGAAATCAATAAAGCGAATTAATAAATCATTTTCTTTTTCGGAAATCAATTTATTGCGTCAGCATGACACGCGGACCAATCGGGAGCCACCACGTTGCCTCGGGTCCATGGACCTGGCGCACGGCGCGGCTCGGTCCACCGTGGACCCGGTCCACGGCGCATGTGTCACTAACACGCAGGACCCATACTGACGTCAGCGGTGACGTCAGCACGGCTCGGCCGAGGACGGCTGACACGCGGGCCCCACCGTGACATCATGGTGCGGTTGGCTATCCTGGCCGACACGCTGGTCTTCACAATCGACGCCACACGTGACGCCACGGTGATCAAGCGGCGGTACGGCCATCGCTGGCGTCGACTTTCCGCCACGTGGCTAGATCTCGGCCGTTGATTTGAAAATCAACGGCCCAGATCGGATCTGGCTTAATGCGTTAGGAAACTACTCGGTTGATAAGGACCGTTCGATCTTGATCGGACGGTCAAGATCTAATCTAACGCTATCACGTGGGTTAACGCTAGCCGTTTGATCTAGATCTAACGGCTGAGATTGGATCTAGTACGGTGCGGTTAAGGCTACGTGGCACAATCTAAACCGTTGGATCTAGATCCAACGGTTGCAAATAGATCTGGGGATTAGCACATGGGATCTCACCGTGGGTGACGTGGATGATTCTGGGCCCTTGGATCTGGATCGGACGGTTGAGGGAGTTCGGGGTCCGGCGATGTGTAACAGACCAACTCACGATCCGCCAGATAGAGAAGAGAATGGAAGGGAATTGAGAGTAATGGAAGAACTCAGAATGAGGATAATGGGGAATCGATTGTGTCTGTGTATTTTCCTTGCCTTCAGTTCCCTAAGGAATGACGCTTTTTGCGGCTAGGTTTCCAGCCAAGCGTTCAAAACTCGCTCATGGGCTCAGTTCGCCAAAAACCGGCCCACACATCCCATCCTCCCAGTATCGGATTACAATTTAAATGTAATAGTATCTAATTACAGCTCATACGTGACATTTCCCCTCCCTTTGGAGCTGCTTGTCCCCAAGCGGCTACCATTGGAAACTGAGAACGCATCGCCTCAGCCGCCTCCCATGTGGACAGTTGCTCTGGCAGGAAATTCCATTTGATCAGCTCTTGAGCATAGGTAGTACCTCCACGAAGTATCAGTGCCCTGTCCAGAACTGCTGCCGGCTGAAAGGGAGATGGCGCCTCGTCACTGATAAAAGCAAACTCAGCATCAACTTGAACCTCTGGTGCAATATGGCGTTTAAGCTGGGAGACATGCACCACTGGATGGATTCTGCTAGTTGGGGGTAAATCTAACTTGTATGCCACTTCACCAACTCGCTGAATAATCTTGTAGGGACCATAAAACTTGAATGCAAGCTTCTAATTGTGTCGAGTCGCTACCGATGTTTGGATGTATGGCTGCAACTTTAAATAAACAAAATCCCCTACTTGAAAGTGGCGCTCTGAACGACGTTTGTCGGCTTGCGATTTCATCCTTTGTTGTGCTCGTGAGAGCTGCTGCTGAAGCAACTTAACCAGTAACTCCCTCTCCTGTATCCAGCTCTCCAGATCAGGCAATGTACAAGCATCCATTGAAGAAATACCAAAATGCCGAGGAGGATGGCCATACAAAACTTCAAACGGAGTTCTTCCCAAAGCTGAGTGATAATTGGTATTGTACCAGAACTCTGCAAGCGGCAGCCATTTCGCCCATTGAGATGGCCGGGAATGTACCGAACACCGAAGATATCCCTCCAGACACTGGTTGAGACGTTCAGTTTGGCCGTCTGATTGCGGGTGATAGGACGAGCTCATATGCAACTGGGTGTCAGTCAAACGGAAGAGCTCTTGCCATAGCTTGCTCGTAAATATTCTATCCCGGTCTGAGATGATGATCTGAGGCATACCATGCAATTTGTATACATGACTGAGGTATTCTTGAGCAACTTGAAATGCCGTAAAAGGATGTGCCAAAGGAATAAAATGCCCATACTTGGTGAATTTGTCAATAACAACCAAAATGGTATTGAATTTGTTAGAAAGAGGAAGTCCTTCAATGAAATCCATACTCACAACTGTCCACGCCTGAGTTGGAACTGGCAGAGGCTGCAACAATCCCGGAAGCTTGATATGCTCAGATTTGGCTTGTTGACAAACTGCACAGCTTTGCACAAAGGTCTGAATGCTGTTTTTCATGCTGGGCCAAGCAAACAGATTCTTAATGCGTTGATAGGTGGCTTGAATACCCGAGTGGCCTCCAATGCCACTGTGGTGCAGTGCCTGCATAATATGGTTCTGAGCAAGAGTATTAGTACCTACCCAAATTCGGCCTTTATATCGAAGGACACCTCCCTGCAATTGAAAATGTTTGTGCTCAGCTCCCGGCAAACTCAATTCAGCCAGCACTTTTTTGGTATCAACATCATCCTCATAACCAGCAATTAGATTTTCCATCCAAGATGGTGTACTGGCAGAAATGGCCTGAAGAGTAGATTCCGCATCGCGACGCGATAATGCATCTGCGGCCGCATTTGAAGTGCCCTTTTTGTACTGAATTGAATAGTCCAACCCCATCAGTTTGACAAATGCCTTATGCTGTATGGTGGTGCTGAGTCTCTGATCAACCAAATGTAAAAGACTCTTGTGATCTGTTCGAATCACAAACTTGCCGTGCTGCAAATACGAGCGCCATTTCTCCACAGCCATGAGAATAGCTAGACATTCCTTTTCATAAGTGGACAGAGCCTGATTTTTTGCACATAATCCTTTGCTGAGGAAGGCAATTGGATGGTTGTCTTGCATGAGTACCGCTCCAACACCTTGATTGCATGCATCAGTTTCAATGACAAATGTCTTTGAGAAATCTGGTAAGGCCAGTACCGGTGTCTGTACCAACGCCTGCTTCAAGGTGACAAAAGCATGCTGAGCATCAGGATGCCAAGAAAATAGCTTACCCTTCTTCAACAAATCAGTAAGTGGCCGGCTAATGAGGCCGTAGTGTCGGATGAACTTGCGGTAGTACCCCGTAAGACCCAGAAATCCTCGGAGCTGCTTCAAATTTTGGGGAGACGGCCAATCAACCACAGTGTGGATTTTGGATTTGTCTGTGGAGACTCCATGTACGCCAATAACATGTCCTAAGTACTCAAGTTGTTGCTGAGCAAAGGAACATTTGGACAGCTTGACCACTAATTCATTTTGGCTGAGTATGTGTAGAACCTTTCGCAATAATTCCAGATGGTCCTGCAGTGTAGCCGAGTAAACCAAAATATCGTCCATGAAAACAAGTACTCCTTGCCGCAAATATTGCTCAAACACTTGGTTCATGATTCCCTGGAATGTTGCGGGGGCATTTGTTAAACCAAAGGGCATCACCAAAAACTCATATAGCCCTTGATGAGTTTTAAACGCCGTCTTATACTCATCACCGACCGCTACCCTTATCTGATGATACCAGTAGCGGAGATCGAGCTTAGTGAACCAACTGGCAGAACACATTCCAATCTTCAATCCTTCCTCTGGCCTCCATCTTTTGCAGCCACAACGCCGCCGACCCAGTAAAGTTCAGAGCAGCAAAGCGTGTCTTCAGACCATCATGCACACCAAATACTTCAAAATACGTCTCACATCTTTCTTGCCACAATATGGGATTCTCCCCATCAAAGCTTGGAAACTCCATTTTCGGCATAGGGTTATGCTCCCCTCAGTTAGAAATATTACCTGCACCTCTGATCTCTGGACGCCTTTCCTCAAACGCCTGAAGGGCTTGATTAGTCATGGCTGGAGCTCCCATAACCATGGTACGAGAAGGAACTCCCAAGATTCCCTTGTAACTCACATCCTCTCTGCGTCCATCAACTCCACCGAAGGGATCGCCCAAACCTGCTGATGTCGACCCCGCATAGGTGAAAGGGGGTGCTGCTGCCATCGGAGGTCCTTGCGATCCCGGTACTGCCATCTTTGTTTCCAGCGCTTCCACTCTGTCCTGAAAGCGCCGCTGATTGTCCTTGATCTCTCCCAACGAATCTTGCAATCCTTTGAACTGATCGCACAAGGCCTTGAGCATCGCCGTATTCGCGTCACCTTGAGCTTCCACCGTTTCCATCGCCTTTGCCATCTTCTCCTCGAATGGATTTGTTTTCTTCCTTGGCGCCAGCGTGATCGATCACCAAGTCGAGCCAACCGGATTCAGGAATTTTACAGGAAGCACCGGCTGATCAAAGACCAACCAGATTCCCCAACCTTCTTCCTTGATTCTACAGCTCCAGACCAAGTTTACACGATCGTTTCTGGCTGATACCAATTGTAACAGACCTACTCACGATCCGCCAGATAGAGAGGAGAATGAAAGGGGATTTAGAGTAACAGAAGAACTCAGAATGAGAAGAATGGGGAATCGATTGTGTCTCTGTATTTTCATGCCTTCCCTTTTTCCATGAATGACGCTTTTCGGCTAGGCTTCCAGCCAAGCGTTCAAAACTCGCTCATGGGCTCAGTTCACCAAAACCCGGCCCACACAGCCCATCCTCCCAGTATCGGATTACAATTTAAATGTAACAGCATTTAATTACAGCTCATACGTGACACGATGGCTTGCAGCGGAGTTGTTTCGCTGGAGACGGGGACGGCGACACGCCCGACGGCGTTTGGGCGTGATTCCAGCGAAGTGAAAGGTCCCCTCCGACGCGGCTGGTCCTTGCGGTTACGGATCTGGGCTCAACGGCGGCGGAGGACGGCGGACGGCGATGGAATCGACGAATAACCGCGGCGGGGCGCTAGACCAACTACGGCGAGCTCTAGCGGCAAACGGCGGCGGCTCAGGCGACGTGACCTAGGGCTACGGGTGCGCACGGAAGTTGGCAACCCGGTGGCGGCGGTGGCGCTTTAAATAGGGGCCTCGGCTTCCGTGAAAAGCGCGGAGACCGAGGCCCACACGCGGGCGGCGACGGAGTCCGACGAGGACTCGGAGAGGGGTGACGTGGCTCAACGCGAGCCGTTGGATCAAGATCCAACGGTGCGGGGGTTTGGGCTCGGGTCCCGGCCGGCGACTTGGCTGGCTCGGTCGGGCTTGGGTTCGGGCGACGTGGCTCAATCTCGGCCGTTCGATCTTGATCGGACGGTCGAGAGGGTTAGGGTTAGGTTGGGTTCGAGTCGGACTCGGACTCGAGTAACACTCGGGCTCGGTCGGTGGAACAGTAAAACCAACTTGATTTTCAGCGATTAAATAATCCAATTAATTCCCAGAAATTCATTTAATTCATTAAAAATAGCAAAACACTCAGAAAAATTCTAGAAAATATTTTGGAACATTTTGGACTCAAATAAAATATTTCCAACAAAATTTTATTTGCAAATTTAAATTCTTTAATTATTTCAAAAGGGAATAAATTCAAATAAACTCCAAATAAATCCAAATAAATTCCAGAAAATCCCAAAAATTCACCAAAGTGCCAAATCACTCTTGAATTTAAGAAAAGCAAAATTTTGTGGTGTTACACAGAGCGAGGCTTCAACTACGACGAGCAATAGCGGCTACGCGGCGGCGGCTAGGGCTTGAAAACTTGGGGCAAAAGGTGCCCACGACAAAGAGCTTCAATGGGGTGGCGACGGGGCATTAAATAGTGCCTCGACGTGCGCGAAATCCGCGAAGCCCTAACCGAACTCGGACGGCACGGCGGCGCAGTCCGTTTCAGACTCGGCAGAGATGATGACGGCCAGCCATCCACATAGTGCGATCCAACAGTTCGCGCACGCGTGCGACGCGGCTCACGCACGGCTGTTGGATGCGGATCCAACGGTCGAGTGCTAAGGTTGAGTTTGGGTTCGGCGCGGCGTGGCCTGACCAAGTCAGGTGGCGCGGGTCGGACTCGAGTCCGACTCGGGTTCCGACTCGGTCAGATGAACAGTACTCGACCCGAGTTGATTTTCCAGCAATTAAATATTCAAATTAATTTCTAGAAATTCATTTAATTCAAGAAAAATAGCAAAACACTCAGAAAAATTCCAGAAAAATTCTGGAAAATACTTTGAGACATTTCGGACTCAAATGAAATATCTCCAACAAAATTTTATTTGTAAATTTAAATTCTTTAATTATTTCAAAAGGGAATAAATTCAAATTAAATCCAAATAAATCCAAATAAATTCCAGAAGATTCCAAAAATTCACCAAAGTGCAAAATAATATTAAAACTTATGAAAAGCAAAAATTGGGGTGTTACAAATCTCCCCCCCCCTAACAGAATCTCGTCCCCGAGATTCAGGGCTAACTAAAGAATAGGTTCGGAAATTCTTTCTTCAAATCCTTCTCGCGCTCCCAAGTTGCTTCACTCTCTGCATGGTTGCTCCACTAAACTCTGCAGAAACGTGTCGATTTATTTCTTGTGTCTTGATCCATTGTGTCCAGGATCTTTACAGGGTGCTCCTTGTAAGTCAGATCCTCCTGCAGTTCTATTGATTCTAACGGTGGCTGCTCATCTGGTATTCGAAGGCACTTTTTCAGTTGTGACACATGGAACACATCATGCACACATGCTAACGACTGCGGAAACTCCAACTGGTAAGCAACTTCACCTCTGTGGCTCAAAATCTTAAATGGTCCAACATAACGTGGCGCGAGTTTCCCTTTGGCGTGGAATCTTTTAACTCCCTTGAGGGGTGTAACCCTAAGGTACACGAAATCCTCTGGTTCAAAGCTCAAGTCTCGACGACGGTTGTCTGCGTAAATCTTCTGTCTTGACTGAGATATCTTCATTCTTTCCCGGATCATGGCAATCTGCTCTTCGGCTTCTTGAAGAATGTCTGGCCCAAAGACGCGAAATTCACCTGTCTCATTCCAGTTCAACTAAGATCAGGCAAGGTCGACCATCTGATGCCTCAAAAGGTGACATCTCAGAGACGGCCTCGATAATCAAGTTATTGTAGCTGAACTCGGCATACGGCAGACTCTTATCCCAAGAGGTTGCGTAGGCCAATGCACAAGCTCTTAACATGTCCTCCAGAATCTGATTAACTCTTTCAGTCTGTCCATTCGTCTATGGATGATATGCTATACTGAAGTTCAAACGGGTCCCCATGGCTTCATGCAGCTTATTCCAGAATCTCGAGGTAAATTGGGTACCTTGGTCCGAAACAATCTTCTTCGGCACTCCGTGCAAACAGACGATCCTGGTCATGTACAACTCTGCTAATTTATCTCCCGAGTAAGTGGTCTTTACTGGGATGAAATGGGCGACCTTAGTCAAGCGATCCACTATAACCCATATGGAGTCATAACCTCCTTGAGTTTTAGGCAAACTGGTAATGAAGTCCATTCCGATTTCCTCCCATTTCCACTCGGGTATCTTCAATGGTTGCAGCAATCCTGCTGGTCTCTGATGCATTTCTTTGACTCTCTGGCATATGTCGCACAATGCAACATGCTCGGCGACTTCCCGCTTCATGCTTGGCCACCAGAATCTTTCCTTCAGGTCTTGGTACATCTTGGCACTTCCTGGGTGAATGGAATACTTGGAGTCATGGGCTTCCTCCAGAATCAACTGCTTCAGCTCCTTTTTGTTCGGCACACAGATGCGGTCCTTCATCCACAATGTGCCTTGCTCATCCAACGTAAAGCCTTTTGCCTTGCCTTCCTCCATCTTGGACTTAATCCTGCGGATCTTGTCATCACCCTTCTATCCTCCTCTGATCTGATCCTCCAGAATAGGCTTTACCCCCAATGCGGCCAAGAATCCCTCGTGTACCACCTCAATCTGCATCCTCTGAAACTCCTTGCATAGCTCGTCCTGACTCATGGCTATTAACATATTCACGGTGTGGCTCTTCCGACTCAAGGCATCAGCCACCACGTTAGCCATTCCAGGATGGTAATTGATTCCCACATTGTAATCCTTCATCAACTCTAACCATCTCCTCTGCCTCATGTTCAGGTCTGATTGGGTGAAAATGTACTTAAGACTCTTATGGTCCGTATACACTTCACACCTGTTCCCGATCAAATAATGACGCCACAACTTCAAAGCATGCACTACAACTGCTAACTCTAAGTCATGCGTCAGATAATTCTCCTTATGTGGCCTCAACTGCCTTGATGCATAAGCAACAACCTTCCTGTTCTACATCAACACACATCCAAGTCCTTGGCGCGATGCATCACAATAAATATTGAAGCTTTGATTGACGTCTGGTAGAACTAACACCGGGGCTGATGTCAATCGCTTCTTCAGCTCTTGAAAACCTTTCTCGCACTCCGGTGTCCATGTAAACTTCTTTTCCTTTTTCAACAATTGCGTAAGAGGTCTCGCAATTGTCGAAAAGCCTTCAATGAAGCGGTGGTAGTAACCTGCCATCCCAAGAAAACTCCGAATCTGGTTCACAGTCTTCGGCTGCTCCCAATGTAACACAGCTTCTACCTTGCTTGGATCAACAGTGACTCCTTCTGCGGTCATTACATGTCCAAGAAACTCCACCTTGTCTTTCCAAAAATCACACTTACTGAATTTGGCGAAGAGTTGTTATTCTCTCAGCTTCTCCAAAACTCACCTCAAGTGCTCTGCATGTTCATCCTTTGTCTTGGAGTAGACTAGGATGTCATCTATGAACACAACAACAAACTTGTCCAAATATTCCATGAAGACTTTATTCATCATATTCATGAAGTAAACTGGCGCATTCGTCAGACCAAAGGACATAACTGTAAACTCGTAATGTCCGTATCTTGACAAGAATGCGTTCTTCGGAATATCCTCTGATCGGATCTTCAACTGGTGATATCCTGACCTCAAATCAATCTTGGAGAAAACTCTAGCTCCTCTCAACTGGTCAAACAGATCATCGATCCTGGGTAGCGGGTACTTGTTTTTCACGGTGACTTCATTGAGTGCACGGTAATCAATGCACATCCTAAAACTCCCGTCCTTCTTTTTGACGAACAAAACTGGTGCTCCCCATGGCGACGAGCTAGGTCTGATGAATCCTTTTTCCATCAAATCCTGGAGCTGTTTCTTCATCTCTACCAATTCTTCGGTTGACATCTGGTAGGGTCTCTTCGCTATCGGTGCTGTACCAGGTACTAACTCAATCACAAATTCTATATCTCTGTCTGGTGGCATCCCCGGCAAATCTTCAGGAAAAACATCAGGATACTCATTCACCACTGAAACATCTTCTATGTTGATTGTCTTTGTGCTGTAGACCATCAGCTGTCCATCTCGAACGGCGGTTGCTTGAAATTCCACTTTTCTTCCACATGGGCCCTCAACTGAGATAATCCTCCGCCCACAATCCAGCACAGCCTTGTGCTTGGATAACCAATCCATTCCCAAGATAACATCTAAGGTCTGGGTTTTCAAAATAATAAGGTTCGCTAGGAACTCTAATCCACCTATTAATATTATTACCCCAGAACATCCTACTTTAGTTCGGAGTTCGGAACCAGGGGTTTGAACTAGAAGCATGCATTTAAGTCTTGCAATCTCCAAATCATTCTTAGTAGCAAAACCTTGAGAAACAAATGAATGCGAAGCTCCAGAGTCAAACAAAACTGTTGCAGGTACTGAGTTAACGAGTAACTTACCCAGTACGACGTCCGTGGCATTCTGAATTACATCTACGGTGACATGGTTGACTCGACCTCTCACCACAGTCTGCGGCGCGGCTCCTGGCTGTGATGTCCCTCGGTTTGCTCCTGGTGCAGGCGTCCTGGCTGGTGTGGATCCCAGATTGAAGCGGACTGAGGTCACTCCTGCTATCTTCTTAGGGCAACTGTTGGAGAAGTGCCCTGGCTCGTTGCATGTGTAGCATCGTCTCACTGCCCCCTGTTGACTGCCCAAAGCGGCGTTTCTGGCTGGAGCTGGTGTCTGGTAACCCTGGTTAGCAGGCCTCGGTGCTGGCGACGGTGTCCTTGCTGCATTCTGCGGCTGGAATCTGAAAAACTGATTTGGCGCAACCCTCAAACGTTGCTGCACTCCCTGACGCGATCCCTGCTATTGCATCCTGCGCTTCCGGCTCTCATCCAGTTCCTTGCGCTTGTCCTCAAGGATGAGCGCCTTGTTCACCAACTCTTGGAAATCTTGAAAGGTGTGGGTGATCAGTCCCACCTGTAGTCCAGAGTTCATTCCCTTCAAGAAACGAGACTGTCTGGCATTGTCTGTCGCTACATCTTCTGGCGCGTAGCGTGCAAGCCGTGTGAACTTGTTCAGGTATTCAGCCACCGGTTGATTACCTTGCTTCAATTCCCTGAATTCTTCCTTCTTTAAGTCCATTATTCCTTCTGGCACATGATACTGGCGAAACGCAATTGTGAATTCCTCCCATGTGATGTCCTGTGGGTTCTCCCGTGTAGCGCAGAAGTTCTCCCACCATTCAGCTGCGGTTCCTTCTAGCTGATGAGAGGCGTAGAGCACCCTCTCATTTCCCGCACATTGGGTAATGTGTAGCTTCCTTTCTAAGGATCTCAGCCAATCGTATGCCTCCAGCGGATTGGCATTTCCAGAGAAAGTAGGTGGATGAGTCCTCATGAATTCGGACAACCTTGAATTATGGCGCTGTCCCTGATTGACTTGATTAGCGGCGGCCTGAGCATTGACTTGCTGCATCTGCTGCATCATGGCATGCATCAACTGGGTCTGTGCGGCAAGAAAAGCTCCAAAGTTCTGCATGTCGACGGGTGGTGCTGGCTGGGGTGCAGGTACTCCATCATTAGGGTTCCCAGCTGAGCGAGATCCACTTCCGTTGCCTCCAAGGTTTCCGCGGGTGTTCACCATCTGTCGATTACTCCAAGGTTTAGAGATGAGAAGGAACAAGAATAGACTAGTTGTAGAGAAACTTATGCAGGGAAAAGGTGTAACTCAAAATCCAACTTTATTATTTAATTAATAATAACTTGGTATGGTTGCTCACAATGCATAGGGGCCTTGCAACACATACTGCACACTTAGCAAACAATGAAAATCCAAATCGACTAACACTGGAGTCTAACGCCTCTAAGGGTGACTCTTTATTCTAATACGCGACTCGGCGAAGGAGTCTCAACTGCAAATCCTACGCTCAATCGTCGAGAAAACCTCCACTGCCTCCTTTTGGTGGATGCGGCGGCATAGGTGCGAAGCGATCACCATGCCCCACAGCGGCAGTTGTCGAAGAAACGGCATCATCCTCAGGCTCAGGCTCGGGCTGCGGCACCACGGGATCTGGCTCGTGCGGCTCTAGTACTGGCTTTGGCTCCTGCCCGTACAATGCCATTTCAAGCTCATCAATCCTTCGCAGTAGATGAGACATATACTCTCGAACTTCCTGCAGACTTTTCTTCTCTTTCTTCACCTCCTCACGGGCCTTCTGCAGCTCCTGCACCGTATCATCAAGTGCATCCTCCTGCGCGATGACGAACCTCGCCAAGTGTGTGACGGTGACATCTTCATCTTCAATCGGCTCCCGCTCGATCCTGTTGTCTCGGCGTGGGTGGTGACGAAACACTGTGCCTTCCAGCTCTCGGGAATAGGTGCGAGCAATGTGCCTCATAGCTCGGCATGACACATCCTGGATTCCCAACTCAAATGTAGACCTCCTAGATGTGAAGTAGCATGGGCGACTGAATTTTGTCTTCTCTCGAGCGTACACTGTGATCTTGACGTCCCATGCCGTGACCAATCCAGCCTGCACTACAGTGGTCCCCTGGTAAAGTGGCCTCTTGAAACCTCCAAGTACCTACAGCATACGCCACAACTCAGCGGCATAGCCTCCTGCACGCTCAGCGTAGTTGTTCTTCATCAACATCTACCAAAAGACGCTCGCATAAGAACGCAACATTTTAAAATCAAAGTGGGAGACAAAAAGAACTCAACCAGGGGTATGAACAAGAAAGAAGGGGATAAGTCGTGAATTCATTCATTATTTTGACCACTTTTAACTTTAGAAAATAAGTTTTATCCTCACTACGGCCATTCTAACTACGGGTGAGCCTACAGTCAATCTGGCTCTGATACCACCTTAGTCGGGACCTGAATTTGCAAATCCGGACCCTCTGTGTATTCAGCACTAGTCCAGGATCACGCTAGTGCACATAGCCTCAACATCGGTAAATATCACAATCATACTCAACGAAATAGAAAGTACCTTACTTATAGTAACCAAACTGGTTGCTCGACCTTATGGTCAAGTTACAAAGATACGCCTCGCAGGGCGAAGATTTATTAAAAGAGAAATAACTGCAGCGAAATAAAGTAGATTTTGTGGCGCCATCCAGTATACCACAGGCAACTGATTGGGCTCGCTCCCTAGTTAGACAGCTCCTCCTGGAACTCTTCCTCCAAAGCTGGCGTCGACTCTTCTTCAACTGATATTGTATTGTGGCAATGGTGAGTACTTGGTACTCAGCAAGTCATGAACAGAATGCAACTAATATTCTATTTGCATGGCTTATTACAAAGGATAGGTTAACAGGTTCATTTGCAGTAAAGCAGCAATTAGCAAGTAACATAAGTAGATTCGAAAGCAGTAGAAGCAATGTAGTATCAACAACTTTTCCAGGAGTTTGATAAGCGCATCCCCTTTCCTAATCCACATTTCCATCAACATCATCGTTAAACCCAACCAAACGTTTCAAGTCCAAGTTGTTTTCATGAAAGTCTAACCCTTGATTGTAATTCCCGAGCAATGTCCAATGCCGCGGACACGACTATTCGAATAGATTTTACACTCTACAGAGGTTATGCCCGTTACCCACAAGATACAACCAAACACCACAAAGGCGAGTGTCCATAACAAAGACTTTCGGAAACTTCTAACAGCACAAGTGGGCCTCCGCGGTTATTGCACACTAACCCTTCCCTTAGCAAAGGCGAAGTCTAGGCCAATCAACCGTTAGATGGGTACCTGGCCGTAGCCCCGGTACGCTCCCCCGTACAACTACATAAAAGGTATAGTTGACACCTCAAGGTCCCACAGGTACGTTATTAGCAACTTAATTAACTAGGTCCGTCCCATTACAGACATGTGGTTGCACGTTTGACTCAGTTCAAAGGCTTGCAAGGTTAAGTCCTTAGGTTGACCAGGGCAAGACTACCCGAAGAACCAAATCAACTTCCCCGGTGCCAATCATGGCCCACCATATCATCCTTGCCACATGCCCCGGTCTAAATCTATTTATCAAACCCCAGTTGATTACCATGCACCACGTGCCATCGATAACAACATCAATAACACATGACACTTCTCAAAAACATGTTCCATATGTCATTAAGTCAATGTTAACATGTAATTATCCAAAATCATGCTGTGACTACGTGGCAGGTCTAAGCAATAGACTACAACGGTCTAATTACCCATGTTGGCAACTTAATAATGTCCAACTAAATAATTCACAACTAGGGTGACAAGGGGTTCATGGCATACAGCTATAGTCATCAAGGTGTCGTACAGCAACTAGGTATTTAACTAATCCCAGAATTAATCAACATAAATTCTAATTAAATTAGCATGCAATACTTTGAAACAACATAATTTCAAAAGAATGGGCCCCTGGGTCAACACTTCTCCTTCGAAGCCCTCGGGTACTTCAACGTCTACTCGTCAACCGTGCAAATAGAAATAAATAAATAAAACAACACATGCACATTGCTCAAAACCTCAAACAAAGTCCATAAACAGAAAGGGCATAATTTTATGAATTTTTAGAAATTGGAATCGCCCAAATCGGAGTTAGAATGCAAAAGTTATAATTGATTAAAGTTTAAAGAATCTATTAACTAAATAATAACAAAGAAAATTTCATATTCAAAAATTAATTAAAATTCATATTTAAGTAGACCTCAATTTTATAAAAATTTAGAAACTGGAATCATTCAATTTATAGTTAAAACACAAAAGTTATAAGCGTTTGAAGTTTGAAAATTCAAATAAATCATTAAACCGAATTAATTCATTTATTTTTTTCTATTGAAAACCCGATTTATGACATCAGCATGACGTCAGCACGGGATTTAAGTTTCCACCGAATTATTTTTCTATTGAAAAATCAAAATATGACGTCAGCATGACGTCCGCGGGTTCATGGACTTGGTCCATGGTTCGGGCCTGGTCCACCGTGGACCCGGCCCACAGGCGCATGCGACACTGACATGCGGGACCCACCGGATGACGTCAGTGCTGACGTCATCGCGCTCGGCCGAGGGTCGGCTGACACGCGGGTCCTACCGTGACGTCAGCATGATGTCACGGGTGACGTCATGGAGACGTTGGGCCAGCCGCTGACACGCGGGCCCCACACTGACGTCACGCGTGACGTCAGCGGCGACCGCGGCTGACCGCGTTGACCGCGTTGGTCCGGCTCCCGCACACGTGGCACAATCTCGGCCGTTGATTTGAAAATCAATGGCCCGGATTGGATCTGGAATTCGCACGTTGCGGTGCAACGTGGCTATTCTGGACCGTACGATTTAGATCAAACGGTCCAGATCCGATCGAGTTAACTGTGTCGTTGGGGCTCGACGTGGCATGACGCGGATTGCGACGCGTGGCACGCTGAGCGCCGTTCGATCTCGATCAAACGGTTGAGATCGTATCTATTGCTATAACGCGGTTCAACCCTAACCGTACGATGTAGATCTAACGGCTGACATTACATCTAGCACGGTGCAGTCTATGGCTACGTGGCTTAATTTAAGCCGTTGGATCTAGATCCAACGGTTGAGATCAGATCTAAAAACCGAAATATGAAAAATACACGGAGATGACGTGGACGAACCTCAGCCGTGCGATGAAGATCCAACGGCGGAGAAGCTTCGCAGTTCCGGCGATGGCGAGGCGGATTAGAGGGCACCGGAGTTAGGGACGACGACACGCCCAACGGCGTTTGGGGACGACTCCGGCGAGGTGAGTGGTCTCCACGGGTGCGGCTTGACGCAGGGTTCTGGATCCGGGCTTGAACGCGGCGGAGGACGACGGTCGGCGCCGGGAACGAACAAAAACTGTGGTGGGGCGAGGCTTCAACTACGACGAGCAATAGCGGCTACGCGGCGGCGGCTAGGGCTCGGAAACTTGGGGCAAAAGGTGCGCACGACAAAGAGCTTCAACGGGGTGGCGACGGGGCATTAAATAGTGCCTCGACGTGCGCGAAATCGGCGAAGCCCTAACCGAACTCGGACGGCACGGTGGCGCAGTCCGTTTCGGACTCGGCGGAGACGATGATGGCCAGCCGTCCACGTGGCGCGATCCAACGATTCGCGCACGCGTGCGATGCAGCTAACGCACGGCCGTTGGATGCGGATCCAACGGTCGGGCGCTAGGGTTGAGTTTGGGTTCGGCGCGGCGTGGCCTGACCAAGTCAGGTGGCGCGGGTCGGACTCGAGTCCAACTCGGGTTCCGACTCGGTCGGATGAACAGTACTCGATCCGAGTTGATTTTCCAGCGATTAAATATTCAAATTAATTTTCAGAAATTCATTTAATTCAAGAAAAATAGCAAAACACTGAGAAAAATTCCAGAAAAATCCTGGAAAATACTTTGAGTCATTTCGGACTCAAATAAAATATCTCCAACAAAATTTTATTTGTAAATTTAAATTCTTTAATTATTTCAAAAGGGAATAAATTCAAATTAAATCCAAATAAATTCCAGAAAATTCCAAAAAATCACCAAAGTGCAAAATAACATTTAAACTTATGAAAAGCAAAAATTGGGGTGTTACAGGGATGCGGTAGATGAAGGCCTCTTGGGCGGAGGAATATCGCCGAACCCAGGCAATAACGGAGCAGCAGAGGGGAAGCCAAAATGCTCGCGAACGTGTGCACATCCTTTCATTTCGAGCAGTTGAGCGGTTTTAGCAGAGCCTAGCCTTGCGCAATGATCGCCAAAGGTTACCGCCGAGTCACCAAATATTTTAGTAGACTTCTTGAGGAAATTGACAGCTTCCAAACTAGACGAAGGAATACGGCCTGAAGCTGCCTCAATCCCGAATCGAGGAAGTTGTTGCAGAAAAGCTTCGGTTGCCTTGTGCACTCCGGAAGTTATAGATTCCACTTCCTTCCGAATTGCTTCATAACGTTCCTCCGCCTGTTGAGTATTGCGAAGGTGCTTCCGAACTTCGCTCCGTGCCGTCGCCAGCTCTGAGGGGAATTCCTCCGCCTGTTTCTTCAATATTTTCTTGCCTTCCTCTGCCACCACTAAAGGATTCTTCAGTTCTTCAATACGATCGTCCTTCTTCTTTTCATTTCGTTCAGCTACTGTGCGAGCCTGTTCTGCCTCAGCAAGGCGGCTCCGCATTAAAGAAACTGCTTCTTCAAGTTCGGCATTTTTTGCCACCAAATCTTAACTCTGAGATACTTCAACTTGTGCCTTAGCCAATGATTCGACGGAGATCCGAAGCGTCTCCAATAAACAGATCTTCTCTGCCTCCAGCTCTGCCACCTATTTCTTCACCATCTCGCATTCATGAACTCCATTATTGTAATTGTTCAAGTAAGTCCGAAATCGGCAGGTCACCTCCGAAGCAACAACAGACCCCTGAGAAAACAGACCGTTAGATAAAAAAAACAAGCAAAAACGCGAGAAGGGACATACCTTCAAGTGATGATCCAAGGATATTTCGCAGAGAGAGAGATCATCGACTCCCTCAAACAGGGACACAGATTTGCTATATGGAGAGAAGGCTGCACGCATCTTTTTCAAAGCCGGGTCTACCGCGGTCCCCCTCCCAAAATCCGCGGCCGAAAAAGCCGACAAGTCGAACCTGATAAAGGGAGGTCTTGAACTGCCCCGGAGGTTGGCAAATTTGAGGGAGAAGCTCCTCCTCTCGGAAAAGGAACACTTTGTGGAGTAAGATCCGGAGGCCCTTGCTCCCTCTCCTCCGCAAGAGTCGGAGGGGAAGAAGATACCCCTGTCTGAATCTGCCCTGATGGCCTCAACATTTCCATCGCTCCCGCGTCGTCACCCCCTGCGCCAACTTCGTCAAATCCTAAAAGGGTATCACATTCCAATGAGCTAGCAGGAAAAGTGTCAAGGGTAAGACCTTCTGCCCCAAGGGGAGTATCGGAGGTAGAAACGTTTAGCCGAAGGCCACGTACCCCCGCGTCCGGCAGATCTGCAGCCTCACCCGCGGGAGCATGTGTTTCCTCCACCGCGGGGCCAACTATATCTCCAGACGCCCCTTGCATGCCCCTTCGAATGGAAGTATTGCCTTCATCGTCATCCACCAAGTCAATAAAATCTGCACCGGGAACCGCCAAAAATGAATACCCAGGAGATTGTCCCCCACCAGCACCTACATCAGCTGAAGGATCGGAGACAAAAGCCGAAGGAGTAACATCCGTCGTAGCTGGAATAGATGTTGTCTCGGACTGCCCCCTCCAAAACAAGGTCAAGAACATAGGGAGGGGCAGCAAGCTCCATCCCAGTCGAAGGACACGATTCCTTCGTTGGATCTAGTTCTGACACAGAACTTGAAACAAGAGGCAAACCAGATGATCCAGCTTCAGTAGCTAAGGGCAGTACTTCCGAAAGTCCCGTAGTATCAAAGAGGTCGGGGGCGGACGGCAGTGTAAGAGATGCCACGGCAACGGAACCGGAGGAGTCACCTTCGTCACTAGACTCTTCGTCATTCCAATCTTCATCCTCATCATCATCCCCCTCTAGACCTTCGCTCCCACCAGAGGAGGCGATAGCTTGGGCGGGACCAGCGCGAGTCAACCTCGCTCGCTTCGCTGGGCAGGGAGAACCAGACGTTCTTCTCGGGCGAGGAACCGCTCGACGCCCCCAGTCAGCGAAACGAGAGCATCACATGGCCCCAATTGCGCTCATAGCAACCTCATATTCAACTGCCTTGCAAGGTCCAAGGAGCCCATGAGCCAGCCTCTCAGCTGCTCCGCGCCCGAGATCTTGTATCCCCTCAGGTCGATTCACGGATACAGTACCCCCGGACGATAGCTCTAGAGTAACGGCGGGGCACCTCGCCAAGGGATCAATGTGACACAAACAATACTCTTCGACCAAGTCACACATGGAACTCTGATGTCGAAGCGCCTTCAGATAATCAAGAAGCCTTACCTCCTCCGCCGTCACATCCCAATTTGGAGACCGAATAGTCCGCACAGAACCTAAAGAGGTGCGCAAAGCAGAGTCCGGACCATCTAGCTCCTGATAGTACCAACGATGCATCCAGCCAGATTCCCATTTCCCCTTAGCCGCAGCAACCAGAATCTCCTTAGCTAATGATCTCTTCGTCTGAAAATTTAGCGAGCCAAAGCAAGATCGATGCTCCTCATCCCCTACCCGATGATTCTTTGGCTGCCAGAATGCGTCCTCCACAAGAGAAAATAAACGACCAGTCAATCTGAACCCCCTAGATCGAAATGCCCATTCCAATACCGCCATTCGAACTATGGTGTTTGGCGTGAGCTGTGAGAGCTCCACCTGAAAAGCCCTTAGCACAGACCCCACAAGAGGAGAAGATGGAAATCGAAGCCCAGCCTCCAAAAAAGCCGCGAATACCACCGCCTCAGTAGCTCGCGGCCGAGGAACCTCCTCTTCCTCAGGGGAACGGATGGAAGAGAGAGCCACCCCAAAATTCCTAGCCAAAAGATTGAGTTCATCGGAAGTCAAGAGGGAACGCCCCAAAGTGGGGGACAAAGCTTTGGCATCCCTCTCACTCAAAACTAGTTTCACCGGGGGGCGCGTCGAGGACCCATCAGTAGAAAGCTTAATGGCGACGAAGAGAGAGTGGAACCGATAGGAAAAGAAAACTAAGGGGTGCGGGATGAAACAGATCCAGCGAAGCCCTCCATCCCCCATCAGCCCTTGCCCTTATAAAGAAGAAGCCTCATAACTCCCTCCTACTTTTCTCAACCGTAGATCCACACACGTGGCGTCTATCGCGCTAACAAAAAGTTGTATGAACGCACTTATAAAATCAGACGGCAGTGGCGTCGGATTCGAGGCGCCATAAACCAACCCCTCCGTACCTGACAAAGCTAAACCCAACGCCGAAGGGTTAAATAAATAATAAAAAAATAAGTGAATGCCTGCAACTTACCCCTGAGAAAGAAGTGTGTAAAAGAGGACCTTCCTTCGTACTCCCGAAGGGATGAGGAATGGTTTTGGGCCTTTTTATGACATTGCTGAGGGAAGGATAATACCAACCCGTAGCCATGCGGGGCTACTGTCGTGGGCCAAACCAACCCACTTCAGCCCAACAAACTCACCTCTTACGATAGACGAAGCACGGCCCACATTTCCAGCCGAAGCAAGGTGATCAGAGCGTAATACTAACTCCTTCTGGTGGGCGAAGCGGAGCAAAAGCCCGGTATGAATTGCGGAGGAAGACACCTTCGCAACCCATATGGATGCGGCTGACAATATGATCAAGCGGGTTAGACGTCCAGCTAAAGCCTGCCAAAAGATGTCAGACGAAATTAGATCGATACCAAACCCAAGGGAATCGGGAGTTCCATTTAAACCCTTGGGGTGAATACAAAACGAAAGGGTAAAAATGTAAAGCAAGAACAAAAAACGCCACGTAGGGCCAAAATAGCCCCGGGCGAGGGACAGGTGGAAGAGAAAGGTTGGAAGGCCATGGACAAAACCTGGGGCTTGGTGGCAGAGTAGGTTAAAAAAGAAGCCGACCGGTGCATGCATGTCTCCTCCACTCCATATAAAAGTGAAAGAGGAGGAGATCGAAAAGAGGGGAGACAAAAAAGAAGAGAACACCAAGAACAACCTGGTGGATCAACGCCACCACAGGTACTGGATTCTCGCGGATTGTTCCGTAGGCGGTTTGTGGTTTTGTCTTCCTTGGTTGAAGACGAAGAAGAAGAGTTGTGTGTTGCGCCTTTTTTGGTCGCAATCTTTGTTTTGACACCCGGCTTTGTTGGTAATGGTGGACTGTTTTGGGGAGGAAACATATGTGGTTGTTGTTCTCCCTATCTAAGAAAGTGTTGAAGTTTCTCCTTGTGCAGACCTTAAGTTGGGTGGCGTTAAGTTTGAATCTTTAAAAAAAAGATTTGGTGGAATATTTGTTTTTCCTGGTGCCTTCATCTTCCTTCTTGGAAATTGTAGATCTTGAGATTTCTTTAGGAGTTTTGGCTATCAGAGTTGGAAATTTGAGAGTTGAGCTCTCCTGCATGTCTGTTGGAGTTTCCTTTTTCTTCCTTGCCTGGAAAGGAGAAATTGTTTATCGGTGATCGTTCTTGTTCTTGAGCTGTGGTTTATGGAATGACGTGTTGCTAAGTTAAATTGTGAGTTGAATCAATTCAATGTGATCATTATCTCTAGCTTAAGAATAAATAGACTACTAGTGTTGTAGCTTACTCTGTAGCGAGAATGATTAAATGGGTTAATGTACATGCTTAGAATTTGTTGCTTTGCTTTAAAAGTGCTTATGATCCTCGTTAATGGTTAAAGTTTAAACCCTGATGTATAGTTAGAACATTAAGATGATGTAAATTACTGATATTGTTAAAGAAACCTTGCCGGTTGTTTAAAGATGCTCTAATCTAATGGATTAATAGAGAAATTATAATCGTGTTGGCTAGTGGCTTTAACTTGGAAGTTAATTAGAGTTGCTATTCATGTTGTTGCAAAATATTAGCATGATTGGTAGTACGCAGTCGTGTTCCTAAAATGCTAGTATCGAGGCCAATTGGAAAGATATTGGTTTTGTTGTTTGATGATATTGTAAGAGCTTCATGAAGGTCTAACTTATTAAATTTAATTTAATAGTTGGAGTATGTTGTGTAGTGACAATTTTGTTGTAACATAGGTATAGGGTAGCTAAAAGCAATGTTGTTGATTGATGATTATGCAAATTATTGATATTGATGACTTAGTAGTGGTGGTAATTGCTTAGATTAATTGTTGAAAATCCTTGTTAAAATAGAGGTTATTGTAACATGTGTGATGGAGTGAACCATGGATAATTAACATGATGTAGAATTTTATCCTTAGTGAATGTATATCTTAGAACCATAATTACGAATTTTGTCTTGTAGAGATAATATTTACTTGTTGAAGTCATTTATTGATTGAACAAGTTTCAAACGTCCAGATGTTGACGTATGGATGGTATAAAATTGATAGGTTGATCATGCTTAAGTATCTGTTGAAGTACTATGTTTGAAATATAGAATACATTGTTACATGATGTGTTGGTCTGTGGGGATCATGATGAGGTAGTATTGGTTGGATGTCTTTTGATAATCGTCATAAACTTTATTTATAAGTGTTGGGAAAGGTAACTAGAGAAAGAATTGGTTATGTAGCTTTTGGTTGAATTATGATGGGCTTCTCGATGAGTAAATAGTGAATATTAAACGTTTAAGTGGTAAGTATAGTGGAATACTAGATATGGTGGGTTTCATGCCGAGCTTGTGTTTAAAACCTTTCAGACTGGTTTGGTTGTTTGCCATTTTGATTGAAGGGTTTCGGTCAAGGTGTTCCTTATGTTGTGTTTTAGAAGTTCCCTAAAAACTCGTGGAAATTGGTGCCAATCTCTGGTTTTGGCTAATTTGTTTAGTTTGTGTTGTGAGTATGGATTTACACCCAAAAGTCTTTGAGTGGATCGCGCTCCTTCGCGTTCGCACTGAATCATCCTTGGAATAAATTTGAAAAGGAAACAGATGGACATAGAGGGTTGTGCTAGAAAACTCACAAGGTTTAATTTGTAATCTCTTTTTGGCTAGAGTTGGAGTTATTTGGAAAATCTGTGTGGTGTTTGCAAGTGCTTCAAAAGGTGGTTTTTGTGGATGGTTCATAAGTGATTTTCTTAGTGAAGTGTTCCCTTTTGAAATGAGTTTCTCTTTCTCTTTGAGAAAAATTTGTGGTGGTTGTGTGTGCAGATGTTTGACTTTGGAGTTGATGTTCTGTTCCAAAATGTTGATTTTGGTTAGAATGTGAGGTTTTGCAAGGTTAGCTTTAAATGGATGGTTGGTTTTGACACGATGTGGTGTTTTGCTGTTAACGAGGTTGCCTTCATAGTTATATGATTTAGCTCAATCATCGATGTTATTGGTGTTCATTCATGTGATACCGAGGAAGAAGTCTTTTTGTGAATGACTATTCCGTATTGTTGTTACATGAAGAATGAATGGTGAAAAGGAAGCATGACATTGTTTATAAATGTTTAACGATAAAAGAGTCGGTGAGACAGGTCGGTGAGAAAGTCATATATGGATATATGACTAATCCGGAGTGCTCTTGAAAAGTGTGCATGCATGTCATAAATCGAGATTTCTATTTCTTTCTGGTATGAAAAGAAACAATGAAGAATTTCTGGTATGTTGGTTGTGGTGTAGGAGATTTGTGTTTCCTTTGCGTCTTGATTTAGGAAATTAAAATGAATACTCTTTGGTTGTTGCCGAATTCTTTCCAAAGTGGCTTTTAGCGCTTTGGGGTTCGAGTTGTTGTATGTGGATCAATTGGGTTGATGGTTGGTGGTTGAGCTCACCCAATGCAAACCTTCTTGGAGAATCGGGTCATTGATGCGTTCCACGATAGGGTTGATTAAATTATTAGTGGACCACTTGGTGGTTGCTAGTAATTGCTTTATCTTTTCGAAGTGTATTGGATCTTTTTGTCGATGAACTATGAGCGAGTTGTGTCAACCGAAGAAGATTGCTTGGTTGTTATTGTTTTGTGGGTTTTAAGGACCCGGGTTATAAAGTAGGCTTTTCCTTTCGGTGGTAGCGGTGGTTGTTGGCTTTGTTGTAATAGATCAATCTTTTGCAAGGTTTTAACCCCGTTTGTTTAAGCAGTTGGTAGTCTTGGAGTGATGTGCCCCGTTTGATTCATGTCGTATTGATTATGACGAACCACAGTAGAGACGTTGAGGTGTGAAAGCACTTTTGTGCGTGGGAGCTGAAGAGGATTCTAGAGGTTGGTGCCGTGTTCTTCTGGGGAGAAACATCGGTTAAAGGGATCGGGCACTTTAGTGCCAAGGAATGCATAAAAATGAGGAATATGAGACCGTTTCCCTTCATTGTCAGTTTAGGAAGTTATCCTTTTGCTTGGGACGTTCTGAGTCCTTATGTTTGTACTCTGTGTTTCAAAGTTGAGTAAAATTCTGGCAAGTTTTGAATGTGAGTTATCTTTAGAGCTGTCAGTCTTTGATCCTTAGCTCCTTGCTTCTGAGTGTTGGCTGGTGCAAATAGTAGGGGCTTCTAAGCGGGTTCTGAGAAGTGAACCTTAGCTCCCTTCGATTTGGTTGATTGCGAAGTGGCGTGTCTCGGATTCGGGGTCGAATCCTGTTGAAGGGGGGAAGAATGTGATACTACGGAAGGTCGAAACATTATAAAATATGAAATCGGAGATTAAAACTATACGTTATGAAGTTTAATCGCGTTTCCGGGCCGATTTCGGGAGTTTGAGCCTCTCCGGGGCGATTTGGGCCTTAGGGGGGACCCCACATGGGCCGAAGGTGGAGTTTTTTGGCCCATGTGGGGGAGGGGGGCAGCAAACCCCTGCCCATGCGCCCCCTCCCCTTGCCCTAGGGCGCCCCACCCCCTTGCCCTCCTCCCCAAGCCGCCACCCCCACTTCCTCCTCTCCACGCCGCTCTAGCCACCCTCCCCCTTGCGCCTCCCTCCCTCCCTCTCCTCTCCACCTCCCTAGCCATCCTAGGGGAGCTCCTCACCCCTCCATCCTGCTGTCCTCTCCATTGGGAAGCTCCGCGACGAGGAGATCCGGCGGATTCGGAGCGAGGAAGGAGATCGGGAGAACCGGGAGGAGATTCGTCGCCGTTCGTCGGTTCATCGTTCGTCGGGCGAAGGTATGGTTAGGGGTAATCCTTGGGGGTGGTCTAGGTGCTGTGCTAGAGGGTGTTTTGATGCTTTTAGATCAAGAGGTGGTGCTCTGATTGGGTAGACTTGATGAAAACTACAGTTTGCATAGGGTTCTGTTTCGGACAGATTGGGCGCACGACCTAGGGTTTGATTTTTCGCAATTTTAGATTCGGATTTTGGTCGGCCGCCTGTTGAGAAAGTTGTATATAACTTCAATACCTTTAATTTGACACCAAGAACTTCCAATTCCTCCCAGCTGTTTGAATGTTATGATCGTTTTACCGAGCGTGTTCAAATTTGTGACGTAATTGGGACAGAACGTAATGTTTTGTAGATTAGACAATTTTAGAGTCCAAATCAGCTTTTCCCAATACTTAGAAAAAGTTAGGAACTTTCCTAAGATTCACGATGATGTACTCGTTTAATCGATTCGGAGCCCTAGAACTAAAGTTATGCTAGATTGAAACCTGTTGTCCCGACGGGACAGATTCTCTATTTTTTGGTTTTGGGAGTAGTTTGTGAAGTCGGGGTAGACAAGCTTTTGCGTACTATTTTGGGGGCACGTTTTGAGTGTGTGGAATGTTTGTGCAGGTGGTGTGACCCCGGGAGTGCCCTCATCCTCTCGCCAATCCGTCACCCGCAGTTAAGGCAAGTGTATTGGAATGAGTTGTGTGTTGTATGAATTGCTTGACTTGCTTAGGTGCAATGTGATTACATGATATACTAACTTGCCATGATTGATGTTTTCCTATGACATGATGAACATGATTTCATATTGATCATGAATTCGTTGTATTAAATGTTTATGCCAATCTTTACATGTTTATGTCATATGTGCATTCATAATGAAAGAGGCGACCCATGCTGATGCGGGCCTCTGTGTTCACACGTAGTGAACACGAAAGACCTACCTCGTAGTCCCATCCACGGTTGTGCATGGGAGCGAGTCAGTAAGAGTAGGCACCCTCCATCTACGGGATGGAAGGGGAAAGGGGGTGCACGCCGACAAGTGTGCACTCGGCAATACCGGTATGTGCTTCAGAGAGATATGGGCATGGCATTGCATTGCATTGCATAAATGAAGTGGCTTATGAGATGATTATGATGTTCTATGAGATGCATATGAAGATGTTTATTTGAGATGTTTATGAAGATGTTATATGAGAGCATGAATGAAGTTCATGAGTTGATTCTCAGGTTATGTGAATGGCATTAAGTATGTATGTGAGTTGTTATTGTTTTTGTATCATTGCAATATACTTGCTGAGTGATGAACTCACGCTTGTGTTTCATGTTGTTTTTAGGTACCATGAAACCGGCATGCGGGAAAAAGGGCATTAGCTACACTTCTACACGTAGCTTCACACTCATAGACAGTTTAATCATTTGGAGTCATGATAATAATGAATAGTGCCATGAAACGTGGTGTATGGCTTGGTTTTGAGCTTAAGTTCGTCGTTTGATTGCTATAATTTGTGGAATGGTTGAATTCCTTATTTTAGACATAAGTGATGCTATATCAGTTGATATTGCTGTTTTAGATGTCTGTTAACATGCTATATCTTGCCTTGGTATTACTGTTGCTTCAATTCATAGAAAAACAAAGGAGATGCTGCCGAAATTTTCGGTTTTAGCATATGCTCCTTTGCTGTAATTTACCCTTATTTGTGGTATTTAGATGTTGTTTAGTCTATGTTTGGTGACATCCAGGCATACTAGATGTCAGGGTGTTACATCTTACCTGGAATCCTCTCCTGCTCGGACCTCTGGTCCTTGCACTCCGCCTGGTCTGCCGTCTCCGCCCGGTCGCCGACGTCGCATCGCCGCCTTGCCGACCGCGGCCGCACACCCTGCACCATCCCCTACAGCTCGCCATGCCACCGCTCTCACCCTTGCCGCTATAAGAAACCCCCTTAAGGTCACTCCCACCCTCGCCCCTCCCCTCTCGTCTCTCCGATGAGTCCCCCGCCGCACCCGACTCCCCACCGCCATCCCCTTCTTCTTCCCCTCTGGCCAGACCGCACCGCGCCGCGCCGCCCTGTGCCCTCGCCTTTCCCCCGCCGAACCCCTCCACCCCGTCGAGCCCCTTCCCTCCCATGCTCCGACAGCCCGCCTCGCGCCGCGCCGCCCCGAGCCAAAACCCTAGCTGCCTCGCCCCCCGCTCGAACCCTGGCCACCTCGCTCGACCCCCCCTCTTTTTCCTCGCGCGAGTTGGGTCGGCGGCTTCGTGCGGGCTGCACGAGTGCGCACAGCGCGCCCCAAGGCCATGGGCTGTTTGGGCCTTTCGGTCAAAGCGTTGTGCAGCCTATTTTGAATTTTTTTCTTTTTCTTTTCGAGTTAAATAATCCGAGAAATTCCAACAAAAATTCCAAAAATTCCTGAAAAATCCAAAAAGGCCAAAAAATACACCACCTTGACCATCTTGAGCCACTGAGTCCAAGAACAGACTCTTCTCAGCCATTTGAAGCTTTCAAAATTCTCAAAATGCCCAATTTTCCCTTGAACCTCCTCCAGCCTGTTTTTGTTTTCCGTTCGTTTTTCGTTTTCCATTCGTTTTCATTTTTCGTTCGTTTTTCGTTTTTGTTTTCATTTCCGTCAGCCTTTTTCATTCTGTTTATTTATTGTTTTTCATTCGTTTGTGCTAGATCCAACGTTCGCGCAGTACTCGGAGCCCGAGCAGTTCCCCAAGCAGGAGGCAGACCAGACAGGAGCCGAATACGACTACAATCACTACGCCCTAGACGACCCCTCAGCCCAGCAAGGCAAGCCGCACGCCCTTGATCATGTTGAACCTAATTGTTTCTAATATTACATTATTTAATTTCTATCGCATTACTTTAATTGTATGTTGAAATATTAAAAATCGCTAGTTTAGAATGACATGCAACTTAGCTATACCCAGTTTTGCGATTAGCCTCCTTGACATTGATGAACCCTATTAAACCTTGAATAACCTTAGTAATGATCATACCTGCCATAGTTAATTATTTAGTCTCATTAGCTTCACTCCAAAATCTTTAAATGAGGAATAAAATGTTGGCGAGCAGTTGGCTTAGAGTATTTAAATGTGCTATGGTCAGTGGACAGTATTGGACTAACCACAAGGTGGATGTGAGTCTGATCCCCGATCGGTTACGTAAGCTGTGTATGGAATGGTGGCTAGTACGAGCAGGTACCAGGTGGGTCTGTGGATTGTTAAAAGGCTTAGTCTTTGGCAACATAAGGTTAAACCCCCTTGAGTAAAGTAAATAACTTAAGATCCTGCTCAACCACAAGTCGGACCGATCTATTTAACCGTTTCTGACATAGCTTAGTATATTGTTTGTCCCCTGGAAATACTTATATGGCGGTACCATTCTCGAAAGGAGAATGGGGAGCAGCATTCCCGGCAGGGGAATGACTGATGTGTTGGTGGAACGGGAATGAACGTTTAGGCGTCATTCGCCGGTTTTCACAACGATAGGTACCCACTCAGTATTGGAGCGCGGCTCCTGCGTTGGCTAGTGGGGGTCCCAAGAACAGTGGCTCCAAGGACCTATCGGGTAGGAGCTACCATGGGGATGTTCAATCAAAAGGCTGTGATGGTCTCGGCCCCGCCGCATGCATTTAAGTTGCATGTGATTCGTACGTGGCATTAACAGCTGTAGATATCTTATGGGTAAAAATGAGTAGCTCTGTAGAGTTTAAATTGAATGGTATTTGAATACGACGTGCTTCCAGTTAATGAAGCTAAGTTTTGATTGGGATGACTCCCGTAACCGAGCTCAAGTAATTCTTGGTGAATTTTGAGAATATAGCTTAATTGTGTTAACTTTGTGAACCCCTCAGTTATTATTATTTATGGTCTGTGTTTCAAATGTAAAATGATCTTGCAAATGAAATTGCATCCATGATACTTAAACCTTGTGCCAATCCTTTGTTAATCCCTTGCATGTAGTATTCAGTAATTTCCTGTGTGACTTGTTGAGTAAGGTTGTGTACTCACCCTTGATTAAGCCAACCCTTTCAGAGTTCCAAGAAGCTGGAGTTTACCAAAGTACGTATATGGCCATTTGGTTTGGTTTTAAGGTCTTAGTATTTTGCTCAGGCCTGCCTGTGCGGTGTTTTGGATGTAATCTAAATGGGGCCCAGCTGCGCCTTTTTTTGTAAAAACTTGGCCGTTAGGCCTTATATCCTATAAAAACATTTGAATTCGTCCTTTGGCTGGCAAGGTATGCATGGTTCCTAACAACTAATCTTCCTTGGTAGCTATCGAGGTATTTAAACAAATCACCTGAAAAGGCGGTCCGTTACATCCTATATCACGATGAGCTTCGCTTGTAGTAGTCACTCCATCATGGGCTTCCTCTACGATTTAAACCAATATAAGACCCAATATTATAAACCAACCACACTCAAACTTTGACCAATATAATGAAGTGACTCTAATCACAAGCATACAGAAAAGCAATTGCTTATAAAGAGATAAATCAGTGTTCCACACAAAATAAACAAATACCTACAAAGGTAGTCTGAGAAGGATGTATTATGATCAACACAAAATGATCATATCCACATTAGCTCACTAAAACACTGTTAAAAATTCTAACCACAATTCGAATGTATTCAGACCTTTAAAACCAAAAAGACTATGAATATGCATGTATATAGAGATACACACAATCTCAATTCAATATATGTATATATATACACGCAAACTTTATCGATAAATTGATTCATATACTCATAATCTCGACACAACCAAAATATAGAATCTCATCCACATAATGAAAACATCCAACTTATGCATGTTTATTTATGGGCAGTACAAACAGTCCAACAGATCCAAATCATCCAACAAAGGAAATTAGAGCAAGAGACTTTAGCACAAATAGCATGTCAAAATTTACTAGAGACCTTTTGCTCTCAAACACTTCATACAAACTACAGTCCAAACTCCATAGGATAAAGTTTTCAGCTCAGTTCTCAAAAGTTTATAAAGAAATACATTTCTATTCACATTTAGCACCCTACCTAATTCTGCACCTTGGACCAACACCTGTACACAACTCTCTCCCCAGCCCTGTCAGGTGGAAAGGAGGGGAGTATGCATGCCTTCCACCTACCCTTCCCTCTATTCCAGCCCCTAGTTTCACCCAGCTCATCCTGCCAAACCAACTCCCTTTCTCAGCCCTTCTGTGCATAGACAACTGGTAGGGCAGGGGGAATGCCCTCCACTTGCCTCTGTCTCTCTTGCTTCTAACCAATGGTTTATCCCTCCCAAAACCTAGTCTCATAGCCATCAAAGTCGGTTATGATGGCAGTATAAAAGCAAGTAAAAAGGCAGTACACCCATAGCCTTTACCACCCATCCATACTCACCATAGCATTCACTACCCTCTTTTCCTTAGCACTGGAAGAACACAGCTAGATGTCGGCTACTAGTTATGAACACACGAGAGGATGGGAGGCTGAGTGACTAGCTGCATACTTGCCACCTACACCTCAGCCCACACTTTTGCATCCCCCTCTCGTCCATGGCCTTCACCTGTAGGCCCTCCCTGGCAACTCCCCATTGACCAACATACCAAGCATACTTGAGAAAAGAACACTTAGCTTAAAGGAAAAGGGAGCGGAGGAAACCATGGCCGAGCCAAGGTCGGGTGAGGTGGTGGTCAGCTACAGGTGCCGATTCCCTGCCACAGTAGAAGGGGTGACCGACGCGGGTGGCCACTGTTCCCTATTGTTGAGGAACGCGATATGCTACTCTAGCACAAATTAAAATTTCTACCGCAAAACTAGAAAAGCTACTCGCAAGATAGGGATCATAGATCAATTACCACTAGACGCGCAGTTGCGGAATCCTTCGCACGTTATTGTAGTGGATCGTTCTCACCGCAGTCGTGGATTGTCCTCGCCTCGCCGTGGATCGTCCTTGCCTCGGTCGTGGATCGTCTTCCCTCGGTTGCGGATCGTCCTCACACGCCGCAGTCGCAGCAGCGTCACCACAGCAATCCACACGTCCGGGGATGGGACGTCGTGCGTCGGTGTGCAAGCACCGGGTCACTCGGCAGGGGCAACGAGAGGAGGGTAGGGTTCTGGATGAAAAGTCTATATGACACCCACCCTTCTCCTCTCCTTATATAGCCACACGATGAAACCCTAAGCCAGGGCCCATCAGCGCGTTAAACCCACGAGGTCCATTAATTACGGATCCAATCCAAATTAATGCGTTTCAGCCCGTTAAGTGTGTGACCCTTTAGGTTTATGCGCATTTGGACATAGATTCGAAAAACATTTTTCTAACCCAATAGTCGGTAGCGGCTCCTTGCAGAGCATACCAACTCCCAAACGCATATGATCAAAGTACTGATGTAATAATACCTTTGCCAAACTATATGAAGATCGAACTCAAGGCGAGAAGCATGTCATCCGTTGATAGTTCAATCCATCTCTCGTATCCGTGATATATTAATAAGTTGTGATTGACTTCTCAATCACGGCATGGCCATGCACTTCCTTAATCATATCACACGAGTGGCCTAGACATATATTTCGGTTACACTGGAGTGGCAAATTCTATCTTGACGGCTCACTCCCCTCTGCATGTTTCATAGTAAACATGAAAGCTACCTTTATAACTATCCGGTTGGAAATAGTGTTTGGTAACCCAAAGGTAAACTATTACATATGTAGGGAATGTGGCAATTTCAGGTCTAAGGATCATACATCTACTATGTATGAGATACACTGATGACACATAAGAATGTAACATTCTCGCAGTGTCTCATTGTGGGTCTATCTAACCCATGTTCTTCAACATGTGTTCACAATGTATTGATGATATCTCCATATCCCATGATCTATGAAATATGATCATCGATCAGTACATGTAATGATCTATTCATCGTTATCTATTACGATGATATCCGATCATAGATACTTACAGAATTATATCAATAAGTAAAGAGTTTCATAAGCAAGTCACATACTTGTTGATCAATATAATGATATACATTCATTGGACTAATAATCATATTATTATTCATAAACATAATCATGCTAGAATCATCTATATGACTGCCTCAAGGGCATAACACTAACACCTATGCATACAGCCTCTTGGGTACAGCACCCCCCCACCACCGTCGATGAGGCCAGTCGGGCTAGAGTAACCTGGAGTAAAGAGAAGAAGAAGAAGAGGGAGTGAGGAAAAAGAGAGAGGGGGTTGGGTCACTTATCTTGGAACTGCCATGCTGCTAGCCAGACCCGGCATTGGATCGCAACATCCGACGAGGGGTCACCAAACCTGGTGAAGGGGAGTCAGCTGAGACCACCAAAGGGACCGAGCCATGCGGGGCTTGGTGGAGAAGAGTGGCGGCACCCGGGGCCATTGGGGGCTAAGAGAAAAAGGGGGAGAGGCATAGGAGACCGGGAGAAAGGGGCAATGAGGGAGAGTTAGCGACGGCTAAGGGAGTGAAGGTGTGATACTACGGAATGACGGTATGAGTCATTTTCGATCTCGGCCATAAGGTACGACTCTTGTAACATGTTTTTGCGCCGTTTCTACAAGTGTGAGCCTTTCCGGGGGATTTTGGGCCTTTCCGAAGGGGAATTGGGCCTTCCAGGGGAGTTCGGGCCTTGGGGGGGTCCATGTGGGCCGAAGGTGGGACATATTTGGGCCTTTTGGAGGTGGTCTAGGACAGCAAAACTGCTGCCCTAGCCCTACCTACGCCCCAAACAAGTCCCCTCCCTAGCCCTAGCCCCCACTTGTTTCCCCTCCACCCCATTGCCTCCTCCTCCCTAGCCGCCACCCCCCTTAGCCTCTTTCGCCCTCCCCCATCCCTCTCCACCTCCCTTTGCTGCCCTAGAGGGGCTCCCCACATCTTCCCCCTGCTGTTTCCTCCATCGGGAAGCCACGCAACGAGGAGATCCGGCGGTTCCGGCGCGAGGAGGACGATTGGGAAGCCGGGAGGAGCGTTTTCGGTGTTCGTTGTTCGCCGGGAAGAGGTATGTCATGGGGGATCTGAGGGATTGGGTCTAGGTACTGATCTAGGGATGGATTTCATGTTTTTAGATCAAGGGAGGTGCTGCCATGGGGTAGATTTGATGAAAACTAGAGTTGTATTCACGTTTTGTTTGGGCAGATTGGGAACCCGAACTAGGGAAGGCGTTTTCGCCAATTTAGAGTTGGAATCTGGTTGTACGGACGTTGAGGAAGTTGTAGGTAATTTAATTATCTTTCCGTGGACATAAAGAACGTTAAATTCCAATCAGCCATTTGAAAGTTATGACTGTTTTACCGAGCGTGTTAAAATCTGTGACGTGATTGGAACAGATCACGGTATTTTGTAGATTAAACAACATTAGTGTCCGAATCAGTATTTCCCTATAACTAGAAAAAGTTGGGAAATTTCCTAAGATATGCGAGGATGTACTTGTTTATTCAATTTGGAGTCCTAGAACAGAAGTTATGCCCATTGGAAGGCTGCTGTCCTGAAGGGACAGATTTGCTGTTTTCTGATTTTAGGAGTTGTAAGCGAAGTCGGGGTAGTGGGATATATGTGTGCTATTTTGTGGACTCGATTTGAGTGTGTGGCACGTGTTTGCAGGTGGTGTGCCTCCGGGAGTGCCCTCAACCTCTCGTCACTCCGTTGCCCGTGGTTGAAGGCAAGTGTGTTGCGTGGATTGTATGCTATACGTGTTGCTAGAATTGCTTGATAGTATTTGGAATAGATAACATGTTGTCTTGCCATGAATTACATGTTATATTTGAAAGGATGTCCTTAGGCCATGATTTAAATGTTGTCGATGATATGGTGTCCTCATGCCATGATTAAAAATGCTTGTTGTTGATAAATGATTCACATGCCATGTTTTGAACGGTTACCGTCGATTGTTGAATACGGTCCTACATGTTGAGATGCCATGTGTTGATATGCAATATTTCTATTTATGTATACGTTGCTGTCCATTTTGCATTCATGGCATATTTTCATGGCCGGCCGGTGAGATAAGTCATAACTATTCCGGTAGGGTCGGTGAGAACAGTTATGACTAGTCCGAGGCTATTCTTTCAAGTAAGTCCTACATCGTGATTCCATCACCGAGGTGAATGGAAGCGAGTGATAGGCACCCTCCATCTTCGGGATGGAAGGGGGAAAAGGGTGCATGCCGACGGGTGTGCACTCAACCATACCGGTATGAGTTTCCAGGAGACATGTGCATTGCATTGCATGAATAAAACTATGAATGAGAATTCTTTTGAGATGTTAATGAGAATGTTGTTGAGTTGTTCATGAGACGAATGCCATATTGACTAAGAGATGATTATGATGTTTTACATGTCGTGTACATGAGGTTGGTAATGTTGTGGTATGTAATGCTTATGAAGATTGAAGTTGATGGTTTGTTGTCTTGCACTCTGTTTTTCATTACATTACACTTTGTTGAGTGATGAACTCACGCTTGTGTTTTATGTTGTTTGTTTATTTAGGTACAATGAAATTGGCGCGCGAGAAGGGAATTTAGCTACACTTCTTCACGTAGCACTCATAATCTAGATAATTCACCCATTTCTATGGAAATATGGCAATAAGTTATGTTGATTTTGGTGTATGGATATTATGTGTGTTGGTTTCCCTCATGTGTGTCATGTGGGTCTTTGGAGCGATTTGTTTTATCATCCTAGTCTTAGTTGATGCTTATTCCATGATTATCATTGCTTATTGTTATTCTAGTTGATGCTCATCTATTGTTGTCGATGCATATTGATATCTTGATTGATCTATATATTGATATGATATTGTGATGTTCAAATTTATGCTAAAACAAAGGAGATGCTGCCGAAATTTTCCATTTAGTCATGGTATTAATTGTTGTATGGTCTATGTTGGTGACATTCTGGGCTTAGTAGAAGCTGGGGTGTTACAGAAGGCGAGGAGCTTGGGGGCGGTGAGTGGCGTCGGGCATAGGGAATGCCCAATTTAGAGCGATAGTAGCACCAGTAAGAGAAGGGAGTAGAGAAGGAACTGGCAACAGGGGATGATGCTGGTGCCAGAGGGGGGAAGGTGAGGGGCATGGCGCAGGCATGGAGGAAGGGGGAGGCGGTGCGGTTAGCTGCAGAGGGGGGAGCCATTGCAGGAGAGAGAGAGAGAGAGAAGGGGGGATGGCAGCTGTCAATGGAGTGGATGGGGAGAGAGATGGAGAGAAGAGTGGGATAGGGTTAGGGTTAGAGAGAGAAGACTTCGTGGACCAAGTGGGCCTGGCAGGCCGGTCGACTGGGCCATGGCCACCCGGTTGGGCCAAAGCAGGTGAGTCGAAAACCAGGGCGAGTATAATAATAATAATATGGGCAAGATCCTTTGGGCTAAACAGAAAACTTTTCTTGTGTTTATTTTTTTCTCTTTTCTTTTCTTTTAAATAACTTCTAAAATTTATTTCAACTGCATCACCATATATAGAAATTAATGATATAAGAATCACTAAGTAAAACTTCAAGTGACCCCCTTAATAGAATTAATACCCGTAACACATGATTAAAATACATTTTCGTATATACATATGTAATGTATTTAAAAACATAAGTTGAGAAAGTTCCAAGTATTGAATGTCTCGGTACTTCACAAGGAAATTTCTCCCAGAACAACCTGGGGCAATTAGGGCCGGCTGAGATTTAATTCTTTTTATTAATAATTAAGTCATAACCTCTTTAACTCGTTATTTCATCTACTCGTAATTAACGTAAACAGCTAAATCATACAACATAATTGCAATTAAGACCTTTACAGATTAGAAGAATGCACAGAATATATAAATAAGGTTTTGCGCCATTCTTAGGAACATATCTAATTAGGACTTTGCATCATAAACTTAAAATCAAATTATTGCAAGCAGTGAATCTCGAGAGGGGTCCAAAACGCGTAGGAACATTTTTCAATGCTGGCAAGCTAGGCAGTGCTCACTCAGGCAAGTCACCTTTTGACCATGTCTTATGAACTGATTTTGTGGGCTTGGATTGTTTTGAAATCTTTACATATAAACCAAAAAAGTTTGATTTCTAAAGAAAATTAAAACATGTCAAGTGGATCAGGTAGATCCAGTGATTGATTTTGAGGGGGCTGGATCAGAGAGGTCCAGTGGTAAAACCATAACCCAGGTAGAGTTGTCGATATATTTGGTGGGTAGAGGAGCCCAGGGTATGAACAACCCAGGTAGGGTTGGTGTTAAAGTCAGGACTCCTCTACATAGGATATCACTTAAGGACATAACCAAACTGATGCTTACTTCAAAAGCGGTGCAAAGCATGCTAACCATAGACCTGCAATGGGACAGGCTGAACTAAATAACCAACAAGTAGCTGACTCTGCCATGGGTGAGAAGGTGACTGCTGCTAGGGGTGAGCAGTCACCCTAGGGCGAGACATCAAGGGAGGTGTCTCAACCCGCAAGCCTTTGGTTAGGCAAGGTGGAACTAGGCAGAGGTCAGAGTATGTTGACCAAAGGTTCTATTTTCTTGGCTTAGTCATGAGCCCAATGTAACGCATTAGTCGGACATTATAAGCCAAGTGATGATATAGGCAAAGTAGTACACTTCTGATCAGAGTTAAAATGTGATATCACTCATAGCCTTCGGGTTTGGAAGTGTGTTGTGTGGGTTTTCCTCTAACATAGGTTGTAAGATCCTACATCGCTCTACCGTTAGTAGATTTCTAAATTAAACTTGAACTTTTTCAACAAATGGGTAAAGGATGGATATTTTGGATAAAGAGTTACTTTAGAGGTACGGCTTGGTGGCCAGGAGGATATATATAAGGGTATAAATTCATGCACCAACTTTCTGCGGCTTGCTGAGTACTGGAGTAGTCAGCCTTGCTTCTTTTCAGTCTTTTTTTAGGCATGATAACTCTGATGAGAAAGATCTTCATTATGGTGTGAGCTCTATTAATGTTGCTAATGGGAGAACTACAACTATGGGAAAGTTGGAAGCCTAAACTTTGTGAAAAACCATTAAAAAGGACATATAGACTTTTATATTGGATAGGTGGGCGGTGTAGTATTTACCGTAGCCAGACCTAAGGGAGCACTACCTATGTCATATGAATAAGGTACGTCTACTAAATGGTGAAAGATTCTATTGACGCATACCGTTGATTTCCTTAGCTAATCTTGACGCACTTTGTTTTGCGACGGTCTTCGCCGTGTTTGACCTGGTCAAACAAAGCGGGGGTGTCACAAATGCAGTCAGTGTGAAACAATGATTTTTGCAAATCTTCTACTATAAAAAAATTCATCAAATAAAATAACAGCAAAAAGGGCGGAGTTACCGCAACAATTATTTTATAACAAAATAGCTTCCATCTTTTTTATTATTTTCATTTGGCCAGGCGAAATGCATTTGGACGACAAGCTATTTTGGAAGTCTAATTTATAACATCCACATCATTCATTTCAAAATATAACGCACTGTGCTCAACTTAGATTTACATATTTGACCAAAGTTCATATATTATTAGCATAATCAATTAAAAATTAAAAAAAATTAATGTGAAGTGTTGTATCTGAGATTTGAACCCAGACCTTCCTTTGGCACCATAGACCAACTCGACGAGTCTTAGTTGCTGCAATGAACCATAGTTATATTATTTTATGGTCTCATGAGACCATTCTTACATGACAGTACTTTTGTCAAAATTTTAAAAAATTTCTTAGGATTGATCATCTGAAAATTTTATGGTAACATTTGTAATGCATCAGGACCATCCACAAATTTTTAAAAAAAAGTTTAACGTTGTTTGGATCATTTTTCGTTCAGTTAAAATTTGCCGAGATTTTGGCAATTTCGAACGAAATTTTGAGTTTTTGGCCAAAAAATCTCAAAAAATCCTAGTTCAAAAAATTTTGAATTTGAATTTGAATTTTATTCAGATTTCTTTCGAAATATAGATGTAACACCCCGGCATCTAGTATGCCTGAATGCTACCAAACCTAGACTAAACATCACCTAAATACCATAAATAAAGATAAATTACAACAAAGGCACAAATGCTAAAAACCGAAATTTCAGCAGCATCTCCTTTGTTTTAACATGAATTGAAACAATAGCAATATCATGGTAAAATATATCATAACATAAGACATCTAAAGCAGCAATATATATAATGGATAAAGCATCAACATAAGCCAATAAAACCAAATCCAACCACTCCATAATCTATAGCTAAGCAAATAAGGATCACAAGCACACTAACTTATTTCATACACCAAGTTTCTATAACAATGTTAATGGTTTACATCACCTTAATGTTCTCACTATGCATCAGGGTTTAAAACTTTAAATATTATCGGGGGTAATAGGAACTTTTACAGCAAAGCAACAAATTCTAAGCATGTACATTAACACATTTAATCATTCTCGCCATAGACTACTCTACAACACTAGTATTCTATTTATCCTCAAGCTAAAGATAACAATCACATTGAACTAATTCAACTCACAAATTAACTTAGGGGTACATCATGTCCATAAGTCACATTGTTACATACTACATAACATGCTAAACAACAATTCTCATTATTGACAAGTGATTTCAGTCAAAAGACTACTTACTTTGTTTGCAGCATTTTCTTTTTAAAACTCAACCAAACTTCACGAAGAAACTTGACTCTCAAAGTTGCAATGGGACATGACTCACACTGGGTCATGCAAAAGATCTCCAAAACACATTTCAACCTTAAAGACTATTACAGGAGGGAGCCAAGCGATCAAGTAAACCTTTGCGGACAAAGACACAAAACATAAATCGACACATCTTAAGTTTTTTTTTTGCACACAACTTCAATAACTTCTTTTTAACTCAGAGTGAGACACACATAAGAACCAAACTATATTTTTCTTTGCAAAGCAAACAACAAAACCGACGTCAAAGCCAAAAGGCGGCCAAAAAGGCGCAACACTAAACTCCTCTTCTTCGTCTTCAACCAAGGAAGACAAAACCACAAACTGCCGAAGGATCAAACCGCGAAAATCCAATACCAAACACTTTTCCTTTGATTTCAATCAACTAAAACCAAGAAAAACAACCAAAACCGACCGTCAGAACGGTAAAGAACATACGAAGGAATCCACCACCAAACTCTTCTATTTGACTCCAGACAACTACCCGATCTACGACAGAAAGGGTAAGCACTCTTCTCCCACAGGGGTTAATAGTTCTTCGGTGATGGCACTAACCGGCCACACCGTTAAACCTCACCCTTACTATGAATAAAGAGAGGTGGCCAAAACCCTTCGGCACCACAACCCCACTTTAACACAATAACACGAACAATTCAATTCAATTCTTTCATAAACATAGCAACGTACATTATCAAATGTAGCATTCAACATCAAGGCTTAAATACAACATTTAAGCGTAAAGCAACAATTCCCATACCCTTTCCTACTGTGCATCCATGTGTGTCAAATTTTAAATTAGTTATTCCACTTAAACAAGTTTTAATGTTGCTATCCTATGACAAAATTTTAAGTATAACCTAAGCCATGTTTCTAGGTTATCCCACATCAAAATTTTAGTTAACCCTATGGTATTCCACTAAGTTCATACACCACGGACCTGAAGCCCGCTCTGATACCAACTGTAACACCCCGGCATCTAGTATGCCTGAATGCTACCAAACCTAGACTAAACATCACCTAAATACCATAAATAAAGACAAATTAAAGCAAAGGCACAAATGCTAAAAATCGAAATTTCGGCAGCATCTCCTTTGTTTTAACATGAATTGAAACAATAGCAATATCATGGCAAAATATATCATAACATAATACATCTAAAGCAGCAATATATATAATGGATAAAGCATCAACATAAGCCAATAAAACCAAATCCAACCACTCCATAATCTATAGCTAAGCAAATAAGGATCACAAGCACACTAACTTATTTCATACACCAAGTTCATGGCACTTATTATGATCATGACTAAACATGGTAATTGTGGCTGGAACTACGTGAAGATGTGTAGCTATAGCCCCTTCCCACATGCCGGTGTCATGGTACCTAAAAACAACAAAAAAACACAAGCGTGAGTTCATCACTCAGCAAGTATATTGCAATGGACCATAAAAACAGTTTAATGTTATCATCACTAAATACCATGATCAACACCATGAATACCATATCATTCTCATGTCTCATCATCATTGTGCTCATTTCATCATCATCATGTATGCAATGCAAAATGCTCATATCTCCACGAAGCACATACCGATATTGCCGAGTGCACACCCGTCGGCGTGCACCCCCTTCCCCTTCCATCCTGTATATGGAGGGTGCCTACTCTTACTGACTCGCTCCCATGCACACCCGTGGATGGGACTACGAGGTAGGTCTTTCGTGTTCACTACGTGTGAACACAGAGGCCCGCATCAGCATGGGACGCCTCTTCCATTATGAATGCACATATGACATAAACATCTAAATATTGGCATAAACATTAAATACCACACAATCATAATCAATATGAAATCATGTTCATCATGTCATAGGCAAACATCAATCTTAGCATCATATCATAAAGCAAGTTGTATCTAATCAAGTCTAGCAACAATCTAAACGATACCCATTCGAATACACTTGCCTTAACCTCGGGCGACGGATTGGCGAGAGGATGAGGGCACTCCCGGGGTCACACCACCTGCACATACATACCACACACTCAAAACGTGCCCCCAAAATAGTACGCAATAGCTCGTCTACCCCGACTTCATGAACTACCCCCAACATCGAAAAACAGAGAATCTGTACCGCCCGGACAGCAGACTTCAAACTATCATAACTTTAGTTCTAAGACTCCGAATCGATTAAAAGAGTACACCCTTGCGTAGCTTAGGAAATTTACTAACTCTTTCTAAGTAAGTAGAAAAGCTTATTCGGAATCTAAAGTTGTCTAATCTACAAAACTCTACGTTCTGTCCCAGCTACGTCACAGATTTGATCACACTCGGTAAATCGAGCATAACGTTCAAACAGATAGGCGGAATTGGATGTTCTTTATGTCCACTGAAAGGCATTTAAGATACCTACAACTTTCTCAACAGGCGGCCGACCAAATTCCGAATCTAAATTGGCGAAATCTCAAACCCTAGGTCGACTGCACAATCTGCCCAAAACAGAGAACGTGGCAAACTCTAGATTTCCTCTAATCTACCCAATTACAGCACCGCCAATTGATCTAAAAACATGATATCAACCCCTAGAACAGTACCTAGACCAACCCCAAGGATTTCCGTGGCCATACCTTCGCCCGACGAACGAAAAACCAACGGATCTCCTCCCAGTTCGCGCGATCTCCTTCCTCGCTCCAAATCCACCGGATCTCCTCGTCTCGGAGCGCTCCAATGGACGGATCTGCGGGGTGGTGAGGTGGAGAACCCCCTAGGGCAGCAAGGGTGGTGGATAGAGAGGAGAGGTGTGACACCACGGAGTGTCATAACTTTATTTTACGTGCTTGATATGGTTAAAAACAGTATGAAATGTGGAATTAAGGTTAAAACTATAGGTTATGGAGGTTAATAGCTTTTCCGGGCCGTTTCCGGGCCGTTTTCGGGGTTTTGGGCCTTCCCGGGGGAGTTTTGGGCCTTGGTGGGCTTTGGTGGGATGGATTAGGTCTCCGTAACGGACTAGAATTGGGTGTGGGGGCTGGTAAAAGGGGTTTCCCTGCCCCTTTGGGGCGTCCACCCTGCTGCCTTTGCGCCCTTGAGGCCTTGGTGCGCCCCTCACCTCCCCCCACTTGCCAAGCCCTAGCCGCCCCTTCCCTTTGAGCCTTGCGCCTCCCCCTTGCTCTCCTCCATTGCCCCACCTCTCCACCACCTCTCCTCCACCCCCTTGCTGCCCTAGGGTGGTCTCCACACCTCTGCACCTTGTGGATCCATCCGTTGGAGCGAGGAGCGTGGAGCGAGGAGCGAGGAGCGTGGAGCGAGGAGCGAGGAGCGAGGAGCGTGGAGCGAGGAGCGATCCGCGAGGAGATTTATTGGAGATTCGTTCGTTGGGCAAAGGTATGATCATGGGGATCCTTGGGTTTGATCTAGGTACTGTCCTTAGGGTGTTTATGAAGTTTTTAGATCAATTGGTGGTGCTGGGTTGGAGTTCTTTGGGTTAGATCTAGAAGTTGCCACGTTTCTGTTTTCGGGCAGATTGAGCAGTCGGGCTAGGGTTCGAGTTTTCGTCGATTTAGAATCCAAATCTGTTAGTACGGACTTAAAATAAGTTGTAGATAATTTAATTATATTTCCGTGGACATAAAGCACGTTAAAATCCGATCAGCCGTTTGAAAGTTATCGCCGTTTTACCGAGCGTGTTAAAATCTGTGATGCAATTATAACAGATCGTAGTAATCTGTAGATTAAACAATTTTAGAGTCCGAATCAGTCTTTCCGTATAACTAGAAAAAGGTAGGAAATTTCCTAAGCTTCGCGATGGTGTACTCGTTTAATCGATTTGGAGTCCCAGAACTCAAGTTATGGCCTTTGCAAGGCTGCTGTCCCGCCGGGACAGAACCTCTGTTTTAGGTTTTGCGAGTAGCGGGCAATGTTGGGTGAGATGGGGATTTGTGTACTGTTTTGTGGGCATTATTGAGAGTATGTGATGCCGTTGTGCAGGTGGTGTGACCACGGGGGTGCCCTCTACTTCCCACAATCCCGTCGCCCACTGTTGAGGCAAGTGTGTTGTAATGAATAGCGGAATTGTAGGTTGCTTGTGGAGATTAGATGAAAGATTGAATACTTGCTATGATCACTTGCCATGCTTGCTGTTTTCCAATGATATATTGAGTATGATTATCATGATTCGATGCCATGTGTTAATATTTGTCATGATGAGATGCCATATGTTTATGTACATGTGAAATATGATAATTGGCATAGTTGCATGCATGACATGAGATAGGGCGAGGCGTGTGAGAAAGTCATAACTAGTCCGGCAAGGTCGGTGAGAAAGTTATGACTAGTCCGAACGCCATTGAGTAAGACCTACATCGTGATTCCATCCACGTGGTGAATGGAAGCGATGAGTAGGCACCCTCCATCTTCGGGATGGAAGGGGGAAAAGGGTGCACACCGACGGGTGTGTACTCAACCATACCGGTATGAGTTTCCAAGGAGACATGAGCATTGCATTACATCTCATACATATTGATGATGACAATGTTAAGTGTTTATGAATAAGATGATTTACATGAAGGGAGATGCTATTGCCATATTGTTGTTCTTGTTGTCCATTGCAATATGCTTGCTGAGTTTCGAACTCACGCTTGTGTTTTTTTTCTTATTGTTTTAGGTACCATGAGAACGGCATGCGGGAAAAGGGAATAGACACACGCCCACACGTTGCTTCACCTTAATGTTTCCCCAAGTCAATTCTTTTAGAATTATAATAAATTGCGTGTGATGGTCATTAAATTAAGGCTTAGCTTGGTTAATGAGAGTTTTATTGTTCGTTTGACACTTGGAACTTTAAGTGCTAAATGTTAGTCTTGTATTGTCGTTAAGACTCTATTTATTGCTGTTTTAGATGTTTCCCTTATTGCCATATAATGCTATATCGTTGTTGCTCCTTAAATTCATGATAAAACAAAGGAGGTGCTGATGAAATCTCGGTTTTTAGCTTATGCGCCTTTGCTGGAATTTTATGTTAAATATGATATTTGGATGTTGTTTAGCTTATGTCTGGTAGCATTCGGGCATATCAAATGCCAGGGTGTTACAGTTGGTATCGAGCTGGTCAGGTCCTTGGAATAAGTATTTTAGTGTTATACCTTAAGTTGCAACTAAAATATGATGTGGAATAACTTAGAAACATGGCTTAGGTTCTAACTAAAACTTTGTTATAGGATAGCAACATTAAAACTTGCAAAAGTGGTATAACTAATCTAAAATTTGACACACTTGGTTGCACAAGAGGATGGGGTCTTGGTTCATTATTGCATTGCGCTTAATTATTTGATGAAGACTATGCTATGATGATGTTTGATCTATGTTCTTGGTTGTGTGATGTTGTGTTTATGTTTTGTGTTTGGATGGTTGTCTGTCTGAAGCAGCCATGCCGAGGGGTAGAGGCCGTGGACGCCGAGGTCAGGAGGCCTGGGGCGAGGCTCCCAGGAGTTGAGGAGTCTCATTCGAGGGTAGCGTTTCGCTCAATGCTCGTGGACCACTCAGGAGGAGCTTCCAGCTGCAAGATGGGCGGGGTGCCCGCCGCCAATGATGATTTAGTTCAGGCTCTGCAGAGGGAGATTCGTGAGCTGCGCCAAATAGCGGGCAGCCTCCGCTGTGGTGCCTCCTCGCAGCGGCCCCAGCTTGTTGCTCGCTGCGCCGGAGCCGAGGATGAGTCTCCGAGAGTGGATGACCCTCCGCCTTGACACTTTTGATCGAGCTGGCACGCTGATCCGATCCGCAGATTGGCTGCGGTACATGGAAAGGCGCTTGAGGTCCTAGAATTGACCTCGGTCCAGAGGGTTCGCTTTGTGGCCTTTCATCCGAAGGCCAAGCCGATATCTGGTGGAAGGGGTTCTGGCCGCTAGAACCCTCGATCTTGGTCCACCACCGGGAGGACTTTGTGGCTCGCCTCGAGCCAAGTTCTACCCGAGTCTTTCCTTGAGAGGATGGAGCATACTCGACGACTCTTTCCCAGGAAAGAGGTCGGTGGAAGAGTATGAGGTGGAGTTCAACAAATGCAGGCGCTGCTGCCGTGGCGCCGACTACGTGGAGAAGGCGAGGAGGTTCCGTAGGGACCTCAACCAGGAGTTCAGAGTTGTCATGGGGCGATCGTCCCTCGTGACTTCTCGCTCCGTGATGGAGCAGCGAAGGGCATGGAGCTCGAGTTGGAGCTCTCCGGATAAGCAAAACCCGGCGGTTCAGGGGTTCTCGCAACAGGCGGGGCCGAGAAGAGGACCTTTGGTGGAGGAGGTGGGTCTTCTCACGACTCCACCTTCAAGAAGTTCAAGGGGGACAGTGGCTCCTCCTCGGGGGGCTAAAATGGGGCCACCCTACTGCCTTCTTCGCAGTGGTCGTTCATCCCGTGCCGGGCAGGGCATGAAGTGTTTCAAGTGCGGTGGTGAGCACCGTGCTTCAGAGTGTGGTTGGACCAGGAGTTGCAACCACTGCGGCAAGCCCGGCCACATGGGACGAGTCCACGGATGAATCCCAGAGCATCATCAAGTGGGAGACGGTGCCTTCTCCTCCCACTCCAGTAGCGTCTTCCAGAGGATCGGTGCACATGATGGCTGCCCTGTTTCTCGGCCGCCCTTTGCGTGGGCGCCACCAGCGGCAGATTAGTGCCCGCAGCCTGCCGCTTCCTCCTCGCTTGCCTCCTCCGCCCCAGCCTTGATGGGGCATCACCGAGTCGGGGCTCTTCGTCCCGGCGCCACCAGAGTGTACGCTTTGCCGACCGCCGAGTCACCGGCATCCAGAGGTGGTTTCTGTATCTGCTCGTGGATTCCGTTGATGCCTTTGTTCTATTTGATTCCGGAGCATCCTATTCTTTTGTGTCGCTTGAGTTTGCTAGTAGAGCTAAGTTGGGAGTTCAAATGGATTTCGGAGTCCGTGTTAGTCGGGCTTCTCCCGGGGTTGATTGCTAGTTCTTTGGTTTGCCCTGGTTGCACCATTGCCATTGATGATGAGGTTTTCTTTGCCAATCTCATGGTGATCCATTGGCTCCTTTTGATGTCATTTTGGGCATGGACTGGCTGCATCGGATCGCGTGCTAAGATCTCATTGTTTCGAAGACGCTGTTTTGGCAGCCCCTCGTCTGGGAAGAGTTGACCTTTCAGGGTGGTATACCTCTCCGGGCCTGCTTCTTTGCTTTGACTAGTTTGTTTTCCAAGTCGGGCGCTTGAGGTCATGGGTTTCCTCATGACTTTGTCTCGAGAAACCATCTTCCTCGCTCATTGAGGAGATTTACGTAGTGAAGGAGTTCGTTGATGTGTTCCCTGACGAGTTGCCTAGTCTACCTCCCGTGAGGAATGTGGAGTTTCGTATTGATCTTGTTCCGGCACTCGACCTATTTCTATCTCTCCATACCGCTTGGCTCGCCCTTTTCAAGACGAGTTGAAGAAGCAGCTTGGAGGATCTCATGGCCAAGGGCTTCATTCGGCGAAGCTGCCGCCATGGGGAGCACCCGCCCTCTTCGCCTCAAGAAGGATGGAAGTTGGCGATGTGCATTGATTATCGTGTTTTAATCAAGTGACAAATAAGAACAAGTATCCTTGCCTCGCATCGAGGATCCGCTTTGACCAATTGAAGGGAGCAAAGGTGTTCTCCAAGATTGATCTTCGGGTACAATCAGATCCGTGTGAGGGAGCAGGACATTGAGAAGACCGCTTTCTCCACTAGGTATGGGCATTATGAATTTAAAGCTATGTCTTTTGGACTAACTAATGCTCTCGATGTCTTTATGGAGGCGATGAACAAAGATGCTACACAAGTATCTTGATGAGTTTGTGGTAGTGTTCATCGATGACATTCTCGTTTACTCTAAATCGAAGAGGAGCATGAGCGACATCTCGAGGCTTCAGGCCGAGCACCTTGAGGGAAAATCAGTTCTTTGCTGTTTGAAAGTGCGAGTTCGGATTTTAATGGGTTTTCTTGGCCACATCATCAATCCAGAGGGCATATCTATAGATCCTAGCAAAGTCTCAAATAGCTTTGGATTGGAAGAGGCCTTCCAATGTCAAAGAGGTGCGTAGTTTCCTTGGGTTGGTGGCTACTATCGGCGTTTCGTCAGATTTCTCTATCATTGCCAAGCCACTTTCGCACCGACTCGTAAGGGGATGAAATTCATGGATCACAGAGTGTGAGCACGCTTACGCAGACTATGAAGGAGAAGTTAGTGATGCCTCGTTTTTACCCTTCCCGAGCCTGGGGAAGCGCTTCACGGTGTGATTCGATGCTTCTGCTGGGACTTGGGTGTGTGCTCATGCAAGAGGGCAAGGTGATTGCTTATGCGCCGAGGCGCTTGAAAAGCATGAGCGTAACTATCCCACGCATGATCTTGAGCTAGCCGTGGTGTTTGCATTGAAGATATGGAGGCATTACTCAGACGGCGAGTCTTGTGACATTTTCATCGATCACAAGAGCCTCAAGTACATCTTTACTCGTAAAGATTTGAACTTGAGGCAGAGCGGTGGCTAGAATTGATAAAGGATTATGACCTTACTATCCAAAGTATCATCCGGGAAGGCAAATGTTGTGGCCGACGCTCTCGATGCAAGACAATGCCCCTATTGTTGATTGTCTTGTTGCTGATTTTGAGCGCTTGGGGTCTCCTATCGCTTTATGGGGACCGTGCAAGCTGAAACTCGATTGATTCTTGAGTCGCGATTCCCGAGCTGCTTGGGAGGCACAAAGAAGATGACCGCTTTGCTCCAAAGAAAGTAGGAAACACCTTGAGGATGGCAAGTCTAGAGACTTTACCATTGATGATGCGGGAGTTACGAGGTTTCAGGGCCTGCATGCGTGCCTCGTAAATCTCAAGTGAAAGAAGACATTTTGAAAGAAGCTCATCGCACTCAGACACGGTCCATCCCGGGAGACCAAGATGTACAGGACTTGAAGAAGAATTTCTGGTGGAAAAGGATGAGAGTGGATATTGCCAAGTATGTGGCGTCTTGTGGGATCTGTCGGAAGATCAAAGCCGAGCATAAGCGTCCACGGCCTCTGTTGCTGCCCATTGGAGATTCTGTGTGGCCATGGGATGACATCTCCATGGATTTCGTGGTTGGTCTACCTCGTTCTCCACGAGGAAGGATGCTATTTGGGTTGTGGTGGACTGCCTCGGCAAGTCTGCGCATTTCATTCCTATCCGCACGACCAATTCTCATGAGCGAGTTGGCTCCCATCTATGTGCGGGAGATTGTGAGACTGCATGGTGTACCTAAGACCATTATTTCTGATCGGGATGCGAAGTTCGTCTCAAGTTCTGGGAGAGTTTGCAGAGTGCTTTGGGTACGCAGCCTTCGCCTTAGTACCACTTTTCACCCTCAGACGGATGGGCAGTCTGAGCGCACCATCCAGACGTTGGAAGACATGCTCAGTGGCACGTGTGATGGCTTGGAAAGGTAGCTGGGAGGATCATTTGCCTCTTGCGGAGTTTGCTTACAATAACAGCTATCATTCCAAAGATCCGGCTGCTCCTTATGAGGTACTATATGGCCGGAAGTGCAGATCGCCACTTTGTTGGGATGCAGTGGGCGAGAGAGCGATTCTTGGACCGGATTAGGTTCAAGAGATCGTTGATCGCGTGGCGGAGGTACGGCAGAACCTTCTCGCAGTCACAGAGCGCATGTAAGAGCTATCTTGATGTGGCGGCGAGACTTGGAGTTTGAGGTGGGTGATAAGCGTACTCTTGCGAGTATCTCCCACCAAGGGTGTGGTGCGTTTGGCACCAAAGGAAAGCTCACCCAAGGTATGTTGGGCCTTTTCCTATCATCGCCCGAGTTGGTAGGTTGGCCTATCGTCTGGAGCTACCGGAAGCTATGCAAGGTGTGCATAATGTGTTCCATGTCTCGATGTTGAGGAAATACTTGCATGATCCGGAGTTGGTGGTTCCGTTGGAACCATTAGTACTTGAGCATGACCTCACTTTCGAGTCCCGTCCTGTGGAAATTCTGGGGACTTCGGAGCGAGTGATGAAGAACCGGACGCTCAAGTTCGTTAAAGTGTTGTGGTCACATCAGACCGAGAGAGAGGCAACTTGGGAGCTGGAGTCTCGTATGCGCGAGAAATATCCCGAGCTTTTCACCTCAGGTATGTGATGTGAAAACCTAGCTATCTTCGGTTTTTCTGGGTTGCGTGTTGGTGCGTTTAGATTCGAGGTCGAATCCTGTTGAAGGGGGGAAGAATGTGACACCACGGAGTGTCATAACTTTATTTTACGTGCTTGATATGGTTAAAAATAGTATGAAATGTGGAATTAAGGTTAAAACTATAGGTTATGGAGGTTAATAGCTTTTCTGGGCCGTTTTCGGGCCGTTTTCGGAGTTTTGGGCCTTCCCGGGGGAGTTTTGGGCCTTGGTGGGCTTTCGTGGGATGGATTAGGTCTCTGTAACGGACTAGAATTGGGTGTGGGGGGCTGGTAAAAGGGGTTTCCCTGCCCCTTTGGGGCGTCCACCCTGCTGCCTTTGCGCCCCTTGAGGCCTTGGTGCGCCCCCCTCACCTCCCCCCACTTGCCAAGCCCTAGCCGCCCCTTCCCTTTGAGCCTTGCGCCTCCCCCTTGCTCTCCTCCATTGCCCCACCTCTCCACCACCTCTCCTCCACCCCCTTGCTGCCCTAGGGTGGTCTCCACACCTCTGCACCTTGTGGATACATCCGTTGGAGCGAGGAGCGAGGAGCGAGGAGCGTGGAGCGAGGAGCGAGGAGCGTGGAGCGAGGAGCGAGGAGCGAGGAGCGAGGAGCGTGGAGCGAGGAGCGATCCGCGAGGAGATCTATTGGAGATTCGTTCGTTGGGCAAAGGTATAATCATGGGGATCCTTGGGTTTGATCTAGGTACTGTCCTTAGGGTGTTTATGAAGTTTTTAGATCAATTGGTGGTGCTGGGTTGGAGTTCTTTGGGTTAGATCTAGACGTTGCCACGTTTCTGTTTTCGGGCAGATTGAGCAGTCGGGCTAGGGTTCGAGTTTTCGTCGATTTAGAATCCAAATCTGTTAGTATGGACTTAAAAGAAGTTGTAGATAATTTAATTATATTTCCGTGGACATAAAGCACGTTAAAATCCGATCAGCCGTTTGAAAGTTATGGCCGTTTTACCGAGCGTGTTAAAATCTGTGACGCAATTAGAACAGATCGTAGTAATCTGTAGATTAAACAATTTTAGATTCCGAATCAGTCTTTCCGTATAACTAGAAAAAGGTAGGAAATTTCCTAAGCTTCGCGATGGTGTACTCATTTAGTCGATTTGGAGTCCCAGAACTCAAGTTATGGCCTTTGCAAGGCTGCTATCCCGCCGGGACAGAACCTCTGTTTTAGGTTTTGCGAGTAGCGGGCAATGTCGGGTGAGATGGGGATTTGTGTACTGTTTTGTGGGCATTATTGAGAGTATGTGATGCCGTTGTGCAGGTGGTGTGACCACGGGGGTGCCCTCTACTTCCCACAATCCCGTCGCCCACGGTTGAGGCAGGTGTGTTGTAATGAATAGCGGAATTGTAGGTTGCTTGTGGAGATTAGATGAAAGATTGAATACTTGCTATGATCACTTGCCATGCTTGCTGTTTTCCAATGATATATTGAGTATGATTATCATGATTCGATGCCATGTGTTAATATTTGTCATGATGAGATGCCATATGTTTATGTACATGTGAAATATGATAATTGGCATAGTTGCATGCATGACATGAGATAGGGCGAGGGCGGTGAGAAAGTCATAACTAGTCCGGCAAGGTCGGTGAGAAAGTTATGACTAGTCCGAACGCCATTGAGTAAGACCTACATCGTGATTCCATCCACGTGGTGAATGGAAGCGATGAGTAGGCACCTCCATCTTCGGGATGGAAGGGGGGAAAAGGGTGCACACCGAGGGTGTGTACTCAACCATACCGGTATGAGTTTCCAAGGAGACATGAGCATTGCATTACATCTCATACATATTGATGATGACAATGTTAAGTGTTTATGAATAAGATGATTTACATGAAGGGAGATGCTATTGCCATATTGTTGTTCTTGTTGTCCATTGCAATATGCTTGCCGAGTTTCGAACTCACGCTTGTGTTTTTTCTTATTGTTTTAGGTACCATGAGAACGGCATGCGGGAAAAGGGAATAGACACACGCCCACACGTTGCTTCACCTTAATGTTTCCCCAAGTCAATTCTTTTAGATTGATAATAAATTGCGTGTGATGGTCATTAAATTAAGGCTTAGCTTGGTTAATGAGAGTTTTATTGTTCGTTTGACACTTGGAACTTTAAGTGCTAAATGTTAGTCTTGTATTGTCGTTAAGACTCTATTTATTGTTGTTTTAGATGTTTCCCTTATTGCCATATAATGCTATATCGTTGTTGCTCCTTAAATTCATGATAAAACAAAGGAGGTGCTGCCGAAATCTCGGTTTTTAGCCTATGCGCCTTTGCTGGAATTTTATGTTAAATATGATATTTGGATGTTGTTTAGCTTATGTTTGGTAGCATTCGGGCATATTAAATGCCGGGGTGTTACAAGAGGGGTGGTGGTGCAATGGGGAGGAGGAAGGAGGAGGGTGGCTCACAAGGGGGAGGTGGCGGCTGGTTTGGGGGAAGAGGAGGAAGTGGGGGCGGCTAGGGCAGGATTGGGGGCGCACAAAGGGCAAGGGGAGGCGCCCAACCAGGTCTCCCACTCCCACTTGGGCCCTAACACCTTTCCACCAAAGCCCACGACCCTTTCCCTTAGGCCCAAACTTCCCCGGAAAGGCCCAAACTCCCGGAATCGGCCCGAAAACGCGATTAAACGGCATAACGTAAAGTTTTAACCTCCATTTTCACATTTTATAATGTCACATTCTCCAATTTCACCTTTTACGGTGTCCCGACATTCCGTAGTGTCACAATCGAAATCCCACCGAAATTTTGGATTTCGTTCTCTCTGAAATATAGTTCAAAAATAAAATTTGAAACCTTACTCGGTGGTCCTCACTTGGTTGTTATGTTACTCGCTAAATTCAACTACTCACTGCATCAAAAGATATTAAAAATTATTAGACTACATTTAATTATTAAAACTATTTTTTAAGCATGTAAACTAATCTATATTAAAAATAATTAGACTCTACTTATGTCAGGACCCGAATGTGCAAATCCGGATCCTCTGTGTTTTCTGCACTAGTCTAGGATCACGCTAGTGCACACAGTCTCAACAGCGATGTATATCACAATCATACACAGCGGAATAATAAATAAAGTCTTTATTATAACGAAAGCGGTTGAGTCAACCTTATGGTTAACTTACAAAGATACGCCTCGCAGGGCAAAGTCTTAAATAAATAAATTTGCGCTATGTGAGTTTTCACCCGTACACCCGGAACCCACACCACCACGATAGTACCGAAATCTAGACTTCACAAATTATTCAGCTAAGTCTATCCCATTCTAGACTTGTGGTTGTATGCTAGACTCAATTCAAATTCTTGCAAGGTTAAATACTTAGGGTGACCAAGGCAAGACTACCCAATGAATTCATAATAACCAAATCAATAGAAACCAAATTAGACTGCCCAAGTGCCACACCTGGCCCACCAGAAATATTCTTGCCACTTGCCTCAGTCTAAATCATTTTATCACCCAGTTGGTTACCATGCACCACGTGCCATCAACATCATCAATAACACATGTCACATCTTTCATAAACTCGTTCCATATCTCATTAAGTCAAATTTGACATTTAATAATCCAAAACAATGTCATCGACACGTTGCAGGGCTAAGCATACTAAATGCAATCTATTTAACCCATGTTGGCAAATTATTAATGTCCAAATAATATTCCATAACCTAGGGTGACAAATGATTCATGGCATACAATTATTACGGATAAGATCGCATACAACAAATAGGTCGCATATCTAATTCCCAACTTATTGAAATCATTTTAATTAAACTAGCATGCAATAATTTAAAACAACAAGCATTTCAAAAATAGGATCAATATGGTCAAAGCATAACTTGCCTTGGAAAAGGTCCTGTTCCTGCTCTTGGACTTGTTCTTGGGTCAAAACCTCTCCTTCGAAGCTTTCGGCCAATTCAATGTTTACGCGGAACGGATAAATAAATAAAAATAAAGAGCAACTCAAGTCCAAAAATTAAATAAAATTCACCATTAAATAGAGCTCAATGTTAAAAATTTTTAGAAATTTGAATCACCTCAATCGGAGTTAAAACGCAAAAGTTATAGCGATTTGAAGTTTGAAAATTCAATTAAAAGAATAAACTGAATTACTTCATTTAATTTTCTATTGAAAAACTGGAAATATGACGCCAGCATGATGTCAGCACAAATTTAAATTTTAGCCGAATTATGTTTCTAAAGGAAATTCGAATTATTACGTCATGCTTGTGTAACATCCTCAGTTTTGCTTTCTGGAGGAAAATCTAATTTAAAGTAATTAAATTCAAAACTCTGAGTTTCCATGGTGTTTATATTAACCTGGCATCCTTTCTCATCCAAAATAGGGATTTAATTCCCCTCCGGTCGAAAAACCGAATTTTCCTGCCTCATGCATCTAAATTTCACCCGAGTCCAAAAATGCTCCAAAAATCCCGAAACCACTTCAATTATGTTCCAAATATTCCAAAATTATTTTAGGAACAATTCCCCGGATTTTTGGACCTTCGCTCCCATTTTATCTCGCGCGGCTTTTGTTTAATGCCCGCAATCCGCGCCTGAATATTTAATTCCACAAATTTCATCCAAATTCCACGAAACCAATTTTATTGGGTCCAAAATATTCTAAAATGGTTCTAGGAATTTTTCCGGAATTTTTAGTCCATTTTTACTAATTTTTATCTAGGGCGGAGCATTTACGTAATTCTCGGCCAACCGGAGCTCGCCACGTATCGCTGCTACAGTGTCATCTTCAACCTTTGCCATGGAAACAACAGAGGAAGCTGAAGCAAAGTCTCCAATGGCTAGGGTTTGATTCAAATCCTCATATCTTCCTCCCCGCACCTCCAAATCAATCACGGCCGGTTCCGTTGGATCCGTATCGATGCCCTCTTGCGAGTCCCCACCTTGATGAGCCACTAATCTTGACGGAAACCGTCGCATTAAAGAAAAACCGAAATGCAATCAAATGCTCATAACTCGGCCCTTTCAACTCCGTTCCGCGTGATTCCACTTCCATTCTCTCCGTATAAGAATCCCCGTCCCGGTGGTATGAGTCTCCTTTAGCCTCTTCCACTCTTGCGCCCGTGAGATCAAGAAAACCAACGCCAGGTCGCCGTTTTCGGTGTTCTTCGCGTTCTTGGCCGTAGATCTCTCTCCCGTGGGTCATTCTTCTTGTTACTTGATTCTTTGTGACCGTGAGAGAGTCTAGAATCTCACTCAACAATCAATTTTAGGATCCCTCAAGATTTGGAGGCGAATTTTGCGTTTTTGTCGGTTCGGCCGGACCTCCGTTTGTCGCCAAATTCGTCGTCTCCGGTGAGAATCAATCCAATTCCTTGCTCCTCTAGGTCCCTAAGGATGTTATCTAGTGATTCCATGCTTTTAGTTGGTCCAATTCCATGCGAAAATGGTGCAAAAATCGTTTTTGTGGAGTTGGGCTCGCTCTCTGTTTTTTTGGGGCTACCCGTGCTCGCCGCGCCGCTTGGCCGCCGCCCAGCCCGCCCACGCCACGCCCGAAGCGCTGCAGACGCCCGCGCTTCGCAATGCCGGGCCGACGCCGCCCTGCACGGCCTGGCCGCCCCACCCCACACCCCCAAGCTCCTCTCCATCCTCCATGGCTTCCATGGCAAGCCCAAGCAAGAAGAAGACCCCATGCCAATGCCATGTGGGCCCCCTTTGCAAGTGACACAAGGAATTCCAAAATCAGAAATAATGGAAAAAAAATATTCCAGGGAATATTCCTCGTTTTCCAATTTTTCGAAATTCAAACTTCGGACGCTCATAACTTCTCCGTCCGAACTCCGATTGACTCCGTTCAAATTTCTAAATTCATCTAAAATCAAGATCTACCTGCCAGTACTACTTTTGTAATTTTTAGATTTTATTTATTTTCTTGTTTTTATTTCTTGCCTCGATTTGCGCGTAGCAGAGGACCCCGACGGGACCGCCGACCTCGCCGCCGGACTTCCAACGTTCAACGACCTTCCCGCGACTGAAGGCAAGTCTCCTTAACGCATATTGATCCTACGTTTATAAACCTGTTTTAAATGTTTTATACCCGGCATGCTATGTTGTATCGTATGTCAAATATAAGTGCGTAGTTAGTCCGAATTGTAATTTCCTCCTTTGTGATTGACATCCATGTTCCTTGTAACTCTAGGACATTTGTTATACCATGCTTATGCTTATATGGTATCCTTTGTGACATAGTACGGTAGAGTTGCTTAGGACCTTTATCGATGAAAACAACCCATGGGTGGGATTACTCAAAAAGAATGATTTCAAGTATGATTTGGAAGTTATTATTATGATTTTTGTACTGTTTTTCTAAAATAAAAAGAAAAGGAAAAATGGTTTGGACTTGGGCGGATTGGATTGTCGGGTGCGTGCGGATGGAGCCCTAGTTGTCTTTGGCAAGTACCGCCCCAAGTCAATTAAGGACCGACGCTTGTGATTGTCCATTCTAAGCATAACCATACTACCACATGTCTATAATGGTACGACCTGGCCAACTAATTTGTAGAAACCTAATTTAGACTCACCACTCAGTGGAATGTGAGTGCCGGATAGAGGCAATGTCGTTTTTCTCACACAACGCAAGAGGGGGCTTCTGTACTGGGCGGATGGAACCCTAACAGCGGTGAAACCTCAGCGGGTGGGTCGAGTTAGGTGGATACATTGTAACGGCCTTGTCATGATCTATCTGCCGGCACACCAAAGGAAGTGTGTTAATAGCTTGGCATCAAGAGACGATCATGTCTTGTGGGTAAAGTTGTACACCTCTGCAGAGTTAAAACTATTCGAATAGCCGTGCCTACGGTCAAGGGCAAAGCGAAGAATGCTTTCATATTGGTAGATTTTGGTTTTGGTTTTAAAAACTAAAAGATGTTTTGGTTTTGGGATTCGGGAGCGGTTAGAACTCTCGGATGTTGAATGGCAGATAGAGCCAACGAGGTGGAAAGAACCTGTTTTACACTTGACGGATGGAGTCATATGACTAACCTTGATCTTTTAAACGTTGGCGGATAGAGCCTTTATACTAGTGATGGTGGATCGAACCTCACTGCAATATTAAATAATTCAATGGTTAAAAAGAATTGTAAAAAGATGCTTTGTGAAATTTATTACGTAAGTATGGTTTAATAAAATCTGGCTTTATGCAAATGAACCCTGTTAAGCTTCCTTTGGAAAGCCCCACATAATCATAATTTCCCCGACTTGCTGAGTACTTTTGTACTCACGTGCTGCATCAAATTGTCATCATCAGAACATTATCAAGACGCAGCTGAAGATGGTGAGTTCTTCCCCGAGGAGTTCGAGGAGGATTGCCAGGATAACTAGCCGCGTTTCTGGTCGTCGCCTGTGGCGTTTTGGTGTTCGCTTGTTTTTGCTTTCGTTTTTCGCTGTCTTGTCTCCGGTCTTTTGACCGAGTATTGTAATAAGTGGCCATGTGGCCCATACTTGAATATTTATGTTGCAACTTTCGTCATGTTCGGCAATGAAGTATCACTGTGACTGTGTGTACTAGCTATTGATCTGGGACTAGTACGGAAATACACAGGAGATTTCGGATAGCTGATCCGGGGTCTCACAGCGGTGGTATTAGAGCCAGGTTGACTGTAGGACGTGACCTAGTTAGCATGGCAAAGCCTTAAGGACTTCTATTTTTATAAAAATATACTAACAAAAGTTTAAGTTCCTTTGCTTCTATCTCTCCTATCTTAGTGTCTTGTGCTTATCCTATCCTTTATTTAAAAGTTGGTTACTAATCCCATCTTATTTCAAAATTTGTAGATGCCGGCTTTCACCACTTTTGCCGCTCGGGCTGGAGGCTTCTGCGAGGAGATGTCGCTGATGCTGCAAGAGTTGGGGTTTCCCCATCGCCCTGAGTATCGCTACCAGTCGGTTTTTGGTCTTGGCCAGGACTTGTGGCAAGTCCGCTTGCTGGTTTTCGCGAGGAGCCGAGTCCGCGAGGAGGACCGACCGTTCTACTTCACGGCCTAGAGGTCGATTCTGGCGTACGCACTTCAGGATGCTGCCAGAAAGGCTATCCTCCTGTTAGGGCATAGCTACCGTGATCGGCTGGAGGACTCCCGCATCGCTGCTTCCCGCTTCGGCCAGGATGATGTACAACCCAGCTCGAGTTTAGAGCCGAGGTCGACCGGCAGTGGTGCACATGGGGTGTCTCATCTAGGCTCAGGATGAGGCCTATGTGCGGATGACCGACGAGATGCAGGATCTGCGTCGGGCGTTGACTGCAGCTAGGGAGGTGAACCGTCAGGTCCTGGAGGAGAGGAGGGACGCCCAGTCGCTTCCACCACCAGCGCCTGTGCAGGAGGCACAGCCCGTGGCGCCACCACCACCCGTCCCGGTTCCGGAGGACCCACCGACCCGCGACGTGCCGATGGACGCTCCGCCAGCCAAGCGTCATCAGGGCCTGAGGCTTCGTACGACAGCGCGCAAGTCAGTCAGGCGTCAGTCACCGTTGGGAGTGTCGTTGAGCTTCTTGGCTGCCCCTGGAGGTGCAGGACCGTCTTCTTCAGCTACACCTTCCCGCAGCAGGAGCGAGGAGGAGGAGGAGGACCCGTCCCTGCGTGTCTACGAGAGTGACACGAGCGTCTAGCTGTCTAGCCCGAAGGACCTTTATCTTGTTTCTGTTTCGATTAGAGCGTTGAATAAGTGATTGTTGGTTTGTATCGGGCCCTTAGGCATTTGTGATACAGCCATTCACAAAACTATTTTGTTTTAATTGGAGTTCAGTTGGTTTTTCCTTCTGTTGTGTGCTTTTGCGGTTGTGCTCTTGTTGTTGTGGATGTTGTTTAGTCCCCTGCCCCTTACCTGTGCTTTTCCCTCTTTCCTTGTGCTTGACCGCCCTTGTTGCAGATGGAGAACGTTGGCCGTGGTCGTGGACGTGGAAGACCAGGAGGCCGCGGTAGAGGCCGTGGACGTGCCCGTGGACCAGTGCATTTCCAGGATGAAGAGTTTGTGGAGCCGCAGGAGCAGCAGGAGGCCGTTGGGCAGTTGCCACCACCCGCTTACCAAGGACCTCCGCCAGCCCCTCAGTATGATCCGCCGTCGCCCCCACCTCCAGTGTAACCACCTAACCTTGAGCAGATGATGGCAATGCAGATTCAGCTTCTGCAAGCATTGGCCCAGAATGTGTTGAATCAGCCTCACGCTACACCAGTTCAGGCCGCGAAGCCGCCCCAATCCAAGTTTGGGGAGTTCATGAGGACAAGACCTCCCACCTTTTCGGGAGCGGTGAATCCGCTAGAAGTGGATGATTGGCTGAAGGAGGTGGAAAGGAAGCTCCACCTAGCTCAGTGTGACGACCTGGAGAGTGTCAGGTTTGCTTCACACTAGCTGAAGGGTACTGCAGCTAACTGGTGGGAGAATTACTGTGCTGCCCATGCCGACCCTCAGAACATTTCTTGGAATGAATTCGTGGAAGCCTTCAGGGCTACCCATATCCCGAAGGGCATCATGGAGATGAAGAGGCATGAGTTTCATAAGCTTCAACAGGGGAACTTGTCGGTGTCAGAATATCTGAACCGTTTCACCCAGCTTTCACGCTATGCGGCCGCAGATGTCGCAACTGATGAGGCCAAGATTTGGCGCTTTATGGAGGGCCTTGACCCTAACCTGAAGGTCCAGGTAGTGTCGAGCGACTTTCCGTCGTTCCAGCATATGGTAAACAAGGCTCTGGTCCAAGAGGATGCTCAGCGCCAACTGTTTGAATCCAGAAAGTGCAAGATGATGTTCCAGAACCAGCGCGGCGCTAGCAGCCTGTGCCTGACGTTTTCAAAGAAGAAGAATTTCAAAGAGGCCAGCCTCCAATGCACCAAGGACCCCAATGTCCACTCCGCGCCCCATTGGACAAGCCCCTGCCGGCAATGCAGGAGCTCAAGCTCAGAAGAGTGGGACTGCGATGGCGTGGAGTGCAAAGTGCTTCAACCACAGGAGATGGGGCACTACGCCAACAACTGCCCTCAGAAGCATCAGCCCGTCACCCCAGTGAGGTTCAACCTCGGATCAACGCCAGCCCGCGGTCCAGCGCCGGCTCAAGGAAGAGGAACCCTGCAGACCCCGCGCACGCCAAGGACGGCTGGAAGAGGACGCGTGAATCACATCACGTCTGAGGAGGCTCAAGATGCGCCTGACGTGGTCTATGGTAAGTTCCATGTGAACTCAGTACCTGCTTCCGTTCTGTTTGATTCCGGTGCAATACATTCTTTTATAGCAGAACACTTGGTTAAAAAGCATAACTGGGATACAATACAGTTAAGAAACCCTTTGTTAGTGCAATCCCCTGGTAAAGAATTAAGAACAACTGTTGTTTGTCCGAAAATGGATATAGTAATAAAAGGGGTAAAGTTCCTAGCGAACTTAATACTATTGGATACTAAGGGTATAGAAGTAATCCTTGGAATGGATTGGTTAACCAAGTATAAGGGTCAGATAGACTATGCTAGTAGAGCTATCTCTCTTACCAAACCCGAGGGGATTAGAGTGGAGTTCTTGTCTAATCTTTCCTCTAAGGGAGGTAGTACCCTAAATCGTCTAAAAGGTGCATCGTTGGAAAATGTACCGATAGTCAAGGAGTACCCAAATGTGTTCCCAGAAGAGTTGCCTGGTATGCCACCAGATCGGGATGTTGAGTTTGTGATTGAGCTTGTACCTGGTACCACTCCAATCTCGAAGAGACCTTACCGGCTACCTTCCAATGAGTTGGTCGAGATGAAGAAGCAGATCGAAGAATTACAAGAGAAAGGATTCATTAGGCCTAGTTCGTCACCTTGGGGATCGCCCGTGATCTTCGTCACAAAGAAGGATGGTAGTCTAAGGATGTGCATAGACTACAGGTCCTTGAATGAGGTCACAATCAAGAACAAGTACCCGTTGCCTCGGATAGATGATCTGTTTGATCAGTTGAAGGGAGCTCAAGTCTTCTCCAAGATAGATTTGAGATCGGGATATCATCAGCTTCTGAAGAAGGAGAAGAAGTTTGAATGGACTAAAGCTTGTGAGCAAAGCTTTCAGGAGTTGAAGAAGAGATTAACCTCAGCCCCAGTACTGGTCTTGCCGGATATCCATAAGGACTTCGAAGTGTACTGTGATGCTTCAAAACAAGGACTTGGATGTATTTTGATGCAAGAAGGAAAAGTCATAGCTTATGCCTCAAGACAACTGCGACCTCATGAAGAAAACTACCCCATTCATGACTTGGAATTAGCCGCAGTCGTGCATGCCCTCAAAATTTGGAGGCATTACCTGATCGGCAATAGATGTGAGATCTATACGGATCATAAGAGTTTGAAATATATCTTCACTCAATCCGATCTCAACCTGAGGCAGAGAAGATGGTTGGAATTGGTGAAAGATTATAATGTGGGAATCCATTATCACCCTGGGAAAGCGAATGTTGTTGCAGATGCATTGAGCAGGAAAGCTCACTGCAACCACGTTATGGTACAAAAAAGCCAGCCAGCGCTTCACGAAGAATTCCGACGTCTTAACCTGGAATTAGTGAATGAAGGTTGCATTTACAATGTTGAAGTAAAGTCAACCTTGGAAGACCAGATCCGAGAGGCTCAGAAGAATGATAAAGGTATTGCCGACCTAAAAGAGGGCCTGAAGAAAGAAAAACACCCCGGATTTTCAGAAGATGACCAAGGCACTATTTGGTTCGGAAAAAGGATAGTAGTCCCTAACCAAGAGGAAATCAAGAATATAGTGTTGAAGGAAGCTCATGATTCGGTGTATTCCATTCATCCGGGAGGCACCAAGATGTATGCGGATTTGAAAGAAAAGTATTGGTGGGCCAATATGAAGAAAGAAGTTGCTGACTTCGTGGCACGTTGTGATGTGTGCCAGTTGGTAAAAGCAGAGCATCAGAGGCCCGCCGGATTGTTGCAGCCGTTACAAGTTCCTGTCTGGAAATGGGAAAAAATTGGAATAGATTTTATAACTGGATTACCCAAAACCAAGTCCGGATATGATTCTATCTGGGTTATTATGGACAGATTAACCAAAGTAGCTCATTTCATTCGTGTGAAAATAACTTATTCTGGTGACAAGCTTGCCGAGTTGTATATGGCCAAGATTGTGTGTTTGCACGGGGTGCCAAAGAAGATAGTGTCCGATCGAGGTTCCCAGTTCACCTCTAGGTTTTGGCAGAAATTGCATGAAGTATTGGGCACAAATCTGAATTTCAGTACGGCGTATCATCCCCAGACAGATGGCCAGACGGAAAGAATCAATCATATCTTAGAAGATATGTTGAGAGCCTGTGCTCTAACATATAAAGGCTCTTGGGATCAGAATTTACCCTATGCAGAATTTTCCTATAACAACAGTTATCAAGCCAGTCTGAAGATGGCACCTTTTGAAGCTCTGTATGGAAGAAAATGCAGGACACCCTTGTATTGGAAAGAAACCGAAGGTGGGCAGATAATCGGACCCGATATTCTGAAAGAAGCCGAAGAACAAGTCAGACAGATCCGCACAAATCTGAAGACAGCCCAGTCAAGACAGAAGAGCTATGCTGATAATCGTCGACGAGAATTAATCTTTGTACCTGGTGATCATGTATATCTGAAAGTATCGCCTCTGAAGGGGATGAAACGGTTTCGAGTTAGTGGAAAGTTAGCGCCCCGCTACATCGGACCATTCCCAGTGGTTGCCAAAAAAGGAGAAGTGGCTTATAAGTTGAAGTTGCCTCCACAGCTGTCAGGTGTGCATGATGTCTTCCATGTGTCTCAATTAAAGAAATGTCTCAGAGTACCCGAGCATCAGATGCCGTTGGAAGAAATGGAGCTGAAAGAAGACCTATCGTATCCAGATTACCCAGTCAAGATTTTGGATGAAGCCGAGCGCCGAACCCGAAGTCGTGTGATCAAGTTCTGCAAGGTTCAGTGGAGCAACCATTCTGAGAAGGAAGCTACCTGGGAGCGTGAAGAAGATCTTCGAGCGGAGTTTCCTAATCTCTTTCTTTCTCCGTCTGAATCTTGGGGTCGAGATTCTCTCTAAGGGGGGTAGGTTTGTAACATCCTCAGTTTTACTTTCTGGAGGAAAATCTAATTTAAAGTAATTAAATTCAAAACTCTGAGTTTCCATGGTGTTTATATTAACCTGGCATCCTTTCCCATCCAAAATCGGGATTTAATTCCCCTCCGGTCGAAAAATCGAATTATTCGGTTCCCGTCGGTACCCGAAATTTCACCCGAGTCCAAAAATGCTCCAAAATCCCGAAACCACTTCAATTATGTTTCAAATATTCCAAAATGATTTTAGGAACAATTCCCCGGATTTTTGGACCTTCACTCCTATTTTATCTCGCGCAGCTTTTGTTTAATGCCCGCAATCCGCGCCTGAATATTTAATTTCACAAATTTCATCCAAATTCCGCGAAACCAATTTTATTGGGTCCCAAATATTCTAAAATGGTTCTAAGAATTTTTCCGGAATTTGTAGACCATTTTTCCTAATTTTTCTCTAGGACGGAGCATTTACGTAATTCTCAGCCAACCGGAGCTCGCCACGTGTCGCTGCTACAGTGTCATCTTCTACCTTTGCCATGGAAACAACAGATGAAGCTCAAGCAAAGTCTCCAATGGCTAGGGTTTGATTCAAATCCTCATATCTTCCTCCACGCACCTCCAAATCAATCACGGCCGGTTCCGTTGGATCCGTATCGACGCCCACTTGCCATTCCCCACCTTGATGAGCCGCTAATCTCGCCGGAAACCGTCGCATTAAAGAAAAACCGAAATGCAATCAAATGCTCATAACTCGGCCGTTTCAACTCCGTTCCGCGTGATTCCATTTCCATTCTCTCCGTATAAGAATCCCCGTCTCGGTGGTATGAGTCTCCTTTAGCCTCTTCCACTTTTACGCCCGTGAGATCAAGAAAACCAATGCCGGGTCGCCGTTTTCGGTGTTATTCGCGTTGTTGGCCGTAGATCTCTCTCCGGTGGGTCATTCTTCTTGTTACTTGATTCTTTGTGACCGTGAGGGAGTCTAGAATCTCACTCAACAATCAATTTTAGGATCCCTCAAGATTTGGAGGCGAATTTCGCGTTTTTGTCGGTTCGGCCGAAGCTCCGTTCGTCGCCAAATTCGTCGTCTCTGGTGAGAATCAATCCAATTCCTTGCTCCTCTAGGTCCCTAAGGATGTTATCTAGTGATTCCATGCTTTTAGTTGGTCCAATTCCATGCGAAAATGGTGCAAAAATCGTTTTTGTGGAGTTGGGCTCGCTCTCTGTTTTTTTGGGGCTACACGTGCTCACCGCGCCGGCCCCACCCGGCCCCGCGCCGCGCCCGAAGGCGCGCACAAGACACCCGCGCCACCCTCTCCCTGCAACACGGGCCGTCGCCCCACCCCCACACCCCCAAGCTCCTCTCCATCCTCCATGGCTTCCATGGCAAGCCCAAGCAAGAAGAAGACCCCATGCCAATGCCATGTGGGCCCCCTTTGCAAGTGACACAAGGAATTCCAAAATCAGAAATAATGGACCCCGACGCGACCGCCGACCCCGCCGTCGGACTTCCAACGTTCGACGACCTTCCCGCGACTGAAGGCATGTCTCCTTGACGCATATTGATCCTACGTTTATAAACCTGTTTTAAATGTTTTATACCCGGCATGCTATGTTGTATCGTATGTCAAATATAAGTGCGTAATTAGTCCGAATTGTAATTTCCTCCTTTGTGATTGACATCCATGTTCCTTGTAACTCTAGGACATTTGTTATACCATGCTTATGCTTATATGGTATCCTTTGTGACATAGTATGGTAGAGTTGCTTAGGACCTTTATCGATGAAAACAACCCATGGGTGGGATTACTCAAAAAGAATGATTTCAAGTATGATTTGGAAGTTATTGCTATGATTTTGGTACTGTTTTTCTAAAATAAAATAAAAAGGAAATATGGTTTGGACTTGGGCGGATTGGATTGTCGGGTGGGTGCGGATGGAGCCCTAGTTGTCTTGTGCAAGTACCGCCCCAAGTCAATTAAGGACCGACGCTTGTGATTGTCTATTCTAAGCATAACCGTATTACCACATGTCTATAATGGTACGACCTGGCCAACTAATTTGTAGAAACCTAATTTAGACTCACCACTCGGTGGAATGTGAGTGCCGGATAGAAGCAATGTCGTTTTTCTCACACGGCGCAAGAGGGGCTTCAGATTTGGCGGATGGAACCCTAACAAATGGTGAAACCTCGTGGTGGGTCGAGTTAGGTGGATACATTGTAACGGCCTTGTCATGATCTCTCTGCCGGCACACCAAAGGAAGTGTGTTAATAGCTTGGCATCAATAGACGATCATGTCTTGTCGGTAAAGTTGTACACCTCTGCAGAGTTAAAACTATTCGAATAGCCGTGCCTACGGTCAAGGGCAAAGCGAAGAATGCTTTCATATTGGTAGATTTGGGTTTTGGTTTTAAAAACTAAAAGATGTTTTGGTTTTGTGATTCAGGAGCGGTTAGAACTCTCGGATGTTGAATGGCGGATAGAGCCAACCAGGTGGAAAGAACCTGTTTTACACTTGACGGATGGAGTCATATGACTAACCTTGATCTTTTAAACGTTGGCGGATAGAGCCTTTATACTAGTGATGGTGGATAGAACCTCACTGCAATATTAAATAATTCAATGGTTAAAAAGAATTGTAAAAAGATGCTTTGTGAAATTTATTACGTAAGTATGGTTTAATAAAATCTGGCTTTATGCAAATGAACCCTGTTAAGCTTCCTTTGGAAAGCCCCACATAATCATACTTTCTCCAACTTGCTGAGTACTTTTGTACTCACGTGCTACATCAAATTATCATCATCAGAACATTATCAAGTAGCTAAAGATGGTGAGTTCTTCCCCGAGGAGTTCGAGGAGGATTGCCAGGATAACTAGCCGTGTTTCTGGTCGTCGCCTGTGGCGTTTTGGTGTTCGCTTGTTTTTGCTTTCGTTTTCCGCTGTCTTGTCTCCGGTCTTTTGACCGAGTATTGTAATAAGTGGCCATGTGGCCCATACTTGAATATTTATGTTGCAACTTTCGTCATGTTCGGCAATGAAGTATCACTGTGACTGTGTGTACTAGCTACTGATCTGGGACTAGTACGGAAATACACAGGAGATTTCGAATAGCTGATTCAGGGTCTCACAACTTGCGTCATCCGGTCCATAGACTGAGTCTATGGTTCGGTTCGGTCCACAATGGACCCAGTCCATGCGTTTGTAACCCACTAACACGTGGGCCCACTCGGATGATGTCATGTTGACATCATCAAAGCATGGCTCGGCTCGACTGACAGGTGGGTCCCCACCATGATGTCACTACTGACGTCACACCCGCATGGGTGCGGTCGCTGACATGTGGGCTCGACTCTAACGTCATGGGTGACATCAGCGGCGGGCGCGGCTCAGTCGATGATGCCTCAGTTTTTGCGCTGCCACGCGTCGTTGCACTACTGGCTCGCGCTGCGGTTGCATCTAAACCGTGCATTCAAAAATCTACGGCCCAGATTCATCCAGATCTATCCAACGCGAATTGATCTGATCCGCATGCTCCAAAAAGGACAGTCAAGATTAGATCTAACCTCGCGCAACGACAGAACTATGCAGCTAGTCCCGGTGCTCACCACGTGGCAGCATCTACGCTGCTCAATCACGATCTAATGTTCTGGATTCAATCTACACGGTGCTATGCAAACCAATATGGATCGTACATTCTAGATCCAACGGCTACGAGTAGGTCTAACCGAACCACGTGATTTAATATAAACTGCACAACTTTGATCCAACAGCTAGGATCAATCTAATACCCACTGAGCCGTGCTACGTGGCAACATCTAGAGCGTTTATCCTAGATCCAACAACCTAAGTCGATCCAATCTACGGCACAAGGAATCTTCTACGTGGCCTAATCCCAACCCTAGGATCTAAGATCTGACGATTTAGATCTAATCTGACCTGATCAATGAGATGGCAACGTGGAACTTGGACAGTCAGATGGAAATCCGACGGTTCACAGAGTTCACGAAGCAGGTGATGGCGCGGCGGAGTTGGCTGGTCGGAGCTGGGGACGTGACACGGGCGACGGCGTTCCAGGGGGTCTTCGGCGAAGTAATGTCCTCCCGGGTGCGGCTCGACGCGAGGACTTCGGAACTGGGCGCAACAGCGACGGAGGCAGCTCAACGGCGACGGAATCGGCAAAAACCACGGCCGCACACGAATCCAACTTCGGCGCTCTTCGGGCTGGATGGCAACGAATCTGGCGACGACGCTTGGTGCAGCTCCAAAAGCTCCACGATGCGATGCCGCAGGCATTAAATAGGGGCATAGAACAGCGTGCACAACGCATAAACTGCGACGGGGTTGTTGCAACGGCGGAGTCCGGTGAGATCCAATTCCGGCTCGAAGACGACGTGACGTGGTCGCATCCGAGCGTACGCTGGCTCGGATCGGACGTCTGCAACATGGTTCACTCCCAGTCGTTTAGATCTTAGATCCAACGGTCGGCACAAACTAGGGTTTCGGGTTTGCAGGTCGGGTTCATGCGACGCGACCTGTAGGGGTTTTTTTCGAAATTTTCTTTTTCGTTTTTAGTATTTAATATAATTCCAGTAATCCAAACAATTCAAGAAAATAGCAAAATGCTAAGAAAAATTCTGATTTTAGATTTAAATAAAATTTTTGTAATAAAATTTGATGTGAAACTTTTAAATATTTAAATAACTCAGTAAAAAACTTAATTCAAATTAAATCCAAATAAATTCCAAAAACATAAAAATTTTCAAATAACTCAATAAATTCAATAAAAACAAAAATTTAAGATGTTACAACTTAATTATTATTTTTCAAAACACCGTACTAGTTCTAATTAGATTTTAAAAATATAAAATAATATATTATTATATCTTTAAAACATTGTAATTCTAATTAGATATTAAAAATATAAAATATATCTAGTATTTATAGACAATATACCAACCAAATATTGCCATCTCTATACTTAAATAGAGTAATAAAAAAGTTTTCCTAAAGCTCAAAATTTAAACCGAAAAATTTGAATATTTTTAATGATAAAACATCAAAAGGTAAAAAAAAAATACATAACTACAAAAATACCACATCTAAAATATAATTACAAAATAAAAAAAGTTAGTATTTTAAAGAATTAATTTCGGGATCAGATGGTAAATTACTTGGGTGCCCTTATTGTCGTAACAGGCTTAGTTGGGGTGGACACCCATCTCGCACTAATATTTGCGAGCTGTTACCACTCATCATATCCCTTTAACTGCCTGAAGGATCATGGTCTGCAATGCGCACCCACGCGCCCTTTTATGGCGCTCGCGCGGCCGCCATCCGATTCGCGCCGCCGGTGTGGGACTAAACAATTTCTCCGCGCTAACCAAAACACCTGCACTGCATTGCGACGACATGCGTAATTGGGCTTTCATGCTTTAGTTCTCACGGGCCGGAGTAGACCTGGCTAATTGGGCTTTTGCAAGGGTCATCTGGTTAACCCGGTGAAACTACCGTAACGAAGCTTCGAGCGCCCTAATTCAAATAGGCGGCCGTCGAGATGCCACCGCCCACCGCCGGCCGCCTCTCGGGCCTGCTCCGGCGCTGCGCGGTCGCCGGGGAGCTCCGGAATGGCTCGCAGCTCCACGCGCAAGCCCTTGTAGGCGGGCGCCTCCCCCACGCCACCCTGGAGACCGACATCGTCCTCCTGTACTGCCGCTGCGGCGCGCTACGTCGCGCCCGCGACGTGTTCGACTCAATGCCTTCGCCGTCCATGCACGCATACAACATCCTCCTCGCCGCGTCGCCGCCCCGCGCCGCGCTGGACCTCCTCTCTCGCCTCCTCTCCGCGGGGATACGCCCTGACCACTACGCCGTCCCCGCCGCGCTCCGCGCGTGCGCCGAGCTCCCGGACCCGTTTCTCGGCGCCGCGCTCCATGGCTTCGCCATCCAGCTCGGATTTCTCGCCAATATTGTTGTATGCGGCGCTCTTCTGGATATGTATGCTAAGGCTGGTCTCCTAGACGATGCGGTGAGGATGTTCGACGAAATGCCAGAAAGAGACGATGTCATGTGGAATTGCATGGTTACCGCGTATGCAAGGGCCGGGAGGACAGCAGAAACCTTAGAGCTCTTCAGGAGGGTGCAGGTGGAGGCGGTGAACATGGCGAGGGATCTGCGGGCTGTGCCGAGTGTGCTGAATGTCTGCGGGAAGGAAGGGGAGCTGAGGAAGGGGAGGGAAATCCATGGTAGGATGGTGCGGTGCCTTGCATTCGATTCGGATGCCCCAATCGGGAACGCCCTGATCGACATGTATGCAAAGAGCGGGCATGTGGATGCGTCGCAGGCAGTGTTTGCAGGCATGCAGGAGAGGAATGTTGTGAGCTGGTCAACTCTGATATCTTGCTATGGTATCCATGGCAGGGGCGAAGAGGCATTGAGGGTATACGAGGAGATGGTGTCTCAAGGAGTGAAGCCGAATTGCATAACCTTCACGTCGCTTCTTGCAAGTTGTACCCACTCTGGGCTTGTGACTGAAGGCCGGATGATCTTTCAGTCAATGAGTGTGGTTCATGGTTTAGAGCCCACTGCTGAGCACTATGCATGTGTGGTTGACCTCTTGGGGCGTGCTGGAGCCATTGAAGAAGCTGTCGGGCTCATAAGGAAGATGCCCATGGAACCTTGTGCTGGTGTGTGGGGAGCTTTGCTCTCGTCTTGCGCCATGCATAATAATGTTGATGTTGGAGAGATTGCAGCTTATAGGCTGTTTGAGTTAGAAGAAGGCAACGCTAGTAACTATGTTACTCTCTCTGGCATTTATGATGCAGTTGGTCGATCTGATGGTGTTGCAGGGTTGAGATCAAGGATGAGAGAACTTGGCATGGTGAAGACACCTGGGTGTAGCTGGGTTGATGTGAAGGGAAGAGCTCATGCCTTCTACCAAGGGAGCATCCCACGTTATTTGCGAAGACGAATGCTTTGGATTTTAGATCTGTTACTTGAGGATATGGGCAGTTCAGAATCCGAATATGAGCATGCAGACCTGTATTGTGAGCTAACCTAGCATTGAAGCTGTGATGCTACAGTCATGTATTGCCACAATCATTTGGTTTCAGTATAAGGTGACGGTCTACCTTAATTGTTATCGAGGTTCACATGAGCAATTATTAATCATGACAAGGAATTCTGTGTGTTGTTCTACTAGGTACTGGTCGACGTAGAGGCCCCAGGTCTTGAAAATTTTCATGATCGATATTGGGAACAATATTCTTCAAAGTGAAGTGGCGCTAGGGTGAGTGCATGCTGATTCTTCAATTTGAGGCTACGATTTTCTGCTCTAAAGTGACTGCCACAGTTGTACTACACATGTCTGATGCCATCTGATTATTTAACGCTTGGCTCAAATCAAATGCTTCAGAAACATATGCGATTAAAGGAGATGCAAGAGAAATTGTGTTCTCTTTCGAGGAAAACATCCCTTTTGGTCCAACTGCAAGGGTTGATCTTAGTGACAAACTGAGATGCATGAAGAATTGCAAATTCTCTTCCAAGGGTAACTCCCAAGCATCCTTTTTTATCCACCTGCAAGCGATGAGTGTCATGTACAAGTTACTTGATGAGTCACCATTTTAGTATCAAGGAACTTAAAACACTTAACAGACGTATCATGGTGATTGCGATCCTTGGATTGGACTGCATCGTTTCCTGTTAACACAACAAAGATATTGGTAAAGCCACCAAGAGAGGCTGTGCAGAGCGTTATTTTCTCCAAGCGCACAAATGAGTTCTTGTGCCTGGTACTGTGATTAGTAGCAAATCTGTAATTGTAAGCTTATCGATGGTCCTTGTGCTTAGATCCTTTATCTGTATGAAAGTTCATCTTCGCAGTGATCCAATGATCATAGTTGTTTGTGATGATGGACGAAGAAATCAAGAAACTATCCCACATATTCATTGATATGTCCATGTTTGTACGCCACTCTCTGTTAGCTGGCAAGATTGAAGCATTTAAACAAAAATAGAGGCTATTCTTGTATTTCATATTACTTTGGATGTGTCCCTTCTTATTTATAGATTTATACAAAGCAGTAAATAGTATAGCACTGAAATCTTAGTGCTACTAGAGATTAACGGTTCATCTTTTCAATCAAGACCAGGGCGTTAATACATAAGAAGGTAACTCCAGTTTGGCTATAGACACATTGTACTATATACCGTGATATTGGTATGTCTACTCTCTTGACTCTCATGCGGCAGTCCAAACACCAAATGATGATACAGGCCTTTTTGGTTTCATCCAAACTAACATAGGAGAGCACATAATCTATATTGATGGTGTTGAGTACGGTGACTCATATCTAGTATTTTTGGATTTGAAAGGTGTGCTATAAAGAGTCCTAGATGAAGCATAATAAGTGATAGGATTACGATTTCTACTTTCTTTTAGAGTTAGATTCTTACTTCTCTTTGGACTAAGAATGTTATTGTTATATAAACCCACGTGGTGATCATAGAGAACCCAAGCAACCAAGAAGTCACAAACCAACTCATCCAAAGCAAGAGATGCATAAGAGGATTTGAGGCAAGGTTATTCTTTAGCACTAGATTTTTGTATAGGGAAGGATCCAAGCATCCTAAAAGGTTCGAGAGGTTGTGAGAGAGCAACAATCTCTTGTACTTTTTTCAGGTTGTGCTTAAAGAAATTGCGGTCAGCTTCACCAAATCTTTTCTCTCTCATTGTGGTTGCTTCATCGTTGTTACTTTGGTTCTCTCTACAAGATTTAATTTATTTGTTCTTGAGATCATGCACGCTCATGTTGTATCTCACAAAACTCTAAGGGGCTGTTTGGTTGCCTTCTCAGTTCAGCCAGGCTGTATGAGCTCAGCCAAGCTGGTGGGAGTCAGGCTGAGTGAATGCAAGGAGATGTTGTTTGGTTGATCGTATGAGGTTGGACAGGCTGCACAGAGATGTTGTTTGGTTGGCTGCATTGAAATGGAAGTGTGATAGAAAAATTCAAGAGGGGTGAAACAAATTTAAAAAATACTAGAAAATCAATAATTTCACAAACGAAAATAAAAGGTTTTAAAATATATTCTAGAAAATCTATAAATTGAAAAACTAAAATTTTAATCTTTTAAAATTTATATAGCAAGTGTTGTCTAGTTTTGTTCAAAAAAAATGTCAGGAACACATAGGTGAAATTGGTTCGTTGATCGAATATGTTAATCAAAAGATATAGCAAATTTTTAGATGAAAATCGAATTGAAAACGTTGACATCATGCTGATGTCAGCGTGCATGCAGCATGGCCAGAGCCTGGCTCTGCTCATACAGCCGATTTCCACGTTTCTTTGCATGCAGGCTGGAGGAGGAATCTTGCATCAGCTCATGTAGGCACCGAGCAACATACAGGCAACCAAACACACGAAAAAAGCTAGATTCTGCATCTGAGGATGCAAATCTGTACACATGCAGGCAACCAAACACACCCTAATTGATCCGGGGGCTGATGCGCATAAGAAGGGATATCAGCATGTAACAAATAGTATCAGAGTTAAGAACAGATTAACCAAATTTGTGAGGTCGATAAGTGTCAGATAGCACAAAATCAAGATCGATTTCGATATGGAATCAAGTAGAGAAATTTGACAGCAGAGCAAATTTCAGGGTGTGACAATGTGTGGTGAAGGATGTCACTGTCCAGCAAGAGTTGATCGCTACTCTTGAAGGGGATAAACCAGAAAAGACGTCCGCTAAAGATTGGAAGGTGATGGAGCAAAATATTGTCAGTGCAATCTATATATGTCTCTCCCATGAGGTAAAGTACTTGGTGCTTAAGGAGAATTAATTCGCTTAAGAAATTATGGAAGGACGTAGAAGAATTGTATATAGCAAAGTCGCTGACAAACCAGTGAGTGCTGAAGCGAAAATTGTACAGGTTGCACATGAAAGAAGGTATGCAGTTCGTTGATCATCCTAATGTCTTTAACAAGCTTATCACACAAATCATTAGTGTGGATGAAAAAATTGAGAAGAACGATAAAAGAGTCATGCTGGCATCATCTCCACCAAGGTTTCAAATTTCGTTTTCGATATATATCTCGAAGATGGCTGAAATCCAAAATTTCGGTAAGAACTCAGAATTACAAACAAAATCTGAATGAAATCCAAAAACCAGATTTCAAATCCGATGATTTTTCAATTGGGAAATTCGAGATTTCATCCGAAATTACCAAGATTTCTTTCAAATTGAAACGACCGAAAAATGGTAAAAAAAACATGTCAAAAAATTTTGAAATTTTTTATGGATGGTCTTGACCCCAATTCCAATCAAATCTGGCCCACAACAATCAAACTTTGGTCAAAATGTCCGAGCTTTCGATCGAAATCACCGAGATCTCGCCGAGATTTTAAAAGTTACTGTAGCTTTTTGAACATTTTTTAAAAAAATTATTCGGTCGAGATTTATGATCTCGGCCCTGACCGGAGAATGAAATTTTGGTTGAGATGACCGAAATCTCAGCGAGATTTTGAACCATGATCTCTACCACTATCGTGGAAGCAATTGGTGAAGAATATTCTCATCGAGAAAAAGCACTCTCAATTTCAATGAGACAGTTGTGTATCTATTGGAGGCAGTGTCCTTGAAAAAGATATCAAAATTTTCATCATCAGGTGATCAAGCATTGGCTGCAGTAGGTGTTGCAAGCAAAAGCAAGAGTTACAAGAAAAAGGGTAAGAGTAAGGGTACATGTGTACGCAATCTATGTGACGAGAAAGGTTATATGATAAAAGATTGTCTGAGTTTGAAGCAAATGAAGGGTGCATGCTCAGTGACGGTAGCAAAAGATGATTCAAACATGTTTGTCGTCAGTCAATCAAGTACTTCTCATGTATGGATATTAGATTCAAGTTGTTGCTTCCATATATGTTCGGCGAGGGAGATGTTTGACAAATAATCCCTACGCCCAGCATATGAAATTGTTTACTTGGTTGATTGCAAGGAGTATGCAATAACTGAGATGTAAATAGTTACATTAGAGATGTATGATAGAGCACATCGCACATTGACTGGAGTTCGGTATGTTCTCGGCTTAAAGAATCTAATATTTGTGGGGTCGCTTAAGCTCAAAGGTTGTGAGGTATCACATTGAGGTGAAGTCATGCAAGTTACTTACAAAGGGCAGGTAATTATGAAAAGCATATATATAGTAATAGAGGATATCGATTGATGAGTAAAACTAAATGGACAATTAACGGAAGGTTTGATAAAAATCCTATTTAAGAGAAGGAAACCAAGTCGTCAACGTTATGTACTTAGATGTCAACTACAGTTATGTATGGAACTGCAAAGACGGTTGCAAAATCTAGCAAGCACAAATATGAATGTATGAGTTATTGGAAGAAGAAAAAGATCGTGGGACCAACCCCGTGGTACCAATGAGCATGTGGAGCTTAGAGGCGGTACAAACCTATGGCATAAAAAGCTATAGAAATAAGAAGTGTGATTAACCAAACTATACGAAGAAAGGGCTCTCATGTGGAGGGTTCGGGAGGCCAAGCCCGAACACCAACACACACATTGCGGTGATGTGCATGATCCAATGTGGTTGGGGCACTCCCAAAGGTGGGAGGAAAAACAAAAAAAATGAAAAAATACGGAGCTGACTTGGAGCGAGTTCTTGGGGGAGCACAGTGACTTCAACGGAGAAGAGTTAAGGTGGAGATTATTGAGTATGATGACTCATATATAGTCTTTTTAGATTTAGACCCCGTTTGGTACGGTTCCAGATTCTAGTAGAAACAGAAACGGTTCCAGATTCTTGGTAGAAACGTTTCAGGTAGAATCAGAATCACTATTTAGAAACCGTTTGATACGATTTCAGATTCTTGTAGAAACTAGTAGAAACGGGGTTGAGGGTGATTCAACCACGGTGTGGAAAAAGAAGAAACGTTCCGAGGAGAATCATTCCGAGTTTTAGCCCGTTTGGCTGGATTTCTCCTAGATTCTAGTAGAAACAGCTCGGTTCCAAGTTGCCAAACGGGGGCTTAGAAATGTGTGTTATAAGGAGTCGTAGATGAATCTTAATAGGATTAGCATTCCTACTTTCTTTTAGAGTAGAATTCCTACATCTCTTTGGAGGACTAAGGGGGCTATATAAATCCATGAGATGATCATGGAGAACCCAAGCAACCAAGAAGCCACAAACCAAATCATCCAAAGTAAGAGGTGCACGAGAGGATTAGAAGCTAGGTTATTATGTAGCAGTAGATTATTGTATAGGGCAAAGATCCAAGGATTCTAAAACGTTCGAGAGGTTATGAGAGAACAACAATCTCTTGATACTCTCTTGAGATCGTTCTTGAAGAATTTGCAGTCGACTCCACCAAATCTTCTCTCTCGCTTTGTGGTTGCCTTATCGCCATTACTTTGGTTCTCTCTAAAAGAGTTATTTTATTTGTTCTTAAACCGTACAAGCTTGTACCGTATCTCACAAAATTGAGTGTAACATATGGTAATGCTCTAAGGTATTGTGACCAGGGTTCCACTTATCGTTCGAAATCAGGCGATTTTCGCGATAATCGGCCTTACCGAGCCGGCACGATATAAAATACCGGTCGGTAAACCGATTAAATTTAAAAAAATAATACAAAAAAATCAAAATTTTGAAAAAAAATTGTCCAACACAAATATCGCGATAATCGAGCCATATCAAGCGATTATCGAGGTATATCAACCGAAAATCGCTCAAAAAATCGACCGACGGGGAAGTTTGCGTGATCGGCTAATTTTTGAGGAAAATATCGCGATAATCGAGCAATATCGAGCGATTATCGAGCAAATATCGAAATTTTTGAAAAACAATTTCAAAAAATTTGAGTTTTCAGATCATTCGATTTTTATCGATTTTCGGCTCGATTTTATCGATTTTCGCGTCGATTTTCGAAATTCGGTAAGTGAAACCCTGATTGTGACCCTACTACAAAGTTGCTCGTGCAAAATGTGTCAGGCTTTATCAACTACAAGTTGCTAAACCTGGCACCTCGTTGATACCGCCCAGCATAGTTCTTACTTCTTAGCATGGACTCATCACTTCATGACAACAATTTGCGACTGCCCAAGAACAGCAAAGTTTTTTTTTCCCCAATTGCTACTGTCAGCTTTTGGCTTTGGGGGAGCAAAGAGACATCCAGCTTCCAACTGGGGCAGCTTCTATCCTACCCTTGCATTGCATTCTTTGTGCCTTCTGATGCAGACAAGCCTGAATATTTTACTCTTGATGCAGTTTTGCTTTCTGGACCTTGTGGTGTTGCACACTGATCGAGCAGAATTTGTTCAGAAAAAAGAACTCTAATTAAGGTAAGGAATTGGGCCTGCCGACTGGCACTGCCAGTAGTTGCGCTCAACACAGCATTGGAGCAGGTAACATCAGTAGGAAAGTATGTTTCATTGGAAAGTATGTTTCCTTCTCTCAATAATAAAGCTTATGGAATCAAGGTGTTACTACATTTGTTCGATTTTTTCAAGAAGATTCTCAGCATACGATTAGCGGCAGTAAACTAAACTCAAGTACAAAAAATCATAACACTTGGAACTAGCAACCATATCGTTGAATGAACCTTTGCCATCCGTTTGGACTAATGAATTGCTTTAGACATAGTTACAGTTGCAAATTGCACCGTGTCCCCAAACAAACTACACTGACATAGTTACCTGCACAAATTGCTCTGCGTTCCAGACTTCCAGGAATGCAATCTGACAGTCCAAATAAATAATGATATAGAGAATACCTTCCACAAATTTTTCTGCTCTTTCTAAAGAATCAAGAACACTTATTGATCATCTCATTCATCCTTACGAACCTATCTTCTGTAGCGAAACCGAAAAATCCTAAGCTATTTGTTTCTATCTTCAGCTCCTGCTGTAGGTGCACTCTAGTCAATAGGCGGATGGGTTGTGTTTGGGAGTCTCTGCCCGAGTACAAATGATCGAAATAGTCCGAGAGCCCGATCTGGCTGCGCAAATGGCACCATGTGAGATGCGCCCCGCACTGTTGCAAATGTCAGCACATTACCATATTCCGTTACCCAGCCTCCAACCTTGAATCAAAGGGCAACACATGTTTCATTGATTAGCCAACTTAGTAGATCAGCTAATTTGTCAACTGTAACGCAACTTGTCATACAACAAGAGTATATACCTGGCCTTTGCGGAACCAAGTACTGTATGGGACTGTGACATGCATCCCCATGGTGTGCGCTAGCTCTCGCACAAGGGTTCGGGAGCCCAAGAGGGGCACCACAGAGTCTTGATCTCCACTGTAGTGTCGATTGATTTGTCATAACATATTGCATATGAAGCAAAACAAAATCATCTGAAATAAAGGAGGAAGAGTTACATTACCTGAATACCCAAACGGGTATTTTCTGCTCCACAATTTTCTGAAGTAAAGGCAAGATGTTGATGTTGCCATCCTTATTGCTGTAGTTCAGCACACTGGCACATGATTTAAATGATCCATGTGAGTTTGGGTCGCAAAGGAGCCTCTTCATTTACTCTTTCTCATTTCTAATTCTAACAATATTTGGCAGCTCTACACATCACGATAATTATTTATAGCAAGTTAGCGACTTTCGTCAACCAAAAATACTTCCATTTGAAGTGTATCTTTTTGAAACTTTACCGGAGAGAGTCATAGTTAAAAATCAAACCATACTTTTAGAAGCATCGATCTAAAGTAACTGGCAGAAAGGACCAATATTTACTGGAAGGGCCAGAAAAACTATAATCGGCAGAAGTCGCAGTAGAAATACTTACTCACTACACATGCTCCAGCCATATGGCAAACGCGTTCTATTAGCATGAAGAGCCTGCTGCACTTCTGGAAGATTGAAATAGAAGTACCTTTCGTAAGTCATGCAAACATCCACTCCTACACTAATTTTAGTCACCTGCGTTGGACAAACCAGGCACGTATCAGGAATCAATGCTTCTGAAGCGTAACATTGTGACTCATGAGGAAGCAAACATACGTATTTCCGCAACCGAAGCTCCTGCATCACGATTGACGGGTAGCAGACGTCAACAATAACATCATAATTGTTGACATATTCCCCAACTATGCCATTTGCCTCCGCAATGGCATCGTTACATGACTTGCTCTCATTGTGGGGGTCACTAAAGGTGTAATCCTCGAAGTCGCAAGCGTGGGTGATCGCCAGAAATATTTCATCAGAGATCATGCCATGAGACCAGAAGTACTCATAGGTGGCAGGGACATCCCTATCAAGCTTGAGAAGCGGATTCCCAATCTATATATCCAAGTGCATGCAGGACTTAGAATTAGTACGAAGAAAAAAGTTAATTCCAGAAAACTTTAACCAAGATATGTTTTGAGTTCCTACAGCAACTCCCTTGATGTTGAACTTGAAACCTTTTGATTTCTCGTTATGGGTGAGAAGTACATTGGTGAGTTGTGGTATATAATGCCCTGCATTATTATTTATAAAAAAAACACTCACTATGCAAGACAAACAAATTAAAAATGAATTTGTAAAAAATAACTTGCACTTGAAACACTTTTTTACCGGCATAGCTCTCTCCAGTAAGAAATAGCCCTCTTGATCGGTACTCAGGAAACTTCATGTACCATCCCAACAGAAATCTGTACATATCATTAGCTGCATACATACAGTCAGATCAACCTGTTCATGCCAATAGTTCCTCATGATGTGCACAAGATCACAACTTACCAGTCCGCTCATCTCCAGTATTGTAATCAGATGATGTGTTCGAGTAGGACCATCCAACTCCAGCCGGTGATTCGACAAATAGAAGATTGGACACTGCAATAGTAAAGACAAAACAACACACTTAGAGTCAAAGACCTACCCTATTCTTTCAGTGAAACATGGGATGGGCAGATGACAACCAAAAATTCAACCTTTGTTCCATGACTTCTTGTTTAATCTGAGGCCTCTACCATCTCCTCTAGGATAAAACGGGCCTAGCTCCGTGAAAGCCCCACCTCCAACCGAAGAACAGCCAGGACCTGAAATCGAGATGTGCTATGACTATTAGCACTGAATTTTTGCAGCAACCATTAGCATACACAATCCCATATCGAGTATTGAGTTCTGCAATCTTCGTAGACTCAACGGTTTAACAAGGAATTGTTCCGTGAAAGAAGCTTTTATTGTATCTTTTTTTTTTCCTTTTTATCAATGGAAATGGAAATCAAATGATGCCTCACTTCTTTTTAAATCCTCAAGGACCACTACACACAGAGCCCAACGAGGTAAGGCTCCAATGAAACAATGGTTACCTCAAAGATACCCTGTTTCTACTTGAAAAGCACTAGTAAAAAGGATACCAAGATGCAAGTTAATTTATTTAACTTCCTTTTTCTCGGCATCTGTGGAGCAGGTGACGAATAGGAGATAGTTCTTTATGTTTCCAGTTCAGGAAACACTATCTGTCATCATAGTCCCCTGATGAACAAGCAGGGTAGATAGGGAAAAATATGGCAAAATTGCATATGAGACTATGGTAAAACTACACTTCCTGGCTCCGCTGGTCCAATCAAAAAAGGGTAAAAGTTTAGATCAAATTATTAATAGAACAGTAATTTTTTTGGTGAGGAAATGGAACAGTACAATTTACAAGGACAATTCTAATTCCAACTGTCCAGGAAAAATCATAAATATTTCTTGGAGACCTGGAGATCCAAACAGAATCCAACCAGCAAAATAACCATGGTGAAAACTAAAAAAAGTAAAAATAAAAAAGATTATGATAACAAGACGAAATATCCAGTGGGAACAATGCATCGAAATTCAAGACAATAACAGCAAAGAACCAGAGATTCGTACGGCATTCTAATCCCTCTAAGACAAGCGGGAAGACGTGCACATAAAGTAAGCGATACCTATCAAATAACAGTGCCATCGTTATCTCTACAGCAGAACGCCGCCAAGAAAATCCAATTGCAATCATCCATGAATGCGACACAGAGAAATATCAGCAGAGAAGAAAGGTCGCGCACTTGATCAAAATCATCACTCCAGGCAAGCAAAAACAGGAACCAAGACACAAAATCATTACTACTCAACACCATGAACGCGCCGGCAAAAACAAGAAAAATATCAATCCTGCGGCTTTAGAAAGATATCCAAGAACGCACATCAGACTGCGCAGAATAGCTAAAATCAAGAACTCGATATACAAACGCAGAGACGGTGAAGGCAAGAATCGGTTGTGTTATATATATAATTATATGTACCAACCTCCGTTGAGCCAGAGCGTGAGGGGCTTGGCGGCGGCGGCCTCGTGCGCCTCGGCGAAGTAGTAGAAGAGACTCCGCCCTGCCTTCGCATCCACATCGACGTACCCGGCGAACTGCCTGAACGCCACCATGGGCTGCCCCGGCAGCCGCCTCACTAGATCCTCCTCAGGGAACCCGCACACGCAGCCACCAAGAACCCAACCGACCGTCGCCATTGCGAGAACCGCAACTCTCCAGGAACCCGCCATTGCTGCGAGAACCCGAGAGCCAACGGAATTGGGAGGAGCTGGTAGGAGTGAGTTGGGAGGGAGGCCTGGGAGGGTGGGTTCTCGAGTTGAGAGGGATGAAGAACAGCTGTGTGAGCTTGGGGGCTTTATACCGGGGGGCGCGTAGCCTTTTGCCTGCGACGTGGAAAAACTGCGCATAATTAGCTCGTGAGTCGTTGCCGGTTTAGGTTTATTTTCCATATTCTCAGCAACAGATCAGGAATTCGTGCGTGAAAAAATGCTTAAATTTGAAATATGTTGTTACTGTCGAGTGGGTTCCTGAATTTAGTCGTATATACACACCTGTATATTCAGTTTTTTTTGTTTTTTTAGCTCAAAAAATTTTGAGTAGTACTTCTGCGCATTCTCTCAATATAAGTTATACAAATCTAAAATCAAATAAAGAGGTAAATAATCAACATTCACCATTCATTTATGCTTTAATATTTATACAACTTTAAAATAATGATGCATTGAAGCAGCTCACGAAATTTTTTCTTCCGTGTATGTAGCAGCACTCATAGAGGATACATACAGACAACTGCAAAAGAGAATTCGATGCATCTACATTATTTTTTGTTTATAGAAAAATTATGATAAAGTAATATTACCTTTTGTCCTTCTACATTTGGTTTTGTTTTGCAAAGCATTTAAACTTTTTTGAAATGTGTATCCACAATTTCCGTTTTGTGATAGTTATACAGCAAGCTTTCCTTATTTTACCAATGCCCGGAAGCAAGGATAAAAAAAAACTGGATATCAGAAATTTGCCAGATCTAGGCCGGTTTGACATTTTCTATGTAATTCTTGTGTTTGTTTGATCTTCTATAATCATTAGCATCGAGATTTTCATCAAAAAGTAGTACGAAATTACCCCTTACTGGTAGGTATGGTATATATCGGTCCTAACCAGTAGGACCGGTTATTGCCATTCTTTATCTCTGCTTGGAACTTTTTATCAGGAAACGCCAGAGGTAAAACCATGAGATCCACACAGATAACCCTCACCAAGAAATTAACTGATTCTTCTGAAATTCGCGCAAACACATGCAGAAATTCTGCGTCGCACACAGGTACTTAGTGGTTTCATTTGGATTCGTAATCCAAACTACTGAATTCTTTTTCTCTTAATGTCAGTGTTTTATATAGTACATGGTGGCAAATCTTTTGAAAGAAGAAACTGCAGTGTTGGTGTAGGTTTCTGTCTGGACGCACGGGATTTTTGGCAAAGTTGGCATGAAATTTTGGAGGTGAACGGACGCTTACTTGGGAGATGGACACTAGCATGATATTTAGAAGTAGCAGTAGCTAGTACACCTTCCTAGAAGTGCATGAGATGAATAGGTAGCCGTTGGAGGGAGGGAGGCCCAGAAAGGGATAAGAAGTCATTTACTCCCATTTCAGCTGGGTGGGTCAGGTCATTCAAGCCCTGCCGTCCTTCGTCAGATTCAGGGCATGGCATAACCTCGTGGCCATCTACTCTACCCTAGCTAGCGCATTCCTCGACCATCGTACTCCCTCGTTCATAAATATAAGCCGTACCTAAACTTTGTGTAAGATTAAGTTTTCGGTAAAATTAAGAAAATTATAAGAGAAAATAACTTTGATATCATATTTAATTGTCTTGGAATATGAGAGGTAATACAGAAAAACTACACAATGCTATGCCACTTTCCCCTGAAATGACATATGGCACATATCCATTCGATCTAATCCTTGATTCGATCTTGGCTGTCACCGGGTCTTATCTAAACTAAAGTCAGGTAGGCTACTCAAATCAAATCAACCCATCACTCTTTCTCTCTCTCCATTCCCTATTTCCTCCTCTCAAATTCAACGGCATGTTCTCTCTCCATTCCCTATTTCCTCCCCAAAGATTAACAGCGGTGAGCCAATTAGTCGATGACGACAGTGGATTGAGCCATCGGTAGGCCTAATCCGCACCATGAGTTCACCATTGTTCCTGCCCCTTCGGTTTTCTCACTAGCTTTGGTGCTCGAGGATGGTTAACGGCGACGGTGACCAGCAAGGCAGTAGAGGCTGGCCGACGGCAACCAGTAGTACGGAAGTGACATAGTGTGTAGAGGAGGGTGGCTACCGGTATGGCAGAAGCAACATGGCGGGAGGACGACACTAACAATGGGATCCACCGGATCCAGTTGTACTTGTCGACGGCAATAGGATCCACTAGATACCGCAACCCCACATCACATCGTGGTTCCACTTCGCCGCCACACGCACCACATGCGACTTCGAGTACGTGCTAGCTTCACCCACATGGGTGAGCAAGGGGAGGAGGGGGTACTGGCGAGTGGCAAGGGCCAGTGCAGCGGTCGTAGGTGAGCATGCCAAGGATTTGTTTTCAATTTTTCTATTTGTCTTGATAAAACTTCTTGAAACTTTTAGGTTGAAATTCGATGAAATCCGCTGAAACTTGCTAAATTTTTTTGAAACTTATTGAAACTTATGTCCAAAGTTTTGGAATTTATTGAAACTTTCTCAAAATCTTTTCTCTCTCTCTCTCTATCTCTCCCCCCATACCGATAGCCGCCGGGAATGGTGCTGCCACCGCCGATGGGTTCACTGTGCCCCCCTATGCTAGGGGGAGGCCAGGGCAGTGGTGATCCAGTAGTGGGCGATGGGCAGCGCTAGAGGGCGGTGGTGTTGGGCAAGATGGTAAGGCGAGGGTCAAGAGAATATTAGGTTGGGTCGAGTGGCCTGAGGGGGAGGGGGAGCTAGCGACACAACAAGGCAAAGAGCTCACGGCTGGGCACAAGGGAGAGGGGGCTAGGGAAGTGGAGGAGGTGAGCATAGCTGCGACTAGTTTGGTGGCAATGATGACGGAGAAGGGAGACAACGAAGGTGAGGAGGACGAAGGAGAGAGAGGAGTAGGAGGGAAAGACACCCAGAGTTAGGATAGACAATTAGATACTGTACCCTTATGTAGTTGGTTGCAATGAATAAATGCATATAGTTGAGAGATAATAAATAGAAGTACAGTGGAAAAAATCTTATTAAATCTATATACAAATCTTATATTTCTAAACAAGACCATTTAAACTATAGACCTTACAGTTCTGAATGGAGGGACTACCATTCTAGGCTCCTGCCAGCTCGTCCTGCGTCTCTTGCAACAGACTGGAAATGATATACCGCTGCATTGGACAGAAATTGAAGTTGGTCGCGGCGTGGTCAAAACAGGGTTTCAAATTTTGTTTTAGGGTTTCATCTCGGCACCCTCCGAAATCCGAAATTTCGGTGAGACCTCGTTGTTTTGAACGATATCCAAAAAGCAAAATTCAAATTTGGTTCTTTTTAAACCGAGATTTCTGAGATCTCACCGAGATCTCAGTGATTTTTAACCGAACGAAAATTGGTCCAAAAATCATCAAAAAATTTTAAAATTTTGGTCCCATATGGGAAATGACATGAAGAATCCAATCCAATCAAATCTCGATCAAAAAACCGAAATTTCGGTCAAATACATCGAGATCACGCCAAGATTTTAAGGTATTGTTGCACTTTAAATTTTTTTTTAGAGTTTTCTTAGTTTCATCAGGATTATAACACTTGGAGGGATTACAGATCCTAGATTTTGCGAAATCTCGCTGAGATTTCCCTGTTTGGAAGCAAAGTTTTTCAATACCATGGTATTACAAAGCCATGGCTTAGAAATTGTGTTGGCATAAATACCATGGTTTCATCTACCACCATTGAAACCATGGTTTTTCTTGCAACTACAAACTGTTTGGCTACAAAGTATTTTGCATGGTATTTTCAAAGTATTGACACCTTTCACTCTCTACACCACCACCAAAAGCCCAAAACTCCACTTTGAGTGGAGTTTTCAATACTCCAAAAATACCATGGTATTGGCAATACCATGGTTTTCAAAACAGAGTTTTTGGGGTTGCTTCCAAACACCATGTTGCTAAAAATACCATGGTATTCTTCAAAACCATAGTTTTGCCTAGAAACTATGAAAATACTTTATTGCCAAACAGGCCAATTCCTGATCAGATATCATCGAAACGTTCAGCGTGTAAAACTTCTTCTCGTATGTGTCATATCAAAGGACCATTTTTTTGTTATATTGTACAGTAGGGATGCAAATGGGCCGGCCCTAGGGTCACATTTGACCCACTCTAGTTTATTTGTTTGCACTAAAACTTAAAAGGTGGACTAAAAATTAAGTTTTTAGTGCAAACAAATAAACTAGAATGGGTCAAAGAAGACCCTAGGATCGGCCCATTTGCATCCCTAATTGTACTGTGCTGTCGGATCTAGTTAGATAATTTTTTTGCTGATAAGATGCTTTGAGAAAATATTTTTGAAATAGTACGGCAGCGCTGAACGGAGTCTAAATATATACATGTACATATAGATATGCATACGAAAACATAAGAACTCCCAATTCAAGATATCCGATCATTCCATAGCACTCGCGTGTACTTTGCAATATGTATGGTTGGAGTGTCAGCAGCAATAGCATCCAGCCAGGGGCATGACGAAGGTGCTCCTCCTTGCACTGATTCCACTCGGATAAAAAGAGCGAATCGCTAAACAGTTTTACCAAGAAGGTAAGCACGAAATTTTTTTTTTAAATAGTACGCAAAAAAATATAAAAAAATTATTATGTATTACGCAAGAATGACGTTACGAAAAACTAAAGTTCGTTATGATTCTTTTATAAGGAATAATTGTATGGTATATGTGTTGGTATTGTGTGGTCGTAATGAACTTAAATGACATTTCATGTTTGAATAAAGACAAATGGATATATATATCGTGAATTTTTTTTGTAAGAATGAATATATTGCAACTTGAATTGACGTTTAATGTCATAGAAAATGAGAGAAGATAAATGGTGCATATGGAACCGTTGTATTGCATGACATAGAAAATATGTAAACATACTTAGCGCATACAATTCGGTTCGTTGCCTACGTTAGCCTTCGTACTTGTACGGTACAAATGGCGACACGGATAAACAATGAACGAGAAGTACAACTATGATACATGTTCACCTTTTGGAATTGTAAAGAAGTTATGCTAGCTATCGTAGACCTTATACGACAGGATCCATCGGTGCCTTCCCCTTTGCTTTGGCGAGGCTGCTGGCTTTGGCGTTCTTCTAATTAGGTTCGTAGATATCAACCCATGTAAGTTCAAACTTCATTGGTTTTGGTGGTTAGTTTTAGATTAATACTTAATCTTTATTTAATGACAAATCTAATCTTTTATGAGACTAACATGTTTATTGAGTTCATTATTATTAGTCTTATATTTGGATGAAAATAGAAAACCCAAGGTATGCATTCTAAATTCATGATTATCATTTTGTTGCATACATTGAATTCAAGTTAAAATATGAATTCCTTCACCTTATTAACCTCAAAATGTGCATCATGTTTCTCTTTCCATATATTACATGTATACAATTATCTGGAGTGAGTTCGTAATTTAACTTGAAGTTTCATTAGTATTGACCTAATTCGTCTTGCCATATATAAAAGATCAAGACTTTGAAACAATACCTTGATTATATATTATACTTGCCTAGTTGTAGTATGATCATGGTAATATAGGATAAACTCCAATGCAATTAAATTAAATATGTGCATATTGATTAGAGTCAATTATATAAATGCACATATCAAATGGAGTTTATTATATAGTCGATTGTGTAGAGTATTGATCCCTTTACATATATTCCACGTATTATGGATCATTACTAACCATCAATTGAGTATATGAAAACTTGTGTAGTGGTATATACTCATGTCAATTTAAATGAAAGTTTAAATTAAAGTATATTATTTTTTAATCATCAAAGAACATTTCATCATGTGTTGATGGTGTTCCGTTGATCGATTAAAAATAATTGATAGTTCTTGAGTATTATGAAGAATTAGTTGCATCATGTACTCAAAGCACATTTAAATCATTCAAATTGATTATGGTTGTGCTTAATCGATCTTAGAGGCATCCATTATGTGTTAATGGGGTGCGATAGATGATTAAGACAATCATGTTTATTGGACTAATGGTTTTCCTTGACGTTGTGGACATAGTTTTAGTCCAACATGGTTGAGATGAAGAAACGGGACAAGGGCGCATCATGTGTTGATAGGCGTCAAGAGAAGATCCCGAAGAGGAGAAGAAGGTTCATCAAGAGTGGATAAACAAGAAGGGTTGTGATTCTGGGAGAAGAAAAGATCGAAATCCTTAAAGCCCCAAAGGGGGATCGCGTGCGGTAAAGGTATAATTAGATAGGCTAATGATGTTTTTTTTTTTCTAGTCTTTGTGTCTAGTTTAGCGTCGTACTATTTAGAGGGGTTGAGTCCTTTACTTGAGCTTCATCATGTGTTGATGAACTCAATCTGTTCACTCAAGCTCAATCTCTTGATTTGGTTTTTACATGAAGCTAACCATTTGACATGTGTTGCGAATGGATAAAGCTTATGCATTGGTTTTTGCATAATGCTTTGATTTGCATGTGTTGCAAATGGGAGAAGCTTATGCATTGGTTTTTGCATGAAGTTCACATTTGCATGTGTTGCAAATATAGTAGCTCATGGTTGCTTCTTTTACCAAATTCTTATTTGAAGTGATATTGCTTGGAGCTAAGCTTTGTATGTGTTGCAAAAGGAGAGAGCTCAAGCAATTTGGTTTTAAGTGGTCGCATGGAGCTAGAGATTTGCATGTGTTACAAATAGAGAGCTCATGCACTTGAGTTTGAATTGTGGTTGCTTGGAGCTAAAATTTGCATGTGTTGCAAATAGAGATCTCAAGTACTTGAGTTTATTTGGTGGTTGCTTGGAGTTAGAGATTTCCATGTGTTACAAATAGAGAGCTCAAGCATTTTGAGTTGATTTGGTTTTTGCATTAAAGCTATGGATTTTGCATGTATTGCAAAAAAGAGATAGCTTATGCAAATTGGTTTTGTTGGCATTTGCATTGAACTAAGATATTTGCATATATTGCAAATAAAGAGAGTCTATGCAAGTTGCCTTGAGTTGGTTTAATTGCTATTTGCAAATGTGTACTGCAAATAAGCGGGAGGTTATGGGTTTCAATCCTAGAGATTATGCAAAGAGGGTATTTGCAATCGTGTTTTGCAAAGTACCATGATCTCGTGTTGATCACCTCATGGTTAAGAAGGTTGAACCCATAGGTTCTTGGTTTGTTTGCAAACTGTGTTTTGCAAATAAGTTAGAGTTATATGGAAAACTGGCACTACCGCAAACTTAACTCCAGTAGTACCGTAGGCCAGTCGTACCACTGTATGGGCGTTGGTACTACCGCTAGTAGGTACGACCGCTTAGTTGAGGGTTCGCTTTTTCCCAGAAAGCATGTGTTGCTTTTTTGGATGCTGAGGCCGGTACTATCGATGTGTTAAAGCCGGTACTATCGGAGGTCGGTAGTACCGCTCGTGAGTGCGGTAGTTATTTTATAAAAGAGCGATTTTTCTCTGAGTTTTGAAAGTCGAAGCTACCGAGGATTGAGCGGTACTACCGGAGGTTGGTAGTACCGGATCCTAGTAGTCGATAGCTATTTTTCAAAGAGCGCGAAAATCGCGAGGTTTGTAAGTCAGTACTACCAAACTTGAGGTCGACTACTGGGATTTAGCCATTGGTAGTACGGGGTTTCATGCGTAATGGCTAGTTTTCCTGCTGTTGCCATCGAGGTTGGTACTAGCGGCCCCAGAAGGGCGGTAGTACTGAAAAAGCTAGTTTTTGCCCAATTTGCCCCACAACGGCTAGTTTCGTGGGGGGGGGGGGCTATAAAAGGGCCCCTTGGGGGCAATAGGCTGGTCGCTGCTCTTGTGTGAGTTTGTGGGAGAGTGGTGCATGTGTTGCACAATTTAATTTGCTTCTTGAGCTAAATAGTAAGCCTAATTACATGTGTTGCAATTAGAAAGAGGATTCAGGCCTTGTTGTGCATATGTTGCACTTGAGGAGGATCCTAAGTGCATGTGTTGCACTCAGTGAAGCTCAAGCAAGGAGCTTGGCTTGTTACTCTTGGACATTGCCGCCTCCAAGATGGTGTAGAGCGTCGTGCGCAGGAGCTCTCAACAGAGGTTGTTAGAAGCCCCGACAAAAGTTTGTGAAGGCTGGTGCTCACCTATCTGGAGGGGTAAAGAAACAACCACTAGTGGATTCGAGGCGATTACTCAAGTGTGGAGCCAGTCCAAGAGGTTGGGCTTGCCTTAACATAGATTAGTGGAGATCGGCAAGTCTCGGACACCACGACAAAAAGTATTGTGTCTCCTTGTCTTTGTGTGTTTGCAATTCTATATTTGCAGAGGTGGCATCGCTACTCTCCTCGGAAGACCCGGAGGAGTCGCTGGGAGAGACCGCTTCGCCATTGTGGCGGCGGATGCTGCGAATGTCTTGACCATTCTTCTTGATTTGCTTGCTCATCACCTTCTGCCTGGCGGAAATGTCGCGGCAAAGGAGGAAGACGTGCTTGAGCATCCGCTGAAGAGTGCCACTAGGAACCTCGGACTGCCCCGAAGAACTGGCAGGAGGCACGGCCGGGGTAGAGGTAGAGCCTGAAGCACGACCTCGGCGAAGTCTAGCAGCAGGACCAGGAGCAGCTGGAGGGGCTGGAGTAGACTGAGGACGGACCTTGTAAGCAAGATGCTCCTCATCTCTGACAAACTTTAGCCCACTCACTGAAGAGATCAAGGTCATCACGAAGGGTGCATAGCTGCAACTGGCCATGTTGCTCTGAGCATTCTGTCTCATCGACTCCCACATGAAATCGACAATATCAAACGGGTGGGTGCGCTCGACGAGATGAAACAGCAAGTTCCTTCCATAGGCCCGATGGTAGAAGCATCTCCCTCCTTGGGAGAAAGAGTGACCCTCAACATCCTGTTGAGGACAGCAGGAACATCCTTCAGACCCTTGATGGTCCCCACTGTGAAACTCCTCGAAGTGTCATACAAAGCCTCAATCTGCTCAGGAGTCATTACTTTCTTTGCATGAAGCTTTGGACTGTCATTATACACGAGATTGAGGACTCGGCAAACCTCTTCTTGCTAGCCACATACCAAACCTTGTCAGGTCATCCAATATATGGCCTCATCATTCTTGTCAAAGTACAAGGTGGCATAGAATTGCATGATAACCTCATTGTTCGATCATACTTGTATGCCATGATGTTCTTGATCGTCACGGCTCGCAAATCTGAATGATCTCGATGAAGATCGGATTACTGCAGCAGCCATGTATTCCCGATCAATGGTCTTCATGCGAACCACTGTGGGTGCTCAAGTGGGTATAGGACCGTCTCGTAATAATCTGACTGAAACCGGTTCCAAAACCGGCGGTCCACATACTCATCCTGGTAAAGCTCAAGTGGATCTTTCTTTCTATGCTCGATAATGGCTTTTCCTTTTCCAGGTCTGTCCGGTAATCAATTATCCTCATTGGGTTCACGGACAAAGGATAGTTCCACACGGGCTTGGCCTTGATCAGGAGGACCAATGAAGTGCCGAAGCCTGCGGCTTCTCTTCGATCACGAAGTGCGGCATGAGTATCTGTTTGGATGCTCATCTGGATCGGGGAGTTGGCCGAGGTGGAGGAGACAGGGCCAGTCTTGACCCTGGAGCTAGGCGGCCTCGAGTGCGGAAGTGGGTCTTTTGGCCACTCCAATTCTCTGCCTTTCTGCGGAGGCTGCGGAGGAGAATTGGTGGGAGACGCCCACGGCGGGATCAGCGCCACCGCCTGCTCTTGAGGAGGATCGCTGCCACCACTGTCTGTGAGGAGGATTCCGCCGCTTGAAGTTCCACGAGAAGGATCCATCGACGGATAGAGCGAACGAGAAGAGTTAGCCGAGATGCGACGCGAAAACAGCGAAGAGAAGAATCTGCCGAGGCACCCAACGGAGAGTCGGACAAAGGTCCGGATACTCCGGATTGCATCCGAGACTCAGGACAAAATGTCCGGACACTCGGATAGACCGAGACTCCGGACCCGCAGTCCGGACACCCGGATTAGCCAGATAAAGCGCACGGGCGGCCAAGAGAGGAACAATCCAACCCGCACAACTCAACAAATTGACTCTAGATTGCCACAAGAAGATTGGAAAGAGGTCTAGGGCACAATCTAGCACAAGATTTCGCGAAAATAGGGCACGGATTGGAACTCACCTCAACGGGATTGAAACCGAGAAAATGCGGGAGAATAGGGAGATCGACACTTCGATCTTGAGAACCTCCACGAGACGAGCCACACCCTAGAAGAGATGAAGCATGAGGGAGACCCTAAGAATCCGCAAGAGAACGATCCAAACTCGGAAGAAAAGAGATTAGGGCAAGAAGAGTCTTACCACAATCTCCAATCCAAGGATGAGGAGGAGTCCAATGCCCTAGGAGAGAGATAGAGAGCACGGGAGAGGAATAGGGAGAGGCGCCCGGTGCAAAAGGGATGAAAGAGAAACCGCGCGGGATTGGAGTTAACTTAAACCGTCCGCCCCAACCCGGAGACTCCGGATTTTCAGTCCGGAGACTCCGGCCCAACCCGGATAGTCCGAACAAACAGTCCGGAGACTCCGAATGATCCAGAGACTCCGGATTGAATACCGGACAGTCCGGGTTGCCCAGTTCGGTTAGGAATTTGACACGATGAAGGATAGCTCAAGGAATTCAGCGGAGCGAGAGGGAGAAAGATTCCTAAGATGTCAACTTGATACATGACCAGCGAACAATAAAGCAAACAAACTATGGTCACATATCAAATGACAAGATCAGAGGATCAAGAACCAACAACATTGAATAATTTCAAAGAAAAAGATGACTAAGGATTTGAAATTCATTTTTCATTCACCAAACAATATATGAGCACTTATCAAGCCACGTTACGAGAATCTAGAATATTTAGACCACTTCTCAATTCCACGTAACCTTTTCGTCAAGGGGCTTGGTAAAGATATCGGCTAATTGATCATTTGTACTCACATGTTGGATATCAATTTCGCCTTTTGTTGCGTGGTCTCTTGGGAAATGATGGCGAATATCAATGTGTTTTGTTCGGGAGTGTTGGACAGGATTGTTGGCAATTTTATGGCACTCTCATTGTCACACAAAAGTGGAACGCTTTTGTAGGATAGGACATAATCACTCAAGGTTTGTCTCATCCAAAGTAGTTGGGCACAATGACTCCGTGCCGGCTATATATTCGGCCGGCAGTGGATAGGGCTCACGGAATTTTGTTTCTTGGAAGACCACGAGACTAGGGACCTACCCAAGAATTGGCGGGTTCCCGAGGTACTCTTCCTATCCACTTTACAACCGGCATAATCCGCATCGGAATAGCCAATAAGTTCAAGGAGGATCCTTTCGGATACCAAAGTCCGAAATGAGGAGTGTGCACTAAGTATCTCAAGATTCTCTTAACGGCCACCATGTGGCATTCTTTGGAGCGGCTTGAAAACGTGCACACATACAAGCGCTAAGCATGATATCGGGCCTAGATGCACAAAGATAAAGGAGAGAACCGATCATCGAGCGATATACCTTTTGGATGACCTGGTTTACCTTCTTTGTCGAGGTCTAGATGCCCGTTGGCCTGCATAGGCGTCCTTATAGGCTTAGCGTCCTCCATTAGAACTTCTTGAGCATGTCCTTGATGTACTTGGTTTGACAAATGAAAGTTCCTTCCTTGAGTTGTTTGACTTGAAATCCGAGGAAGAACTTCAACTCTCCCATCATGGACATCTCAAATCTTTTGGTCATTATCTTGCTAAACTCTTTACACAAATGTTCATTAGTAGATCCAAATATAATGTCATCGACATATATTTGGCATACAAACAAATCATTATCAATATGCTTAGTAAAGAGAGTAGGGTCGGCCTTTCCGACTACAAAACCTTGTTCGAGAAGAAAGTCTCAGTAAACACTCGAACCAAGCCCTCGGTGCTTGCTTAAGTCCATAAAGGGCTTTGTGAAGATAGTAGGCGTGGTGCGGGTGTTTTAGATCTTCAAAGCCAGGTGGTTGCTCGGCGTAGACCATCTCGGAGAAGTGGTCCATTTAAGAAGGCGCTCTTCACGTCCATTTGATACAGCTTGAAATCATGGTGAGTAGCAAAGGCAAGTAATATTCTAATAGATTCAAGCCTAGCTCTTTGGAGCATATGTTTCATCGAAATCAAACCTTCGATTTGAGTGTACCCTTGAGCAACCAAGCGAGCTTTGTTCCTTGTCACAATCCGTTTTCATCTTGCTTGTTTGGAAGACCCACTTAGTGCCGATGGCGTTTTGCTTGGGTCTTTTGACAAGCTCCCAGACTTGATTGCGCTTGAAGTTGTTCAGTTCCTCTTGCATAGCCATCACCCAATCTGGATCTTCAAGCGCTTCATCTACTTTAAGAGGTTCAAGAGAGGAAACGAGCGAGTAAAATTCACAAAAATTTGCAACTCGAGATCAGTGGATACTCCCTTGTTGATGTCTCCAAGTATGTTGTCTCTTGGATGATCTCTTTGAATGCTTTGATGAACTCTCGGATGAGGTGCGGTTGAGTCAAGTCTTGAATAGGGCCATCATCATCTTGAGTGGCATTTGAACCATCTTGAGCTTGCTTGGGCGAGGAGGGAATATCGCCTCGAGTCATCCCCATCCGGAGACTCGGTATTGTACCGGAGACTCGGACCCGATCCGGACACTCGGGTTTGATCCGGAGACTCGGGTTGGGGAGCTCGGGTGAGTTTCGAATTTTGAGGTCTTACCTCCCCGATTGCCATTTTCTTGATAGTTTCACAAGGAGGTTCTTCCCTGTCAATCACAACACGATCAACTTGTTCTACTTGAGAACCATTAGTTTCATCAAAAGTCACGTCACGCGAGATTTCAACGACACCGGTGGTATTGTTGAAAACTCGGTACGCGTAAGCATTAGTTCCATAACCAAGTAAGAAACCTTCATCTACTTTAGGAGCGAATTTAGAGGACTTAGCCTTTTTGTTAAGGATATAGCATTTGCTCCCAAAGACTCGAAAGTAGGAGACATTTGGTTTCTTCCTATGAGCAACTCAGTCTGTAGTCTTCTTCAAGATCTTGTGGAGGTAGAGGCGGTTGGTCTTTGTGGCATGCGGTATTGATGGCTTCCGCCCAAAAGCTATCGGAAACCTTGTACTCGTCAAGCATCGTCCGCGCCATCTCGATGAGTGTTCGATTCTTCCTCTCGGCCACCCCATTTTGTTGTGGAGAATAGGGAGCCGAGAATTCATGCTTGATTCCTTCCTCATCAAGAAACTCCTCCACACCAATATTCTTGAACTCGGTGCCGTTGTCGCTCCGAATTCTCTTGATCTTTACTTCAAACTCGTTTTGAGCTCTTCTCATGAATTTCTTCAAAGTCACTTGAACTTCACCTTTGTCATGCAAAAAGAACACCCAAGTGAATCGAGAAAAATCATCAACAATTACTAGACCATACTTACTTCCCCCGATGCTTATGTAAGCTACGGGACCGAATAGATCCATGTGGAGCATTTCCAACGGTCTTGTGGTCGTCATTACATTCTTGGCGGGATGGAAGGCACCAACTTGCTTGCCGGCTTGACAAGCGCTACAAATCCTATCTTTCTCGAAGACAATGTTGGTTAGTCCGAGAATGTGGTTGCCTTTAACGAGTTTGTGAAGATTCCTCATACCAACATGGGCTAACCGGCGATGCCAAAGCCAACCCATGCTAGATTTAGCCATTAAGCACGTTTCAAGATTAAGTCTATCCGTATTGAAGTCTACGAGATAGAGCTTACCCTTCAAACGTCCTTTAAAGGCTATTGAACCATCAAGCCTCTTAATGACATCCACACCCTTTTCATTAAACAAACAATTATAGCCCGCTTCACATAATTATGCAACGGACAATAAATTGTAGCTTAATGACTCAACAAGCAAAACATTATTTAATTGAAAATTGCTTGAGATAGGAATTTTACCCAATCCAATTACTTCTCCTTTTCCATTGTCTCCAAAGACAATGCTTTCACTATTTGATCCATTTGCGTCCAATTGAGCGAACATTGCCTTTTCTCCGGTCATGTGGTGCGTACATCCGCTATCCAAAATCCAACTTGTTCCACCGAGATATAGGCCTACAAAATGACATTTAGTTTTGCTCTTTGGTACCCAAACTTGGTTAGGTCCACGCACATTAGTGACAAGCGATTTAGGGACCCAAATAGAGCGAACACAAGGAGCATTCTTGACTTCGCCCAACATGATAAGCAACTACACGACCGAGGTTAGTCTTTTTAAGCACATAAGAAGCAAAGAACTCGGAGTGAGCTTTGTGCTTGGATGTTCCTTCGCCTTTTACAAAGTGAATGGGCTTGCTTAAAGGAGCAACAACAATGTTGCTCTTTGCCCTTTAGTGCGGAACATACCCAAGCCCTTGCCTCTTAGGATTACCTTGGCGCCACGAGATACTCCTCTAAACCCTTGCTTGCCTTGTAGGACTTTTGAAGTCCATCTTCAAGCATCACCTTAAGCTTCTCATTTTCATGAGCTAAGACTTTCAAAGTCTCACGGTTAGTAGCACAAGTAGCAACATCAACATTAAAGCATCTAGCACAACCGTTTGCTCGTCGAGGGTAATGAAATATTGGAGTTGTTGATTGAGGTAGAAGCTTTATTCGAGAGATCAACAAGCTTCACTTCAAGAGCCTTGCAAGCATCCTTTGCTTTTGCAAGTTGCTCTAAGAGTGAAGCATTGGTGATCTCAAGACTAATTGCTTCACTTTTGGTCAAATGTGAACTTTTGACCAAATCCTCATTCTTTTTTCTTTCAAAAGCTAGGCTCTTCTCTAGCTCAATGTTCTTCTCCTTTTCAAAAATAAGGAGATCCTCTTGAGCCTCAAGAATAGCCTCCTTTTGTTCAACTACTTCCTCCAATTTTTCAATATCTTTAAGTAGCAAGTCTAATTTTTCAATATCAAGATCATTCATAGACTTAAATGCTACTTCCTCATCATCACTAGCATCATCACAATCATCTAAGCCATAGTCAACAATAGAAAGAGTGGAGCTCTTAGATGATACCTTGTGCCCCTTTGCCATAAGGCACATTGGAGCATCTTCATCTCCGTCGCTCAAGTTGTCGAAGAGACTCTTCGACTTTGTCGGTGGAGTAGCGATGGCGACGGTGGCAAGTCCTCCTTCATTGTCGGAGTTGGACTCGGACTCGGACTCAGAGTCGGAGTCGGAGTTCCATTCCTTGCCAATGTAAGCATGACCCTTGCCCTTGTACTTCTTGCTCTTGTCCTTCTTCTTGAACTTGTCTTTCTTGTAGGGCTTTTCTTCCTTCTTCTCTTTGTGTGGGCACTCGGCAATGAAATGACCGGGTTCCCCACACTCATAGCACTTTCTTGAGGAGTGACGCCCTCTTGACTTGTTGCCATAGCTCTTGGAGTGACTACAGGCTTGTAGCCCTTCTTCTTCAAGAACTTGTTGAATCTTCTAACGAGCAAGGCCATATCTTCATTTGTCAAGGGGCCGCTCGACTCTTCTTCATCGCTTGAGCTCTCTTCGGCTTCTTGCATCACCTTGGCGGCCTTCAAGGCGTGCCCTTCTTCTTCTTGGGACTTGAGCTCCTCCACCACTTCCGCTTCCTTCACCATCATCTCATCCGTCATCAACCGGCCAATCACATCATGAGGAGTGAGGGTGTCGAAGTTTGGCCGGTCGCGGATGAGTTGCACAAGATTGCGGTTGGTGGGAGTGATCACCCGGAGGATGATCTTGACAATGGCTTTGTCGATGAGCTCGGTGCTTCCAAGTCCTTTTGCTTGATTTACTAGCAACATCAAGCGATCAAACATCTTTGTGTAAGTTTCTCCTTCTTCCAGAGTGAATCGGCTCAATTCTCCAATGATGAGCTCTATCTTTGATTCACGGACACTTGACACTCCTTCATGAGTGACCATTAACCTTTCCCAAATGTCCTTGGCATTGTCAAGGCCATCGACCCGGTTGAACTCGGAGTCGCTCAAAGCATTGAACAAGGCATTGACGGCCAAGTCGTTGAAGTGTTGAGCTTTGTCTTCTTCGGAGGTGAGATTGTTGGGGTTTGCGGGCTTGAAACCTGTTTCAACAATCTTCCAAATACACGGATGAAGTGATCTCATGTCGGGACCCCGAATTTGCAAATCCGGACCCTCTGTGTATTCAGCACTAGTCCAGGAACGCGCTAGTGCACACAGTCTTAACATTGGTAAATATCACAATCATACCATTCGATATTATCAAAGTACTTTATTTAAATAACCAAACTGGTTACTCGACCTTACGGCCAAGTTACAAATGTATGCCTCGCAAGGCAAAACTTATTCAGAGAAAAATAATAGCAGCGGAAAATCAAATAGCTTCGTGGCGCCATCCAGTATACCACAGGCAAGCGGGCTCGCATCCCTAAGTAGACGGATCCTCTTGGAATTCCTCCTCCGAAGGCGTAGTCTCCTCTTCAACTGGTGTTGTGTTGAGGCAAGGGTGAGTACTTGGTACTCAGCAAGTCATGCAGAATGCGAGGCTAATATACTATATGCATGGCTTGGTACAAAGGAATAGCTCAAGGTATATTTGCGATGCTTGACTTTTGACAAGTAATATAAGTAGATTCGAAAGCAGTAGGAATAAGTAAAGCATAAATAACTTTTCAAGAAGTTTAATAAACATTTTTCCCCATCCTAAACCATATTTCCATCATCCTCATTATTAAACCAACCCAACCTTTCAAACCAAAGTTATTTTTGAGAAAATCTAACCCTTGACTGTAATTCCCGAGCGATGTCCAATACCGCGGACACGGCTATTCGAATAGATTCTACACTCTGCAGAGGTTATGCACTTTACCCACAAGATACAGTCAAACACCACAAAGGCGAGTTCCCGTGAATAAAGCCTTTGGAAGCCTCAAACAACACAGGTGGTCCTCTCCGGTTCGTGCTCTACACCATCCCTTCCCTTAGCCAAGGCGAAGTATGGGACCAACACACCGTTAGATGGGTATCTGGCCCACGACCACGATACGCTCCCCGTACAATCACACAAGCGGTGTAATTGACACCCTGAGGCTCCACAAGTGAGTCCTTAGCGACTTAGTCAACTAGGGCCGTCCCATTCCGACCATGTGGTTGCAAGTATGACCAGTTCAAAGGCTTGCAAGGTTAAGTCCTTAGAGTGACCAGGGCAAGACTACAGAAGAACCAAATCAACATTCCCAACGCCACAACTGCCCACTGATTACTCTTGCCACATGCCCTGGCCGAAATCGTTTATCAAAACCCAGTTGATTACCAAGCACCACGTGCCATCAACATCACATGATACTTTTCCAAAACAGGTTCAATATATCATTAAGTCAATATTAACATTTGATTATCCAAAATCATGTTATGAGCACGAGTGAGTCTAAGCGTTATACTACAACGGTCTAAACCCATGTTGGCAAGTTAATAATGTCCAACTAGTAATCCACAACTAGGGTGACAAAAGGGTCATGGCACATACTTAAATAATCAAGGTGTCATACAGCAAATTGGTATTTATCTAACCCCCATGTTTAAACCAAGTATTTTTCTAATTGAACTAGCATGCAATAGTTTAAATCAAAATAGATTTCGAAATAGGATCAACATGGTCAAAGCACAACTTGCCTTCAAAAAGTACTTGTTCTTGGTCTTGAGTTGGATCCTGAGTCAACACTTCTCCTTCGAATCCTTCCGGCACTTCAACGTCTACTCGTAAAGCGTGCAAATAGCAATACACAAATAAACAATAGGCAAAAAGTGTCCAAACATCCAAATAAAATCCATAAACAGAAAGAACATAATTTTATGGATTTTTAGTAACCTTCTCTATGTCAGACATCTTTGATTCTCCAAGCGGTTAAGCCAAAGTAAAGGAGATTTGGCTCTGATACCAATTGAAAGGACCAACGATGTCGCCTAGAGGGGGGGTGAATAGGCGGATTAAAATTTACGCAGCGGAATAAAACTGGCCGAGCTGGTCAATCCGGAGTCTCCGGGTTTTGGTCCGGATACTCCGGCTTATCCGGAGTGTCCGGTCTAAAGTCCGGACTCTCCGGGTTAGCTGGCTCGGGAACGCAATAAAGGCTACTCTAGCAGGCGCAATAAACTACTAGAAATAGAATGCAAAAACAACCTAGAACAATTGCTAGATAGGATTTGAATTAGAGCTACGCAAAGAGCTAGATCTAACTAAACAAATTCAAATCCAAGTAAGCAAGACTAGGAAGTAAAAGAGAGAGCGAGAGACGCAATTTTTCACCGAAGTTCGGATTCTTGAAGGGAATCCTACGTCTCCGTTGAGGTGGCTCGGTCACACTTGAGCCGGGGTCTCTTTCAACCCGCTTTCCTCCCGGTGTTGCACAAATGCACTCATGGCTTCACTTCTTGTCTCTTTCCTTTCGGAGGCGAGACTAGCCTTCACAAACGACCGGGGCTCACCACACGCGTCGGTAGCTCCCGGTGACTCCTAGCCGTCTAGGAGACCTTCAACCTCCAAGAGAAATAGCACCACGAAGAATCGCTTGGAGGATGAACTAGTGCTCAACAAGATGAAATGAATACACTTAGCACTTTGCTTCTTCCTCTCCTCACCAAAAGGATCAACAACCAAATTAATTGGTGGGAGGAAGTGGGGGCTCTATTGAATGCTTAGAGATGGTTAGGAATGGCTTGAATGCTGCTATGAATGAGCTCAATAGAGATCCTTGCCGTTGGAGTGGAGTGGAGGCTTTAAATACCCTTTTTGAAAACTAGCGGGTTACTCCGTTTTGAGCAGGCGGAGTGTCGGACAAATAACCGGAGACTCGGGTTATCGAAGACTCAGGACCAAATGTCCGGATACTCGGACCGGCTACAGAACAAAAGCAACCGAGAGGTCCAACAGGAGACTCGGACATAATGTCGGATACTCGGATTGAATCCGAGACTCGGACCAAATGTCGGATACTCCGGGTTACCTGGTCAGTTTCAATTTGAAACTTTTCAAAACCAAATGAAGGAGTGCTAATTTGAGATGCAGTATATGATGTTGAGCACATGCACATCCTAAAGTCGATTTCTCGTCATACCCTCTTAATAGTACGGCTATCCTTAAGACACAAATAAATAAAAGGTTACAACTTTGGTCTTGATGCCGTCCTTTTGCTTTTAGGTAGTCATAGGGGCGTCCAATGTCATTCCAAGCTCGATATGATCTTGATATCTGCAGTATTCTTGGATAAAACATTAGATCTCTTTAATTGTGTCATCATTAATCACCAAAACAATTTGAGGGGCCTAGATGCACTTTCAATAACCCTTGACTGTAATCCCCGAGCAATATCCAATACTGCGAACACGACTATTCGAATAGTTTTGACACTCTGCAGAGGTTATACACTTTACCCACAAGACATAATCAACTCATCAAGCCAGTCGTGAATCGCCATACAAGAGTATGTGAATGAGCGATCACAACAAAGCTTTTCGAAAATTTCTATCTTAACATATGAACCTCCCCAGTTGCCATACACTATCCCTTCGTTCAGTAGAGGCGAAGTATAGGACCGACATACCATTGGATGGAACCAAGCCGCTGCACACGTATGCTCCCCCGTACAGCTACACCCCTGTGTAACCGTCACACTGAGGTACCACATGCAAGATATTAGTAACTTACTCAACTAGGTCTGTCCCATTCCAGACATGTGGTTGTATGTTTGGCCCAATTCAATGGCTTGCAAGGTTAAGTCCTTAATTGACCAAGGCAAGATTTCCATCACTCCACTCACAGAAAACCATCTCACCATCACTGTTATATCGTGTTACCATATCAACCCAGTGCCACCCTGGCCCACCATCACTCACAACTCCTACCACTTGCCTCAGTCTAAATCATTTTACCACCACAGCTGATTACCATGCACTACGTGCCATCAACTTCATCAACAACACATGCCACACATTTCATAAACATGTTCCATATTTCATTAAGCAAGATTAATTTTTATATTCCAAAATCATATTAATACCATGTTGCGTGACTAAGCGTACTAGACACGATCTAGTAACCCATGTTGGCAATTACAATAGTGACCAACTAATATTCCACAACCCTAGGGTGACAAATGAATCATGGCATACAAATAATAACAACAAGGTGGCATAAATCAAATAATAACAACAAGGTGGCATAAATCAAATAGGTTGATTATCTATTTCTAAATTAATTGAAATCATGGCATGGTTTGTCGGCTTCGTTGCTCTCTTTATGGACTTAAGCAAGCCCCTCGTGCTTGATTTGAGCATTTTTCTTCTGTGATCACTGCAGCTGGTTTTTCTGCAAGTGCTCATGATCCTGCGCTCTTTGTTCACACTTCTTCTCGTGGTCGGACTCTTCTCCTTCTATATGTTGATGACATGATCATTACTGGAGATGATTCTCAGTATATTGCCTTTGTGAAGGCTCGTCTCAGTGATCAGTTTCTCATGTACGATCTAGGTCCTCTTTGATACTTTCTTGGGATTGAGGTTTCTTCTACATCTGAGGGTTTCTTTCTCTCCCAAGAGAAGTATATCCAGGATATTCTTGATCGTGCTTCTCTCACTAATGAGCGTACAGCTAAGACTCCCATGGAGCTCAATGTTCACCTTCGACCTACTGATGGTGAACCTCTTGAGGATCCTACTCGCTATCGCCATCTTGTTGGGAGTCTTGTTTACCTTGGTGTCACTCGTCCTGACATTTCGTATCCATTCCATATCCTGAGTCAGTTCGTTTCTACTCCCATTCAGCTCCACTATAGTCATCTTCTTCGTGTTCTACGATATCTTCGTGGAACTATCTCTCGCCGTCTTTTCTTTCCACTCTCCAGCTCTTTACAGCTCCAGGTATACTCTGATGCTACATGGGCTAGTGATCACTCTGATCGTCGGTCCCTTTCTGCTTACCGTGTTTTTCTTAGTGGTTCTCTCATTGCTTGGAAGCCTAAGAAGCAGACAGCGGTTTCTTGTTCGAGTGCTGAGGCTGAGTCGCGGGCTATGGTTCTTTTGACAGCAGAGGTTACTTGGCTACGGTGGTTACTTGAGGATTATGGTGTTTCTGTTTCTACACCGACTCCTCTTTTATCTGACAGTGCGGGTGCTATCAGCATTGCTCGAGATCCAATGAAGCATGAACTCACCAAGCATATTGGTGTTGATGCTTCTTATATGCGATCACAGGTACATGATCAGGTTGTTGCTCTTCAGTATGTGCCTTCAGAGCTTCACGAAGACACAAACTAGAGCTTATCATCACTTTTACCTTTCCAAACTCAATGTTATAGATCCACCATGTTAAGGATCCTGTTATACCTTGTATAGATATTGCCTAATATAGACTTTCCCTTTATACCCTCATGTACATGTATATATACTGGCCCATTGGCCTCATGATGAATACAAATGCTATTCATAACAAGTATAAACATGGGAGGCTCCGGTTAATGATGCCACGCAGATTCGGCTGGAGCAGGGATCCACTACGGCAGGGCAGACATCATTTTCATTTTTATTGGGTTCTAAGAGCAGTGTAGTAAATATATCTTAGCTTACTATAAGCATGTATATATCAACTTTATCATATATAAAAGAGTATAAAAGAGGAGAGAGAAGACAGTTAGCTCTTATTCAGTAGCCAACATCGCACGGGAAACAACATAGATTATTTATGTACAAAAGAGAAGAGATAGTTATTACACAGCATCTAGAGACAACCTTTAAAGATAGTTATTGCACCATTGTCTTTATTGCTTACTCTGGATATGATATAGATGAGAGATTGAGTAAGTAGTAAACTTTGATACTGTACTTGCTCTCTAAGAGAGGATGGAATTGTACTCTGCCTAGGCTACCCATCGTAATCTACGAAAATGATCGTTTCCGTAATTCTGTTATAGATTGGTCCTCTGATAGCGTTTTGCATATGTTGGTGCATAGCTGTCTGTACATGTGATGCCCTTGCAAGTTGCAATGATGTAACAAGTTAAGGAGATGGGATTTAGGAAGTGAGTTGGCCAGGCAAAAAGATTTAGACAGTTATAAAATCAAGATGAAGAGAAGAGAAATAAACATGTTGTTTCTACTTAAATACTCTGGAATACTGCTAGGTGATAGAATAGTTTATGATAGTGTTACTTACATAAATATAAGAGAGAATTAACAGCCGTGACTAATGTAGGCAAACATGAAATTTTTTTTAATTATTTTTACATTTTTTTTTGTGCTATGCAACAAGATATATGTTGTGCACGTAAAAATAATGGAATTATATTTTTCATTTTATTTTCTATACATTCTTTTGTCAAGTGTTATTACAAAACCAATCCTTGATTTTTTTTGGACCAAAGATATATGTTCTTGAACATATAGTGGAGTAGATAAGCTGAACCCATACCTAATCTTTTTCTCTTTTATACTGTAAAGATCATGTAAAAGCTATTTGGTGCCAATTATTGTGCTCTTTTTATCCCACAGGCCAGCTCTTAGATGAAGGATTTCACTCTTTTCTTGGTGAACTTGAGGACCTAGTGGTCCAGGCCGTCTCTTTTTTTCTGTATGATACTAGTCTTCTATAACTCACTAATCCATGATAGCATGGGCACATAGGATGGCTGCAATGCAACGAATGTTCAGGCTTGTCTGCCCCATTTTGTACACTTTCCCCCCCTTTATTAGGCTTAGTTACTTAGTTCTTGGTTTCTTTCTCTCATTGTTACAACAGGGTAAAAACCTCGATGCACCAACCTCTCATACATATAGGCAGACAAAATGCATTCAGAATGAACCAATACTATTCTCATTCTATCGTGGTCTTTCACAAATTCTCATTCTACATATCACATTGTTTTCACATATAATTAGTAGTAGGCCCAATGCAAATTACATGCATTATGTATCGTCTCTTTCTTCTTTTTCGTCTTCTTCCCGGCGATGAACACTAGGTACATCTACTCTAAAAAAAAGGAACATTATGTACTTCTCTTTCAAGCAGGAGGAGAATGGTTAGTACTCTAAAGAGAAGAGATAGAGGACATCGTACGAATTGGTTTATGCAGGTTTGGCTGGCTTTGCTTGTTGGAACTAGGCAAGTGGCCAATAATATCCCCAGGTATGGATATACATGCCTGTAACTGATTAGTCCAATGAGATGCTCTTTGGAGTATTAAAAAAATAAAATATTAAATAATACTTTGCACGTTTGTACCATATGATCTGTCAGAATCTCATATGGTCTATCCAAGCATTTCCAAATGGAAAAACACAAAAAATCTGTTCCCTCGAGGAGAACGACATGTTTGGCTACATATGCTCTTGTTCCTGCTATGCATAGATCAACACTTTCATTAGCCATTGATCACCAGGGTTAATCGGGTGTTCCAACGCAATGAGCTGTAGGAAAGTAAGAGACATGCATAACAACCTTGTACCTAGGAAACTAGGACTAACATCGACTTGGAAGTAGTCACATCAAGAAACAAAATAACTGTATTTTATTTTTGGCATGTCGGTAGTGGTGGCATAATCGATCCTTGCAGTGCTCAGGAGCCCTTGGATTTGGAATGGATGCTTGAGATCAGCTCGGATAACACTATGTAAAACTCCGAATTTCTCGCAAAATATTCGCCCGCGTAGTCGATTGATCCTGGCCATCCAAATTATATTTGCTAAATATGATATCGATTGAATATATATTTCAAGAAGATTACAAGGTCGTAGCATTAACTGACTAGCTCACAGAATGTGACCTGCTTTGCAGGCTTGCAGCTATGGCCCTTGTCCTGTATCTCAGTATCTAAATGGACTTCTTTGCTTTACTCAACTATTCACAATCACTAAACTAACATCCACAGACAGCAACTAACAGGAACAAGCAATCAAGCATCAATCGAAGTCAATGAGACACCAGATTTATTAGATTGTTCTGAAGTTCCTAGGCACCGATGTGAAAAGATAGAGATAGGAAATATTTGATTTGATTTTTAATCGGTTGTATTTCTTGTATATCAAGACTATCTCTTCCTTACTTGTTGTCTTCGATTTCCTTGTTTAGCCGATTCCTGTATCATTGTACAGCCAATATGCGGCCCGGCTGTCGGACCCCGGAATAACGCCTCCGAAATCCTCTGTGTATTCTGTACTAGTCCAGGAAATGCTAGTACATACAGTAGAAAAGAAACCATAGCATATCCCACGCTTTTTATTAATAATAAATATTCGAAGTTACAAAAGAAATGGCGCGCAGGCCAACGAATAAATAAACGAGTAAATAAAAGCAGCGGAAATGAAGATCAATAAATAGAGCCCAATTAATTTGCCACAGGCAATCGACTGGGGACGCGGCCTAGTCCAACTGGTCCTCACCATCGTGATACTCCTCCTCTGAAGTGACAAATTAAGCAAGGGTGAGTACATACGTACTCAGCAAATCACACCGGAAATGCAATATAAATGTACGGGTATTCAAGGATGGCAATATGGTTTGTTTAAGCATAAAGCAACAGTTTAATAACATTTTCAATAATTTTAAAAGGCATACTTTATTCCAAAAATCAAATCTATACAATTTTAACTCAGGAATCTCTCCTGGAATTGGCTAAGTTATACCCATGATGGACTCCCTCCATCCCACATCATTTCTGAAAACCAAACTTTAATTTACTAAAGTCTAATCTGAGAATGGCTTGCTCGGCATGCCCATAACCGCGGGCGCGGCTAATCGATTAGTTTGACACTCTGCAGAGGTTGTACAACTTTACCCACAAGACATAATATTTCCCTTTTATGTCAACACACTTCCTTTGGTGAGTGACAGAGAAGATTATGACAAGGCCCCTGTATTAAAATCATACACGTAGTTATGCCCGCTAAGGTTTCACATTGAAAGACTCCCCTAATCGAAGCCCCTCTTGCGCGAAGTGGCGACATCTCGCTTTCACCACACCACTACCCCCATATGGCATGACTGTCCATGAAATGATTTAATAAGGATAGCCAGTCTGTCCCATTCGGACTCGTGGTAGTGCGGTTAGGCTTTACATTCAGTGAGACTCGCACCAGGTCCTTAATTGACTAGGCGAGGTGTCCACAAACCCAGAACCATGACCTCACCACTTTCCAACCAATTCTTGCCCGGTCTAAGTCATTTTCATTTTAACCATACTAATCTCCACATTGATACTAACATTGATCACTATAAGTTTCCAAATGAACATGATATCATTTTGGCATAAAGTTCCCCAAAATTCCCTAAGTTAAGTTCTATGCATGGCTAAGCAATGTCTAACTATTACCATAGTCATAAATCATATTTTTACTAAGGTTACAAGGGTATCAGAATTCAAATGTCAAAGGTCGTATGTCGAAATTGGATATAACTACCATTTAAAACTAGGTCGGAAATTCTTGTCTAAAATAAATAAGCATGCAATAATTGTAAATACAACATACAAGTTCACAAAGCGGGAGCAATATGGTCAAGGGGTGTGACTTGCACAGTTCGACGAGTTCTTTGCTCGAAATAAATCGTTAAGGAACTCCTCGGTCTCTCAGTAATCTCTGTGTGAAAAATAACCAAATTCAAATAAGATCCAAACGAACTCGAATAAACACAAATTGAATTTCAAACTAGCACTAAACTAAAGTTTGAGATTTCTAATGAATTTAGGAAGAAGAATGGAGCCAATCAGAGTTCGAACGGGCGAAAACGGGCTCCCGGAAGTTTAAAAACAAATAAAGCGGGGTTTTACGGAATTTTGAATTATTTTTAAAAGAAAAATCCGAATTCGCGTCATCTTGGCGTCGGCGGGTATTTTCGGATTTTTGAAAATCTTTTTTTTCTTTTATTCGGCTGACGGGTGGGGCCGGTCCCAGGCCTTGATCCGTGCGCATAAGCGCACGTGTGTCTTACTGCGCGCCGACAGCGGCGAGCGGAGAACGGCGGGCAGCGCCGGAGAGAAAGAAGCGGCGGCGCCTGCCGGCGTGAGCGCGAAGAAGCAGCAGCGGAGGCGAAGAAGCGGCGAGCGGAGCCGGCGGCGTATGGCGGCTTCAGTGCTTGGCCGAGGCGGAGAAGAAGGCGGCGGTGGCGCTCGGGAGAGGAGAGGGAGGCGAGGGAGAGAGAGAGGAAGGCACGGGAGAAGGAGGGCTCGGGGGGCTTTTATAGGGGCGGCGGCTCAGCCGGCCGAACGCCACGAAAAGGGCGCGCGGCGGTTGCGGGGAGGGGAAGCCGGTGGCGGGCGTGGAGGCGACGCGGCGCGAGGGAGGCGGGGACGGCGCTCGCCGGCGCGGGAAGAGGAGCGGGAAACGCGGCGGGAGGTTGAAGATGAAGGTAATTTCATTTTTCATTTTTTTTTGCAAAGAAAATCCAGGTGTTACAAATCTATCCCCCTTAAAAAGAATCTCGTCCCCGAGATTCGGAAAGGCTAGCGAGGAATAGGTTACAGATCCTTCAACTTATTTCTCAAACGTACCATTCTGCCGGTCTTGTGCTGTTTGAGCTTTGACATTGTTCAGGAGTCCTTTGTCGTAGTTCTGTGGCTTCCTTGCTGCGTTGCGGAAGGCTTCGGAATTATTCACACTTGGACTTGTATTCTGCTGCTTCTTGGGGCAATTCCTGGAGAAGTGTCCAATTCCATGACAGTCGTAACATGTGACTTTGGACTGGGGTTTTGAATTTTGCTGTGTTGGTTCTCCCTGATCTACTTTGTTGATTGCCAGGCTGTTGGGATGGTTCACCATTACTGGCTTCTTGGTTACTTCTGTCAGCTCAAACGATGATGGATTTATCCGACTTTTGGGGAAAGCTCCAGGATTGAACCGTTGGGTAATCATTCTTCGCTTGCGGTTCTCCACTTCCAAGTGCTTGCCTTCCTGGCGAAGTGTCTTGTTGACCAGTTGCTCGAAGTCGGAGTAGTCGTGGGAGATCAATTGAATTGACAGCTCGTCATTGAGTCCATCTAGGAATCTCTCCTGCTTGGCTTCATCTGTGGCCACATCTTCTGGTGCGTAGCGTGCTAGCTGGTTGAACTTGTGTAGATACTCCGTCACCGTATGACCTCTTTGGCGTAGACTGCGGAATTCTTTCTTCTTTAACGCGATCAAGCCAGATGGGATGTGAGCTCGGCGAAAAGCTATCGCGAACTCATCCCAGATGATGGCTCGGGCGTTCTGGTGGGTGACACGGAAGTTGTCCCACCACTCTGCAGCTGGCCCACTAAGCTGATGAGAAGCGAATAGGACTCGCTCTCGGTCACTGCATTGAAGGATGTCCAGCTTCTTCTCAATGGTTCTGAGCCAATCATCGGCGTCCAATGGCTCAGTCTTCTTTGGAGAAGGTTGGAGGTCTTGTTCTCATAAACTCGGCGATGCGGGTGAGGAGGTGCATGAGCTTGTTGAGTAGCTTGAGCGGTCTGATTATTGTTGATGGACTGAGCCAGGAGTTGGATGAGTTGGTTCTGATTGTCCATCGTTTGCTGCCAGTTGGGTCCATCTACAGGAGGAGGTGGCAAACCGGGTAGAGGGGGACTGTCGGTGTTACGACGAGTGTTCACCATCTGACGGTTGAGAACAAGGTTTTAGGAAGGTGAAGACTTGGAACAAAGGGGGGTAAGGATTTCGCACCCAAAGAAGCAATAAACTCCAACAACTTTTTTTTTAAACTATTGTGGCTGCCAACAAAAGAGGAAAAGGACAGCACACAATCACTGTCTACTAAAAATGGATAGTTTACTCTAGACCTTAAATGGGTATTCTTCTGGTCTTGACATTCTTGATCTTTAGGTACGGAACGAGTTGCCATCTTTTCGCGAGACACTTGTAATCCATTGCTTTGCTAGAAGCTCTTTCTAATATTTTAAAAATGAGGTTGAAGTAGATAAAACTCCCTTTTACATAAGAATTTAGATAAGGACAAGATAGAATAAGATGAGAGTGGAACTTATACAAAAATATTGTTTTTATTTCAAAATAAGTCCTTAAGGTTAAACCATTCTGACTAAGGCCACTCCTACAGTCGATATGGCTCTGATACCATCTCTGTCGGACCCCGGAATAACGCCTCCGAAATCCTCTGTGTATTCTGTACTAGTCCAGGAAATGCTAGTACACACAGTAGAAAAGAAACCATAGCATATCCCACGCTTTTTATTAATAATAAATATTCGAAGTTACAAAAGAAATGGCGTGCAGGCCAACGAATAAATAAACGAGTAAATAAAAGCAGCGGAAATGAAGATCAATAAATAGAGCCCAATTAATTTGCCACAGGCAATCGACTGGGGACGCGGCCTAGTCCAACTGGTCCTCACCATCGTGATACTCCTCCTCTGAAGTGACAAATTAAGCAAGGGTGAGTACATACGTACTCAGCAAATCACACCGGAAATGCAATATAAATGTACGGGTATTCAAGGATGGCAATATGGTTTGTTTAAGCATAAAGCAACAGTTTAATAACATTTTCAATAATTTTAAAAGGCATACTTTATTCCAAAAATCAAATCTATACAATTTTAACTCAGGAATCTCTCCTGGAATTGGCTAAGTTATACCCATGATGGACTCCCTCCATCCCACATCATTTCTGAAAACCAAACTTTAATTTACTAAAGTCTAATCTGAGAATGGCTTGCTCGGCATGCCCATAACCGCGGGCGCGGCTAATCGATTAGTTTGACACTCTGCAGAGGTTGTACAACTTTACCCACAAGACATAATATTTCCCTTTTATGTCAACGCACTTCCTTTGGTGAGTGACAGAGAAGATTATGACAAGGCCCCTGTATTAAAATCATACACGTAGTTATGCCCGCTAAGGTTTCACCGCTGAAAGACTCCCTCTAATCAGAAGCCCCCTCTTGCGCCGAAGTGGCAGCATCTCGCTTTCACCACACCACTACCCCCATATGGCATGACTGTCCATGAAATGATTTAATAAGGATAGCCAGGTCTGTCTCATTCCAGACTCGTGGTAGTACGGTTAGGCTTTACATTCAATGAGACTCGGGATCGGTCCTTAATTGACTAGGCGAGACTGTCCACAAACCCAGAACCATGACCTCACCACTTTCCAACCAATTCTCGCCCGGTCTAAGTCATTTTCATTTTAACCATACTAATCTCCACATTGATACTAACATTGATCACTATAAGTTTCCAAATGAACATGATATCATTTTGGCATAAAGTTCCCCAAAATTCCCTAAGTTAAGTTCTATGCATGGCTAAGCAATGTCTAACTATTACCATAGTCATAAATCATATTTTTACTAAGGTTACAAGGGTATCAGAATTCAAATGTCAAAGGTCGTATGTCGAAATTGGATATAACTACCATTTAAAACTAGGTCAGAAATTACTGTCTAAAATAAATAAGTATGCAATAATTGTAAATACAACATACAAGTTCACAAAACTTGGAGCAATATGGTCAAGGGGGTGTGACTTGCCTGGTTCGACGAGTTGCTGCTCGAAATCGTCGTTCGGGAACTCCTCGGTCTCTCCGTAATCTACGCGCGAAAAATAACCAAATTCAAATAAGATCCAAACGAACTCGAATAAACACAAATTGAATTTCAAACTAGCACTAAACTAAAGTTTGAGATTTCTAATGAATTTAGGAAGAAGAACGGAGCCAATCGGAGTTCGAACGGGCGAAAACGGGCTCCCGGAAGTTTAAAAACAAATAAAACGGGTTTTTCTGGAATTTTCGGAATTATTTTTAAAAAGAAAAATCCGAATTCCGCGTCATGCTGACGTCAGCGGGTATTTTCGGATTTTTGAAAATCTTTTTTTTTCTTTTATTCGGCTGACGGGTGGGGACGGGCCCAGACGCAGTCCCGTGCACATAAGCGCCGCAGCGTGTCTTATACGAGCTGACGGCGGCGGTGAGCAGTATTGCTGGCGCGGCCGGAGGAGAAGCGGCTGAGCGGCGAGCGTGGCGGCCAGTGAGGCGAAAAGCGGCAGGCAGGCGGGCCAGCAGCGGCGGCGCAAAGCGGCTTCGGAGTGCAGCCGAGGCGGAGAAGAAGGCGGGCGGCGCTCGGGAGAGGAGAGGGAGGCGAGGGAGAGAGAGAGAGGAAGGCATGGGAGAAGGAGGGCTCAGGGGGGGGCTTTTTATAGGGGGCGGCCGGCTCGGCCGGCCGAACGGCCACGCGAGAAAAGGGCGGCGACGGTTGCGGCGGGGAGGGAGGGGAAGCCGGTGGCGGGCGCGGAGGCGACGCGGCACGAGGGAGGCGGGGACGGCGCTCGCCGGCGCGGGAAGAGGAGCGGGAAGCGCGGCGGGAGGTTGAAGATGAAGGTAATTTCATTTTTCATTTTTTTTTTGCAAAGAAAATCCGGTTGTTACACCGGCCCTGTTTGGCAGAGCTCTAGATCCCAGCTCCACTTCAGAACTGAAACTTGTTGACTGAAATAAAGTGACTTAAGTTTATAATTTTATTCCAAAATGTAAACAAGATGACCCACCTAAATACTCTTAATATACCCATAGCTCCAGCTCCAAAGATTTAGTGAAGCTAGGAATACCCAGCTCCACAAATTTGGTGGAGCTGGAGCTCTGCCAAACACCCTCGAAGATCTTGACATCGTATTGGGCTCGAAGCCTAAAAACCAATCTTAGCTATCGTTTTTCACATGGTATCAGAGCCACCTCTTCAATAGAACATCATGTCGTCTGGCTCGTCTTCCTCATCGTCGACTTCCTTCGACCATCTGGTTAACATCAAGTTGGCCCGAGACAACTTCCTCTTGTGGAAAGGTCTGGTCCTCCCGTGTCACTACGGGCAACAACTATACGGGTATGTGGATGGATCCAAGGTTGTTCCAGCGAAAGAAATTATCACGACCTCCAAGGAGGGAACAGAGGTGCGGACGCCAAACCTGGCCTATGACGTGTGGTATGAGCAGGATCAGCTCATTGTGAGCTCTCTACTCTCCTCTCTGTCTCCAGAGGTACTCAGGCAGGTAGTCTTCATGTCCACCTTGGCGGAGGTTTGGACAACTCTCGAGCGCATGTTTGTGCCTCAATCGAGGGCGAAAACCATGCAAGTCTGCATGCAGCTGGCAAACATGCAGAAGGGTGATCATATGGCGGTCAAGTACTTCGACAAGGTGAAGGCTATTGCGGATTCCATGCCCTCCATAGGGCACCCGATGTCTAATGAAAACGTATTCTCATATGTCCTTGTTGGACTAGGTACAGACTACAACCCTCTGATCTTGTCCATGACTGCCAGGACCGAACCTGTGACCCTTAGTGGGCTCTATTCTCACATTCTCAGCTTGAGTCAATGCTGGAGCAGCAGAACATGTTTGTGCAAGGTTACAATCCATCAGGAAATGCTTTTGTTCGTGCCCATGGTCGCTGGAGGGCTTGTAGTCGTGGTGGTGACAATCGCGGGCATCAAGGTGATGGATCCAAGCGCAACAAATGGAATCGACCTATCTACCAATTGTGCGGTAAGATCAGTCACATGGTCCTAAAGTGCTATAAGCGTTTCGATCATGCCTATCAAGGAGAAGAACATTGCTCAGTTAATACGGTGTCGACCAACTCCTACGATGTTGACACCAATTGGTACACGGATATTGGCGCCACCGATCACATCACTAGTGACTTAGATTGCTTGACCGTGAAGGACAAGTACAAGGGAAGGGACCAAGTGCAGACTACGAGCAGTACATGTATGTTTATTAGTCATATTGGTCACTCCGAAATCCATACCCCTATCCAAGATCTCCACCTTCAAAATATTTTTCTTGTGCCCAAAGCATCCAAAAATCTTCTTTCCATTTATCAGTTGACATCCGACAATAATGTTTTCATTGAATTTCGCCCTAACTCCATTGTTAAAGATTGGGAAATGAAGAAAATTCTGCTTCGAGGAGCATGTAAGGGAGGGCTCTATCCTATATCGTCGAAGGAGTCCTCCCTTCAAGGCAAGTTCTTGCAGCTACCAAGCCCTCTCTAGAATGATGGCACAATCGCTTGGGTCATCCATCTTTCTCCACCACTCAAAAAGTCCTTGGATCAAATAACCTTCCGTATGTTAGCATCTCGAATAATGTGTTAGTTTGTGATGCCTATCAACAGGCAAAGAGCCATCAGTTACCTTTCTCTCGTTCTAGCAAATTTTCTAGTCCTTTGGAACTTGTCTTCTCTGATGTATGGGGACCTGCACTCAACTCTGTTGGAGGATACAAATATTATGTTAGTTTCATTGATAATTTCAGCAAGTTTACATGGTTGTATCTCCTTAAAAACAAGTTTGAAGTGTTTAAATCTTTATCTAGTTCCAAACTCATGTTGAAAGGTTGCTAAACAAGAAGATAATCATCATACAAACTGATTAGGGTGGATAATACCAAAAACTAAAGTCCTTTTTCAACCTTATAGGTATTTACCATCTTATGTCTTGTCCCCACACACATCAACAAAATGATTCGGTTGAAAGGAAGCATCATCATATTATTGAGATTGGCCTTGCATTGTTAGCACTCTCATATTCCCCTAAAGTTTTGGGATGAAGCCTTTTCTATTGCCGCCTTTCTTATTAATCGGGTGCCTAGCAAAGTCATCAATTCTCTCACACCACTAGAACGCTTACTAGGACAAAAACCTGATTATCCATCACTCAAAACTTTCGATTGCGCATGTTGTCCTAACCTTCAACCTTACAATGAATGCAAGCTCCAATTCCGATCAAAACAATGCATCTTTCTCAGCTATAGCTCTTTTCACAAAGGATACAAGTGTCTATATATTCCAACCGGTCCTGTGTGTGTGTGTGTGTGTCTATATATATATATATATATATATATATATATATATATATATATATATATATATATATATATATTTTCTCGGGATGTAGTATTTGATGAAAATGTTTTGTATTTGATGAAGATATTTTCCTTTCTCTGCCATGGCTCCAAATTCTGGTACTCGCTTGCGTTCAGAGATAATGCTTCTTCCATCTCCACCACATGGTTCGGATGATGAGGGCGACTGAGTGATTAATGAGCATACTAACCCAGCTAATGCACCTACTGCAGTTCATGAATTTTTTGAACAGGAATTGGAGGATACAAGTGATACTGGACATGTGCATGGGGTACATGGCGATGCCCCATTCGAGGATGATTCGGGTGCTCCTTCCCTGGGAGGATCTCATGTTCCTATTGTTGCATCCTCAGGCGGCGTGTTGCATGCAGGCGGATCCTCTAATTCCCTCGATTTGATGCTGCCTGAGGTGGAAGAATCTTCTGTGGCCACACTGTAGCCCGCGCCAGCTGAACCGATGCATCCACGGACTTGCCTACAGAAAAACATCAAGAAACTGAAAACTTACACTGATGGGACAGTTTGGCATGCATATAATTATGCAATTGTTGAGGAACCAACATCACATGTAGAAGCCATGGAGGATCCCAAATGGAAGAGAGCCATGGATGATGAGTTTGGAGCCTTGATAAAAAATGAGACTTGGCGCCTAGTGCCTCCAAGTACAGGGCAGAATATAGTTGATTGCAAGTGGGTATACAAAATCAAGAGGAAAGCTGATGGTAGTATTGACAGATACAAAGCACGGTTAGTGGCAAAAGGGTTCAAGCAATGGTATGATATTGACTATGAAGATACCTTTAGTCTAGTAGTGAAGTCAGCTACTATTTGACTTGTGTTGTCCATTGCTATATCTCGAGGTTGGTGCTTACGTCAACTTGATGTTCAGAATGTGTTTTTGCATGGCATTCTTGAAGAGTAAGTGTTTATGAGACAACCACCTGGGTATGAGGAGAAACAGTACCCACATTTTGCAAACTTGACAAGGCATTGTATGGACTCAAGCAAGCGTCGAGGGCATGGTACTCTAGGCTAAATTCCAAACTTCAAAAACTAGGTTTTGTTCCCTCTCAGGCTGATACTTCTTTGTTCATCAAAATTGATGAAGATATAGTGATCTACCTTCTAGTGCATGTGGATGATATAATGGTTACAAGCTCATCAACGATAGCTATTGCTAATCTTCTTTATGGTCTACAGATGGAATTTACACTCAAGGACTTGGGAGATCTTCATTACTTCCTTGGCATAAAAGTTTAGAGATCATCCGATAGGTTGCAGTTGGCACAAACAAAGTATATTTTTGAATTGTTGACTCGAGTAGATATGTTGAACTACAAGCTGGTCTCTACTTCAATGTCAACTTCTAAAAAATTGTTTGTGCCAGAAGGAGATAGCCTTGGTAGTGAGGATGCTACCCAATACCGCAGCATTGTTGGAGCATTGCAGTACCTAACTTTGACAAGACCGGATATAGCTTTTTCAATGAATAAGGTTTGTCAATTCTTGCACTCTTCGACCACCATCCATTGGACAGTCTTGAAAAGAATCTTGAGGTATTTGAAGCATACTTCTATGTTTGTGTTGTCCATTGCTATATCTCGAGGTTGGTGCTTACGTCAACTTGATGTTCAGAATGTGTTTTTGCATGGCATTCTTGAAGAGTAAGTGTTTATGAGACAATCACCTGAGTATGAGGAGAAACAGTACCCACATTTTGCAAACTTGACAAGGCACTGTATGGACTCAAGCAAGCGTCGAGGGCATGGTACTCTAGGCTAAATTCCAAACTTCAAAAACTAGGTTTTGTTCCCTCTCAAGCTGATACTTCTTTGTTCATCAAAATTGATGAAGATACAGTGATCTACCTTCTAGTGCATGTGGATGATATAATGGTTATGACGAGTACCCATACCATGGGTACCCCCATCAGCCCGGGACCACGAGCGGGCTGACCTGCCTCTGCGAAGGCCCAAAGCCGGCCGATGACACGCAGTCGCGAGAAATAGGCCACGCCCTGTTCGGAGCCGACCTCAGACGGTCAGCAGACTCCGACCTCTTAGGTCGGGGCGTGCGGTCGGTCTGCCCCACCAGCGCTCGAGCCAGCGGGGCCCACGCCGGTGTCAGAGCCGCCCCGTGCGCCTGACATCCTCCGGCGTGGGCGCCAGGTTAGGTGGCGCCTTCCCGAGACTGTCAGAAGGGCCACCGAAGAAGTCAAGCCCCCGTCCCGTCGTCTAACACGCCGCAGAGGGGGGTGCCCTCCCCCGAGGCCGAGCCAGAGTCAAGCACCCTTAAAACCACCGAAGCTGACAGGTACACAGAGCAGCACATCATCCTGACAGCCCGGCGGAAGACCGCTCATCGCAGGACTACCAACCCGGCGTGGGGCAGGAAGAGGTCGGACGACAAGACGGAAACCAGACTCCAAGGCAGACAGTACCCCTTCCTCTTTTTTCCCCCCGAAACTTCCGTGTAAACCGGCCGTCTCCAGATATATAAGGAGAGGTAGGGCCTTACGGAGCGAGGAGATCGAACGGCATTCTAGACAGCAACTGAACAACCCACCGAGACTAGCTCTCGTTGTATTCCCACGGCAATTGTTCGATGCCAAGAGCAATACACCTCGACCGAGCGAACTGGAGTAGGGAAATTCAGCCCAAACCAGTATAAACACCTGGCTTCTTGAGTCAACCATTCGGGGAGAGGGAGCGCGCGACCCCCACTAACTGAAAATTCGTATTGCCGTTGCACGAAACACCGACAGGTTACATGTAACACCCCAATTTTTGCTTTTCATGAATTTAAATAAGATTTGGCACTTTGGTGAATTTTTGAAATTTTCTGGAATTTATTTGGGTTTATTTGGATTTTATTTGAATTTATTCCCTTTTGAAATAATTAAAGGATTTAATTTTGCAAAAAAAATTGTTGGAAATATTTTATTTGAGTCCAAAATGATCCAAAGTGTTTTCCATAATTTTTCTGGGATTTTTTTGAGTATTTTGCTATTTTTCTGGATTTATTTGAATTTTCTACAAATTAATTGATTATTTAAGCGCTGGAAAAACCGAGTTGGTTTTACTGTTCATGCGACCGAGCCCGAGTCGGACTCGAGTCCGAGTCCGACCCGAACTCCAACTCACGCCAAGGCCTGAAGCGGACCTTGGCCCAAATTAACCCTAGGATCGTGACCGTTGGATCACGATCCAACGGCTGTGCGCGCGCCACGTCACCCGAGCCCGTTTCCCGTGCGGTCCCGATCGCGCCCGTGCGATCCGGGCCATCGATCGCGCCACGTGGATGGCTCGCGTGCGTCCACGTCACCTCACCGTGTCCGGGACGGACTCCGCCGCCCGTACTGGCTTCGCCGCGATTTTCGCGGGGATCTCGACGTTCGGGCCGGTATTTAATGCCCGGATGCATGCCCGAGGATCGCCTTTGCCATCCGCGCCGTTAGCCCCACCTCCCGCAGCCCTAGCCGCCGCATAGCCGCCGCGATTGCTCGCTGTAGTCGCCTCTCTCTCCGCCACGGTTCTTGCCTCGCCCCGCCGCCGTCCGCCGTTCTCCGTCGTGGCTGACCCCAGATCCGGACTCCTGGCGTTGAGGCGCGTCCGGGAGTACCACTCACCTCACCGGAGCACGCCCCACGCGCCATTCGAGTGGTCGCCGTCCTCAGCGCTGGCAGCCGCAGCTCCGCCGTGAAGCCATCGCCGCCTCCGAGCTCGCCCAACCGTCCGATCAAGATCCAGCGGCCAGGATTAGTCCATGTCACCGCAGGTAAGCCCACGTGTTACGGTTTTAGATCTAATCTCAGCCGTCAGATCTAGATCCAACGGCTCTCGATCGTGCCACGTGGCCCCTGACCGCACCGTACTAGGATAGGTCTCAGCCGTTAGATCTAGATCGTACGGCTAGCGTTAACCCACGTTATAGCGTTAGATTAAATCTTGACCGTCCGATCAAGATCGAATGGTCCGAGTCAGCCGAGTAGTTTTCTATTGCGTTAAGCCAGATCCAATCTGGCCTGTTGATTTTCAAATCAACGGCCGAGATCTAGCCACGTGTACGGGAGCCGAACCGGTGCGTCCGCGTGGTGAGACATGGAGTCGCGGCGAGGCGGGCCCGCCTGTCAGTGACACCGGTCCGGTGGACCAGGGCCACCGTGGACCGAGCTCTGCGTGTAGACCGCATCCGTAGACCGGGACACGTGGCAGCACTCGGGTGGTGCCACGTGGCCGATGACGTCATGCTGACGTCGTCGGTGAGTTCGGCCGGCGCTGACGTCAGCAAGTCCACGTGGACCAATCCGGTGCTGATACGTGTCACTGCTGACGCAATAAATCATTTTCCGAAAAATAAATAATTTATTTAATTCGGTTTAATGAATTCAAATATGATTTCAAACTTCAAACGCTTATAACTTTTGCAATTTAACTCCGATTTGAGTGATTCAAATCTCTAAATTTGTATAAAATTGAGTTCTACCCAATGGTAAATTTTATTTAAATTTTGGACCAAAGTTTTTCTCTGTAATATTATTTAATTGACTATTTAAGCTTTAAACGCTTGTAACTTTTGCGTTTTAACTCCGATTTCGCCGATTCAAATTCCTAAAAATTCATAAAATTATGCTCTCTCTGTTTATGGACTTCATTTGGATGTTTGGACACTTTTGTCTACTGTTTTATTCATTTATTGCTATTTGCACGCGTTACGAGTAGACGTTGAAGTGCCTGAAGGCTTCGAAGGTGAAGTGTTGACCCAGGAGCCAGCTCAGGACCAAGATCAAGTGTTTTTGAAGGCAAGTTGTGCTTTGACCATGTTGATCCCATTTTGAAATTAATTTGATTTAAATTATTGCATGCTAGTTCAACTATAAATGCTTTAATTAATTTTGGGAGACTAGTTAATTACCTAATTGTTGTATGCCACCTTGACATAGAAAATTGAATGCCATGAACCCCTTGTCACCCTAGTTGAGGATTAAATAGTTGGACATTATTAAATTGCCAACTTGGGAATTTAGATCGTTGTAGTATATTGCTTAGACCTGCTACGTGTTCATGACATGATTTTGGACAATCAAATGTTAATATTGACTTAATGATATATTGAACCTGTTTTGGAAAGGTATCATGTGTTGTGATGTTGATGGCACGTGGTGCATGGTAATCAACTGGGGATTTGATAAATAGTTTTCGACCGGGGCATGTGGCAAGAAATGATCGGGCAGGCCAGTTGTGGCATCGGGAGCGATGGTTTGGTTCTTCGGGTAGTCTTGCCCTGGTCAACATAAGGACTTAACCTTGCAAGCCTTTGAACTGAGTTAATCGTGCAACCACATGACCAGAATGGGACGGTCCTAGTTGAGTAAGTTACTAATAACTCGCATGTGATACCTCGGGTGTCAACTACACCCTTTGTGTAGCTTGAAGGGGGAGCGTACCGATGCGATGGCATGGTACCCGTCCAACGGTATGTCGGTCCCATACTTCGCCTTTGTTAAGGGAAGGGATGGTGTAGGGCAAAAACCGGAAAGGTTCACTTGCGTAGTTAGCCATTTCCGAAAGGCTTTGTTACGATCACTCGCCTTTGTGGTGTTTGGCTGTATCTTGTGGGTAAAGTGCATAACCTCTGCAGAGTGAAAAATCTATTCGAATAGCTGTGTCCGCGGTATTGGACATTGCTCGGGGATTACAGTCAAGGGTTAGACTTTCTTGGAAATAACTTAAACTTGAGAGATTTGGTTTGGTTAAATGATGATGTTGATGGAAATGTGGACTAGGAATGGGAAAGATGTTTATTTAACTCCTGGAAAAGTTATTGATCTTATACTTATTTTTACTGCTTTCGAATCTACTTATGATACTTGTCAAATGCTGTTTCATCGCAATTATACTTAGAACTATTCCTTTGTATTAAGCCATGCATGTAGTATATTAGCTTGCATTACAGGCATGACTTCTTTGAGTACCAAATACTCACCCTTGCCACAAAACAACACCAGTTGAAGAAGAGGCGACGCCAACTTTGGAGGAGGAATATCAGGAGGAGCCGTCTAACTAGGGATCGAGTCGGTCGGTTATGCATGGCATATTGGTTGGCACTACGCGTTTTCTTTATATATTCCGCTGCAGATTTTATTTGAATTAGTCTTAGCCCTGCGAGACGTACTTTTGTAACTTGACCATAAGGTCGAGCAACCAGTTTGGTTATCATAATTAAAGTACTTTATTATCATCGATGTGTATGATTGTGATATTTACCAATGTTGAGGCTGTGTGCACTAGCGTGATCCTGGACTAGTGCTGAATACACAGAGGGTCCGGATTTGCAAATTCGGGTTCCGACATTACAAGCTCATCAACGATAGCTATTGCTAATCTTCTTTATGGTCTACAGATGGAATTTACACTCAAGGACTTGGGAGATCTTCATTACTTCCTTGGCATAGAAGTTTAGAGATCATCCGATAGGTTGCAGTTGGCACAAACAAAGTATATTTCTGAATTGTTGACTCGAGTAGATATGTTGAACTACAAGCTGGTCTCTACTTCAATGTCAACTTCTAAAAAATTGTTTGTGACAGAAGGAGATAGCCTTGGTAGTGAGGATGCTACCCAATACCACAGCATTGTTGGAGCATTGCAGTACCTAACTCTGACAAGACCGGATATTACTTTTTCAATGAATAAGGTTTGTCAATTCTTGCACTCTTCGACCGCCATCCATTGGACAGCCTTGAAAAGAATCTTGAGGTATTTGAAGCATACTTCTATGTTTGTGTTGTCCATTGCTATATCTCGAGGTTGGTGCTTACGTCAACTTGATGTTCAGAATGTGTTTTTGCATGGCATTCTTGAAGAGGAAGTGTTTATGAGACAATCACCTGAGTATGAGGAGAAACAGTACCCACATTTTGCAAACTTGACAAGGCATTGTATGGACTCAAGCAAGCGTCGAGGGCATGGTACTCTAGGCTAAATTCCAAACTTCAAAAACTAGTTTTTGTTCCCTCTCAAGCTGATACTTCTTTGTTCATCAAAATTGATGAAGATACAGTGATCTACCTTCTAGTGCATGTGGATGATATAATGGTTACAAGCTCATCAACGATAGCTATTGCTAATCTTCTTTATGGTCTACAGGTGGAATTTACACTCAAGGACTTGGGAGATCTTCATTAATTCCTTGGCATAGAAGTTCAGAGATCATCCGATAGGTTGCAGTTGGCACAAACAAAGTATATTACCGAATTGTTGACTCGAGTAGATATGCTGAACTACAAGCTGGTCTCTACTCCAATGTCAACTTCTAAAAAACTGTGTGATAGAAGGAGATAGCCTTGGTAGTGAGGATGCTACTCGATACCGCAGCATTGTTGGAGCATTGCAGTACCTAACTCTAACAAGACCGGATATTGCTTTTTCAATGAATAAGGTTTGTCAGTTCTTGCACTCTTCGACCACCATCCATTGGACAGCCTTGAAAAGAATCTTGAGGTATTTGAAGCATACTTCTATGTTTGGATTATCAATTAATAAGTCTCCATCCACACTAGTTAGTGCCTTTTCTAATGCAGACTAGGCAGGGTGCCTTGATGATCGCCAGTCAACAGATGGATTTGCAATGTTTTTTTTTAATCAAATCTGATATCCTGGAATGCTAGAAAATAGGCTACAGTCTCATGGTCCAGTACGGAAGCTGAGTACATGGCTATGGCTAATGTCACAGCTGAAATTGTCTGAGTACAATCTCTATTTGGAGAACTTGGGGTTTATAAGTCAAGAGCAGGAGTCTTGTGGTGCGATAATTTGGGCACAACCTACTTGTTAGCAAACCCAGTCTTCCATGCAAGAACAAAACACAATGAAGTGGACTTTCATTTTGTGTGGAAGAGAGTAGCACGCGAGGATCTTGATGTTCAGTTCATCCCATCAAGAGATTAAGTGGCAGACGATTTTACAAAACCATTGCCGGTCCGTGTGCTTGAGAAATTCCGAAGCAATCTCAATCCGAATTGGCTGAGACTGAGGGGGGCTGTGAATAGATAGATAGGGATGGAACTGGTACGGATAGTTTTCGACCGACCGACCGACCGAATTGATTTGGATGATGATTTGGATAGTTTCACAGATATCCAGTTGATTTCTCGGATAAGGATATGGATACAGATAATTTATATGGATACGGATACAGATATGGAACACTGATTATCCGACGGATACGGAATATCCGATTTTTTGTTCGGATAATATCCGAATATGACATGCGGATATTATCCGAATAACTTGAACCATGTCCATGAGATCAGAGATGAGACAATGACAACATGTAACTGCTGCAAGGTTACATACATGTGGAATATGGATGACCAGACGTGGATGTCATATACTCATATGTACTTATGCTATGTAGTTATGTCTATGTGGCTAACTGGCTATGTTTTCTTCTAAAGAATGATTATGTTTGATGTTTGCCAATTGTTGAGTTCAGACGATCATCATTCATCAATGACGAACTTGACACTGAAGGTCTATTAGACTATCACTATCCATTAGAGACCACTACTTATAAATTTGAGTAGTTTTCATAGTAGATTAAATAAATTTGATGGTGTGTTAAAAACAAAATTTAAATGTAATTTATTTTTAAATGACAGTTGGAATTTAAATGAAATTCTCAAATTTTTTATTGATCTTTCTCCTCATTTTCAATTTAAATTTAGAAATTTTGAATTTGTACGAATTTAATAATATTCGTGCACAAATTTTGTAATTTTTGATATTTTCTTATTTTTTTAAAATTCCTAATTTTGAATTTAAATTTGGACCGATTTTGGAAAAAAAAACTGAAATTGGATTTTAAAATATCCGACTAATATTATTCGTATCCATGTTGATTCTGATCCGTATTTGATTTGTATTCGTAACCGATATTATCCTGTATAATTCGTATTCGATTCTGTATTCAACACTATTCGTATTCGATTCTGTATTCGATAAAAAAAACGGATATGGATACGAATAGAACGATATTCGACCGTATCCGATCCGATCACATCCCTGTAGATAGAGATAGAAAATATTTGATTTTATTTTTAATCGGTTGTATTTCTTGTATATCAAGACTCTCTTTCTTCTTTGTTGGGTTCCGTTACCTTGTTTAGCCTATTCCTGTGCCATTGTACAACCAATATATACATGAAGAGCTTGGCACCGTCTTGGGCACGAAGCCTAAAAACCAATCTCTGCTACAACCGACTCTTTGCATCTCCATCACTGCCCCACAGATATGCATAACTCGAAAAGCAATGGTCCACAAGAATGCATTGCTGGAGACACTTCAGCTCATTGCCAACACACACCTCATGGAATCTGATTTCCTTGTGACATGATATCAACAATGGTATCATGTCTGATCTTTCTGTAGCATCATAGCAACAATGGTATCACATCTGATCTCTCTATGACATAGCAGCCACATCACATGATCGTTGCGTGAGTTCTGTTCTTAGCGAGTGTTCTTATATATACTGGAAGTCTGAAACACCCCACAACATGCTGCTAATTTCAGATAACTGATATCATTTCAATGCATAAATAAAAACAATGGTATTATACAGAAGAGGGGCATACATCTCTCGAATGAGAATACAAAAATCAATACAGATCATAAATCCCCCGGATAAGATTAAATATGAAAGGGCGACAGTAATCCCACCCAGAAATTCCCGATAATAAATAACTACAAACTAACACTCAAATACGCTAAATATAAAAATATCTTAAACTTTTGAAGGAAAGGAAACACTGTAGATTCTGTATGACGGAAAGGAAACACTGTGGATTCTGTATGACGAACTAGGTGCTAATTGTCACTGAAGCTCTTTGCTTGGACAAATAGCCATCTTCCTCCTGACTACATAAACTGTATTACCAACAGATTCTCGACAATCTTCAAACTTCCTCAGAATGTGCCACCAGGGAAGATACAACTTAGTAATTTGTATGTAGTTAGATATTGTATGATGTTGCCTAGGTAAGTACGAGAAATACATTTGTAAGTAACACAACAGGCAATAACATAAAAGAAGGTGAAATGATTTCATAATAAGCACCAATCTTCCATTACCTGATAACAACTGCATATACTTGGTGCAATCTTGCCATTGAACCTAATCAGCAATTTTGGTATTCCTATTCCTGCAGGAGCATAAGAAGGGCAATAAGATCATAATTTGGCACACAGGAAATAAAGACAACAGGAGAAACATACCCTTGGAATGAATGAATATCCTTGCGGAAGTTCTCTAGTTCCTCTGGATCGAACATGCCATCCTTAGAATAAGTCATACAGATAAAACAAATTAGTAAAACACTTGCAAGGTACAAAAAGGGAAGTTGTGCAAAGGTGGAAATGTGTGACACACCAGCTGGCTCAAATCTTCTCCCAGTTTTTTGTTTTGAAGAAAACAGTGGATAAAGTAAAGAACATATATACCACATTCATCCCCATTTTGCTGTGGCACCTGCAAAGTTGTTTAAGTACCATGATAAGAAATTCATATCTTAAGCAATGATGTAGAAGCTAAAAATACACTTCAAGATGTTAAACACCATACCTCAGGAAACTCAAGATGGATTTCGTTTTTGAACTGCTCGATCTCTTCCCGCTCTTCGTTTTTCAAAATATCAGCAATGAATCTGGTATACCGGCAAAGAAAAGCTAATAAGACTAGGAGATTTTACGCATAATACAAGGTTGTCATTTATGTGCTATCGAAAGTATAGAACTGTATAATTCAAATAATTTCTGTGAACACAGACTAAGACCTCAGCAGGAAGCGTGCTGAGGCGGCAGCTTAGCCGATGGCAGCAGCAAGCATCCGCTCCATCTATGGATGAATGTGGTGTCCATTGGATCCCATAACCCATCCAATTAATATCCAAGCATCCAAAGCCTATATTGGGCCTAATTTTGGAATGTCCAAGTTCAATAAGATCCAAACCATTAAGGTCTAAAGAGAAACAGATCCAGCAAGTCCATGGACTCGTCAAGTCATTCCCACCTCTACTCTAAGGCTCTAAGTACATGACACCTGCTTGGTTGTTTCAATAATATATTGCAGCATACCAATATAGATAAAAAAGTAAGAACATCTTGTTTTCAACATTTAGAATTGCCTGTAGGTACAACCATACTATAGAAAAATATAGAAATTTTTTTATCAAACAGACCGTTTCTATAATTATTTACCATACTATAGAGAGGGAGGAATATCAGACCTTTTGATGGCTGATTGCAACCTCGTTGGATTTGTCGTTTTAAGTGAATCCAGCAGCAGCATGCGTCGGTTTGCCTCACCGAAGTTGCATAAGACAAGGAGGTTCCAGTGTCCCCTATAGTCAAAAAAGTGGAAATTTGATATATTTTGACAATCATAATTGATTCCACAAGGTAATAATGAGTAACCTACCAACAAACAATAGGCACAAAAACATATTGTCTTGAAAATATTTTCTTAGCCTTTATCCATTTAAGGACATTTGATTTATTATGCCCACTGTTGTACATGTTAAACCATAACGAATCAAAGTATGTGTAAGCACTCTTCTTGTCTTCATCTAGGCGCTTCCAGAGATCCCTATACACAAGGTTATAGCAGCAAATAAGAAGACCAACTAATCAACAAAAAGAAAAAAAATAAGGACAAAAGCAGGACATACTCCAAGTACAATTCAAAAACATCGGTATCCAACTTGTCTTTATTTGTTTTGTCCCTCCTGCTACTTGCAATGCGCTTTGAGCTTCTTTCGGGGGGGAGGGCATCATAAAAGGAGGGCAATACATTTTTGGATCTCTCGGGCATCTTCATTTCCGGCTTTCTAATTGTTCGAGAACGCTTGCTTTTGCACTCTACATGCAGGAAAAAAATAGAAATAACATTAGAACTTAAGATACACACTCATAATCTATTAAACATAAATCTCATGTAACAAAGTAGTTAGTCCTGCTAAAGTTTAGCCAGGAGAAATTTTATGGTGGATAACATAGGTAGTAAATAGTGGTAGTAGAAATCAAATCTAATTATTCATTCCTCAAAGGTATTTTAGGCTTTTCCTATCCATTCATCAGAGGTATTTTAGACTTTTCCAAATTCGTTCACAGTTTTGGATTCATCGAATACCTGATGATCTTCAGAGGCTTCTTATCCATTCATCAGGATCACAGGATGTGTTTTACTGTTGAGGACAAATAATATGATAGAATTTTTTATCCTTTTACCCCTTTCTAAATTTTACTACCAATACTACATGTGGTAGTATAACTAGATCTAAATTGATTTCAACCATTAGATTTAAAGGAATGGATGGCTTATATTGATTTTAATCCACTATAAAAGAGCTCTTAGCCAGACCTCGGACATTCATCATATACTTTGAATATCAAAAGTAGATCCACCATTAATAAATCACATGCATTTAAAGTTCATCCCTCTCCTTTTGTTTTGTTACTCAGTTTAGGAAATCACTATAAAAATCGCATTTACTGGCAAGTTAAAATCAAATAAGATATAGCACTAAGCACTTAGCACAATTAACAATCAGTTACCATGCTTATACCAAGCAATATAAAGAATGCAGTAGTTTATGACTTTAGAGAGTCAAATTTTTTTCTATTTAAAAGAAAATGGCAAAACTCTGGTTCATACATCAAGGGAAATAAATCCTTTCCAGTTTCAAACAAGTAATATCCCTTCCGTAGGTTTCCGCCTTTCTCTCCAAATGTTATCTTTCTTTTTTTTTAATCTTTGCAACCTTCCATTATAAGAATCCTCACCATGCTCTGAAGCGTAAAAAAGACTCATCCAGGCTAAATCACTGTTATATTATGCTGGACACGCCATACATCCAAAGCAAAAAAAAAAAAAAAAAAAAAAACAATGTAATTGATCCTACATGCAGGAACAGAATGGGAAGGCAGTGCAGTAAACAGGTACTGCACTGAAATGGTAATAATCCACTTAGCAATAGCATAATGAGCATATTTATGTGACACTCTTGAAACTAACAGGAAATGAACAATAAATAAACTAATAATATGATCTGCTTTCCCAAGACACAAACGTTTATCCTAGCTACAATCCTAGTTGAATAAATACAAGAAATTAGCAAACTAACAATCCAATCCACTTACAATGAATTAGGATACAAATCCTATAAACCAACACAAAATCCACATATCCAAACCCATAACCTGCAGAAATAACGATATATTTTAGCAGTACATATGTGTTAATAAATTAATACTTTAGCCACCATGCAAGAATATACTAACAAATCTAAACAACCATTAAACTAATAGCCATTTTAATTAACATCCAGAATTAAACCCTTGAAAATAGCAAAGAGCCCAGAAATTCTAACGACATATAATCCTCCAACTCCAACTTTAGAGCATAGTTCGGACTGAAACGCTTAAAAAGCCAAGCAACTAGCGAAGCACAAATCATACAACTTCCCATATATAACTAACCAAATCTTAGAAGCTGCCGAAATAAAAGGAAGAGAATTATGAACAACAACTAAATATTCAAAATGGTGGCAAGTGAGAGATCACACCAGCGCTTAGTGCTTAAATGCTATGTGGCCTTCTCAGCTGCCCTATGTGCAGCTAAACTAGTATAAAAACACACACATTTATGTATACAAGATCTATACTAACTATAGGCGCATATGCATCAAAACAACAACTCAAGGCTCTATGCACTAAAATGTTACCTATGCAAGCACCAGATATCAAAGCAAAATCGAGCCATGCAACATGTAATCAGCATTGTTCGGGAACCGAATCGCCATATCCCAACATGACCAACAATCATAGGCCACCGAAATGGTGCAATGGAGCCAGGGACCTATTCAAAAAGCTTATGCATACACATATGCAGGTTGAGTGGCCTTGATTTAGAGCCAGATATAATCATCCTAAAGATCTAGCCCTCTAAATAAACAAAAGGATTGACAGCAGCACAGGTACGGCTATCAAGAAATCTGAACCGCCATTGAACCTAGAAACCCGCACATTTCGATGAAGCAATCATCTGATCCAAAAAGGGAGCAGTCTCCATTGTCCAACTAACCATCAGAACCAGCACGGAATTAAACTAAATAAAAAAATCTAGCCTTGTAAATAAGCGAAGGATAAACAACAGCACGGTTATGGCTACCAAGAAACCTGAGGCACCAGTCAACCTAGAAACCCTGTTCATTTCCACGAAGCTAACCAAGAATCAGTCATCTAATCCTAACCAACCAAGCAAAGCGCAGCACCAACCATCAAAGAGCTACCACGGAACCAACCAACAAACAATCAAAGCAACCTGAGGCCAATCCCCCCACCACCGCAACAGGCAGATCAAGAAACGCCTCAACAATCACGACTAACAAGCCTAAGAACAGTACAGAAAAGAAATGAGGCCTCGGCTCACCATCGTCGCTGTCGATGTCGATGGCCACCTCCCTGCAGCCGCGGCGGCTCATGGCGGCGGCGAACGGCGAGCAATGGGTTCCAAGGGTTAGGTTCCACGGATTCGGGGGGGATAAATATGCGATCTGGGGGCTCAAATTTGGGAAGTTGGTGTTAGAGAGCGGAAGGGGACGAGAGGGAGGGGGCTTCGGCTGCCGAGCTTCTCCCTCGCTCCCTTTTCTGGAGCAAAGAGAACGTTTCGCTCCTGGGGGACCGGACGAGTGGCGAGGTTTCGACACGTGTACGTCCGTGGTGTTGTTGGGTTAATCGGTTTTGTATGGCGCCTGATGCGAGCCGTTGGATCTGGATCCGAAACGACTTGACAAGTCTCCTCCTGCGGGGCATTCACGTGCTTAACGGGGCTGTAGCGTACGTGGTTGTTCGGCCGGATGAGGGGTAACATTGTGAGGGCCGTGTGGTAAGATGGATCCAAATTAAGATTTCAAAATTTTGAATTTTGGATCTCTTCAGGATCCTAAATCTCGGCCAGATAAAAAATTCAAAATACTACGGTAGCCACTCAAATCTTGATGATTTTGACCGAAATCTGGATGTTTTTTTATCAGATTTTTAATTTCTTTTGGCGGATTTGATTGCATTTAGGGTCAAGATTATTCACAAAAATTTTTGACGTGTTTTGGAATATTTTTTGATAAAAATAAATTTATCGAAATCTCGGATTTCCTGATTGAAAAAAAAAATTTGGTTTTTAGATTTTGTCTGGATTTTGTTTGAAATTTTGAGATCTCGACGAGATTTTGGATTTTGGTCACCCTCAAGATTTCTACCAAAACGAAATTTTAAACCTTGTGGTAAGAAGCTCTATCTACAAAGCGAAAGAAGCAGACATTATTCACAGCCGAGAAAAAGAACCATTATTGCTTATATGTTTTGTTTTGGGACGGCGTCAATTTCAACTTTTTCTCTAAAATCAGAAATTGTTTTAAATGGCTGACTTCTGTAGACGAAAATCAAAAGTCATTAGTCTATTTGTACTACGAGAAACTGAAAACCAAAAGTTGGTTTTCAGTAGCTTCATACGCCTTCGATGAGTTGAACTTTTAACTTTGCCATTAAAGTTGAAGAAAATTACCTCTCCTACCAAGTATAACATCCCAAACTCTACATCTCACCTCATTCACGACCTGCACCTTTACAACTTAAAGTTAGGCTACCCAACTTCTTCAACTCAGCCGTTCAGTCGTGCAACCCTTCAGCAATGCAGCATAGCTGTAAGCTACTTCTCAGAAATGATATAAACATATCAAATAGGGTCCATATATCACCCTTCTAATATAAGTTATATACATTTTGAAGCAAAAGAAATGAGGGTCTAAATGTCAGTGAGACATAGCGTGGTAAATCATGAAATACACATTATTTTTATAGTAAATAATTAATTATTCTTAAGTATATTTATGTATCTTTTAAACTGAGTGGTATGACACCGCGATGGAGAGCGTGATGTGCCCGAGGCCGGAGGCGATGATGCAGGCAGGGGCGTTCGCTCGGCTGCGTCGTCCGGCGGTGGCGGCAACTGCTCTTTGGTCGTTTGCTTTTTGCGTCTCTCCCAGGTCTATCCGTGTGCGTGCACCGTGAGAAGGAAGGTTGCGATTTTTTTATTTAATATTTATTTTAATTTTTTTTCAAAAATAATCAACGGAATTTTTTTTGCTAAAATAGACTCCCTTCGCCCGCATATGGGGCGATTGCCCCATATTGGGGCAATAGAGACCTGCATGAAAAATTGCAATTGCGAAAATGAACACATTAAGGAGTGGATTTGGCAACATTTTTTGCATCCAGGTACCTATCATTCCAATATAGGACGATCGCCTCATATCTGGGCGACGGGAACCTATTTTCGAAAAAAATTCTGTTGATTATTTTTGAGAAAAGATTTAAAATAAATATTAAATAAAAAAAATTCGGAAGGTGGCGGCGTGCAGAGTAGAGTGGTGCAGGTCATGAATTTTTTTAAATAATACATTTTTTAAACTGAATTGCGTTTGTAATACTCGAAAAAAATTGCAAAAAAATGCATGGTCACCAAACAGTACGGCGAATACCCTATTTTCGCCACACGGTTCGGCGACAATACCCTAACCGCCGCAATTAAGCTGCTACACGGGTATCAAGGCTATTTTCGCCAAATGGTGCGGCGAAGACCCTATTTTCGCCAAATGGTATGGCGAAAATAGGTTGTCGCCAAATGGTGCGGCGAAAATTGCTCGGTAAAAAAAACCCCACGCGAGATCGATCGATCGATCTCTCCAGTTGTGACCAAAAAAGCGAGCGTGCATGTGTAGGCCATGAGGAAGAGAAGAGGGAGAGGGAGAAGGAGAGGGAGAGGGAGAGGAGAGGAAGGAGAGGGAGAGGGAGAGGAAGGAGGAGGAGAAGAAGAAGAAGAGGAGGAGGAGAAGAAGAAGCGAGGAGAAGAAGAAGAGGAGGAGGAGAAGAAGAAGCGAGGAGAAGAAGAAGAAGAGGAGGTAACATCGCAACTTTGTTTAATTTCGTATTTTTCAATGTAGAGAGCGATTTAGAGTAGTGTAATTTAGATTAGCGATCTAGAGTAGTGCAATTCAGATTAGCGATCTAGAGTAGCATAATTTAGAGTAGCGATCTAGAGTAGTGCAATTTAGAGTAACGATGTACAGTAGTACAATTTATAGTAGCGATCTAGAGTAGTACAATTTAGAATAGCGATTCTAGTTGTTTAATCTAGAGTAGTGATATTAGTTAGACCCGATTAATTCCGATTAGTCGTTATGCCCAGTTTTTTGACCGTAAGGAAAAAAATGGAATCTTTAGGGCTTCAATCACTAGCTAATCGGCTAATCGGCCGATTTTTCTGAACATTGCATATTAGTAGCAAATAGCCATGTTATACGTGCGCTATATTATTATAATATTATAGTATCGATATCCCGATAGTTAATTAGCATTGTTCAATTTACGGTACAGATTTTACATTTTAGTAGGGATGCAAAAATTTATTTTGTCTATGTCGTCGCTTGATGATGTCAACCAGTGAAATTCAGGGTATATTATGGCGATGGTGAAGTAAAAATTGGGCAGAATGGAGTGGATTTAAGCGGCTTTGCGGTCACCATGGCCGAGCACTTGTCCCCCGATACTGTTAGCATTCGTGATATAAAACTTTGGTTGACCCAATTTTTTTCCCTGAATCCAAGTGTTTATTCTGTTACCATCCAAATCGTATACACGCGTAGCAAGGGTGACCCGGCTGTGTGGGAGTTGAAGACAGTAGATCGAACACAGTTGTGGCAGAAATGGTTAAGGTGGTGCAAGGGATCTAGCCTCGAATGTGTGATGCTGGTGCAAGCTTGCCCTAGGGAAGAGGTGAGTACTCTTTGGTGTGAGCGAGCAAGCGGCACATCGGCTCTGGTGAACAAGTTCAGCCAGCGGTGTCGGTTGAGGCAGCGGCGGGGATGATCACATGGATGCAGCAAAGCGCAGAAGGTCTGGTGATGAAGGGGAGGATATCGATCAACTTGTGGATCAATTGGATTGGGTGGACCGCATGGCGACGAAGAGGAAGCCGAAATGTTGGACCACTGTCGATACCATCGGCGAAGATGACGAACGGGAGGAAGATGATGAAATGCATGATAATCTTGGCTCGGAGGTACCCATCCCCGATGAATGGAACAGGCAGAACAAAGCTGGTATGGAAGCTTTGTGGGGCCATGACTCGCATTGTGAGTATGGTACTGGTGTCATTCGGTTGAATCAAATGTTCCCGAACAATTCTGAATTGAAGTTGGTAGTGAGCTTGTGGGCACTATCGCTGCAAAGAGAGTTTCGGGTTGTCCTGTCTAGCCCAGATAAGTACACAGTGAAGTGCGTAATCGATGGTTATGAATTTCGAGTACATGCCTACAAGCCGAAGTGTGAGACGTATTGGATTGCATCAAGAGTGGACGAGCACACATGCAGACTAGAAAATGTTCTTGTCAAACACCGTAACTTGAATGTGGCTGTAATAGCTAGCATGATGTTTAATGAAATCATTGAGAAGCGGGATATCGAGTGTTCGTATATTCAGAAAGCAATGTTACGAGCATTTAAGTATCAGATAAGCTACTCCATGGCCTGGCATGCGAAGCAGAAAGCATTAGAGAAGAGGTTTGGCACATACGAGGCTTCGTATTGCAACCTACCTCGTGTGCTTGAAGTATTGAAGCAAATCAATCCTGGCACATACACCGCTTTCAAAGAAAGCGAAGCAGATGCAAATGGGATCTGTACATTTCGTCGTGCTTTCTTTTCATTGGGGCCTTGCATTGCGTCATTCAGGTACTGTCGTCCATTGCTTTGTGTTGATGGCACATTTTTGACTGGAAAATACAAGGGGCAGATTCTAACAGCCATTGCAATTGATGCGAACAACCACATACTTCCATTGGCCTTTGCTTTTGTTGAGGGTGAGAATCGGGATAGCTGGCTGTGGTTTTTCAAACATCTGAAGGTGGGGGTAGTTGGTGATCGGCCCAGCATGTGCATCATTCATGATCGTCACAAATGTATCCTCTCGACAATTAAGACTCTACAGGAGGATCGAGATGAACCATTTTCATGGCCTGACTTGCAGAATAGGTGGTGCATGAGACATTTGGGTGCCAATTTCTTTAGGCAGTTCAAAAGCAAGAAACTGATGAACCTGTTTAAGAGGTTATGCAAGCAGAATCATACATGTAAGTTCAACGCGCTATTTACCGAGTTGGATAAGCACACCAGTGCGCATATCGAAGAGATGAAGAAGCAACCACCTACGTCGAACGAATGCCCACCCAAAAGGCTAACACCCCTTGGGGAGCTCGATCCTCCTAATATGAGGAGACGAACGTCAAGGAACATTAAGTGTTTCGCCTTTGGATAGAGGCTGAGCCTCTTGAGAAGTGGGCATTGCTCCATGACACCGGAGACGCCAGGTTAGTATGGTACATTAGAATATCAAAACACCGCTGAACAATTTGGGTTGTTGTTCTAAACTGTTATGCGTTGAACAGGTTTGGCGTGATGACAACAAACATAGCTGAGGTTTACAATTGGGTCATCCTAGGCCTGCGTCCGCTACCACTTGTGGCCATCCTTGAAGGCATGTTGCATGGCATCGTTGCCTACTACCAGAAAAGGCATGCAGAAGCGGTACTTCATGCCTCGACATTGCAAACGCCGTATTGTTCGCGGATGATGACCTACATGGAGGAACGAACCATGAAAGCTCAGCAGCATATGGTGCGTAGCTACGGGGTCACTGAATACCGCTTCGAGGTGACTCTTCGGTGCAAAAGGGGATTGGGAACGGACACAGCGGTTATTACGCACGAGGTTAATCTAGGCCAAGGGGCATCTGGATGGTGTGAATGCACCTGCAATAAGCCAAGACTTCTCCATATTCCTTGCTCACACGTGATGGCTGCTTGTCAGCAAATTGGGATGAACACGTCGCAATACATGTTCCCTTTCTACTTGAAGGATCATGTTGTCCATACCTGGTGGGGTGAGTTTCGTGGTTTTCGTGCACACGGTGATTTCATCGCGATTAACAGAGATGAGCGCGTTTGTTGCCGTATCCAATCTTGCGGAGGTGTGCGGAAGAGCAGTCTAGTCGTCCACAGACTAGGCGCATTCGCAACGACATGGATGAATCTGAAGTGGGTGGCCCTCTTAGGAGGTGTTCTGAGTGCAGCGAGTATGGCCACAAGGCAAACCAGTGCAGGTAGGGTGTAGGATCTGAACGTGGTGGCAGCTATGTATCGAAATATGTAATTATATGCACGTTAAATGTCTTTTATTGTAATATTGACGCGATTGGGTCTTTTATTCATATATGTTGTTTTTCTCACATGTTGTGTACTTTTATTTATGTTCACCCCTTATGTCTTTTATACATATATGTATTGTAATATTGACGCGATTGGATGTTTTTTATTCATATATGTTGTGTCTTTTATTCAAATATGTTGTGTCTTTTATTCAAATATGTTGTGTTTCTCACTTGTTGTGTACTTTTATTTATGTTCAACCTTCATGTCTTTTATTCATAAACGTTGTGTACTTTTATTCATATATGTCGTGTTTGCCATACGTTGTACAGTATGATTTATATTGAAACATTTCTATGTGCAGGGATGGAGCAGGTCGACTCACTCCTGGACCCTGTGTTGGATGCGCGGCACCGTGCGCACGTCCACACGACACAGGGGAATGACAAGTTGGCCTTACTGTGAATTCGTGTGCCTAATAAGGCATGGTGCGTTGACCCTCGCTTCCACACCAGGTTAGTTGCAGTACTTGTACATGTTACATTTTTCGTATAATTAGTGTTCATTACATTCAATTTATTCAACTCTGTTGTTCATCGTTAAGCTGGCACGTGCCGGGCTCCTTCCGCTAGTCCGCATGGTGGAGGGTTCAGCTGCTGACCCCGGTGAGCACGACCCGCAGGCCGAGGGTGATGACGCGGCCCGATCAGCGGTGTTTCCGTTCGACCGACTCGCTAAGCGTGTTTGGTCGACCCCGGAGGCCGGAGGCATACTTTTCACGCCTTCCGGGGAGGTGGCGGTGACAACGCGGGGCGTCGCCATGCTCACTGGATTGCCGATCGCCGGGGCACCGATCGGACCCTCGGTGACTCCTGCTGGGTGGGACGCGGACTTGCAGGCGCGCTTCGCCGGGGTTGCGGAGGACGACCCACATCTACCGATAGGCGCAAAGCACGGACCATCGAGGAGGTGGTTGTCGTAGTTCGAGGTTAATGATTGTACATATTACTATGTTACTCCAGCTTTGCATAGCATTAACGTGATATCACACTCTTTCAATTGTCGCGAGTGCGGCGGATGGCGGCCCGACCCACAAACTACCAGGTTGCTAGGCACCTTGCGGCCTATCCGCCTTGGTTGTTCGGCTGGGTGATGTTCACGTCGAGTCACGGCGACACCGTGGGCGCTGCGTTGGATAGCCTACGCCGCGGGCTGTGCGGACTCGGAGCCTGACGGCGTACGCCAGTATCCTGGGGTTCGGCGGTTCTTGCTTCCACGTACCGCGCCCTTTGCGGCAGCGTGTGTGAAGAAAGCGGGAACCCCAATCTTACCGAGATGCTGCTGCTTCTTGACTTTGGTCATTCGGCGCTTCTCAGTGGGTCGACCCCACGTCGACCCACGACACTACACCCCGACATGTACGGCGGTGATGCTACTGGACCGACCGACGATGGGCTCGCTCTGGACCAGGCGATGGGTACATGTTCTTACTCATTAATGGAATTGTAATTTCAATGCCATGTGCTTACAGTTATTTCTACTCTTGCAACCACAGTGGGCAAGGTGCGATGCGTCGCGGCGTACCTCTCCTTCACGGAGGCCTTCGACCACCCGAGGGAGGGGCGAGTCGTCTGGGACCCTTACGACGACGAGCGTGTAGGAGAGAGAGGCTGTGGTGGGCATTTCTTTGGCGTACTCTGAGGACCAGGCTTCTTGGATGACGAGGAGGCTTCGTCTTCGACGTCTTCATAGAGGACTACGCGCGCACCGAGTCCTCGAGCGATTCGACTACGCCCGGGTGGTCCACTGTTCCTTTGGGGAACGCGTCGGCCGAAAGTGCACTCGTGAGTTACTCGCCACTACATGTATGCTAAGTGCTTACGATATATTTGTAATAATGAGGTCTTTTATGCAGGTACTCCACCCAGGGACCCAAGAAGTCTATGGTGACCTTGCCGCAGAGGATGGCGCCGTGGCTTGCGCTGTGGGAGGGGGCGCTGGAGGACGTTGTCGAGGAGGTCGCGCCCTACGACTCCTCCTCCTACCAGGAGTACTTGTCCTGGTACGTGCCCCGGACTCGTACTCGTCTCCTACGCGAGGAGCAGCCGGCCCAGATGTTTGCTCCTAGCATCGCAGACTTGTACTCGAGCCACGCAGGAGTGGCACTGCACCAGATGGTAAGTCTCGTTGTGTTTTTACTCATTAATGCAATTGTAATTTCAATGCTATGTCGTTATGTTTATCGTTTGTTTGTACATGATAGGTGGATGAGGCGAGGGACTTGCACCAGCATGCCACTGACTTTCTGTCTAAGCTGCAGCAGGGGACCATTTTCACACCGGACCAGCTATCAGAGGCCATGAGGCGTGTGGAGCTGCAGTCCCGATGGATCGTGGAGATTGGTGCTGCTTGGCAGGCCCCAGCCCTGACTGTTTCGGCTGGCACCTCGTCCAGGCCGCCACCCGGGCTTAGCTCCTCGACACCACCTTCTCGACCACCACTACAGCCAGGGTCCAGCTTCCACACCCAGGTGCCTCGGCTCGAGCACGGCCAGGAGGATCCGGTTAGCGGCGCCCGACGCGGGCCTACCATGGTCCCCACACCGGTGGCCGATAAAAATTGATTGATCTCGTTTGAATCTAATCTTCTCACTATAATTAAATGTTAATGTATGCATCTTGTAGGCCTCCTAGGACATGCCTCTACGCCGGACACCCGATCGAGGCACGGCGTCACGACTCTGGACCGTCGATTCTTCGCGAGGGCTCGATTCACGCGCGGCATCCTCGACCACGCGATACACGCCGCCTCCTCCAGCCACGCAGATCACACAGCCTCCTCCAGACACGTTGCCTCCCCGCGTGCGTCGCTCGGCGGTTCGGTACAGCCCTTCGGACTACGGCCAGGCGGGACCGTCGCGGGTGCTTCGCCCACGACCTCTCGACGATGCACCCCCTTCGACGCGTCGGCAAAGGAGAGTTCGTGCTAGGGGTCAGGGTCAAGATCCACCACTGGGGGGTGATCAGGATTAGGATGTGCGTTATTTTTGGGTACTTTCTCCTATTATGTTTTACCATCTATTTTGTGTACTTTCTCATATACGTGGTCTATTATATATTTTACATCGACTTTAGTCATATCAACCTCGTGTCATTATTGCTTTTTAGCTTTTGTCATATCAACTTTTCCGACCTTTGTCATTTTAGTTTGCATAATCTTGCCAAAAGCCGACTATGGCGTAGATTCCTGTCTAAAGTGTGGGCATAGCCAGGCTCATGTCATCGGAAGGCTGCAGAAGCATCCGATGCTCGCGATTTGAACTACTCAAGTCATGAGACTCTCCTTTGGCTGCCCCTTCGCCAACTCTTTATATACCCACCGAGGAGGGATATGTGCATCACTGCTGCTAGAACTTCAATAAACTTTAGTCTGTTTTCCCCACACACGTGATGAGCCACGATGTCGTTCTACCGTCGCCTCTTGACAGCGAAGGCTAACCCCCAATACCGGATGAGAGCGGCGTTGGCGCTTGATTCTCTGGAGCCGCCACGCCCGAAATGTGGCCTGCAACTGGTAGCGAAGGTTACCTGATCCTACGCCTTGACGGAGATCTGGGCGCCGCGCTCACTCTTGTTGTGCGCGGCCGGGGTAAACCAAATGATGTCCATACAAATTAGGGTAACACTACCATTTCATGCATCGTTATTTGATTTTTAGGACAAGGACCGTTGTTGCTTTTCCAATGGATCGGCCAGGTAGACGTGACTTCTGAATTTCTCTACAACTGCCACGATGCCTACCCCACTTCTCCTGAGAACTTCACACGGTGGGAGAAGCCGTCGGGATATGTCCCCTACCTAGATCGACCGGAGTTAAGGGCCAGTGGGCAAGGGACCAACCAATCGGTAATTTTCATGTGCCTCATGTTTCAGCCACAAAGTACCCATTCTAAACCAGTTCATCGCATACAGGACTTCAAAAAGAAGCTTGCAAAATGGCTCAAGTCAAGGCAAGAAAATCCTCCTCAGGGGCCACCCCAAAGCCTGGCCCTGTGCGACCCACGGCCTCCGTGCAAAGTGATGGTTGATACTGGCAAGACGAGGATCTAGAGGACAAAAGATTCTCTGGTACCCTTTGTCCGAGGATGCATGGTCTCGGTACTTCAAGCTGGGTGGACAGGAGGCGTACCACCCACATCTCAAACTTCCCGTATTTGATAATCGGGAGAGCAACCCTCGCCGTGGTGCTACTACCTCCCAGAAAAGCCGGACCCCGAGTACGCATACGGTATTCTTCAACCACCACAGCGGGCATACTGCATTGACTGCAGGGCACGTTTTCGGTTGTACAACAAGAAGCCCAACACACACCTCTTGGACCATATAGTGGAGTGCGAGCCGAAACAGAGGAGGCGTCTCGGCAAGTCTCCGGAAGGGCAAGAGGGTTCGTCCTCTCGAATGGTACGGGATAAGGGGAAGCAGCCGGCCGAGGTCCGCAGTACGCAACAAATCCTTGATGCATTACAAAGGCCACCCGGGAACCCCGATGGTATTAACATAGGGGCCGCCGGAAATCGGGATGGCATGCCCATATGGGAGGGCAGGACTCCACAGAATGCACACAAACAAGTTACTTCTTACACCCCAGAGACGTATGGCATAGGCTACCCATCGTCAAAGAAATGGGAGCACTGCGCATGCCCATGGAGCTCTTTCATAAGAGAGATTGAGCGGTGTCCGAGAACAAATTGCACAAGATTGACAGGTGATGTAATATGTAGAAAATGTATGGCATCATTCCCACTCTACGAACATAGGCGGAACGATCACTTGTTCCACCATTATAATCAGTGTTATTGGCACTTCTCCTAGCAATGTCGTCACTGTTGTAATATCTGTTGTATCTGCCGTACTAAGGTTGAGTTTGCGTACTAAGGTTCTTTATTTGCATCTACATGCTTTTGTTATTGTCCTTTTGGGTACCTTCTCATATTATGTTTTACCATCTATTTATATCAGTGAAACAAAGGCGTAGATGAAATATTTTTCCATAATATGGTACTCCATGTATCAAAGAGCAAATCATGCGGTATTCGTCTTGAAAAAATACATTCAAACGTGACATTTTACAGGCTGCCGAAAAGGCTTAAAAGTTATCGTTGACAATAGTACTTAGGGTTATTGTGGCGGTATATTTTTGTAGGGAACAAAGGCGTAGATGAAATATTTTTCCATAATATGGTACTCCATGTATCAAAGAGCAAATCTGCGGTATTCGTGCCGAAAAAAACATTCAAACGTGACATTTTACAGGCTGCCGAAAAGGCTTAAAAGTTATCGTTGACAATAGTACTTAGGGTTATTGTGGCGGTATATTTTTGTAGGGAACAAAGGTGTATATGGAATATTTTTCCATAATATGGTACTCCATGTATCAAAGAGCAAATCTGCGGTATTCGTGCCGAAAAAAACATTCAAACGTGACATTTTACAGGCTGCCGAAAAGGCTTAAAAGTTATCGTTGACAATAGTACTTAGGGTTATTGTGGCGGTATATTTTTGTAGGGAACAAAGGCGTAGATGAAATATTTTTCCATAATATGGTACTCCATGTATCAAAGAGCAAATCTGCGGTATTCGTCTTGAAAAATACATTCAAGCGTGACATTTACAAATTTTGAAAAGGCTTAAAATTTATCGTTGACAATAGTACTTAGGGTTATTGTGGCGGTATATTTTTGTAGGGAACAAAGGCGTAGATGAAATATTTTTTCATAATATGGTACTCCATGTATCAAAGAGCAAATCTGCGATATTCGTGCCGAAAAAACATTCAAACGTGACATTTTACAGGTTGCCGAAAAGGCTTAAAAGTTATCGTTGACAATAGTACTTAGGGTTATTGTGGCGGTATATTTTTGTAGGGAACAAAGGTGTAGATGAAATATTTTTCCATAATATGGTACTCCATGTATCAAAGAGCAAATCTGCGGTATTCGTGCTGAAAAAAACATTCAAACGTGACATTTTACAGGCTGCCGAAAAGGCTTAAAAGTTATCGTTGACAATAGTACTTACGGTTATTGTGGCGGTACATTTTGTAGGAAACAAAGGCGTATATGGAATAGTTTTCCATAATATGGTACTCCATGTATCAAAGAGCAAATCTGCGGTATTCGGGCAAAAATAATATTCATCCTGCCGAAAGTGCTTCAGTATTTCATGCATTTCAAATTTCTTAAGGTTAAATAGGGTATTCAACTCAATTGATTCCTATATATTTTTGCACAAATGGAACATCCAACACCATATGAATATGGTATAATTATTTTATAATTTTTGGAGCCATGTTTTATATAGCTGCTGTATAATTTGTATATTTTCGCCATATGGTACGGCGAATACCTATTTTCGCCATATGGCTTGGCGAATACCCTATTTTCGCCCTATGGTACGGCGAATACCTATTTTCGCCGAACCGTGTGGTGAACAACCTATTTTCGCCACACGGTACGGCGAAAATACCCTAGCCCATGGTTAACTGGAATTAATTGTGCAATTAGCCTATTTTCGCCGAACCGTTTGGCGAAAATAGGGTGTTCGCCGCACGGTTCGGCGAAAATAGGGTATTCGCCGTACCATTTGGCGACCTAGTATTATTTTTGCAATTTTTTTTCCGAGTATTAAAAACGCAATTCAGTTTAAAAAAAGTATTATTAAAAAAAAAATTCTGCAGGTCATGGTCGGGTGTTAGCAAGGGGTTGATGGGCTGGCGGCTGGCCTAGCACGTGGCTGTGGTGCTATGTTTGCAAGGGAAGGCCCAAACAGCCATAAAGTCTCTCTCTCTCTCTCTCTTTTTTATTTCTATTGGTGTTATATTTATATTCAAGATTCAACATAGGCCCTGTTTGTTTGCCCTATGGATTATATAATCCAGCTTATATAAGTTACTGTGGAAAACAAACAGCATAGATTATAATCTAGATTATATAATCCATAGCAGGAGATTATAATAATCTATAAGCAGCCATTAGGGTGCTTATCTAATCATAATCCAGCTTATTTTATTACTACAATCACAAATACCCTGTAAACTTCGGGTATTTTACCCACCATTGCCATTACTACATGCCTCTTCCCAGGTTCAACACGAAACGTTTTTTCCCTAACCAGCCACCACATCGCGTTGCCTCCATTGTCCTGCACCCCACGCGCACCACATGGATCCGGAGATGGAGGGCGAAGTCGGCGCGGCGGAGATGGGAGGCGGCGGACCCGGCGCGGCGGTGAAGGGAGGCGGCGGACCTGCCCAGCGGAGATGGAGGCGGCGGCCTGGGCGTCCTGCGCGGCGGAGATCGAAGGCAACGGACTTTGCGCGTGAATATTGAGGCGGCGTCCCTGGCGGCAGCGCAATCCGTCGGCAAGAAGCGGCAGCGCGAGGAGCGGCCGCCGACCATGGAGTCGGAGGGCTGCGCCATGAAGCGGCGGCCTTCAGACAGCGGCATGGGAGCGGTGGCGCAGGCGGAATCGGGGCGACGGGGAGGCGGGTCGGCATTGGCCCGGCGGCATGGGAGGTGGGCGGGGCGACGGCATGGGAGCGGCCTCGCTCGGGCGCGGCCTGGGAGGACCCTCTGGTCGCTCGGGTGCCTCTGCAAGCGGCACAGCGTCGCAGGCACCAAAGGGCGAGGGGCGAGCGAGGTCTGCTCGGAGTTCCATACAAGGCCCCACGATCTAACCCGGCAATTGATGTTGATGCTTGTGGATGTTGGTGTCGATCGCGAGTCGATGACGTCTGGAGCCCTCTGGAGTTCTTGGAGGAAACTTGGTGAGTTATATTCATCTCATATATGAATCGCTTTCTGATGGTATGAATTGTTTGGTATGAATTGATTGGTATGAATTGTTTGGGATTAATTGATTGGTATGAATTGTTTGGTATGAATTGTTTGGTATCCGGATATTAGCTGTCAAGATAGGGAGTAGTTTTCATATGAAATTTGTATTCTGAGAGATACCAAACACCGGGCAATTTATGAAATTACTCGATATTGTTCTCTGTCTTTGTGCTATGATATTGTCCTCTGTGATATTGTTCTCTGTCGCTAATAGCAAATAGGTGATATTGTTCTCTGTCACACATCACAGAAGCACATCCCAACTGAAACTCCAAAGGGTATGTACAGCTTGATGACACTGAAACTCCATGGTTACTGATTCATTATTCACTGCGTTAGTGTTCCAATCAAATATGACACTGAAATTATCCCTACATTGTTGGTCTGAGCATTGAGATGTCATGCAAAATAGGCAATTGAGTTGTTTGAAAATAGGCAAAATATACTATATACAATAGGAATCAACTGGCTGCATTCTCAAATTGTTCCGGTTGTAGACAATTGAAGCAGTTTCAGCTCTGACTAGTGGCTAGTATTACCAAACACACATTGTTTGAGAACTCCATCATACAATGTTTGAGAACTCGAATGATGTGGCTACCTGTTGAAATGCAAAATAATCAGATTTCCTTGACAAGGAGAATATGTTGATCCAGCAGTAACAACTCAATTCATGGAATTGCATTTGAAATTGCACTGTTGGTTTCAAGTATTACAGCGACGATCTAATTGGAACATCTAATATGATTATAGTCTAAAGATTATGTTGTTTTTTATGCTCTTCCTATCATCCTTTTGTGTTTTACTACTTTATCACAAATGTTTAGTTTGAACATTGAAGAGGTGTCATACCTGACAGTACTACACCTTTTCAAGTTATCGCCTTTGAAAAAATTATATTAGACGATGTAGTGTTGCGTTTGGTGGAGGAAGGTTCTTATTTGCCAGATAATAAGCGGTTGCTTTGAGAAGTTCTCTATATTTTTCGTTTCAACTAGCGAATGTTTTATTGTTGTAAACTTGCGTTCGTATTAGTACCTTCTCCATTTTTTCACATCCTTTGTAAAGTAAAAAAAAAAGATATGAGACCTTTTTCTCTCTAAAGCAGATTGTTTATACTATATATGTTCAGCATTTTTTTAGATCAACCTATACAAATCTCGGCAACAACTTGTAAACAAGACACGATCCGAGAAGGAAAGCTACTAGAGCTTACCAACAAGTAAACATACGATTGGTCTTCAAACATAAGTGCTAGAGGATAACAAACCCAAATGAACTACTTGCCTAGCTAGGTGTTGGATTCGTCACAACTAGATTTGCAGATTCTGTTGAACCTCTAGCAGCTAGAGTTCTAATGTTAGCACAAGAGACTGTTTCTAGACATGGTTCTTCAAGTCCGGCTTTGATCTCATCTATCACTTTGATGCATCGCACCCCTCAATTTTTAACTTTGTGAGCAAGACCTTTTTTATCTATAGCCTTGAATATACCACAAGCTGATCTAGACTACGAATGGTTGAAGCTGAAAGCATGGTTCCGTTGCCAAGAAAATGCAATTTTCAGAAGCGTCTTTGGTGAGCGAAAATGAATGGTTTCGAGTTTTTGTTGTTTTTTATGCATGATCTTCGTATCATCCTTTTGTAGCAGATGTTATTGTTGACAACATTTACGCCTTTTTCTTATTCACTCTCACTGTTTAATTTATCATGCATTTAATATATCATGTACATCAGTTTAAATATGTGTATATATGTCTGTATATCGGCCAAATAGAAGGAGAGTTTTGCCAAGGCAGAATGGTCATCTTCGAACACCACAGCATTTTGTGAGATTTGTGTTGAGGAGGTTCGTGCTGGGAATAGGGCTAATGGAGTTATGAGCATCCGAGGATACAAAAACATAGCTGCTAAGTATTTGCAAAGGGCGAGTCTTAGTCACTCAAAAACACAATTGAAGAACAAGTGGGATTTCTTTGAAGGGGTTGTCTGACTTACGGCTAAGCATTAACAAAGACTTAACTGGTCTTGGATGGAATCCAACTTTAGGAACTGTGGATGCAAGTGATGAGCAATGGAAACGTATGACCAAGGTATCATACAGTTTGTGTACTATGTATTCCGAATATTGTGTATGTGCTGTATGTAAGATTTACCGTTTTTTCAATTTTTTCCAGGGACACCCTGAATGGAAGAAGTTAAGGACAGGGCCACCAGAGAATGAAGATTTGATGCAGCAGATGTTTGAGAATATTGCGGTGGATGGCTCTGCTTCTTGTGTTCCAGGTGAAATGCATGGAGATCCTAGTGGAATAGGGGGCGGTGATGATGCTTTTGTGGATGGATTCGAGGCCGCTTTTGGAGAAGATATTGGTGATCCAAAAGAATCACCTGCTGGTAATTCGACCAATTTGAAGGGATCCTCTTCATTGAAGAGAGGAAGTCCTGTTGCAATTTATAGCCCAATGAAGAAAACCAAAAATCCCATGGTTAAGGTTATGAAAAATATACATGCAACCTTGGACTTGAACTGTAACATTGCTAATCAGGTGATGAGAGGTGACATGATGTTCAGCTCAATTAAGGAATGCATGGACTTGGTAGTCGAATGTGGAGCGAAAGATGGATCAGCTGAACATTTCATGGCAGGACAACTTTTTGTCAAAGCTGAACAACGTGGTGTATTCAAGACATTTACTACCAAAGAAGGAAGGCTTCTTTGGCTGAAGAAGGTATGCGCCAAGGAAGGGTTGATGTAGAAGTTATATTTGGCATTGTTGCATGAATCGTTGTCTTTGTCATGTTGGCATAAAACTTTTTTGTGTCGTTAAGTTTCCAAGAACTATGTTACAATGATGGTTACATTATATATGGATTGGTTTGCATAAACTATGTTACAATGATGGTTACATTATATATGGATTGGTAGACTACGAATTTGTATCTACGGATCATTTTGCCTGATTGTATACGTTGTATGTTTGTAGATGGATATCAATGGGAATGAGGAGGATGAGGACGAAGCTATTGTTCTTGCACGCAATCGAGTTGACATGATGAGAAATTTTGGAGCCGTGATATCTGCTTGTGGTATGTATTATGCTGAAACTTATTTGAACAAGTCAAGGAGAATACAACCTATTTTATCAGGATATGAATGGGTTATGAGAACACTTAGCGTTCCACAAGATTGTTATGACATGTTCAGGATGAGTAGACCGCTGATTGAGAGGTTACATGATTTGTTGGTCATATACTATGGTTTGAAGTCAAGTAGTAATATGGACTCTATGGAGGCATTGTGTATGTTTCTATGGACGATCGGTTCGCCCCAATCTTTTGTTCAAGTGAAGAACCGATTTGGGAGGTCAAAAGAAACAATTAGTAGGAAATTCAGTGAAGTGTTGCATAGTGTATACCTCCTATCAGAAGCTTTTGTGAAACCTAGAGATCCACAATTCTCAACAATCCACCCTAGACTTCTAGGGGCACGGTTCGAGCCTCATTTCAACAATTGCATTGGTGCAATAGATGGTACTCATATACCGGTGGTTGTGCCATCCACAAAAATAGTCCAACATGTGGGTCGCCATGGATTTCCAACTCAGAATGTGTTAGCCATATGTGACTTTGATATGAGATTCACTTTTGTTGTTGCTGGATGGCCTGGATCGGTACATGACATGAGGGTTTTCAATGCTGCTTTATTAAAATACGATGATAAATTCCCACATCCTCCACCAGGTATAATCAGATTTGCATTGTCTTCAATTTTTTAACAATAATTAAGCTGTCTTATGTTTTGTACTAAATGTGTAGGGAAGTTTTATCTTGTTGACTCGGGTTATCCGAACCGACCGGGATATCTAGCACCATACAAAGGGACCAAGTACCATTTATCGGAGTTTCGAGCGGGTCCTCGTCCAAGTGGCAAGAAGGAGATATTCAACCACTTACATTCATCTCTTCGAAATGTGATCGAGCGCTCTTTTGGTGTTTTAAAGATGAAGTGGAGAATTTTGTTGCATCTGCCAAGCTATCCAATGCTTAAACAATCTAAAATAATACATGCATGCATGGCTCTTCATAACTTTATTAGAGATAGTAAGTTGGCAGATGAGGAGTTTGATCGGTGTGATGAAGATGAAAACTATATGCCTATGCCCGCATCACAAGGAGTGCAAGTCAATTGGGAGGCGAGGAAGGTGCCATGAATGACTTAGTGATAATCACACTCTTGCTTTATTTGCTAGAAATTTATAATTTTATTATGAGACTGTGTTTTTATTATGAGAATGTGTTTATATGGATCAAATATGGTCCAGTTATTTTATTATGAGACTTTGTTTATATGGATCAAATTTGATTAATGAGCACTTTGAAAAAAGACGTATTGCTAAATTTATTTTATGCATGCATGGATGATGACAAACATGCTCGATGAAAAATAGAACGACGAGGAAAAATACGATGCAAAAAAAGAATGACATGACAAAATTGATGAAAAAAACGACGGAAAAAGAATGGTGAAAAAAAAAATAACGGGCGACACATATCCCAGACGACTGTGGAGGATGTGTGCAAGGCACATGGCATCCTCTCAAAATTGGCCCAAAATAGTCAAGGGTACTAATGTCTTTCACCATCTCAAGCTAATAATCCAATTCACTAATAATCCAGGAAAACAAACAACCCACCAGCTTATCTGAAGGTAGCTAATATAATCCAGCTTATATAATCCAGCACCAATAAGCTGGATTATATAAGCTGGAGAGGGAAACAAACAGGGCCATAGATAATACCCTTCAAGTCCGGAACGTAACACAAGAATGCTCCGTTAAGGGAACATTACATTTCAAACAATAAATTGGGAGGGAACATGTTGATATATAAATAGTGAGATAAAAAAAAACCAACCACATCTAACTTCCACCATTTTAAACCAGCGTAGGGTGGAAATTGGGAGGGAACTGCTCTTTAAAGAAATGTGAATGCATCTCAGCCCTTCATCAAGATTTATCCTTCGATGACTTGCAAACTAGAAACTTCCTCACAACTTCCCATCTCTCTTGTCAAACAGGAGATTGGGATCAAAAGGCAAACTCCCATGCCTAATCCCTCTACAAACTCCCTCCTCTAAACTTCCATTCCCCTTCCATCGGTTGCCGAACATACCGTTAGGGTTCATGTACCGAGAAAGAAGAAGAAAAAATTATCTGAAAAACGAGAAAGAAGAAGAAAATGTTTTCCCTAACAAAAGGAGATAAATGTTGCGTGCATGCTGGCCATATCTATGCTTCTCGAAGTTTGATTCGAGTGGATCCTTAGAATGTTTATAATTTCGTCACGTACATAAGAGAACAGTGCTCAGTTAGTTAAAAAAAAAGGGTGAGATTATGTTCTTTGCCATTTGAACAGTGTCTTGTGAAGGGTAACCCGCCTCATACAAAGCTCTGAGTTGTTCCAGAATCCACACCGGTCAACATTTTCTAGCTGACCGTAAATACACATGCTATCTACATTATACATTTATTCCTTCAAGATCTGTGCTATTCTGTCTTTTTTTTATGTCCCATCCAGTACACATCCCAAAGTAGAAAAGAATGGCATAGATAACATGTGTATCTACACGTGTATATATGAGATTTTTCATATATATATATATATATGATAACGGAATGGGACACCATGGTGCCTGGGCACCATGATTTTAAATGCGTTAATTCAAGTCAAATTCGGATATATTTTTCATAACTTTCAGTTTTAGAGTATATACCCATCTATAAGAATTCAAATGAAACACATACCTTTAAAAAAATATACTCAAATTTGAAGATTTGAATGAATTTAGATTACATACTTTGGTGATTTATATGTATGATCAACACATACCTACAATCAAACTATCATCAAAAAAGGAAACTTTAATTTGAATTTCAGTTCAAATTTATTTGAACTAGTTAGTGTAGTGGCTCAGTTACAGAGTCCAGCCCATCATATCCCGAGCCATCGGGTGAATGAAGCACGGCCCATGTTTTATCCGAAGCAGAGTTGAGCAAACGAAGCATTGCTTCGCCCGAACCTACGACGGAGCCAGCGAGAATAGCGGCAAAGGCAAATGAGGAGCACACCCTCTTAATCCACGAAGACACGCTGACAACACCATTAAATAAATCGACACCTGCAAAAAAGAAAAAGAAACGACAAGATCCTCGCCGAGGCAGGTCGGGAAGAGTAAAATGGGGCCTTACGAAGGCGGTTCCTTCATGTTCCCCTCCTATAAAAAGAGAAGAAAGAGCCCACGAAAAACACTCACCCCTGTGGTCATAACCACAACAGTTAGTAAACTAGTTGAACTCAACATCCTAAAATTTTTAAAAAAATTCGCATACAAATACTTATGAAAAATACCTGTTTTGGATCATGGTGCCCAGGCACCTTGGTGTCCTAGGTAATTGTACTATATATATATATATATATATATATATTGTCCGTGTGAATTTCGATTACTAGGTTCATAGCGAAATTATTGATGCCAAAAACGTAACAAAGGGTTTGATCGACAATTAATACGTGCAAACATCGGGTTTAATTTTGGGTGCGGGCGTGCCAGCCGATTTGATTCTGCAATCGGCAAGAGGATAGTATGTAATTTAATCAGCCATTAAGCTGATTCAATATTTCAAAAATGATTTAGTCCGATCAGCTTGTTCAAGCCGATTTAGACAAAAAGTAAGTGATAAATCTAATCAACCTGATTGAGTTGATTAGATAGGGGTAAAGGCCCTTTTTTTCGAAGAAGGCGATGCACAATAAAATCGAAGAAAAAGCGAACTTAGGTTGGTGTAAGTCGACGAAATCAATAATCGGTAATACGCAACTTTATTGATCAAGCAAATTACAGAAGCAAGATTACAAAGCTAAAAACTACTTCTTGTCGACGAAAAGTAAAGTAAAAAGTTGAGCGAGTAGTTTGATTGATCGATTGTCCCTTTTTTCGATGTCGCATATAACCTTTTATAGTATCTGATCCAACCTTGTTCTCCTTGGACTCTTCATGTAACTATCCGTATCGACTTCAGCTTTCTCCATGACACTTTTCTTTTATCGTTAACATCGGTTACAACCTGATAAATTTGTATCGACTTATGACTTTCCAAACCTGATATTCTCCTTAATCAACTAATCATGCCAAAAATGATTTTTACTAAATCGGCTATACACTAGATTCTGGTGTCAACAGAAATGTACTGTGGTAACTCCAGTTTAGGCTCCCCGTAAACTGTGGGATTTCCCCCCGATTCATATGAAAACTGAATTACAGTGAAATTCTAGGTAGGGATGGCAGTTTTACTTATTGGTTTGGGTACCCACGGGTACCCAACCCGATAAGAGTAGACACAAGTAGTACTTCAGACCCACGAGTTTTTGGGTTTGGGTACCCGATAAAGTTATAGGATGGGTATGGATCTCAATTTGTACCCATGAGTACCTAATGGGTATCTTATGAGTGGGACCATTTTTTATTATATATATTGAAAAAACCCTAATGCCTTGTGCCTCAACTCCTCCGTAATTCCCCATTCCCCAAAAATCTGAATCCCAGATCTAGGTGATCCTCCATTCCTCCAGTTGACCACCCCGGCCACAATCCCTCGTTCCCGTATTCTCCAGCCCGGCCAACCGGAGACCGCCATCGGCCATCGCCTCCTCCTCCCAGGTCCCTCCGTCTTCCTCCTGCTTGGCTGACCGCCACCACCGTCCATCTCCCTCGGTGCCATCGCCTCCATCTCCAGCCTGATCGACTACCACCTCCTCCAGCCTCCGTCTCTAGCCACCGCCTCTATCTCCAGTCCAGCCTCGGCCACTGCCTCCGTCTCCCTCGGCACCATCTCCTCTATCTTCAGCCCAGTCGACCAACACTCCTCGGCCTCATGGTCCACAGGCAGATCTAGTATTGTCGGGACCTGAATGTGCAAATCCGGACCCTCTATGTATTCAGCACTAGTCCAGGATCACGCTAGTGCACACAGTCTCAACATCGGTAAATACCACAATCATATTCAACGAAATAGTAAAGTACTTTATTCAAAGGAAATATAATTGGTTGCTCGACCTTATGGTCAAGTTACAAAAGTACGCCTCGCAGGGCAAAATCTTAAATAAATAAACTTGCAGCGGAAAGATAATTAAACTCGTGGCGCCAACCAATATGCTACAGGCAACTGACTTGGCTCGCTCCCTAGTTCGTCGGCTCCTCTTGGAACTCCTCCAATGCTGGCGTTGACTCCTCTTCAACTGATGTTTGTGTTGTGGCAAGGGTGAGTACTTAAAGCACTCAGCAAGTCATGCACAGAATACAAGTCTAATATTCTATATGCATGGCTTATTACAAAGGATAGGCTAAGAGGTTTATTTGCAGTAAAGCAACATTCATAAATAACAATAGTAGATTGAAAGCAGTAAAACAGTAATAGCAATAATAACTTTCATAATCAATTCCTCAAGTAAAGCATTTATCATCCTTAACCAGTTTCATCATTTCCACACCAAGTAACCAAAGTTATTTTTACGAAAGCCTAACCCTTGACTGTAATCCCCGAGCAATGTCCAATACCGTGGACTCGGCTATTCGAATAGGTTGTAAACTATGCAGAAGTTATACACTTTACCTACAAGATACAATCAAATACCACCAAGGCGAGTGACCATAACAAAGCCTTTCCAAAGCTACTTCTAGACCCGGTACTGCCCGCTAAGGTTTCAACACTAAAGGGACTGGTTACCACAATCAGGGGCCCCTCTTGCGCCCTGTGAGCTTTCACCCGTACACCCAAAACCCACACCACCATGACAGTACCAAAATCTAGACATCACAATTTAATCAGCTAGGTCTGTCCCATTCCAGACTTCTGGTTGTATGTGAGACTCAATTCAAATTCTTGCAAGGTTAAGTCCTTAGGGTGACCAAGGCAAGACTACTCAAAGAGTTCACAAGCATCCAAAATCATCAAAAACCAAATACGACCTCCAATGTGCCACTCTTGGCCCACCAGAAACAATTTTGCCACTTGCCTTAATCTAAATCATTTTATCACCCCGTTGATTACCATGCACCACGTGCCATCAACATCATCAATAACATATGTCGCAATTCCAAAAACATGTTCCATCTCTCATTAAGTCAAGATTAATTTCTGACATTCAAAATTATATCAATAACACGATTGCATGGCTAACCTGGCTAATCACGATCTAATTAACCGATTTTTTTTTGAAAATAATCAAATTTTATTCGTATATTGCAACAATACACTAGGATTAATTTTTTTTTACAAAAATGATCTCTAGTCGCGCCAGGTCACCGCAAAAAAGTGGTAGTCGTGCCACGCTGGCGCGACACGACACGTGTCCACACGGTAGTGGCGCACGAGGGGCCAGGCGGGCCAGCGAGGTGGGGCAGGCGGGCGATCGCGCTAGCGTGGCGTGACAAGCCCAATCGCTCCTATTTGGCGCGACAGGCGGCTTCGATGCAGCGAGCGTGGCGGGCGGAACCAGGGCAGGCGACATCGGCTAAAGGAGAAATAGAAGAAGAAATAGAAGAAGAAATAGAAGAGAAGAAAGAAGAGAAGAAGAAAAGAAAGAGAAGAGAGGAAGAAAAGGAGGAAAATAAGAAAGAGAAGGAGAGGAAAGAAAAAGGAAGAAGTATTCATTCGTCGTTGATCGGTTAGTAATTCATATAATTATTTTTTTATCGATATAATTATATATATGTCAGAGAAATATAGGTACTCTTAGAAAATTGTTAGAGTAGCCGAAAAAAATGTAGTACCTAATTATTTTAGTTTAACGTATATTTTATAAAAGTATGTGTGGATAATGTTAGTACATGACATATTATTGGCCTTAGAAATATATGAGTTGTAATATTAATTTATCGAAGCAAAAAAAAAGTGTTGTTGGTTGGACAAAATAAACATAACAGTAACTAATTATTTATGGGACTAAAAAATTAGCTAACACGGAAAAGGAAAATGGTCATAACTTTTGAACCATAAGTCCAAATTGAATGAGACAATTTTCTAAATTGTTAGGGTATGAACTAAATTGTGGTACGCTATTTCAAAATTATTATGCAAATATTGTTTGGGTATGAACTAAATATTGCAGCACACACGTGAAAATTGTTAGTGTATCAACTAAAATGTATTTTTAATTTTGTCCTCAATTATTTAAACCGAACCTATTCAAATGGTCATAACTTTTGAATCAGAAGTCCAAATTGAATGAAACAAGTTTCTAAATTCATTATAAATTATGCAGTATCAGAACATGCAAAAGGAATTGAAGTTTGATATCTGGTTTAAAATAGAATTCAAATTCAAAGTGTAGGTTTGAAACTAGCTCAATATAAATTTGTGCCACTGAAGTTCAAATTGAATGAGACAGACTTCTTTATAATCCTTATGTCATAAGCTCTCTGAAGTTCAAATTTAAATTTCAATTTAGTTTGTACCCTTTACTAATTAGGTTTGATTTTAATGCATTAAATAATAAAACTGGCATAACTTGATCATGTGATATATCCAAATGATGTAGAATAAATAGTTTGTTTATGTTAATTAGACAGTATAGAACCTGGTTGCTTTAAGTACTAAATGTATGTAGTATGGTGGACAAGTGGTAGGATACAGTTTAAATCATTTTCTTTCACACAGATTGTATTAATGTAGGTATGGATCATTTATGTATGTATGTTAGGAATAAACAAGGTGGCAAGTTCGGTTAGGAAAACTACATGCAGGCATAATTTCTCAGATGTACATAACTTTATTACAGTTGCTATTATTTCGTATGTCAAATATTATAAAATATTTTTAATATCCAGTAGCTTGCAGCGTCCGATGAGAGTTGTGAAATCCAGTAAAGATTGTTACATAGTGAAGTGTGAAAATGCCGAATGTGGTTGGCGTGTTCATGGCCATAGGCCCAAGTATGAGTTGAACTAGGTTGTCACGAAGGTGGTGCAGCACAGTTGTGTTCAGAGCAACGTAATGTCGAGACATTGTAACATCACATCCTCTTTCATCGCGAACGTGGTGTATGGAGAGATTGTCGAGAAGATTGACATGGAGGCACAACACATAGTACTTGCAAGAACAGATATAAATACCAAATCAGTTATGCCAAAGCGTGGAGGGCAAAGCAGAAAGCATTGGAGAAGCGCTTTGGGACCTTTGAGGCATCCTATGACAATCTTCCCCGACTTCTGGTTGTCCTGAAAGAAAGAAACCCCAAGACATATACTGTTGTACATGATAGAGAATCTCAAATTCTCAGAACCCCCCGGCTTCCTGTTTATGGAGCGTGCTTTCATCACACTTGGGGCATGTGTGGAGGCTTTTAGGCATTGCCGGCCGATCATATACGTGGACGGGACTTTCCTCACTGGCAAGTACATGGGCCAAATTCTGACGGCCATCGGTGTGGACGGAAACAACCAAATACTTTCGATAGCCTTTGCTTTTGTGGAAGGTGAAAATTACGAGAGTTGGTTGTGGTTCTTTAGGAAACTGAAGATCGGTGTTGTGAAGGATAGGCCAAACGTGTGCATAATACATAACCGTCATGCTGGGCTGATGAAAGCGATAAAGAAGATGCAGGAAGATGTGGAAGAGCACTTTCTGTGGCCGGATTTGCAGAACCAGTGGTGCATGTGACACATGGCGGCTAACCTATTCAAATATTTCAAAAGTAAGAAGCTCATGAACCTATTCAAGAGGTTGTGCAAGCAAAATTAGCAAAGGAAGTTTGATGCCATCTGGGAGAAGTTTGATGAGCTCAATAGCAAGCATATACGTGATGGAGAGCGACAAGCCGGGGGCAGTACTTCGGAGGCACCGCAACGTTTGTAGCTCTTACCGGACATTGACCCACCAAACATCAGAAGGAGGCTTTCAAGAAACATCAAGTGTTCTCACACTGGATCGAGTCTGAACCAGTTGAGAAGTGGGCACTGTTGCACGACACAAATGGGGCAAGGTACGGGGCGATGACAACCAACCTTGCCGAGGTTTACAAATGGGTAATAAGGGGTCTTCACGGCATGCCCCTTGTTGCTATCGTTGAAGGTGTACTGTACGGTACAGTGAGGTATTTTCGGGAACGGCACGCCGCGGCAGTGTTGCATGCAGGTACCATTCAGAGTCCCTACTGCAGCATCTTTACGGCTTGGATGGCGAAGAAGGTTGAGAAGGCCCTCCTACACTTGGTCGTCGTCATGGGTACTATGGAGCTACGATTTGAGGTAACACTGAGGAATATGGAGGGGCTGGGAATGGCAAGTGGAAGAATCACCCATGAAGTGAGCTTGGGGTATGGTATGGACCACATGTGCACTTGCACTTGCCGAAAGCCGTACCTTCTGCATAAATCGTTTTCGCATGTCTTGGCGGCCTGCGGGCAAATTTAGATGAGTTGTTCACAGTTTGTTTCTCCATACTACATGTCGCATACTGTCATTCAAACGTGGTCCGGTGAACTACATGGCTTTCGTGTCGCCGAAAACTTCACTGAAATTGATCATGCCACACGAAGATGGGTCCCTGATATTAATAGAGTGAAGGGTGAGAAAGGTCGTCGCTAAACGCGCCGCATCCGCAACGACATTGACGAGTCCGAGGTGGGAGGCCCTATCCGGAGGTGTGTCCTATGTGGATAATATGGCTACAAGAAGAACAAATGTCGTGGGAAGAACGTTTCAGGTGGAGGCTCTTGACGTACATTCCTGTAAGGTGTGTTGCCATGTTCGGGATTTCGTTCCCTTTGTATGGAATGTAATAATTGTACATTTCCCTTATGCGTGTATTTAATAATCGTGTAGTTCCCTTTGTATCGGATTTTATTTTGCCAAAACTATTATGCATGCATGTATGTTTGGTGTTGCCTGTTTTTCCGTTTAACATAATGTGTCTCTTTTATCTCATCAATAGAAATTATTTTATCGAATATTGTACGCAAGTATGGCGGCTGTGGGCGACGGTGGCGATTGGTCGTACGTCCTTCTTGATCGTCACTTGGATGCACGCCACCGTGGACAGTTACACACTACTTGCAGAGCGGGCACGGATCGTGGTGTCTTGTCCACACGGACTCCAGTACGTGCCTGGGGCATTGACATCCGTTGGTTACCCAAGTATGTAAGCGTAGCAAATTTTATCGTACTTAATAGGTTGTAACATGTTGTGCTCTAACTTGTAATTTATTGTTGCAGGTTGGAGGCGGCGGGATTACTTCCCCTTGCACAGATGGTGGAGGCCACACAGGAGGACGTCGTTGATGGTCTGGATGGTGAGGTCATCGTCATGGAGAGATCCCGACGCTTTCCCTTCGACCGATCCATCCTTATTGCCCTCGTAAACCGCTGACGGTCAGAGATGCATACCTTCCACTTGCCGTGCGGAGAAATGGCACCGACTCTGCAGGATGTTTTGATGTTGACCGGTCTCCCGATCGCTGGCCAGGCGGTTGTGCCAGCCGAGGTGGATGACGACTGGCGTGATGACCTTTTTGCTAGGTTCGCAGCAGTCCTTCCCCCTGCACATGGAGGCCAGCCGCAGTACGCCCCGCTACACCCACGACAGAGGCACGGTCCTACTCTCACGTGGCTTCGCCAGTTCGAGGTATGTATTGTCATGGTTCAAAATTGGTACGACTTATTTTATCGTTGTAGCCAATAAACTTTTCTTCTTGCAGGTTACTAGGATGGTTGGGGATGCTGACGAGTACCAGGTGAGCCGGCACCTAGAGACTTACCTTTTGTGGTTGTTCAGGTGGGTGATGTTCACCAGCACACATGGAGACAGCGTCGACGCTAGGCTTGTCCCGATCACACGGGCCATTGCTGACGCTACCCCCGGCGAGGTACCTTAGTATAGCTGGGGGTCAACTGTACTTTGTGCCACCTACCGGGGTCTGTGCGACGCGTGCCTCCAGACGCGCCTCGGTTCGATCCTGTCTGGGTGCCCACTCCTGCTTATGCTCTGGTCATTCGAGCGCTTCTAGATCGAGCGACCATGGGTTGACGACCGAGTATACGGCCCGGAGTTCTATGGTGACATGCTGGTGGACCGCCCTATGATGGGCTCCCTTTGGTGCCGCAGACGCGTACGTAAATGTTTTTCGTACTATGCAATCTCGCATTCCTGCCTTTTTGTACTAACTTTATGTCGGTACCTTCTGTAGCCACAGTGGGCTGGTCTGTAGGTACGGAATGTGTACGCACACTTCATGGAGGCATTCAACCTCTTGCGGGCCGAGCGTGTCCGGTGGGAACCTTACACCTTACAGGAGGTGATGCAGCGCGCACCGCATGCTTTGTCAATCCTTTGCGCGCGAGATCTTCCGTATTCGATCACACGGCGGAAGTTTGTGTTCGACGTATACATTGAGGATTACTCGGTTCACTAGGTAATGAGGCAATTCAGACTCTGGCAGGAGGTCCCTGTTCCGCGCAGCGTGCCGGTCCCTACAGAGGCACACATGTACGTAACTTTCCTTCTCCTTACATTTTGAATGCAACTGACTACACATGCTAACGGGTTGATAACTTCTGCAGGCATTCGAGGAAAGGTTCGTAGGGCCGCTGGACTAACTGGCCGTGAAGATGGGAGCAATGGAGTGATGCACTGTAGGACATGGTTGCAGACAACGTGGCTTACGACATACAACGATACCAGGAGTACTTGCAATGGTACACCCCACTTACACGAGTACGCCTTTTGCCCGCTGCTGAGTCGGAGGATATCCTACCGGCTAGTGCTGAGGACACATATCCCAGTCATGTTGCATCGGCGATGCACTTCGTGGTACGTCCACTAGACAATGTACTCAAATTTTTAATGATATGTAACCATACATATATCTTACAGCATGTTATGACTTTCAGGGCGACATGGGGACAGAGATTGGGCAGGATGCGAGGTCCATGAGAGGCCGTTTGTGCGGGGGTTTCGAGATCTCCCGAGAGGAGTTCACAGCGTTCTTCGGTCGAATCATCATGAAGACGACGAGGATTGTGTGGGTCATTTCATGATGGCATAGTTTCGACGCTGGTGGTGCGACCTCGTAGGGGGTCCGGAGTAGTACATGACCACCGCCGCCGGCACCACCATCGGACGACCCCACTGTCCAGCCGTTCATACCTCCCACCTGACCATTCCCTACGATGCCGCCACAGCAGCAGCCAGGGAGCTCATCGTTGCAGCAGCCCTCGTACTTCGTGCCACGTAACTTACTAACTTGCTCAGTTAAATATGCATTGCATTTTGTGGTAACTAATACTTGTGTATGACAGGCTACCCGTTCCAATACCCTACGGGCGCGCCATGGGTGCCTCGTCCTGTCATGGTTTAGACCCCAGGTGTGTCAACATGCCTCCTCCTGTCATGGTTCAGACCCCAGGTGTGTAAACTGACATTGCAAGAAACTTTACTTTGAAATATATGCTTTATTCGAACATGTTGTAGTACTTTCATGTTACTGTCAGGAGGGCTCGACTATGACGTACACGCGAGCGGACGACTTTGACATGGACTATCCAGGTCCGACGCATCTAGACCTCCAGTTTGGGTCGCAGTCGAGCGCCCCCACGCCTACACACCCTACGGATCCGATTTCTTCATGCCATACTCCTGTAGCAGACGTGCCCCTTGGACCCCGGATCAGCCACGCTCCAGACCGGTGGACCCCTTCAGGGTCCAGACGTCGACCTGCTGCTGCACGTTGACCAGCGAGGCGAACCAGACCTCGTGCATAGGGTGAGGGAGGTCACCAGGGAGAGGGAGGTGAGTAGGTAGAGGGAGATGGGTACGATGGTGTCAATTGATCGTTGTATTTCGATGCTGTATTTCTGCGTTGTAATGTCATGTTGTTACTTATATATTTATATGTTCTATTTCTTCATTTTGTGGACTATATTCAGTATGTTTTCTCGTTACACGCGCACCTATTTCGTACAACACGCTGCAAGTAGCTTTGTCAATCAGATTTGACAACACGCTGAGCACCATGAATTGACAACACAGAGGGTGACATGTGGTGTAGCTTTCCACAGAGGGTGACAAGTCGTGCAGCTTTGATGATGACTGACACGTCGTGCAGCTTTTCTTAGAGGGCGACAAGTCATGCAGTTTTTCACAAAGGGTGACACGTCGTGCAGCTTTTCATAGAGGGTGATCGATCATGCAGCTTTTCACAGAGGGTGACCGGTCGTGCAGCTTTGATGATGGGTGACACGTCGTGCAGCTTTTCTCAGAGGGTGACAGGTCGTGCAGCTTTTCACAAAGGGTAACAGGTCATGCAGCTTTGATGATGGGTGACACGTCCTGCAGCTTTTCTCATAGGGTGACAGGTCGTGCAGCTTTTCACAGAGGGTGACAGGTTGTGCAGCTTTTCATAGAGGGTGATAGGTCGTGCAGCTTTGATGATGAGTGACACGTCGTGCAGCTTTTCTCAGATGGCCACAAGTGGTGCAGCTTAGATGATGGGTGACACTACTATGGGACATATCGCCCCATATGCCCTATATAAGGGCCATATCTGCTCCTGCCTCCCTCATCTTGTTCAAGAGCAAAACCACAACCGAAAGAAAAGGAGACAAAAGAAAGAGAAGGGAAGGAGAAGAGGGAAAAAAAGAAGAGGGAGGAAAAAATGCCTAGGCGTGTAAGTGGAAAGGGAAAGGGGAAAGCAAAGGAAGAGGGAGGCATTTCGGATTGGCCGCGCAATTCAGCGTACCAGGACCTCTTCCTACCTCTTGGGGCTATCGCACCGATGTGTATGTGCGGAGATCCTTGCAGACTTGTCTGCTCTTGGGAAATTCCAACTTGGAAGAGGAGGTATTGGAAGTACTGCAACTACGCCTTCGACCCGCTAGAGAAGAGCCTGAAGAATCACCAGATAGTAATAATCATACATGTTTCACAATATTTGTACATAAACTATTACTGATTTATGTTTCATGTAGTCGCCTCTGCCAGTATGTGAATTTGAGGAATGGTTTGACATGGAGATCAACCCCGATGACCAAAGGCTCCTTTATCAAGCCAACCAGGCCGAGGAGTTCATGTGGCAACTTCAAGAGCAGCATGATGCCACACGCGAGGAGGCACGTAGAAAGGAAGCCGAGGAGAAGGAGGCCGAGAGAGAGAGAGAGAGAGAGAGAGAGAAAACGAGAGAGAGAGAGAGAAAACGAGAGAGGGCGCGTCGTGCTAGAGAAGCCCCACCGGAGGCATGGGCGAAGGGGAAGTGGCCTCGAAGCACTCAGTAGACGTTTAGTTTTAACTATTATTTTCCTTGTTCGTGGTACTCCTTTCAGTTTTAAGCCGTAATAAAGAGTGTGGCCTACCTTATTTTTCGTAATAACATCTGATGTGTGAATCGCCCTCTCTCTAATCGCACTTAATAGACAAGCCGGTGGCAGTAGTTCGAAGGCACCACAGCGTTTGCAGCCCTTACCGGACATTGACCCACCATCATTTGAACTTTCGTTGTATGTGCCCTTGTAATATAATCTGATGCTTATTCCATCATCTGAACTTTCATTGTGTGTGTCGTGATATGCGTTCAACAAATATATTTCATGGGCTTAACTTTTTCATAACATGAGTTATTGTCGACTATAATACTTAGTGTTGTTGCACTAGTAGAATTTAGATGCAAAGAAAGGTGTAAATAAAATATTTTTTCAGAATATGGTAGTCCATATATCAAAGAGCAAATCTGCTCTGTTATTGCAAAAAAATTACATTTAAACATGATATTTTACGGGCTGCCGAAAAGGCTTAAGCGTTATCATTTGTTGCCAACAATAATACTTAGGGTTATTGCACTAGTAGAATTTAGATGCAAAGAAAGGTGTAAATAAAATATTTTTCCATAATATGGTAGTCCATATATCAAAGAGCAAATCTGCTCTGTGATTGCAAAAAATTACATTTAAACATGATATTTTACGGGCTGCCGAAAAGGCTTAAGTGTTATTGTTTGTTGTCGACAATAATACTTAGGGTTATTGCACTAGTAGAATTTAGATGCAAAGAAAGGTGTAAATAAAATATTTTTCCAAAATATGGTAGTCCATATATCAAAGAGCAAATCTGCTCTGTGATTGCAAAAAATTACATTTAAACATGATATTTTACAGGCTGCCGAAAAGGCTTAAGCGTTATCATTTGTTGTCGACAATAATACTTAGGGTTGTTGCACTAGTAAAATTTAAATGCAAAGAAAGGTGTAAATAAAATATTTTTGCAGCATATGGTAGTCCATATATCAAAGAGAAAATCTAGTCCGTTGCTTCTAAAAATTACATTTAAACATGATATCTTACGAGCTGCCGAAAAGGCTTAAGCATTTCTGAAATTGAAATTTACGTGATAACGGCTCGGTTTTCTAGAGCGGTGGCATTGGATCCATCACGCCAGCTATTTTTGCAAAATAAATAACTAAATCTACGTATAAAAAATGATTATTTAAAAAAAACTCGTACAGAATTTTATTGTATAATCTAAATATTCATAACTTGACTCAAATTTAAAAATTTATTTTAATTTATTTGGATCTCCCAAATAAAAGATATAAATAAATAAATTTAAATACTAAAATAATAAATACTACGACATATAATTAAAAAAAATATCTGACCCGCCCGCCAGGGGAATCCCTGCCCGGCCCCCCTCCCTACCCTCCCCTTGCCCCCCTCCATGCTCTCTCCCCTGCCTGCCTGTCGCCCGGCCCCACCCTCGCTCCATGTCGCGCAAGGGTGGCGCGACAGCCCCCTCTCGCGCCCCCGTGGCGCGATTGGCTGCTTTTCGCAATGACCTGGCGCGATTGGCGCCCCTCGCGATGAGGTGGCACGATTGGAGTTTATTTCTGTAAAAAAAATTTCATATATATTGTTGTAATACACAAATAAAAATGATTATTGAGAAAAAATTCCTAATTAACCCAGGTTGGCAAAGTAATAATGTCCAGCTGTTATTCCACAACCTAGGGTGAAAAATGATCCATGGCATACAAGTAGCAGTGAGAAGGTGACATAATCAAATAGGTCATTTATCTAATTCCTAAATTAATTGAAATTAATTTTTAATTAAATTAGCATGCATAGCTTGAAACAATATAATTTTCAAACATGGGATCAATATGATCAAAAGAATAACTTGCCTTGGAAAAGGTCCTATTGCTGGTCTTGGACTTGTTCCTGGGTCAAGACCTCTCCTTCGAAGCCATCGGGCAATTCAACGTCTACGCGAATCGGATAAATAAACAACAAATAAATAAAAATAGAGAAAAATTTATGTCCAAAAATTTAATAAAATCACCATTAAATAGATCTCAATTTTACAAAAATTTAGAAACTAGAATCACCTCAATCGGAGTTAAAACGCAAAAGTTATAGCCGTTCGAAGTTTGAAAATCAATTAAAAAGAATAAACTAAATTATCCAAAAAAAATTTCTATTGAAAAACCGGATTTATGACGTCAGCTGACGTCAGCAACGAAATTGATTTTTGGTCAAATTATTTTTCTAAAAGAAAATTGAATTATTGAGTCATCTTGGCGTCACTGGTCCCATGCAGTCATGGACACGCGGTCCCGCGAGTCGCGGATGACGTCAAGCTGACGTCATCCCGTGGCGCGGTTGGGCCATCTGACAGGTGGGTCCTACCGTGATGTCAGCATGACGTCACGACTGACATCACGCACGTATGGGCACAGACGCTGACATGTGGGTCTCGTTGACGTCAGGGGTGACATCAGCGATGACCGGGCGCTCACCCGCACCGCTTCGACTCTCGCGCACGTGGCGTGATCTTGACCATTGATTCGAAAACCAACGGCTACGATTGAATCTAATCTCACGTATATGGATTTACGTGGCCCAATCTAGTCCGTTCAATTTGGATTAGACGGTTGAGATTGGATCTAGCTGGCTGGATTAAAGGGGTGACGTGGATAGTTCCGATCCGCGACATGTGGGTGTTTCCGGATTGTCGATTCACGATCGAACGGCTATGATCGAATCCAGTGCTAACACGCGAGTCAAATCTAACCGTACAATCTAAATCGGACGGCTAAGATCCAATCTAACACGCAACAGTTCAAATCTACGTGGATCAATCCACACCGTACATCTACGATCCAACGGTTAGAAACGGATCTACACGGTACTACCCGATCTAATCCGAACCGTACGATCTACATCTAACAGCGACGAATGGATCTAATCCCTTGCAAAGACCGAGCTACGTGGCTAAATCCGTACCGTAGGATCTAGATCTAACGGTCACCAAACAATCCAGTTCATTACGGGAAAGGCTACATGGCGTTAGCTGGACGGTCAGATCGGAATCGAACGGCTGTCCGAGTTCACAGTTTCCGACGATGGCGCGGCGAAGCTAGCTGACTGGCAACGAAGATGACGACACTGCGGATGGCATTTCCGTGCATCCCCGGCGAAGTGAATGATCTGGTTCGAAGCGTCTCGACGAGGCGGTTCCAGATCCAGGTTCAGCCGCGGCGGAAACGGCCCGACGTCGACGGAAATGACGAAAGGTCTCGGCGGCAGTCTTCCGACTTCAGCGAGTAATCGCAGCCAAACGGCGGCGGTGCAAGCGATGAACCCTAGGGCGAAATAACAGGGCGGCGCTGCGAACCTGTCGGGATATTTAAAGGCCTCGGCTTCCGTGTAAACCGCGGAAACCCTAACTAATGCGGTGGCGACGCGGCGGCGCAATCCGAACTGGATTCGGCGGGGAAGACAAAATCGTGGCCATACAATTGGACGATCAACAGCTCAGATCCAGCCAGCGCGATCGGATCCGGTCCGAATCTGGTCGGGTGACGTGATGTACTCTCCGCCATCGGATTGAGATCCTACGGTCGCGCGGATAGGGTTTGGTTCGGGTTCGGCGCGGTAACGGGTTGGCGGTGTGGTTGAATTTTTCTGGAATTTCTTATTTCGTTTTTAATACTTAAAATAATCCCAGAAATTCATTTAATTCAAGAAAAATAGCAAAATGCTCAAAAAATTCAGAAAAATTACTTTGAGACATTTTGGACTCAAATAAAATATTTTCAACAAAACTTTATTTGAAACTTTTAAATATTTAAATAATTCAATAAAAGACTTAATTCAAATTAAATCCAAATAAATTATAGAAAATTCCAAAAGTTCAAATAACTTAATAAATTTAATAAAAACAAAATTTTGGAGTGTTACAAGTATGCGAAGGCGATGTAGAGGCGCCTGGCGGTGACGATGGCTGCCTCGACCGTGTAGTCCTCGGGCGAAGGTGCTCGGCAGCACTGTCCTCAGGCTACATCTGATGATGATGCGGGCTGGTGGCCTCCCACCACGTTGGCCTTCTCATTCCTCAGTCTTGTCCTTCCATAAACCCAACAATCGAAAAGCCTAGTGCTCTTTCCACAAAATTCCCCATTCTAGTTGAATCGCCATCCCCCATTCGGCTCGAAGTGCTCACCATCCGCCACATCCCCCGAGCTGTCCACCCCTAAGCCTTGGCCAAAATAGCTGATCCAAGTCTTCCTCCTCCTAAACCGAACAATTAGAAGTTGGACGGGAGGGCGAAGTCGTTGGTGAGGTAGCCAGTGTTGAGCTTGGCGACCTGCACGAGCGCGACCAGATCGACCGTCTCAACGAGGATGGCGTCCACTGCCTACAGCTTGCCGCCACCACCTCTTGAGTAGGCCACACGGGAGGTATCGAGGGATTGGGAAGGAGAGGACAAAAGGGGGAAGTGAGCTACAAGTCAAGCGCAACTGTTTCGATTGGTTCGCTTGTTTCCATTGATTTAGCAAATTTGGTTAACTTAAAAACCAAATTAACCAAACCAAAATATTTTGGTTAATTCAGTTCTATTTTTGAATTTGTTTGGTTCGGTTCGATTTACAGTTTTCAAAAACCAAAACATTTTTAAACTAAAAAAAAAAACTAAATTAACCGAATGCCCACCCCTAATTTTGGAGTCGTGGGATGGCACAATTCAAATGGATCATGATGCATCTGTATGTAATAGCATTATTCTTTGGTCATATATTGAATGGAAGGGAACTGAGAAAAGCTATGAAGTTTTTTGAGCAGCACAATCGATAGTTGTTCGTGTGTGTGCGCGCGCGCGCTATTTCTGAATGTTTCCCTCCCTTCTTTAGCCCTCTCTCCGGTTATCTTCAGAGAAAACTCTCAGAACATCTGAAACTGAAGGGGTATTCAGAGTCTCACTAGTGTCCGTATCAACAACAAAGCTGCCAATTGTTATTAGAGCGGTGGTATGACGGACCTTGGCGGCGATGTCAAATGATAGTTCGAGATCCCCTCCACCACTAAGAGTTCGCAACAGAGGCGACAGCCATGGCGATGGCTCTAGCAATAGTGGCAGTCGACAGCAGGTGCTGCAACAAGTGAAGGAGGTGGGAGTTGTTAGAATTAAAGGCACATCTAGGTTTAATTTAATCCAAAAGTAAATCATGAACAACATGTGATTGACTATCAGTAACGAATAACAGGAGCATACTATAGATGCATATGCTAGAAGACTACACATATATCCATCTAATGTGCTCACAATCAATAGATTGAAAATAAACAGTAGAAACATTGTAACGCATCGCTCGTGGTGCGATGGAGCGATGAAGACGTTGTAAGCGCTGACAAAGGTCCGTAGGATCGGAAGCGCCCGCAGAGCGCGATGCCTAGCGTACCGCTCCTAACGCCGAGGAAGACGAGCCGTGACGGTGACGTGAAAGCCGAGCGCTTCCTAAAATCGATTCGCCCTTCCCGGTGCAAGAACGCGAGGACGGACGGCCGAGACCTGCTTCGTCACGGTGCACGCCGCACAGACGGACGGGCAGCGACTTGATGGCGGCGCAATGAGGGAACCGGCAAAACGCTAGGCGCAGAAACTCGCTTTTACCAGATGACGGCGACGGATATAAAGGAGCCACAGTAAGTCCAGAATCGAACACGACTCGAGGACGCCCCACGATCGGAGTCCATTACGGACTGGTTACGGTGTCCTTATCTCATACTACAACCGCGATTCCGAGTAGCAAAAGAGTAATCTGCAAAGGAGGCCGCGCTTACGCAAAGCCCTCGACCGAATTCGGCGGACCATTCACGCAGTGCTGACGCCCGCCGCTTCTACTGCGTTCGAGCCCGAGCCCGAGCCCGGCCCGGCCCGGCGAGGCGAGGCGAGCGCGCGCGTGTGTATTCTTTCTCCCTTTCTCCACATGGTTCTACCATGGTGTAGCACACTCTACTATTTAAACTAGTGCTCACCACTTTAGGCTAGCAATGTGGTACTATTGCTAGTGCACATGCTCCTCATGAGGTGGGCCTTTGAGATTTTCTAGGATTTATTGTCTCAATCAAATGGGCTTGGCCCAAATAATCCAACAGGAGTGCCGGTGTGCTACCCTATGCTCACCCGCACAAATTACCCAAACTGGGCTCACCTCATGAGAGTGAATCTCCAAGCTTAGGGAGTGTGGGAAGCAATTGAGCCAAGCGATGCTGAGTACCGGATCAATACGATGCACTTCTGGCAATCCTTCAAGTGGTACCGTCGGAGATGCTAACGACGCTAGTGTGACGGACTCGGCTAAATAGGCCTGGGAGGCCATGAGGTCAATGCGCATGGGCACTGAGCGTGTCTGGGAGGCCAAGATGTAGACGTTGCGAAGTGAATTTGAGAATATCAGGATGAAGGAATGAAAGATGGTGGATGACTTCACCATGCATCTGATGGGTCTCATCAACAACATTTGGGCTGTCGGCGACACCTTGGATGATGATAAGGTGGTGAAGAAATTTCTTCATGTTGTGCCGATCAGGTACACCCAAGTGGCTATCTCCATCGAGACATTAATGGATCTGAAGACACTGAGCATCGAAGATCTGACCGGCAAACTCAAATCAGTGGAAGAGCGCTATGAGCTTGGTGATGCAGCTTGGCAGTCGGGGAGCCTACTTCTTACAGCGGAGAGTGGCTGGCCTGTAAGAGACACCAGGATTAGGAGGGTTCCTTAGGTGGAAATGGCAATTTGGTAAAGGGCATGACCAACTGGAAGGGGTGTTGCCGCAACAAGTGTGGCAGACATAGCAACAGTGCTTGCCATGGGAAGGAGACCCAAGCACCTCACAGCACCCATGGCAATTCGAGAGTAAAATGCTTCAATTATCAAAATCTTGGGCATTATTTCAATGAGTATTGCAAGCCAAGGTCCTAGCGCAAGGTGCAACCGAATTTGGCACAGGCTCAGGAGGAGCCGGTGTTACTACTCGCGCAAACCACATTCACAGGAACAACCAAAGATGTTGCTAGCAAGACTCTGCTAAATGAAGTGCATGCACATGTTCATCTTGGACGAACATAGGACCACCAAGATGGTGTTGGGAATAGTCCCACATTGGTTGTGGAGAGGGCATGAGCATGGTTTATAAGGGTGAGGGAGCACCCCCTTTGAGCTAGCTTTTTGGGGGGAGATGGCCCAACAGATCTTGGCCCGCTGCTCGGGTTGGGCCTGCGAGTGTGTGCTGCAGCCCAACGACCTGGGATCCGGACGCGTTAGGGTGGCGGTCCGGCTAACAAGTGGTATCAGAGCCCAGGTGCCCCAGGTGGTTCCTAGATAATCTCGGCCCAATGTGTGAGGGGGAGATTGTTGAGAATAGTCCCACATTGGTTGTGGAGAGGGCATGAGCATGGTTTATAAGGGTGAGGGAGCACCCCCTCATAGAGCTAGCTTTTTGGAGGGAGATGGCCCAACAGACCTTGGCCCGCTGCTCGGGTTAGGCCTGCGAGTGTGTGCTGCAGCCCAACGACCTGGGATCCGGACGCGTTAGGGTGGCGATCCGGCTAACAGATGGATCCTGGTACCTGGACTTGGGAGCAAGTAATCACATGTTGAGGTGCAAGGAGAATTTTGCCAAGATCGATGACAGGATCAAGGGAACGATGAACTTTGGAGATGGCTACATCATCGACATACTAGGGCATGGAACAATCATGTTCACATGCCAAAACAGAGAACATCAAACACTCACAGGTGTCTATTACATCCCAAGGCCCCGAAGCAATATCTTGAGTCTAGGACAACTTGATGAAGATGGCTACCGAGTCCACATCGATGCCGGTGTGATGGCAGTCCGTGATCAGCAACAACAACTTGTTGCCAAGGTAAAAGGGTCCAAAATCAGCTATATGTGCTCAATCTAACCATGGCACAACCTATGTGCTTGGGGATCACGATGGCCGACGACATGTGCCACTAGCACACGTGCTATGGGAACCTAAATTTTGGTGTGCTTCGGCAGCTGACAATGCGTGAGATGGTGTGAGGTTAGCCACGGATTGATCAAGTGGATCAGATATGTGATAGTTGCCTGGCACGCGCGCATGTGTGTGTATAGGAAAATGGTTTCATACTCCTAAGAGTACGTACTCCCACCTTCAATATATCGCTTAAATGATGTTGTTATACTTCTTTATCTTTTTTAATATACTCTAATACTGATTATAAGATACTCCAAAGTGAATTCCATGAAAAAAATTCGTGAAAGTCCGCTCTTTATAGCATAATTTGTTTATATATTTCATTTACATATGGAAAAGGTATATAGCAAAAAAAATAAAGGGATTCGATGTTTTTTTTCAACCATATGGCATTGGAGTATCTTAGAATTATTATTGGAGTCTACTGAAAGTGATAAAGGGTATAACACATTCATTTAATTAGTATATTGGAGGTGGGAGTATGTATTCCTGCGAGTACGGAAAAGGCTTTATATATATATACATATACATATGTATATGTATATATATACATATGTATATGTATATATATATATACATATGTATATGTATATATATATATATATACATATATATATATATATATATATATATATATATATATGAACAAGGTTCCATACTCCTGGGTGTACGTACTCCCATTTCTCATATACCGCTTAAACAAATAGGTTATATCATTTTACCCTCTTAAGCATACTCTAATAATGATTGCAAGATACTTCAAATTGAGTTCCATGAAAAATTTCATGAAAGTTCATTTTTTATAGCATAATTTGTCTATATATGACGGATCGAGATGGCGATCAGAGGGGGTGAATGATCCCAAATAAAATTTTTCCCCACTCAAAATACTCCAAACAATCCTGCAAGGAAAATATGAAAGACCCAAAGATTTTTCTTCAGACCGGTGCTCCTCAAATTCGTCAACCCTCCAAAACCTGAACAACTTGGCAACTATGTGTACCTTTAGCTTGCATGGATACGAACCATGAATCATGTGAGAAATTTTTCAATCACAATCCTGGTTGTCAAGTATCCAAACAAAAAGGAATCAATTCAAATACTTCTTTTCTAAAAGGGATCAAGCCAAATCACCATAGTCTCTTTTAGAAAAGCAAAAGCAGATTTTTCGGAAATTGTCCTCACTTAGAGTAGGTGCTTGGTGGATTTATGTTGCTCTAAAATTTTTGGGAATTTTTTTCCCTATGAGAAAATGAGTCATGAAACACCCCACCAAAAACAACCTCAAAAAGCCTTGTGGAACAATCATAAAAAATCAAGCACTATAGGCAATTAGGAACTTCAATCAGAAAGTTTGGGTCTCGGTATTCACCTCATAGCGCCCAAAAGGTGAAACCAATGCACTCCAAATTTTTTCCATAGATGTATATATGAGTAATGCACATTCTCCAATAAGAATCACCAAAATAGTTTTCTAGATTTTTCTAAAAATCGAATACTGACTGCTGCATGAAGAACACGTCTATCCTAGGGTGCAAGAGAGATGTAAAACTAAATGAGAACCCTCAAGACATCCTTGATCAATAACATTTAGAAGGAGGGGAGGCAGATCCAAATTGCGAGAAAGTAAATTGCAGGAATTTAAATGCGAGAAAGTAAATGCTGAATTTAAATTGCGTAAAGTAAAGACATAATGTAAATGCGCAATTTAAATTCACAAGAATAGTAAACAAATCTTTGTATTTTTTAGATGGAGGGTTTACAAAGCCTCACTTCATGTGGGCAAAGCTCAAAGGAGCAACTCAAACCCTCAAATGAGTGAAGGCACCTCTCCCCCTCTATTTATACTACTCTTGAGCCACCTACCACTATTGGATGAGTCCCTCAACTCTAGAGCACTCCACAAAGGGCTAGGATTAACCCACTCACACAGCCATGCAAGGGCAACCAAAAACCTACACACATAATGGGTTTTCTTGCATGGTTTTAAAAGCATACTACCTAGACCCACTAACCTATTAACTAGACTGCGATCCAACGACCCTCATCGATCATCGCGGCATCTAACTAGTATCATCGCCTTTCCTTGTCTTCTTGACTTTCCCGGACTCCATCTCCGATCATCTTTCGGCGATCTTCGACCGTTTGGACCTCCGACGCACCTCGCCTAGTCCTGGTCATCCTCTGCCGACCTAGCACCGTCATCCTGCAACCATCAAAGACAAGGAAAACACATCATATAGCATTGCCCAATAATCATCACAAATACTAACAATTAATCATGTCTCATTCATTAGTCGGTTCTACCGCTAGCCATAGACCGGTAGTACCACAAGAAGCTAACACAACTCAAATCACTTCCTTTGAATTCCAATTCAAATCAAACTCAAACCTGAGCACACCTTGCTCAAATAAAGTTAAATAATCATCACAAACATGGATGGACCTCCAGATGGTCCTTTAATATACTCATTTTACATATGAACAATGGTATATAACAAAAATAAAGGACTCTGATGAAATTTTTTCAACCATGTCGTAGAGTATCTTAGAACTAGTATTTAATTATACCAAAAGTGATAAAGGAGTGTAACACGTTAGTTTAAGGAGTATAATGGAAGTAGGAGTATGTATTCCCATGAGTATGGAAAAAGATATATATATATATATATATATATATATACATACTATTCTTCAGCTGCATGTAGAAATCTATTATACACACCAGCTAGTTAATGCAAACAGACTAAGCTATGTAATCTAGTACTTAGCACAATAGAACTGCCCCATTCTGCTAAGCCTATCAGTTACGTGGTCAACCAATTAGTAGACATATCTCCTTATTTGTACTAGAATTTTTTTATTAAACCATAACTTTGTGTTTACAATTTTGATTCACAAAAGGTTAACCAGTAGCTTACTGACGACGAGAGTAGCAAAATGATATAAGTCTCACTAATAAATGCCACATGAATGGGATTTTACTACCAAATGAACACTATACTATCCAAATGTATAGATTTTATTATCATGCCAGAGGGTTTAGCAGCTGTAACATCCCAATTTTTTCTTTATTTGCATTTATTGAGTTGTTTGAATTTTTGGAATTTTGTGGAATTTATTTGGAGTTATTTGGAATTAATTTGAATTAAGTCCTTTATTGAATTATTTAATTATTTGGAAATTTCATATAAAGTTTTGATGGAGATATTTTATTGAAGTTCAAAATGTTCCAAAATAATTTCTAGAATTTTTCTATGATTTGTTTGGTATTTTTCTCAAATTATTTGAATTACCAGTATTATTTTGTAAATCGAAAAATCCTGGAAATTCGAAAAAACCTAACGGGCTGAAACCCTAGTGGGCCTGGTTTGAACCGGCCCAACCCAACCCGCTTAGCTGCCAGACCCGTTTAAACCCTAAACCGAACCTGAGCCGTTGGATTCAATCGTGCGGTTCAGAAGTGTCCGCGTCACCCTTTTAGTTGCACCGCTGATTGGGATCGGATGGAAGATGTGGGTCATGGCATTAGTGGATTTTGAGATGATCATGGCCGTTGGATTAGATTTGTGGCTGAGATCGAATAGTGGCTGATTAGATCTGGCCCGGAGATCTAGCCACATGTACGGCTCGTGGCTATCGTTTCCGTCATGGATTCAAACTTCGCCGGTGTAGCAATGCAGGACTCCTCCGTCGTACGGATCGTGGACTCCGGCGCTATTTAAAGCCGGACACTGAGCACAAGAATCGCCGTTCAGAGTAGAACGCCTCGTCGGAGTTGAGAACGACTACTAGTGTTATTCACGATTTCGCCATCATCTAGGCCTGCTTGGCCCTCTTGGTGCCTGAAGTTGAGATCGTCATGACGAGGTGTTTTCGGGAAGACAACTCATCTCGCTGGAACAGCAATGAAATGACGCAAAGGGGGGGCATCGTCTTCATCTCCGATCAGAGCAAGTCATCGAGTTTCAATGGGGTTTTGCGAAGCCTCTTCACCGTCCGATTTAGATCAAAGAGTACAAGTCAGTCCACGTAGAGTCTCCACTATTACCACCTAGATTGGATCATAGCCTTTGGATCTTAGATTCACGGTCAAGATCGTGACACACGCCACATCACCGTAGAGTGCTATGATTAGATTCAATCATGGCTGTTGGATTGAAGATCGAATGGTGAAGATTATGCCATGTTTGTGCCCGAATAGCTTCCCGTGTGTCCTCACCGTAGTCGCGATCTGGTTAGATCTGGGCCGTAGGTTTCGCATCATGTGGTTTAGATCTAACCGTAACTTGGTCCAAATCGAATTGAGCCACGTGGAATGCACAAACCGAGGCATCGCCTAGCGCGCGTCGGTCGTGCCGATGACAGCGATGATGTCATGATGACAACAACAGGTGGGGTCCACATGTCAGTGTTAGAGAGGGCGCGTGCACTGAGTCCACGGTGGACTGGAACCGGTTTGTGGATCGGGTGCGTGCACCAATGCCACGTGTCCATTCTCGATTGGTTCGGAGCAATGTTGACGCAAGCATGACGCAATAATCCAGAATTTCTAGCAGAAAAATAAATGAGTTAATTTAGTTTATTCTATTTAATTTATTTTCAAACTTCAAATTGCTCATTCTTGCTCATACGAACTCCGATTGAGGTAATTCTAGAGCCTAAAAATTTATAAAATTGTTCTCTATTTAATTGTGAATTTTATTTGATTTTTGGAGTTTTACTTCTCTCTATTTTTAGTATTTATTTATCTGTTTCGCGTAGACATCGAGGTGCCCGAAGGCTGCGAAGGAGAAGTGTTGACTCAAGAGCAAGGTCTAGAGCATAATCAAGATCTTTTCCATGGCAAGTTGTGCTTTGATCATGTTGATCCTGTGTTTTAAAGTTATGTTGTTTCAAACTATGCATGCTAATTCAATTAAAAGTGATTTCGATTAATTTGGTAATTAGTTAATCAACCTATTTGATTATGCCACCCTTGTCACTATTATTTGTATGCCATGATTCATTTGTCACCCTAGGATTGTTGTTTACTTGTTGGATACTATTAATTTGCCAACATAGGTTAACTAGATCGTAGCTAGTTTGCTTAGACTTGCAACGTGTTATTGATATAATTTTGGAATGCAAACTTAATATTGATTAATGGAATATGGAACATATTTCTGAAATGGTGTGATATTGCCACATGATGATGTTGATATGTAGAGGCCTGTGTGGATCTACATGGATGTTGAGTTGTTGGCATGTGTTGCACAATAATCAACTAGGCTTTGTACCAGGTGGGCCTGTGTGGCAATGGGTTGACGAGTGTGTGAGGGTTGTGTGCCAAAATTGTTGAGAGAAAGAAGTCTTGCCTTGGTCAATTAAAGACTTAACCTTGCAAGCCTTTGAACTGGGCCAAGTATACAACCACATGTCTGGAATGGGACAGACCTAGTTGAGTAAGTTACTAATATCTTGCATGTGGGACCTTAGGGTGATAGTTATACAGGGGCGTAGCTATACGGGGGAGCGTATCTGTGCTGCGGCTTGGTACCCATCCAACGGTATGTGTCGATCCTATACTTCGGCTCTGTGTGAGGGGAGTGATAGTGAAGGCAATACTGGAGAGGTTCACATGTTAAGCTAGAAGTTTCTGAAAGGCTTTGTTATAGTTATTCGCCTGTGTGGTGAGTTATTGTATCTTATGGGTAAAGTGTATAATCTCTGTAGAGTGTCAAAACTATTGAAGTAGCCATGTCCACGGTATTGGACAATGCTCGGGAATTACAGTCAAGGGTTAGATTTTCATAAAAGGAACTTGATTTTGGAGGAAGGTTGTCTCTGGAAAAATGGAAATTGGTTTAGGGAGTAGTGGGTTACTTGTGTAATAACTGTGAAATTTATTATTGCTATTACTTGTTTAACTGCTTTACAATCTATTATGATTAATTGCAAATGTTGTTTATTGCAAAATAATCACTTAGCCATTCATTTGGAATAAGCCATGCATGTAGTTACTAGACTTGCATTCTATGCATTACTTGCTGAGTGCTTTATGTACTCACCCCCTTGCAACAATAGAAACACCAGTTGAGGAGGAATCTACACCAGCTTTGGAAGAGGAGTACCAGGAGGAGCCGTCAAGTTAGGGTGCAAGCCCAGTCAGTTGCTTGTGGCATATTGATTGGTCACTACGAGTTTTACTTATTTTCCGCTGCAGTTTTCTTTATATTTGAGTATTTGCCCCGCAGGTGTACTTTTGTAAGCTGACCATAAGGTTGGTTAAACAGGTTATATTAATAGATGAAGTGTTTATTTATTATTCTGTTGTGTATTATTGTGATATTTTATTTATGTTGAGACTGTGTGCACTAGCGTGATCCTGGACTAGTGTGGAATACACAAAGGGTCCGGGTTTGCACATTTGGGTTCCGACAGTAGCCCGTGGAGTCTTTGCAATATGGTGGGAATTCTGGTACTCGTATGTGTGCGTATGCTATTCTACAACTTATGTACTTGTGCATTTCCTAGTTACTGCATTACAAATCTTTAGTTATTATTAACATATATACGACTATAATGCCAACTAACCTTGTTATGATTAATTCATGTGTAGACAATTCAAGTGTGCCAATTATCATCCCAACAAAGAGTACACATATCAAGCACAACTTGGAGTTATTCTCAAGCATGAGTACCCAGGTGTTGTGGAGGACAAGGATGAGCACGGTAATATCTTCAATACCCACCCTGCGTTGGCATGGGATGATTATTATGTCAATGAAAATAATGAGGGAATAACTATTGTAGATCGAGTAAAGCGAGAGTTTTGGGTATGGACATACTTGTAGTTCATATAGATAAATTATTTAGTTGACTATTAACTACCCTTGCCCTCTTATGTAGCATTTGTTCGAAGTTGACACAAACAATAAGGCAGAAGCAGACCTTGTGCTCGAAAATTATGCAGTGGACCGTGTGAAGCATATGATGTATCAAGCACGTGTTGATGCCGTCAAGGAGAACTATAGAAATCAAGGAGAGGATATCGATGACACATTGGCATGTCCAAGAGAACTCGAGTACGAGCAATACTTGAATAATAAGATTTGGTGGTGCAATGACCTAGTGTGGCCACATCTTTGTCGTAACTGGTGTACTGATCAGTTTAAGACAAAATGAAAGAGAGGCCAGGAAGCACGATTCAAATTTGACGATGCTGCTCAAAATCGAGGTGGTTCGCGACCATATATAGAGACCCAACAATACTTGGTTTGAAATCTTACCCACAATGATTTTGCTAACTCATTTCTCTCTCAGTTATCCACTGTGTTCCTTGTATTCCATTGTTATGATTCCTTGTATATTAGATCGGAGTAGAACTATGAATACTTCTCCATAAAAAAGCTATACTTTGTGGGCCATATTTAACTCCTACCAAGTGTCATTACACTAATGTTGTTAAGCATGTGACATTGACCATACATGCATGCAAAGCTATTCTATTTGAAACATGAGCAAAACTACACCTGTACAGTTAATTTCTCTCTTACGAAATGATTTTATCTTAGCTCTGTTTTGGTCTAGAGTATGGATCCTATATTACCTGATACTATCCTAAATATTTTCTTTTTGTTCTTAAAATGAAGTGAAGAAACCCTATCGTCCTTCTTCATATGATAAACAAAATCACAGAAGGCTAAAACTAACTTCAATAGGTTGTAACTAGGTTCATTGTTTGCTTCATCATGTCGTAGGAACACAAATATGGACCACAGAAGGCTACTTGGCTTAACACATATGTTGTAATGAGGTCGGGCATGAAAAATATAGTAGTGGTAGTAGTGGTCCAGTTAGCAGCCAAAAAGCACAGAAACACATTGTAAGTTCTCCCTTGTTTGTGTTCTTCCAAGTTAACTCATATTTTAGGAACAAAGCTTAAATGTTGCTTTTGTTCTAGGATGATTACTCTGTAGCTGCTATGGCTTGATTGGGAGCAGCGACCACTTGATGGAAGCATATTGTACAACATCAACGGTGGCATGCCCCATGGCCGTGTACCAATTGGGAATGGTGCTATCAAGAAGGCCGATATTCTATCAGCTACCAAATCAAGAAATATCAGGCCATCCAATTCCACCTCTTATCGAAATGTGGTCCGACATAAACAAGAACTACTCCAGACGCGAGAAGTTCATCGCAAATGATCTTGGTAATAATGTTACTTCACACACATTTACAATTAATGTCACTGTTGAATAGGTCAACTTCAAATGGTACTTTCCAAATGTAGATGCTTTTTGAGAAAATAGGTGAATAGCCACCACTAGAGATGCTACACTGTGGAACACCTACACAAGCATGGGTAACAACATTTACTACATACAATTATTGCCTTCGTACAAACAAAACCCCATATGTGCTTCCTACATTTGGCACATGTCATTTGGAGGAACAATTGGACTAGACAGCTAATATATATTTTTTGGTGTGTCAGAGTGTCAACAAGCAGTGCAGCAGTGAACGAGTGGACTCGTGTTGAATGTTCTAAACATGGCATAACCTCAATCTCATTTAATTATAGTTGACAGTAAGGTGGAAAATGACTTTTTTTGCTAGATAGTACACCCATACTTATGACCTGTTGTGAGGTTAAACTAATATTGAGTATATGCTAAGCCTCGTATGTTCTTGGGCTGATTATTTTAAGATTAAATAGTCTTAAGTTGTTACCATGATTTATTAACTTAGTAGATATTTGTGGTGCGCATTTTGTATTGGATTGTGATAATTGAAACAATATTACAAGCCATAATGATTTCTTTAACTAAAGTTGACATAATTTGCTCACCTTGCAGCAAGGGACTGGGACTGGTTCCTCCCATGTGGGCTCACAACCGGATGACGACACCGTTGATGGAGATGCTACTTTCAATGACATGGAGAACTACGGTGATGACATTGATGGAGACAACCACCATGCTGCCAATAACAAAACTAGCGGTGGATGAAACTAGTTGTCCCTACATGAATTTCTATGATATCTTGCAGTTCTTTTGACTAACAAAGCTTCAATATTGTGAAAATGAAGCCTTCTGTATGTGGTGCTTGACTTTTGATGACTTTTAGTTGGATGGACAGTGCTTGACTTTTGCTTGACTATGATATCCTACACTTTTGATGACTTTCTGTAAGTGGTAGTGAACATGAACGATGTATTGCCCAACAATGGGACTGTTGTCTGTGGAAGCTAAACTTTTTATATGTTTGTTGATTGATGCATGGATGTGTGTTGTTCAATTGATTATATGATGCATGGTTGTATATGATTTACATATAAACTTGAATCTGCCAAGTTGATTGCTATAAAAGTAAATTTTGCTGCAAAAAGTTGTGCTCCTTTTATTTTACCAAGTAAAAACTGTCATTTTTACTTTCGCAAGGAATTAAGTTTTGCTGATGGGTACAAACCGTCAAGTTAAATTTTCTTGACAGTATAGAACAGTCAAGGTAATATATTTTATTAACGGGTTACAAACCATCAAATTAAATTTTCCTGATGGCAATAGAACATTCAAGCTAATAAAATTTTACTGCCGGGTTAAAAACCATCAACTTTACTTTTCTTGATGGTAATATAACAGCCAAGGTAATAAATTTTACTGGTGGGTGAAAACCATCAGCTTTAATTTTCTTCACGGAATTAAACAGTCAAGAAATCCATTTTTCCCTAACGGGTAATACCGTCAGGTTTTAGTTTCCCAAGGGATCGCCATCAGGCAAATTTAATTTTTTTTCCAGCTAGGGCTGAGAGGTTTTGTCTGACGATTAACCATTAATAAAATAAAACCTAACGGTTTCTTGTGTTTTCCTAATGATCAGTAGCTGTAAGGGAATCTCTCTTTCTGGTAGTGGCTGGCCTTAAACTCCAAACAAGAACAATAGTTGAAGTACTAGTTGTCTTTTTAATTAAAAAGGTATAGCCTAGATGGTTTCTACAAGAGTTCAATAGACCTTGATGGATCTTTCGACCATCCATCTCCTATCAGACGGTCACCCGTGTAATCATTTGAACCACACGACGAGCCACGGCGTCCCGCACGGTTGCACCACCACACGGCCCCAAAGCCAATGCCTCCTCCTCGCCCCCTCCTCCTGCTGCCCTCTGCCGCCGACAGTGCCCTTCGACGCTCGTACCTCCGCCTCATCGCCCTGTCCTCCACCTCGACCAGCTCCTCGCTGTCTCCCCCATGTCTAGCCACTACCCACTCGACCCCGCCCCGACCTCTTCACTCCTCCACTACACCTACATATTGAGTTGCATGCACCAGCCAGTTCACCCAAAAGCTTAAACTGATGAGGAAAGGTGGGTCCTCCTGCTGCCCTCTACAACCGACGGTGCCCTTCGGCGGTGCTCGTACCTCCGCTTCATCGCCCTCTCCTCCACCTCAACCAGCTCCTCGTTGTCTCCCTCATGTCTAGCCACTACCCACTCGACCCCGCCTCGGCCTCCTCACTCCTCCACTACACCTATGTATTGAGTTGCATGCACCAGCCAGTTCACCCAAAAACTTAAACTGATGAGGAAAGACGGGCAATTCACTTATACTTCAACACTCCCCCATCACGTATAGGCTCTCCCAGGCCTAAGAAGTGGAATAGAAGTAGCCTGCAATTATTATTTTTTAATTGCATCAACCGGATCTTGAACTTAAGACCCCTTGGCTCTGATATCATATTAAGTTGCATGCACCAGTCAATTCACCTAAAAGCTAAAACTAATAAGAAAAAACGAACAATTTACTTATGGGCTGTTTGGTTACCTTCTTAGCTCAGCCAGGCTGCATGAGCTCAGCCGGGCTGGTGGGAGTCAGGCTGAGTAGATGCAAGGAGATGTTGTTTGGTTGGTCGTATGAGGTTGGACAGGTTGCATAGAGATGTTGTTTGGTTGGCTGCACAGGAATGGGAGTGTGATAGACAAATTCAAGAGAGGGATGAAATAAATTTTAAAAATACTAAAAAATCAATAATTTCACAAATGAAAATAAAAATTTTAAAATATATTCTAGAAAATCAATAAATTGAAAAACTAAAATTTTAATCTTTTGAAATTTATATAGGAAGTATGGTCTAGTTTTATTTGAAAAAATATCACGAACACATAGGTGAAATTGGTTCGTTAATCGGAGATGTTAATTAAAAGATATAGCAAAAAAAAGAAGAAAACTAGATAGTAAATGCTGATGTTAGCATGCATGCATGGCTCAATAGAGCCTGGCTCTGGGGAAACAGAGGAATTTCTCGTTTCCCTGAAGCCAGGCTGAAAGGGGTGTTTTACATCTGTAGAGTCATGTTGAGTTGAATGAGAAAACAATCAAATACCCATCTTTTGTATCTGCAGATGCAAATCTCTTTAGATGCAGCCAACCAAACAGCCCATTATACTTCAACACTACGTTCGCGCCCCTCCCCGCCTCCTCCGCACCTTCCCGTGCCTCAACTGCTTCCTCCGCAATGCCCTCTTCCGCTCCCTCCCCTCCCCTCCCTGCGCCCTGACCTTCTCCCCTCCCGGACTCCTCTCCTTGGCCTTCGCCGCCACCTCACCCGCCTCTTCATGCTCCCATGGTGACATCATGTCCTCTTCCGCTGCTTCCACCGTCCGTATGCTGCACGCACTCTCTGTGGCCGCGGGGTACGCAGGGACACGTTGTTCGTGGGGTTGGCTTTGGCCAAGCTGTTCACGCTGTCGAGAGGCGATGACGCACGCACGCAAGGTGTTCGACGCGGCGCCGACGCCGGCGCCGGACACCGTCATTTGGAGCACGCTGCTCGCTGGGCTGTCCGGTTAGGAGACCATGGAGGCGTTCGTGCGGATGGCAGGGGCAGGGCCGGTGCGGCCTGACGCGACCACGCTGGCATTTGCGCTACCTGCGGCCGCGGAGGTGGCAGATGTAGCGATGGGAAAATGCGTGCACGCGTTTGCGGAGAAGTGCGGATTGGCGGAGCACGAGCATGTTGTGACTGGGCTAATCTCTCGCTGCATGTGGGGACATGGAGTCTTTGATAGTAAGGCTATTCCCAGTGCAAAGTATCATACTCCAATATCCAAGAATGCCACATAGGATGAAAAGTATGATACTGCATTGAAGAAACACTCTCTACAATGCATAGTATCATACTTATATGGTTAAAATAATTAATTGATGTGATGTTGTGTCTATGAAAGTGGGCCCAATGCGTTAGATTCTGTGCCACAGCCTAAGATATCGTGCCAAAGCAGTATCTTGCTCAAGATACAGCTTTCTTCTCCCTCCTATTTAATGCTTTGCCACATCAGCAAAAAATCCTATGTGGCATCTATTTAATGAGTATGATACTACCCATTGGGAATAGCCTAAGATGGGGAGCCAGATTTGGTTCATTCAATGCCTTGATCTCAGGCTACTCGGTGAATACTCTCTGTTTGCACCCCGTGTTTTTTGAATTGTCTTGTCTATAGATATACAATATATCTTATATTATAATACAAATTTAATGTGATATTTTCTTTATACCCTTAATAAATATTTAGATTTATTTTCTATTTTCTATATCATACATTAAATATAGTGCTTAGAGATAATATTTAGATATAATATAATTATTTTTAATATCTTTTTAGTCTATGAGTCAAAAAGAAATACGTATTGTAAGCTTGGATCACTACTAGAAAACTAGGTTTTACTATCGACACGTCACTACCGATTGGATTTGAACCGATACTGATAGTGACATCAATACCGGTTCATTGGCTACAGGCCTGTAGTGGGCTTTCAGTACCGGTTGGTAACACGAACCGGTACTGATGGTACTAATGTGAGGGCATCAGTACCGGTTCGTGTTACAAACCGGTACTGATGCCTCGTTTCAGGAAAGTTCAAAAGGAATGCCTATTCTATGTATATCAGTACGCGATTGTGGGTTGGTTAGAAGAGTGAGGCTGGAGTCATGAGGTTGCGGGTTTGAGTCCTGCTTGCCCCATACATCCTCGATATATTTTGAAACATTTCCAGTGCCATCAGTACCAGTTGGTGGAATCGGTACTGATGGACATCAGTCCCGGATGGCATGTACCGGTTCAAAAATCGGTACTGATGACAGTTACGAACCAATACTAATGGTCAGGCCGGTCCTGAGTTTTTAGGGGCCTAGGGCGAAATTATAAATAGAGGCCTCCATAACATAAGCATCGAAATATTTTTTATATTACCATGTATCAACTGAAAAGACAATATCCAGTGTATTATAGAAATTATTACCAATAAATAAATGGAAGTACAAAAGTGAGATTATTTACCTCAAACATTTTGTAGAGATCATCTTAGAAAATATCTTTTAACATTTCTAGATGCAAAATCATCAATTATGGCCTCAACGTTAATGTCATCCAATAATTTCTTCTCAATACATAAAGTTGCCAGACCATTTAACCTTTCTTGAGACATTGTCGGCCTTAAATAGTTTTTCAATAATTTCAATTTTGAAAAGCTTCTTTCAACTGATGCTATAGTTACCGGCATAGTAAATAAGATCCAATAAACAACAATTCCACAGTAGCTGCATAGTTTTTTTCAGTTTTTAGATAGACACTGCGTGTTGTGTTCGGCCTCTGTCTCGAATGTGCTATAGTACCCGCGATGGAAAATAGAAGTCCAGTCTAGTTTTGTTTCGATTTCTGCTTTGATGTGAAGTAGCCTAACCCTTGTAATTGAGTCTATATATTGCAATGAAATCAGAAAAGACGTAAGCAGTTTTCACGTCGCAAAAACAAGTCTGTTCTGTAGTTTTAGTTCGATTGTTGTTTTTTTCTTTGAAAACAACGTTCAAGTTTGAAGCTTTTGCTAGTTAGTTTCAGCCAAGAGTTGCACATGAACGTTTCAACCGAAGCGTGTCCAGTCGGAGCGTTTTCAGACAAGGAACAGAAAACTTATTGCTGGCATCTAGTTTTTAGGCTGATTACCAACAGCGATTGCTCTCGGCTCTCGTGTAGATGCGTAGTTTTCATATTAGGATGGAGTCACCGAGGGGCCCCGGTAATTTGGGGGCCCGGGGCGGCCGTCTCGCTTGCCCCATCGTAGGGCTGGTCGTGGGTCAGATCTGTAGTGGTGGATGGAGGGGTATCATTATGGATGGCAACGGGTATATACCCGGCGGGTATCACCACCCCGTACCGGTACCCGTGGTAGCAAAATCCACCCGCTACAATACCCATACCCGCATACGGGTACAAAATTTACCCGCATCTGCACTGCAGGGTAACGGGGACCCGCGGGTAACTCGCACCCGAAAGTCAGGACTCAGGTTTCATGACAAAAGTTCTATTTTGTTTGCATATAGTACTCATATTTCGAAGGGTTACACAATATGATTGTATACAATATATAACATGCTGGGCCCGGTAAGATCGTATGCTATCATATTGACTGTACTAAGACAAAGTTGTGCATGCTTTCGTTTATGTCACATAGCTACTGTATTAATTGACGGTATGTGATCATGTAGAACAAAGGTAGCTAACAGATTTAGCAAAGACAAATTCTATTGGTTAACACCAAATGCTTGACAAATGGGCCGTAGAGATCCCCGGCCCCAAAAAAACATTTAGTCGATCTACTGTCTAGTTAGACAAACAGCAGCTAGCAACTTTTTCACTCTTGTTCACACCTATATATACATGACATATTCCATATTAGCCACCCATATGTAACGGGGGACTCGTGGGTAGCAACAGTAGTACGGACCCGTACCCGTTCTACCCGCTGGGTAATAGTTTTTTGCCCGTTAATATACCCGCGGGTATGAAAAACGGTTCATACCCAGCCCCTAATAGAGTAAATACCCGTCGGGTTTCGGGTTTCGGGTCCTCGTTGCCATCTCTAGGTATCATGGTGGAGCTGTTCAAGGTGTTGGTGGGCTTGGGCTTGAGGTCAAACGCAACCACGTTTTGATGTTGATCCACGCTGATCCTGGTGAACAGTCCATTCGGGCATGAGCTGCTTGCTCGTTGCTTACATGCGCTTTTTATCAAGGCCGGGTTTGACGCCAACGCTCCGGTATTGACAGCACTTGCCATTCTGTACTGTAGGTTGAATGATATGGACTCTGCAAGGAGGGTATTTGATCCAAGGAGGGTAGGGAGGGCAAGCGCGAGAGGACATCGTCGGAGGTGGGGGTGGCGGGGATGACGGCAGTTAGAAAGAGGGAGAAGAGGATCATGTGGATGATGGTGAAATGTGCACATAAGGATGCTATATCAGCCAAAACCAGTGGCGGTACTAGGGGGTGCCGGGTATGCCCCGGCACCTCCAAAAATTTTAGAAACGCTATATATATATTCAATATGTTAAATTTGTTGATGAATTTATTTTGATTTTGATAGTTTGAGATTTTTAAAACCTTAGAACTATTTATATTACTTTTAGCAAATTTTAAATATATATGTTGTATTTATGATATTACAAAATGATTATAGAAGACTATAGATTTATACGTATGAAGTGTGCACATCAAGGGATTACAATACCATTTTGAGCTCGAAAATCGCCACTGCTCATCACCGATTTTCGTCGAAAATCGGTAGAAACTGAATGGTTTCTGTCGACGATCGGAGAACGGGCTCCCGTCGAGCTTACTTGTTGAATGGGGGATCAACAGAGCCCCGTCGTACGGATCAGGGAAGTCGTCCGAGCGACGCCAGGTCGGGAGAAGTGGGACGCGGTGTTTATCCTGGTTCGGGCCTCTCATCGCCGAGATAACAAATTTCTACCTGTATTGTATCCTATCTGGCGTGTATATATGTTACGTATATCGTGGGGTTTAAATACTATGACTAGAGATACGTATGTAACTACCCCCTGGATTTACGCTATGCAACTATGTCCGTGATCTGCTGCGTTTGATCTGCGCGCTATTTGAACTTCGGGTATAATTTCCCTTGATCTTCGGCTGATTGGTTGCCACCTTCCTTCCCTGGGCATTGACCGAGTCCACCGACTGTAACACCCCAAAATTTTGCTTTTCTTAAATTCATGTGTGATTTGGCACTTTGGTGAATTTTTGGAATTTTCTGGAATTTATTTGGATTTATTTGGAATTTATTTGAATTTATTCCATTTTGAAATAAATAAAGAATTAAACTTTGCAAATAAAATTTTGTTGGAAATATTTTATTTGAGTCCAAAATGATCCAAAGTATTTTCCATAATTTTTCTGGAATTTTTCTGAGTCTTTTGATATTTTTAATGAATTAAATGAATTTCTGGGAATTATTTTAAATATTAAATCGCTGGAAAATCAAGTCGGGTCAAGTATCGTTTCATCCGATCGACCGAAGTCCGAGTCCGACTCGAGTCCGACCCGAGCCAAGTGACTTGACCGAACCCTATTCGATCCCGACCGTTGGATCGAGATCCAACGGTCCAGATTGGATCGCACCAGTTGGGCTGAGCCCTATTCGATCCCGACCGTTGGATCGAGATCCAACGGCCCAGATTGGATCGCACCGGTTGGGCTGAGTCCGGGCCGGATCCGACCGCGCCCGCGCGATCGTGGCCGTTGATCGCGCCACGTGGACGGTCCTCCGTCGTCGTCTCCGCCGAAAGTCCGGACTCGACCCGCCGCGCCCGCCGCCGTGAGGATTTAGGTTTCCGTTCGCGGGAAGCCGAGGCTATTTAATGCCCGATCACACCCCGAGGATCACCTGGACCTTGCGGCCGCTGTTCTAGCCGCCGCCGCCGCAGCGCTCTCGACGCGCTCGCAATCGCGCCACCGGAGTGTAGCACTCCTCCGCTGGTTTTTGCTTGCTCGCCGCCGCCCACCGCCCCCCGCCGTTGACTCCTAGATCCGGACTCACCGCGACGAGACGCACCGAAGGACCTTTCACTCGCCGGAAGCCCGCAAACGCCGTTGTTCGTGTCGCCGCCCTCAGCCTCGGCCAGTAGCCTGGCCAAGACGCCATCGCTGCCGCTGAAAGCTTCTCGGCCGTCCGATCAAGATCCAACGCCCCAGATTGGCGCCACGCCATCTCACGGTGAGATTCCGCCCAAAACCACTAGATCCAATCTTGACCGTCCGATCTAGATTCAACGGTCCAAATCAAACGCGTTAACCCAAACGGCGTGAGAGCCGATCTAATCTGGGCCGTTGATTTTCAAATCGACGGCCGAGATTGCGCCACGCCGTCGAGAAGGCTGACCGCCGGCGGCGACGCCCACACGCTGCGTGTGACATCGACACGCTGGGCCCGTGATGTCACGCCCACCTTTCGCACCATGACGCCACATTGACGCCATGGCAGTTCGCATGTTAGCGATCGTCTCACCGAGCCGACGACGCCAAGAAAGGACGCCACAAAGGTCCCAATTGCCAAGACTGTAATGAGCCTCACTGTGAATAACACCCAAAATTTTGCTTTTCTTAAATTCATGTGTGATTTGGCACTTTGGTGAATTTTTGGAATTTTCTCGAATTTATTTGGATTTATTTGGAATTTATTTGAATTTATTCCATTTTGAAATAATTAAAGAATTAAACTTTGCAAATAAAATTTTGTTGGAAATATTTTGTTTGAGTCCAAAATGATCCAAAATATTTCCTAATTTTTCTCGAATTTTTCTCGAGTCTTTTGCTATTTTTAATGATTTAATTGAATTTCGGAATTTAATTGGATTAATTAAATCGAGTTGGTTTCACCGTTTCATCCGATCGAGCCCGAGTCGACTCGAAGTTCGAAGTCCGACCGAGCCCGACCGCGCTCGTGGTCAAGCCGAACCCGCCGCCGGAACCCTAATCGCGGATCGTTGGATCCAGATCCAACGGCCACGATTGAGCCACGCCATCGAGCCCCGAGCCCGACCGAGCCAGCCACTCGCCGAGTCCGACCCGACCCAAACTCTCGCAGACCGTTGGATCTCGATCCAACGGCCGCGGCGCTGCGTACACGCCACCCTAACCGTGTCGCCACGGACTCGGCCAAGAACAGAGAGGACTCGGATTCCGCGCTTACCTGACGCCGAGGGGCCCTATTTATTGCGCCGCCACGTGTCGGGATCGCTGCTTTCATTGCGCACCAGAGCTTCAACCCACGCCGCCGCAAGCAGCGCGTCACCGCGAGCTCAGCCAGAGTTGGAGGAGGTGTCCGCCGCGGTTTGCGCCGTTTTCCGCCGCCGTCCGTCGTCTTCCACCGAGAAGGAGCCCAGATCCGAAATCCCCGCTTCGAGACGCACCCAAAGAGACCACCCACTTCGCCGGAGCGTGTAATATCCCGAGTATTCCTATACTTGAGTCGCTGTACAATTGTACTCAAACACTGTTCAGTAATACACTGTCCTTGTGTACTTCTGCAATTTGAGCTGTGTATACTTAAATGGGATCAAGAATAACCCTTCAACTTAATTAACTTTGCCCAAAATCAAATTCCCATTTAAATCGCCGACAAGTGATTTCGGTGATTGAATCGAGTTTTCGAGCTCTTGCCATGATGTCTTAGCCTTTGATCCAAATACTCACTCCTCTGTCCTTTTGAAATACAAATTACCTAGTTTACCGGGGAACTTAAAAATCTTCAAAAGGAGTTAGGGATCTATTTAATCGGAGCTTGTGAACTTTGGTCGTGGTCATCGTTAGGTCAGTGTAACTCTACTGTTGACCTGGTTTTTAGCCATCTTCAAAATCGAGCATGCTCTCGCTAGGTTTTCGGTTTGTCGGAGTTCTAGCGAGGTAGGTGTCACGGCCCTAAGTTCAAGATTTCAGGGACATCCGGAGTATCCGGATCCACATCCGGAGAGTCCGGATCCAACCCGGAATGTCCGGATAAAAGTCCGGAGTATCCGGGTTATGCTGACAGAACACCCCAACCCGGAGAGTCCGGACCAAATGCCGGAGTGTCCGGGTTGGCTATACCGAAGACCCCAACCCGGAGTCTCCGGGTTGAGTCCGGAGAGTCCGGTATTGGCGTGGGGTTTTGTATAAAAGTCCCATTTCGTGGCTCCCTTCCATTCTTTCTTCTTCTACTTTAGTTTCCCACTTCCTTGGTGTTCCCTCCACCACCCCGAGCTCCTCTCCGCGAACCACCTAGGTGACCCTCCCAGTGACTCCTCCATCTCGGTGTGCTCCTCCCTGCCGTCATTCCCCATCCTCCACCCGGCGTTGCTCCTCCTCCATCGTCCTTTGATGTAAGCTTTTCTCTTAGGTTTTGATTCTCGGGATTTTTGGGTTCTAGAGCCGTTCATGGTGGGTTTAGGACTTAGGTTTGGATTTGGGAGGCTAGGGTTGTACTTGGATTCTATGGTTTTGGGTGTAGTGGTTCTAGGGTTGAAAATGGGATTTGGATTAGTGAATGTGGTATGCTAGGAGTGGTAGATCGGGTAGTAGTAATGTCGATTTAAGAAGTTGTTGGTGTGAGTTAGAGGTTTGGCGGGTTAGCGACAAGTTTTCTCGTGAGAATCGGCTAGCTCGGAGCTCCTTCTCGTTCGCTAGGTGTACGAAAGTCGTAGATCGGGTCGCGGTGAAGTTGTAGGAAGTGGTAAGGTCTCCGTCTCCTCGCCGAAGTTGGACCACACGCCCTAGGACCGAGTATCCGGACGAAACGGTCCGGAGTGTCCGGCCTATCCGGATCGTCCGGATGCAAAACCCGATCGTCCGGTTAGGCTGTTTCGTCCTGGCCGTGTTGTGTTGTCCGAGTCGCTGCTTTCTTCAGGGTTTCTTGGTTGTACTTCATTCTTGTGTATTGCATGCACTTCATGGTGCATTTAAAACTTTCTTTTGCTAAGTTGTATTTCTTTCGCTGCTTTTTTGTTGCTTTGACCGATTAGAGGCTAGCGAGCCAAGCCTCGAACAACCCGAGCATCATCCGGACATCACCGAAGTGCAACAACAAGGCAAGCACCTCCTTTGACCATCTTGAAACCTATATTTCACGATGTCTACTTTGATTTCTCAAACTATATGCATTGTTTATATTCAAGAAATTGCTAGTTTGTGGGAATGGTAGATATACCCTGATTTGGTGGTTTCCCTCAATTTAATTCCTCGAGATCATTGATAACCTTAGTAGGGTTAGACAATTTAATAAAATGTCACTTGGGTATAAACGATTTAGTAATTGCATACGCTTAGACACTGCAATAGAGGTGAGCAAAGTCAGTCCTTACCAAATGCTCAAAATTATGATAAATGTAATTGGTTTTGGAAAAGTTTTGGAAATGTGAATCGTAAAGGTATATTGATAAAAATGTGAAGTGTCTAGTTGGTAATTAGACTTGGCGGGAGGTATAATATGTGCTAGTTAAACATGGTGGCGATTGGTTGGCGAGTTAAGTGGAGTTCCCGCTTGAGTCACTAGGCAAAAATATAAGGACCTAACTTGTGACGGTTTTTGAATTGAAAACAGTGCAACCGAGCAATGCTGGGATGGCTCAGCATATTCTAGTACTTGAAGTGTGAGGGGATAGCCATTCCTGTTGGTAGGACGAAGAGTGGACCTTTTCCTCGTGTTGAGCGATCAAGCGCGGTGTGTGTGTCCTCACGACCCGCCAGTATGCGCCTTCGTGTGTGCGCTTTGTACTTTTGGCAGCAGGGAATCGCCCAGCTCATGTTTGTTGATACAACGGTGTACGCCGTGCTATGGGGTAATGCGGCGGCCAATAATTCTCCGTAGTCACGATGAGTATTCCGTGGCCGCTGAGTGGTGGTTGGCCTCTTATCGCCATAGTAGTGGATTTGTCGTCACCAGGTCTTTGGGGGTGTGGCTATAACCTCAACGATGGGAAAGAATAGATCATTCTTGTATATCGGATACCTCGTGTATCGCGTGTACCCTGGATGACAGGGATGCAAGTCTGAGTTGTGTTTGGGTAAAGTGCGCAAACTCTACAGAGTATCAAATAATTCTAATCGATTAGCCGTGCTCACGGTTATGAGCAATCTTCTCTAATCATGTATAGATATTTGGTTTGGTTTTGAAAATGAAAATCTATTTCGGAGTCGGTATAAAGTATGTGGTGGAATGGTACTTGATGGAATTGTGGATATGTGTATATGATTCTCGATGGGATTATGAGTATGTATGGATGTCGATTCGTATCCCAGTTGCGACCATGGATGGTGGCAGCTGTGGAGCTTAGTTGTTACATATACTGTAAATATGTTTTATTCAAACTGCTGTCTTTCAAATTATGTATTACTTTTCGATGAACTATTTTAAATCCAAATTTTCCGCAATTAACCCAATGTAGAAGCTTTATCCTGTTGAATCAGCCTGCATTTATTTATATTTCCATACACTAAAGTCTTGCGAGTACATACGTGTACTCACCGAATTCTGTCGCTAACCCTTTTTCCACAGAGGAAGGTAATGATGATGTCCTGATGATGGCGAGCCCCTTTCTCGCGAGTGTTGCGGCTTCAGAGTCCCTCCCTCCAGCCAAGAGCCTGTGGGTGGTCAAGCCACCGCGCTGGTTGTCTCTCTTTTGTTTCCGCTGCCGCTTTATTTCTTTTGGATTCTCAGAATGTACTCGTGTAAGATTTACACCCGCTATGTAAATTATCGTAGTTTATCCTTCCGTGCATTGATACTCGTGTTGTGGGTACGCTGATATCGGGCTATCGATCCAGGGATCCAAGATCGATGCGACACGCACCGGGTCCGGTTAAGGTGGGTTCGATCCCGCCGATCGAATTTTTAGGTTCAGATCTTCTGTCGAGGCTTCCTGTTGTTATCACGGTGCTATACGCTCTGATGAGCGGTGACAAGCAGGTATAGGAAGAGGGGGTCCTCACAAATACTGGTATCGTGAGCCATTGACTGCAGGAGGACTTAGTTAGCCTGGTCGTTAGACTTAGGAATGCACTTTTCTTCTCAAAATTTATTTTGAAGTCCAAAACTCTATTTTGAAAGTGTAGAGTGCTATTCTTGTCCATTCTATAGCCTTTCACTTGTCTACTCTTCAAAATGAATCTGATCTTAATCCAAATTTCAAAAATTGTTTCCTTCTTCTATCTCGTTCAAAAGAATTAGGAGGAACGCGGGCTTAGCCTGTAATGGGTTAAGGTTAGATGTCCGTGATTGTAATTAGGGATTATTTTGTCGTTTCCCTGAGTTGGTTTTTGGATTGGTTCTTATGCTTCTTTGAATGAATGTTTTTAGTATGTTTGTGTTTGTGAGTGCATCCTTTGGGATCAATCATTTGGCACTTGTTTTGCACAGTTAATTGACTCAACTGCGCAATTCAGGATGCCTCCCCGAAGGAGAACAGATTCAGGCGCTTCCAAAGACCGATGATGCCGAGAGCGTGGCGATCTGATGGGAGCAGGGGCCCAACAATCGCGGTCCCTACTTGGTGGGTCACCTGGGCTCGCCTCGCCTACATGCCCAGAGTGAGGAGCTCCCTCCACCTCCTCCTGCTCCCGACATGGCTGCACTCATGTTGCGGCAGACTCAGCTCATGGAGCTGATGGTCCAGGCTGTCCAGGGGGCAGCAATACAAAGAAGGCAGCTAGCCTCGGTTGTCTGAGTTCCAATGAACTCGACCGCCGAGCTTTTCTTCAGCTACAGATCCGATGGAGGCAGAGGATTGGCTTAGCGACATGGAGGGAAGTTGGAGTTAGTCGGTTGCACCGATGCGGAGAAGGTTCAAGACACCGCCTACTACCTCCAGTGGACCGGCAGCCGTGGTGGAGCAGCTTCAAGGTCGTTCGCCTCGGCAGATCAGTCACCACATGGGCAGAGTTCAAGACCGCCTTCGCTCCTTCCATGTTCCAAATGGGCTTGATCGAGATCAAGAAGCGGGAGTTCTACGACCTTCGCCAGTGGGTCTATGATGTTGATGGACTACCTCCACCGCTTCAACCATTTGTCACGCTATGTTGCTGATGAGGTGACCACTGAGGCTAGGAGAGTGACATTGTTCAAGGAGCACCTCACCGAGGAGATCCGTTTCCAGCTCGCCGGCCATGACATTCCTAGTCTGCAGGTCTTGGTGAGCAAGGCCATTAGCATTGAAGATGTCACCAAGGCGCTTATGGAGAGCCGCAAGCGCAAGTGGGCAGCTCAGCGGCCAGTCAGCGGCGGACCTTCCAGGACTCGCACTTTCACTCAGTCTGGCTTCCAGCCTTCAGCGCCGCTAGTTCAGAGGTCCCAGGGCTTACCTCCTCGCCCTGCCCAGAGTTCGGTGCAGTCACCTAGCCACCCAGTACAGCAGTTGGGGTCCCAGAACCCATTTGGCCATATCACTTGCTTCGCCTGCGGCCAGAAGGGCCACTTCGCCAGTGCCTGTCCGAGCAGGCAGCAGCAGCAGACAGCTGTGGTGCACCAAAGACGCCCCGTGGTCGGGTGGGCGTGGGAGTGGGCAGTCAGACGCCGGTTCCTCGAGCAGCTCAGCCCGGGCCATGGTCGCCGAATGTAGCCACCGCAGAGGAGGCAGCAGCAGCTCCAGATGTGGTGTTGGGTACGTTATCTGCTCATTCCGCACTCCGCCTTAGTATTATTTGACTCGAGCGTCGCATTCCTTTATTTCTTCACGCTTTGTTGCTCAAAGATGAGGTATGTTCTTTGTACCTCGAGAAGTACTTGTTGATCCGCTCGCTGGATCTGCTTTTGATCGCCGAGCTCGTGAGTCCAGGGGTTAGAATTGTGATCAATGGGGTAGAATTCTGGGGTGATCTCATTAACATTGAGACGTCAGGTCTTGATGTGATTTTGGGTATGGACTGGTTGTCCAAGCATCAAGGGCATATTGATTTTGCCAGGAGATCCATTTCATTAGTCAACCCTGATGGCATTGCTGTCACCTTTTCTTCTGTTCCAGCAGAGCAGCAGCCTTTGCTCAGTGCTCTTTCTGTTCCGGGGACCAGTCAGGTGCCGGTGATATGTGAGTACCCCGATGTGTTCCCTGATGAGTTGCCAGGTTTGCCACCTGATCGTGATTTGGAGTTCATCATCGATCTCTTACCTGGCACTTCTCCAATTTCTAAGCGTCTCAGACAGGATGCCTGGCCGATGAGCTGATCGAGTTGAAGATTCAGCTCAAGGAGCGATTAGAGAAGGGGTTCATTCGTCCCAGCTTCTTCTCCTGGGGGCAGCCTTGATTCTGTTTGTGAAGAAGAAAGACGGCACTCTTCGCATGTGCGTTGATTACCGGTCTTTGAATGAGGTCATCACAAGAACAAGTACCCTCTCCCTCGGATCGACGATTTGTTTGACCAATTAGGCGGAGCTCGAAGTTTTCTCCAAAATAGACTTGAGATCCGGCTATTTTCAGCTCAAGATCCGTCGGAGGATATCGTGAAGACCGCATTCACCACTCGCTACTGCCTGCACGAGTACACGCTTGTTTCATTCGGTCTCACTAACGCACCACCCACCTTCATGAATCGATGAACAAAGTCTTCATGGAGTTCCTTGATAGATTTGTGGTCGTGGTTCATTGACGACATCCTCATATACTCTAAGGATGATGATGAGCACGCATTTCACTTACATATGGTGCTTAGCAAGCTTCGCGAGCATCGCTTGTATGCCAAGTTCGATAAGTGCGAAGTTCGGCTCAAGCAAGTGGAGTTTCGGGCATGTCCTGTCGAAGGTGGGGTAGCAGTTGATCCACGCAAGATACAAGACGTACTCAATTGGGAGCAGCCCGCAATGTCCCCTGAGATTCGAGTTTTCTCGGTCTTGCCGGATACTATCGCCGGTTTATCGAGAATTTCTCCAAAATTGCTAAACCATTGTCGCGCTTACTCAAGAAGGAGAAGAAATATGAGTGGTCACCTGGTTGTGAGTCCAGCCAGAGCTGAAGAATAGACTCACCATCGCACTGTTGGTCCTTCCTCGACATTCACAAGAACTTCGATGTCTATTGTGATGCATCCCGCCTTGGACTTGGTTGTGTGTTGATGCAGAGGGCAAAGTGGTTGCTTATGCTTCTCGACACCTAAAGCCTCATGAAGCCAATTACCCGACGCATGATTTGGAGCTTGCGGTGTTGTTTATGCTCTCAAGCCGTGGGCGACATTATCTCATAGGAAACAGATGTGAGATCTATACCGACTCACAAGAGCTTGAAGTACTTCTTCTCCCAACCAGATCTGAACTCCGAGGCAGCGCAGATGGCTAGAGCTGATCAAGGACTATGATCCGGGATTCACTATCACCCAGGCAAGGCAAATGTGGTTGCAGATGCCCTTAGTCGCAAGCCGCATACGCTGAATGCCTTGGGTGTCATCGATCGGCCTCAATTAGTTGATGAGTTCAGCAAGCTGAATCTGGAGGTGGTTGAACATGGCTTCATTGCAGCATTGACGGTTCAACCTACTCTAGAATCTCAAATTCTTGAGGCACAGCTCCAAGATGAAGCAATCATTGAGATTAGGCGCCGATTGGTGAAAATGGCGATCTCCGTGTTTTTGCGTGAAGTCCAATGGGCTGATCTTGCATGGGCAGCAGGTGTATGTCCCTCATGATGTTGAGATCAAGGGGTTGATCCTGTCAGAAGCTCATGATACTCCTCTCTCTGTCCATCCTGGCAGCACCAAGATGTACCAGGACCTTCGCAAGCAATTCTGGTGGCCAGGTATGAAGAAGGAGATTGCAGCTCATGTGGCGCATTGTGATGTGTGCCAGCGTGTCAAGGCTGAACATCAAAGGCCAGCCGGATTACTTCAGCCATTGCAGATCCCTGAGTGGAAGTGGGAAGAAATTGGGATGGATTTTATTACCGGTCTACCGAGGTCCTCCACCGGTCACGACTCTATTTGGGTGATCATTGACCGTCTGACCAAGGTAGCTCATTTCATCCCAGTTCATACCACCTATTCTGGAGCCAAGCTAGCGGAACTCTATTTGCAGAATATTGTTCGGCTCCATGGAGTTCCAAAAGTCATAGTCTCTGACCGTGGTTCGCAGTTCACCTCCAGATTTTGGGAGAGTTTGCAGTCCATTCTTGGCACCAAGCTATCCTTCAAGATGCCTTACCATCCCCAAACCGACGGATGACGGAAAGGGCAAACCAAATCCTTGAAGACATGCTAAGGGCTTGTGTGTGCTCTGACAAAGAAGTCGTGGGAGAAATGCTTGCCATTTGCTTTGAGTTCTCCTACAACAACGATCATCAAGTCAGTCTTGAGATGTCGCCTTCGAGGCTCTTTATGGCAGGAAGTGCGTAACGCCACTGCTTTTGGTCCGAGGTTGGTGAGAGGCAATTCTTCGGGCCAGCCATGATTGAAGAGGCTGAAAGGCAAGTTAGCTTGATTCGGGACCGGCTGAGAGAAGCTCAGTCTCGTCAGAAGAGCTATGCTGATCGTCGACACCGCGAGTTGAGTTTTGAGGTGGGTGACTTTGTTTATCTCAAGGTCTCACCACTCCGCGGTACTCGCAGATTCCAAGTCCGCGGGAAGCTAGCCCCGCGATACATCGGTCCGTTCCGGATTCTTGAGAAGGTTGGTGTTGTGGCTTATCGGCTCGAGCTACCGCCACATCTTTCGGACATTCACGATGTGTTCCACGTGTCACAATTGAAGAAGAGTCTTCGGGTTCCATCAGAAGTTACCCAATTGGACCATCTTGATTTGCAACCTGATCTTTCGTATCGAGAGTATCCAGTCCGTATTCTCGAGACAGCTGAGCGTCACACTCGTAGTCAGGTTATCAAGATGCTCAAGGTCCAGTGGAGCAACCATTCAGAAGATGAAGCCACGTGGGAGCGTGAAGACCATATTCAGGCAGAATACCCCGACTTTCTTCGAGAGGATTAGCAATCTCGAGGACGAGATTTTTGTAAGGGGGGTAGACTGTAATATCCCGAGTATTCCTATACTTGAGTCGCTGTACAATTGTACTCAAACACTGTTCAGTAATACACTGTCCTTGTGTACTTCTGCAATTTGAGCTGTGTATACTTAAATGGGATCAAGAATAACCCTTCAACTTAATTAACTTTGCCCAAAATCAAATTCCCATTTAAATCGCCGACAAGTGATTTCGGTGATTGAATCGAGTTTTCGAGCTCTTGCCATGATGTCTTAGCCTTTGATCCAAATACTCACTCCTCTGTCCTTTTGAAATACAAATTACCTAGTTTACCGGGGAACTTAAAAATCTTCAAAAGGAGTTAGGGATCTATTTAATCGGAGCTTGTGAACTTTGGTCGTGGTCATCGTTAGGTCAGTGTAACTCTACTGTTGACCTGGTTTTTAGCCATCTTCAAAATCGAGCATGCTCTCGCTAGGTTTTCGGTTTGTCGGAGTTCTAGCGAGGTAGGTGTCACGGCCCTAAGTTCAAGATTTCAGGGACATCCGGAGTATCCGGATCCACATCCGGAGAGTCCGGATCCAACCCGGAATGTCCGGATAAAAGTCCGGAGTATCCGGGTTATGCCGATTAACACCCCAACCCGAGAGTCGGACCAAATGCCGGAGTGTCCGGTTGGCTATATCAAGACCCCAACCCGAGTCTCCGGTTGAGTCCGAGAGTCCGGTATTGGCGTGGGGTTTTGTATAAAAGTCCCATTTCGTGGCTCCCTTCCATTCTTTCTTCTTCTACTTTAGTTTCCCACTTCCTTGGTGTTCCTCTCCACCACCCCGAGCTCCTCCGGCAACCACCGGCCTAAGTGACCCTCCCTAAGGTGACTCCTCCATCTCGGTGTGCTCCTCCTCAAGCCGTCATTCCCCATCCTCCACCCGGCGTTGCTCCTCCTCCATCTTCCTTGGAGGTAAGCTTTTCTCTTAGGGTTTGATTCATGGATTTTTGGGTTCTAGAGCCGTTCATGGTGGGTTTAGGACTTAGGTTTGGATTTGGGAGGCTAGGGTTGAACTTGGATTCTAGGGTTTTGGGTGTAGTGGTTCTAGGGTTGAAAATGGGATTTGGATTAGTGAATGTGGTATGCTAGAGTGGTAGATCGGGTAGTAGTAATGTCGATTTAAGAAGTTGTTGGTGTGAGTTAGAGGTTTGGCGGGTTAGCGACGTTTTCTTGTAGAGAATCGGCTAGCTCGGAGCTCCTCGGTTCGCTAGGTGTACGAAAGTCGTAGATCGGGTCGCGGTGAAGTTGTAGGAAGTGGTAAGGTCTCCGCCTCCTCGCCGAGTTGGACCACACGCCCTAGACCGGAGTATCCGGACGAAACGGTCCGAGTGTCCGCCTATCCGGACTGTCCGGATGCAAAACCCGGACCGTCCGTGTTAGGCCGTTTCGTCCTGGCCGTGTTGTGTTGTCCGAAAAGGCCGCTTTCTTCAGGGTTTCTTGGTTGTACTTCATTCTTGTGTATTGCATGCACTTCATGGTGCATTTAAAACTTTCTTTTGCTAAGTTGTATTTCTTTAGCTGCTTTTTGTTGCTTTGACCGATTAGAGGCTAGCGAAGTCGGGCCGCCTCGAACAACCCGAGCATCATCCCGACATCATCAAGTGCAACAACAAGGCAAGCACCTCCTTTGACCATCTTGAAACCTATATTTCACGATGTCTACTTTGATTTCTCAAACTATATGCATTGTTTATATTCAAGAAATTGCTAGTTTGTGGGAATGGTAGATATACCCTGATTTGGTGGTTTCTCAATTTAATTCCCTGAGATCATTGATAACCTTAGTAGGGTTAGACAATTTAATAAAATGTCACTTGGGTATAAACGATTTAGTAATTGCATACGCTTAGACACTGCAATAGAGGTGAGCAAAGTCAGTCCTTACCAAATGCTCAAAATTATGATAAATGTAATTGGTTTTGGAAAAGTTTTGGAAATGTGAATCGTAAAGGTATATTGATAAAAATGTGAAGTGTCTAGTTGGTAATTAGACTTGGCGGGAGGTATAATATGTGCTAGTTAAACATGGTGGCGATTGGTTGGCGAGTTAAGTGGAGTTCCCGCTTGAGTCACTAGGCAAAAATATAAGGACCGAACTTGTGACGGTTTTTGAATTGAACACCGTGCAACCGCGCAATGCTGGGATGGGGCAGCCTATTCTAGTACTTGAAGTGTGAGGGGATAGCCATGCCTGTTGGTAGGACGAAGAGTGGACCTTTTCCTGTGTTGAGCGATCAAGCGCGGTGTGTGTGTCCTCACGACCCGCCGTATGCGCCTTCGTGTGTGCGCTTGTACTTTTGCAGCAGGGAATCGCTCCAGTTCATGTTTGTTGATACAACGGTGTACGCCTTGCTATGGGGTAATGCCGCGGCCAACAATTCGCCGTCGTCATGATGAGTATTCCGTGGCCGCCTGAGTGGTGGTTGGCCTCTTATCGCCATAGTAGTGGATTTGTCGTCACCGGTCTTTGGGGTGTGGCTATAACCTCAACGATGGGAAAGAATAGATCATTCTTGTATATCGGATACCTCGTGTATCGCGTGTACCCTGGATGACAGGGATGCAAGTCTGAGTTGTGTTTGGGTAAAGTGCGCAAACTCTACAGAGTATCAAATAATTCTAATCGATTAGCCGTGCTCACAGTTATGAGCAATCTTCTCTAATCATATCAAGTATAGATATTTGGTTTGGTTTTGAAAATGAAAATCTATTTCGGAGTCGGTATAAAGTATGTGGTGGAATGGTACTTGATGGAATTGTGGATATGTGTATATGATTCTCGATGGGATTATGAGTATGTATGGATGTCGATTCGTATCCCAGTTGCGACCATGGATGGTGGCATTGTGGAGCTCGATTGTTACATATCTTTTGTAAATATGTTTTATTCAAATCATTGTCTTTCAAATTATGTATTACTTTTCGATGAACTATTTTAAATCCAGCTTTTTCTCGCAATTAACTTGATGTAGAAGCTTTATCCTGTTGAATCAGCCTGCATTTATTTATATTTCCATACACTAAAGTCTTGCGAGTACATACGTGTACTCACCGTTCTCGCTAACCCTTTTTCCACAGAGGAAGGTAATGATGATGTCCTGATGATGGCGAGCCCTTTTACTGCGAGTGTTGCGGCCGTAGTCCCTCCCTCCGCCAAGAGCCTGCGGGTGGTCGGGCCACCGTTGGTTGTCTCTCTTTTGTTTCCGCTGTCGCTTTATTTCTTTTTGGATTCTGTAATGTACTCGTGTATGATTTACACCCAGTTATGTAAATTATCGTAGTTTATCCTTCCGTGCATTGATACTCGTGTTGTGGGTACGCTGATCTCGGGCTACCGATCCAGGGATCGATCCAAGATCGATGTCTGAGGCACCGGGTCCGGCTAAGGGTTCGATCCGTCGATCGAATTTTAGGTTCAGATCTTCTGTGTCGAGGCTTCCTGTTGCTATACGGTGCTATACGCTATGATGAAGCGGCGTCAAAGACGGTATAGGAAGAGGGGTCCTCACAGAGCGTGCCGAACGCCGTCGGTGTGGTCTTCGTTCTCAACGCCGGCCACGGAGCTCCGCGTGGACATCGCCAGACCGCGAAGCTTCTCCACCGTCGGATCTTCATCGCACGGTCCAGATTCGCCCACGCCACCCACGGTAAAGAATCACGTGTTAATCTCCAGATCTAATCTCAACCGTTAGATCTAGATCCAACGGCTTAGATTGAACCACGTTCATAACGATAGGTGGATCTTGACCGTCCGATCAAGATCGAACGGTCCGTATCGATGGAGTTGTTTTCCAAGCGCGTTAGCGAGATCTAATCTGGGCCGCTGATTTCCAAATCAACGGCCGAGATTGAGCCACGTGTCCGGAAGGCTGACCGTCAGCCGCTGGCCCACGCGCTGCCAAGGCGTCGTAGACGCCGACACGCCGGGCCCGCGTGTTAGAGGGCCCGCCTCGCCGGCATCGTGGCCGTGGGCCGAGCCCACGGTGGACCGAGTCGAGACCGTGCGCCGGGTCCGTGGACCCGAGGCCACGCGTCGTCACCCGATTGGTCCACGTGTCCCTGCTGACTCAATAAATGATTTTCCGAAAAAGAAAATGATTTAATAATTCGGTTTAATAATTGATTTGAATTTCAAAACTTCAAACGCTTATAACTTTTGCGTTTCAACTCCGATTTGAGTGATTCAAATTTCTAAATTCATATAAAATTGAGATCTACCTAAATATGAATTTTATTTAATTTTTGGACTAAAGTTTTTCCCTGTAAAATTATTTAATTGATTATTTAAACTTTAAATAATCATAACTTTTGCATTTTAACTCCAAATTTGACGATTCCAGTTTCTAAAAATTCATAAAATTATGTTCTCTCTGTTTATGGATTTTATTTGGATGTTTGGATACTTTTTGCCTATTGTTTATTCGTGTATTGCTATTTGCACGCTTTACGAGTAGACGTTGAAGTGCCGGAAGGATTCGAAGGAGAAGTATTGACTCAGGATCCAACTCAAGACCAAGAACAAGTACTTTTTGAAGGCAAGTTGTGCTTTGACCATGTTGATCCTATTTTGAAATCTATTTTGATTTAACCTATTGCATGCTAGTTCAATTAGAAAATACTTTATTTAAATATGGGGGATTAGATAAATACCAATTTGCTGTATGACACCTTGATTATTTAAATATGTGCCATGACCCTTGTCACCCTAGTTGTGGTTTACTAGTTGGACATTATTAAATTGCCAACATGGGTTTTAGACCGTTGTAGTACACTGCTTAGACCTGCTACGTGCTCATGACATGATTTTGGACAATCAAATGTTAATGTTGACTTAATGATATATTGAACCTGTTTTGGAAAAGTATCATGTGATGTTGATGGCACGTGGTGCATGGTAATCAACTGGGGTTTTGATAAATAGTTTTTCGACCGGGGCATGTGGCAAGAATGATCAGGTGGGCCAGTTGTGGCATTGGGGATGTTGATTTGGTTCTTCGGGTAGTCTTGCCCTGGTCACCCTAAGGACTTAACCTTGCAAGCCTTTGAACTGGGTCTAACGTGCAACCACATGTCTGTAATGGGACGGACCTAGTTGATTAAGTTGCTAATGACGTACCTGTGGGACCTCAGGAGGTCAACTACACCCTTTGTGTAAGTTGTACGGGGGAGCGTACCGGGGCTGAGGCCAGGTACCCATCTAACGGTTGATTGGCCTAAACTTCGCCTTAGCTAAGGGAAGGGTTAGTGTGCAATAACCGGGGAGGACCACTTGTATTGTTAGAAGTTTCCGAAAGACTTTGTTACGGGAACTCGCCTTTGTGGTGTTTGACTGTATCTTATGGGTAAAGTGCATAACCTCTGCAGAGTGTATAATCTATTCGAATAGCTGTGTCCGCGGTATTGGACATCGCCAGAATTACTGATCAAGGGTTAGATTTTCTCAAAAATAACTTGGATTTGAAAGGTTGGGTTGGATTAATAATGATATTGATGGAAATGTGGATTAGGATGGGAAAGATGTTTACTAAAACTTCTTGGAAAGTTATCTATGCTTTACTTGTTTCTACTGCTTTCGAATCTACTTATATTACTTGTCAAATGCTGTTTACTGCAAATATACCTTGAGCCACTCCTTTGTATTAAGCCATGCATGTAGTATATTAGCTGCATTCTGTGCATGACTTGCTGAGTACCAAGTACTCACCCTTGCCATAATACAACACTAGTTGAAGAGGAGACTACACCAGCTTTGGAGGAGGAGCTCCAAGAGGGACCGTCTACTTAGGGAAGCGAGCCCAGTCAGTTGCCTGTGGTATCCTGGATGGCGCCACGAAGTTATTTGATTTTCATTGCTACTATTTCTCTCTTATTAAGTTTCGCCTGCGAGTATGCATTTGTGACTTGGCCATAAGGTCAAGTAACCAGTTTGGTTATTTAAATAAAAGTATTTTATTAGTATCGAATGGTATGATTGTGATATTTACCGATGTTAAGACTGTGTGCACTAGCGCGTTCCTGGACTAGTGCTGAATACACAGAGGGTCCGGATTTGCAAATTCGGGGTCCCGACAGAGGTGGTATCGAGCCATCTTATTGTAGGCTCAACCCTAAGCTAGAATGGTCGTAGTGAGGATAAAACCTATTTTCTAAAGCTAAAAGTTTGTCAAGACAAGAAATGACATCTCGACTTATCCCCTTCTCTCTTTTCTTGTCTCTTGCTGAATTTTTCCTTACCTTGTCACGATTTGAAAATTTCGAGTTCTTACGTGAGCACTCTTGTGACAGATGGAGGGAGAGTTCAACTACGTTGATCTGGGAGTTGGTCACGCCGCGGAACTTTGGCATATGCTACAAACTCTCAGAGATTTTGAGAAGCCCCAATACCAAGTGGAAGTGATCAGACAAGCGGGATTGATCAAGGCTTGTGACGTAAAGATTGAGGTACCTGCTAGGAAGAAGGGCCCAGGCAATCGCCCGATACACCAGACCGCCAGAGATCTACAATGCAGATGGGTATCCAAGAAGTATCACGACGAGCAATGCGACACATTACCCGTATCTACGCCAGAGAGTTGGAGAGCACGGTGTTCCGTTATCACCCGCGCAGCAACAACCTTCTTGACCCGAAGGCGATTCAGGATGAGGATGCCATGGTCACACAGTTGGCACGATTTGTTGTCGCCCAGGAGGATGTACTCGATGATACAAGTAAAGAGCTACAGAAGGCCCGCAAGGAGATCACGACAGAGAAGAACAGATGGCGGGAAGCTCAAGAGTATGTGTCACACCTTCTGCGAAGGATTGACGAGTTGGAGATGGCTTTGTACGGACCGTAACTGTGAGCCAAGCGATTTCGAGCTACACGAGCCGATCCGGAGGAGTCGGATCTCGATGAGGACATCGCTTCTTCGACTACCACAGATGACACGATTCTTTGGACATGGCAATCGTTACGCTTATGCCACAAAGACACCGTACCTGGCGTGGAGGTTTTCTCGATGAATGAGCGTAGGTTCTAAAGAGAGACTCCTTCGCCGAGTCGCGTCATAGAATAAAGAGTCACCCTTTAGGCGTTAGACTCCAGTGTTAGTTCGATTTGGATTTTCATTGTTTGCTGAGTGTGCAGTATGTGTTGCAAGGCCCTTAGGCATTGTAAGCAACCATACCAAGTTATTAATATCAATAATAAAGTTGGACCTTAAAGTACACCTTTCGCCCCGTATAAGTTCCATATTACTTGTCTATTCTTGTTTCCCTCTCGTCTCTAAGACCTAGAGCAAATCGACAGATGGTGAATACCCGCGGAAACTTTGGAAGCAATGGGAGTGGTTCTCGCCCAACAGAAAACCCCAATGATGGAGCACCAGCACCGCCACTGGATATGAAGAATTTTGGAGCTTTTCTCGCTGCTCAGACTCAGTTGATGCATGCTATGATGCAACAAATGCAACACGTCACTGCTCAGGCCACTGCTAATCAAGTTAATCAGGGACCACGCCAGAATACAAGACTGTCAGAATTCATGAGAACTCACCCACCCACTTTCTCTGAGAATGCCACTCCATTGGAGGCCGATGATTGGTTAAGGTCAATCGAGAGAAAGCTACACATAGCTCAATGCATAGGAAATGAGAAGGTACTCTACGCTTCTCACGCTTGGAAGAAGCAATTACCGAATGGTGGGAGAATTTACGTGCCACGCAAGAGAACCCTCAAGACATCACTTGGGAAGAGTTCACCGCTGCGTTCCGTCAAGATCACGTGGCCTGAAGGAATCATGGACCTTAAGAAGGAGGAGTTGAGCATCAAGCAAGGTAATCAGCCGCTGGCCGACTACGAACAAGTTCACACAGCTAGCACGCTACGCACTGAGGATGTAGCGACGGATAAAGCCAGGCAGCCTCGCTTTTATGAAGGGACTTAACTCAGGGTTGCAAGTAGGATTGATCACCCACACCTTTCAGCATTTCCAAGAATTGGTGAATAAGGCGCTTATTCTTGAGGACAAGCGCAAGGAACTGGATGAGAACAGAAGCGCAGGATGCAACAAAGAGGATCACGCCAGTGAACGCAATGGCTCCGAGAGTTGCACCAAATCAATTCTTGATTCCAGCCACAAAATGCAACAAGGACACCGTCGCCAAAGACCAAGACCTGTCAATCAGAACTACTGCACCCCAACCCCTCGCTTAGAAACGCCGAGCCAGGCAACAAAGATGGAAACAGTGAGACGCCGCTACAATCGCAACGAGCCAGGACACTTTGCCAACGCTTGTCCAAGAAAACAGCAGGAGTGACCCCAAGACGCTTCAACTGGGATCCACACCGGCTAGGACGCCAAAGACCAGGAGCCGCACCCTGCATCGCGTGAGAGGCCGAGTCAACCATGTCACCGCAGATGCACTGCAGAATGCTACGGACGTCGTACTGGGTAAGTTACTTGTTAACTCAGTACCTGCAACAGTTTTGTTTGATTCCGGAGCTTCGCATTCGTTTGTTTCGCAAGGCTTTGCTACTGGAAATGGTTTGAGGATTGCAAGACTTAGATGCATGCTGTTAGTTCAAACCCCTGGTTCTGAACTCCGAACGAAAGTAGGATGTTCCGGGGTGAGAATACTAATAGATGGAATAGAGTTCCTAGCGAACCTTATTATTTTGGAGACCCAGACCTTAGACGTTATTTTGGGAATGGATTGGTTATCCAAGCATAAGGCCGTATTGGATTGTGGATGAAGGACTATCTCAGTTGAGAGCCCGTGTGGAAAGAAAGTGGAATTTCAAGCTACTGCCGTTAGAGATGGACAGTTGATGGTTAACAGTACCAAGGCAATCAGCATAGAGGATGTCTCAAGAGTGAATGAGTACCCGAGATGTTTTTCCTGAAGATCTACCCGGTATGCCGCGAGACAGGGACATAGAGTTTGTGATAGAGCTTGTACAGTACAAAGACCGATAGCAAAGAGACCCTATCGGATGTCCACCGAGGAGTTGGTAGAGATGAGGAAACAGCTGGAAGAGTTAATGGAGAAAGGATTTATCAGACCGAGCTCGTCGCCATGGGAGCACCAGTTTTGTTTGTCAAGAAGAAGGACAGGAGTTTCAGGATGTGCATTGACTACCGTGCACTCAATGAAGTCACCGTGAAGAATAAGTATCCGCTACCCAGGATTGATGATTTGTTCGATCAGCTGAGAGGAGCCGGAGTTTTCTCCAAGATTGATCTGAGATCGGGATACCATCAGTTGAAGATCCGATCAGAAGATATCCCGAAGACTGCATTCTCGTCAAGATATGGACATTACGAGTTTACAGTTATGTCCTTTGGACTGACGAATGCGCTAGCATATTTCATGAATATGATGAATAAGGTGTTCATGGAATATTTGGACAAGTTTGTCGTCGTGTTCATAGATGATATCCTGATCTACTCCAAGACAGAGGATGAACATGCCAAACACTTAAGGTGAGTTTTGGAAAAGCTGAGGGAACAGCAACTTTTCGCCAAGTTCAGCAAGTGTGATTTTTGGAAGGACAAGGTAGAGTTCCTCGGACATGTAATGACCGCAGAAGGAGTCGCCGTAGATCCAAGCAAGGTAGAAGCTGTGTTATATTGGGAGCAGCCGAAGACTGTGACCCAGATCAGGAGTTTCCTTGGAATGGCAGGTTACTACCGCCGCTTCATTGAAGGCTTTTCGACAATTGCGAAACCTCTTACGCAATTGCTGAAAAAGGAGAAGAAGTTTGCATGGACGTCAGAATGTGAGAAAGGATTTCAGGAGCTGAAGAAGCGATTGACATCAGCACCGGTGTTAGTTCTACCGGATGTTAATCAAAGCTTCGATATTTATTGTGACGACGCGCCAAGGACTTGGATGTGTCTTGTCGATGCAGAATGGAAAGGTCGTCGCTTATGCATCAAGGCAGTTGAGGCCGCATGAGGAAAATTATCCGACGCATGACCTAGAGTTAGCTGCCGTAGTGCATGCCTTGAAGATATGGCGTCACTATCTGATTGGAAACAGATGTGAAGTGTATACAGATCATAAGAGCCTTAAGTACATATTCACCCAGTCGGATCTGAATATGAGGCAGAGGAGATGGTTAGAGTTGATCAAGGACTACAATGTTGGAATCCATTACCATCCCGGGAAGGCCAACGTAGTAGCCGATGCTCTGAGTCGGAAAAGCCATACCGTGAGTATGTTGCTAGCCACAAGTCAGGATGAGTTATGTGAGGATTTTCAGAAAATGAAGATTGAGGTGGTACCTAGCGGATTCTTGGCCGCATTGGAAGTAAAGCCTACTCTAGAGGACCAGATCCGAGAAGGGCAGAAGGATGATGACAAGATCCGTAGGATTAAGTCCATCAAGGAGGAAGGCAAGGCAGAGGATTTCAAGTTGGATGAGCAAGGCACGTTATGGATGAAAGATCGCATTTGTGTGCCGAACAAAAAGGAACTGAAGCAGTTGATTCTAGAAGAAGCCCATGACTCCAAGTATTCAATCCACCCAGGAAGCGCCAAAATGTATCAGGATTTGAAGGAAAGATTCTGGTGGCCGAGCATGAAGCGTGAAGTTGCCGAGCATGTTGCATTGTGCGACGTATGCCAGAGAGTCAAGGCAATGCATCAGAGACCAGCAGGATTGCTACAGCCGCTGAAAATACCTGAGTGGAAGTGGGAGGAAATCGGAATGGATTTCATTACCGGTTTGCCTAAGACTAAAGGAGGTTATGACTCCATATGGGTTATAGTGGATCGCTTGACCAAGGTAGCCCATTTTATCCCCGTGAAGACCACTTACTCTGGGGACAAGTTGGCAGAGTTGTACATGATCAGGATCGTCTGTTTGCACGGAGTGCCAAAGAGGATCGTATCGGACAGAGGTACCCAATTTACCTCAAGGTTTTGGAATAAGTTGCATGAAGCCATGGGAACCCGTTTGAACTTCAGTACAGCTTATCATCCGCAGACGGATGGACAGACCGAAAGAGTCAACCAGATTCTGGAGGATATGCTAAGAGCGTGTGCATTGGCTTATGCTACCTCTTGGGATAAGAGTTTGCCGTATGCCGAGTTCAGTTACAACAATAGTTATCAAGCTAGTTTGCAGATGTCACCTTTTGAGGCACTGTATGGTCGACCCTGTCGGACGCCATTGAATTGGAATGAGACCGGCGAGCGCCGTGTCTTCGGGCCTGATATTCTTCAAGAGGCTGAAGAGCAGATTGCCATGATTAGGGAAAGGTTGAAGATCGCCCAATCACGACAGAAGAGTTATGCTGACAACCGTCGCCGGGATTTGAGTTTTGAACCAGAAGACTTTGTATATCTCAGAGTTACGCCGCTCAGAGGAGTTAAGAGGTTCCATGCCAAAGGGAAACTCGCACCCCGTTATGTTGGACCATTTAAGATTTTGAGCCGCAGAGGCGAAGTTGCTTATCAGCTGGAGTTGCCACAGTTGTTAGCAGGAGTACATGACGTATTCCACGTGTCCCAGTTGAAGAAGTGTCTCCGAGTTCCTGAGGAACAGACACCGCTAGAATCAATTGAGTTGCAAGAAGATTTGACTTACAAAGAGCATCCCGTGAAGATTTTGGACACCATGGATCGAGAGACTAGAAATAAGTCAACCCGCTTCTGTAGAATTCACTGGAGCAACCATGCAGAGAGCGAAGCGACTTGGGAGCGCGAAGAGGATCTGAAGAAAGAGTTTCCAAACCTATTCTGTAGTAAGCCCTGAATCTCGGGGACGAGATTCTATTAAGGGGGGAGGTTTGTAACACCCCAAAATTTTGCTTTTCTTAAATTCATGTGTGATTTGGCACTTTTCTGGAATTTATTTGGATTTATTTGGAATTTATTTGAATTTATTCCATTTTGAAATAATTAAAGAATTAAACTTTGCAAATAAAATTTTGTTGGAAATATTTTGTTTGAGTCCAAAATGATCCAAAATATTTCCCAGAATTTTTTTGGAATTTTTCTGAGTCTTTTGCTATTTTTAATGATTTAATTGAATTTCTGGGAATTTAATTGGATTAATTAAATCAAGTTGGTTTCACTGTTCATCCGACCGAGCCCGAGTCGGACTCGAGTTCGAGTCCGACCCGAGCCCAACCGCGCCCGTGGTCGCCGAACCCGCCGCCGAACCTAATCAGCGGATCTTGGATCCAGATCCAACGGCCACGATTGAGCCACGCCACCGAGCCCGAGCCCGACCGAGCCAGCCACCGCCCGAGTCCGACCGGACCCAAACTTCGCGACCGTTGGATCTCGATCCAACGGGTCGCGGCGCTGCGGTACACGTCACCTTAACCGTGTCGCCGCCGACTCGCCAAGAACGGAGAGAGGACCTCGATTCGCGGCGTTTCACTGACGCCGAGGGCCCTATTTATTGCGCCGCCACCCGTGTCGGGATCGCCGTTTCATTGCGCACCCGTAGCTTCAACCCACGCCGCTCAAGCCACCGCCGTCAGCCCGCGCGAGCTCGTCGTAGTTGGAGGAGGTGTCCGCCGCGGTTTGCGCCGTTTTCCGCCGCCGTCCGTCGTCTTCCGCCGAGAAGGAGCCCAGATCCGGAATCCCCGCTTCGAGACGCACCCAAAGAGACCACCCACTTCGCCGGAGCGTGCCCGAAACGCCGTCGGTGTGGTCTTCGTTCTCAACGCCGGCCGCCGGAGCTCCGCCGTGGACATCGCAGACCCGCGAAGCTTCTCCACCGTCGGATCTTCATCGCACGGTCCAGATTCGTCCACGTCACCCACGGTAAAGAATCACGTGTTAATCTCCAGATCTAATCTCAACCGTTAGATCTAGATCCAACGGCTTAGATTGAACCACGTTCATAACGATAGATTGGATCTTGACCGTCCGATCAAGATCGAACGGTCCAATCGCTGGAGTTGTTTTCTGCCGCCGTAGCCGAGATCGACCCGGGGCCGTTGATTTTCAAATCAACGGCCGAGATTGAGCCACGTGTCCGGAAGGCTGACCATCGCGTCAGCGCCGGCCCACGCTGGCAAGGCAGGTAGACGCCGACACGCTGGGCCAGCGTGTCGAGGGGCCCGCCTTGTCGGGCCGATCGTGAGTCGCGGGCCGAGCCCACGGTGGACCGAAAGCCGAGATCGCGGCGCCGGGTCCGTGGACCCGAGGCCACGCGTCGTCACCCGATTGGTCCACGTGTCCCTGGCCGACGCAATAAATGATTTTCCGAAAGAAAATGATTTAATAATTCGGTTTAATAATTGATTTGAATTTCAAAACTTCAAACGCTTATAACTTTTATGCGTTTCAACTCCGATTTGAGTGATTCAAATTTCTAAATTCATATAAAATTGAGATCTACCTAAATATGAATTTTATTTAATTTTTGGAGTAAAGTTTTTCCTGTAAAATTATTTAATTGATTATTTAAACTTTAAATAATCATAACTTTTGCATTTTAACTCCAAATTTGACGATTCCAGCTTTCTAAAAATTCATAAAATTATGTTCTCTCTGTTTATGGATTTTATTTGGATGTTTGGATACTTTTGCCTATTGTTTATTCGTGTATTGCTATTTGCACGCTTTACGAGTAGACGTTGAAGTGCCTAAGGATTCGAAGGAGAAGTATTGACTCAGGATCCAACTCAAGATCAAGAACAAGTACTTTTTGAAGGCAAGTTGTGCTTTGACCATGTTGATCCTATTTTGAAATCTATTTTGATTTAACCTATTGCATGCTAGTTCAATTAGAAAATACTTTATTTAAATATGGGGATTAGATAAATACCAATTTGTTTGTATGACACCTTGATTATTTAAATATGTGCCATGACCCTTGTCACCCTAGTTGTGGTTTACTAGTTGGACATTATTAAATTGCCAACATGGGTTTTAGACCGCTGTAGTACATCGCTTAGACCGCATGCGTGCTCATGACATGATTTTGGACAATCAAATGTTAATGTTGACTTAATGATATATTGAACCTGTTTTGGAAAAGTATCATGTGATGTTGATGGCACGTGGTGCATGGTAATCAACTGGGGTTTTGATAAATAGTTTTCGACCGGGGCATGTGGCAAGAATGATCGTGGGCCGGTTGTGGCATTGGGGATGTTGATTTGGTTCTTCGGGTAGTCTTGCCCTGGTCACCCTAAGGACTTAACCTTGCAAGCCTTTGAACTGGGTCTAACGTGCAACCACATGTCTGTAATGGGACGGACCTAGTTGATTAAGTTGCTAATGACGTACCTGTGGGACCTCAGGAGGTCAACTACACCCTTTGTGTAAGTTGTACGGGGGAGCGTACCGGGGCTGAGGCCAGGTACCCATCTAACGGTTGATTGGCCTAAACTTCGCCTTAGCTAAGGGAAGGGTTAGTGTGCAATAACCGGGGAGGACCACTTGTATTGTTAGAAGTTTCCGAAAGACTTTGTTACGGGAACTCGCCTTTGTGGTGTTTGACTGTATCTTGTGGGTAAAGTGCATAACCTCTGCAGAGTGTATAATCTATTCGAATAGCCGTGTCCGCGGTATTGGACATCGCTCGGGAATTACAGTCAAGGGTTAGATTTTCTCAAAAATAACTTGGATTTGAAAGGTTGGGTTGGATTAATAATGATATTGATGGAAATGTGGATTAGGATGGGAAAGATGTTTACTAAAACTTCTTGGAAAGTTATCTATGCTTTACTTGTTTCTACTGCTTTCGAATCTACTTATATTACTTGTCAAATGTCACATCGCAAATATACCTTGAGCCACTCCTTTGTATTAAGCCATGCATGTAGTATATTAGCTGCATTCTGTGCATGACTTCTTGAGTACCAAGTACTCACCCTTGCCACAATACAACACTGGTTGAAGAGGAGACTACACCGCTTTGGAGGAGGAGCTCCAAGAGGGACCGTCTACTTAGGAAGCGAGCCTGGGCCGCTGCCTGTGGTATACTTGGATGGCGCCACGGTTATTTGATTTTCCGCTGCTACTATTTCTCTCTTATTAAGTTTTCGCTTCATGAGGCGCATATTTGTGACTTGGCCATAAGGTCAAGTAACCATTTGGTTATTTAAATAAAAGTACTTTATTAGTATCGAATGGTATGATTGTGATATTTACCGATGTTAAGACTGTGGTGCACTAGCGCGTTCCTCGACTAGTGCTGAATACACAGAGGGTCCGGATTTGCAAATTGGGTCCCGACACCCGCCGACGCCACGGTGACGCTACCCGAGGCGACTCCACCCGCCGGGCCTCACGAGGAGCCGTGGACCGAGTCCACGGTAGACCCGAGCCGAGCGTGGACCAAGTCCATGGACCGGCTGACGTCAGCCGCCCAATCAGAGGCTGACACGTGTGCAGGCTGACGCAATAATTAATTTTCGAAAAAGAAAATGATTTATTAATTCGAAATAATGATTTCATATTTGATTCAAAATTCAAACGCTTATAACTTTTGCGTTTCAACTCCGATTTGAGTGATTCAAATTTCTAAATTTATGTAAAATTGAGATCTACCTAAATATGAATTTTATTTAATTTTTGGACTAAAGTTTTTCCCTGTAAAATTATTTAATTGATTATTTAAACTTCAAAATGCTATAACTTTTGCATTTTAACTCCGAATTTGACGATTCCAGTTTCTAAAAATTCATAAAATTATGTTCTCTCTGTTTATGGATTTTATTTGGATGTTTGGACACTTTTTGCCTATTGTTTATTCGTGTATTGCTATTTGCACGCTTTACGAGTAGACGTTGAAGTGCCGGAAGGATTCGAAGGAGAAGTATTGACTCAGGAGCCAACTCAAGACCAAGAACAAGTACTTTTTGAAGGCAAGTTGTGCTTTGACCATGTTGATCCTATTTTGAAATCTATTTTGATTTAACCTATTGCATGCTAGTTCAATTAGAAAAATACTTTATTTAAATATGGGGGTTAGATAAATACCAATTTGCTGTATGACACCTTGATTATTTAAATATGTGCCATGACCCTAGTCACCCTAGTTGTGGATTACTAGTTGGACATTATTAAATTGCCAACATGGGTTTTAGACCGTTGTAGTATACTGCTTAGACCTGCTACGTGCTCATGACATGATTTTGGACAATCAAATGTTAATATTGACTTAATGATATATTGAACATGTTTTGGAAAGGTATCATGTGATGTTGATAGCACGTGGTGCATGGTAATCAACTGGGCTTTGATAAATAGTTTTCGACCGGGGCATGTGGCAAGAATGATCAGGTGGGCCAGTTGTGGCACTAGGGATGTTGATTTGGTTCTTCGGGTAGTCTTGCCCTGGTCACCCTAAGGACTTCACCTTGCAAGCCTTTGAACTGGGTCTAACGTGCAACCACATGTCTGTAATGGGACGGACCTAGTTGATTAAGTTGCTAATAACGTACCTGTGGGACCTCAGGAGGTCAACTACACCCTTTGTGTAAGTTGTACGGGGAGCGCATCTGGGCCGAGGCCAGTACCCATCTAATCGGTTGATTGGCCTAAACTTCGCCTTAGCTAAGGGAAGGGTTAGTGTGCAATAACCGGGAGGACCACTTGTATTGTTAGAAGTTTCCGAAAGACTTTGTTACTGAACTTCGCCTTTGTGGTGTTTGACTGTATCTTGTGGGTAAAGTGCATAACCTCTGCAGAGTGTAGAATCTATTCGAATAGCCGTGTCCGCGGTATTGGACATTGCTCTGAATTACAAATCAAGGGTTAGATTTTCTCAAAAATAACTTGGATCTGAAAGGTTGGGATGGATTAATAATGATGTTGATGGAAACATGGATTAGGATGGGAAAGATGTTTATTAAACTCCTTGAAAAGTTAATTATGCTATAATTGTTTCTACTGCTTTCGAATCTACTTATGTTACTTGTCAAATGTTGTTTACTGCAAATATACCTTGAGCTATTCCTTTGTACCAAGCCATGCATATAGTATATTAGCTTGCATTCTGTGCATGACTTGCTGAGTACCAAGTACTCACCCTTGCCACAATACCACACCAGTTGAAGAGGAGACTACACCAGCTTTGGAGGAGGAGCTCCACGATGAACCGTCTACTTAGGGAGCGAGCCCAGTCAGTTGCCTGTGGTATACTGGATGGCGCCACGAAGTTATCTTATTTTTCCGCTGCTATTATTTCTCTCTTAATAAGTTTCACTAAGTAGGCGTACATTTGTAACTTGACCATAAGGTCGAGTAACCAGTTTGACTATTTAATTAAAGTACTTTATTAGTATCGAGTGGTATGATTGTGATATTTACCGATGTTAAGACTGTGTGCACTAGCGCGTTCCTGGACTAGTGCTGAATACACAGAGGGTCCGGATTTGCAAATTCGGGGTCCCGACACCGAACAAGTACCCGAGCAGCACGCGATCCCCATGAGCATGCTTGCTCGTGGTCATTTGGAATGTCCGCGAGTGAAGGGGCGGAATCGTATGCTCGAAAGGTGTGGTGCTCGTTTCGTATTCCCGAGCATCTTCCGTCGCCATTGTATGGTCGGCGAGCCTCAGAATCCCCCGGGGGTATCGTGGTCTTTTACCAGATAGTCAATCCCCGACAGCTAGCCCCCGAGGTTCAAGCGGGGAACCATCTTTGCTCGGGCTTCCCCTTGAGCCTAAGAAGATCTGAAAGAGGGATTGAATTTTCCTTTGGTCGTGGCCTATGACCATTTTATGTCGGGAGGCGACCTTTTTACCCGCCGCGTGTTCCTTCTGTGCTGGCGCGACGTTTGATTATTTTTTGGTTCCTTCTCCGAGAAGCCTCCCGTGATGCAGAAAGCGCTTTCTTGGAAAGTGCGCTTATCTTGGCGCTTTTTCACCGATCGATCGATGAGATGTCGCTACGCGATAGGTGGCGGTTTCTAACGTGCCCCTTCGCTGCCTTTTTAACCCCACCTGCTGGGAAAGGACGGGGCTATTGCGTACTTGCTCGTCCTCGGCCAAAATCTTCCAAGAGCCTCAGAGCCCAAGAACCTTCTTCGCCCTCCTTCTCCCTTAGGCCATGGCACGCTTCGGGGTTAGCCAGATGACCCGGAGGCGGCTCCAGGTGCTCACGGACGAGGGGTACGTCGACCCAAGCAAAGGTCGAGTGCCCAGGGGTGACGCGGCGCCGGCACCGCGGGAGAGAGAGATCGTCTCCTGTGAGCTGTACGCCATCAACGGGCTCCGCTTGCCCGAGAGTGAGTTCCTTGTCTCCGTACTCGCCTTTTGCGGGTGCGAGATTTCTCATCTCCACCCTAACTCTATTCTAGTCCTCGCAGTCTTCTCCCACCTTTGCGAGGCATTCGTGGGTGTGATCCCCACCGCCAGTCTTTTCTTCCACTTCTACTCTCCTTTCCGCACCGGCCGGGATGGTCCCACCGGCTGCATTTACCTTCGCCTTAGGCCGAACCGACCATACGAGTACCCTCTCGTTTCTTTGAAGGACTCGGTGTCAGGTTGGGCCGACCTTTGGTTTTACCAGAAGAAGGCGGAGGGGTCCCAGTTGATCTATACTGGGGAGCCCGCTCCGCCTGCCGAAGCCGGCGCCCGCCTGCAGGTACTGAGGAGGAGCGGGTGCTCAGGACGATCAGCGAGCTCGCCCAAATGGGGCTCACTGGTCGGGACATTGCCCGGGATTTTTCCTTCAACCGGGTGTCCCCCCTGCGGCGCCGTGTCGGGACCCCGAATTTGCAAATCCGGACCCTCTGTGTATTCAGCACTAGTCCAGGAACGCGCTAGTGCACACAGTATTAACATCGGTAAATATCACAATCATACCATCCGATACTAATAAAGTACTTTATTTAAGTAGTCAAACTGGTTACTTGACCTTATGGTCAAGCTACAAATATACGCCATGCAGGGCGAAACCTATTAAGAGAGAAATAGTAGCAGCGAAAAATCAAATAACTTCGTGGCGCCATCCAGTATACCACAGGCAACTGACTGGGCTCGCTCCCTAAGTAGACGGTTCCTCTTGGAGCTCCTCCTTCAAAGCTGGTGTAGTCTCCTCTTCAACTGGTGTTGTATTGTGGCAAGGGTGAGTACTTGGTACTCAGCAAGTCATGCACAGAATGCAGCTAATATACTATATGCATGGCTTGGTACAAAGGAATAGCTCAAGGTATATTTGGCAGTAAAACAAAGATTTGACAAGTAGCATAAGTAGATTCGAAAGCAGTAGAAACAAGTATAGCATAGATAACTTTTCAAGGAGTTTAATAAACATCTTTCCCATCCTACTCCACATTTCCATCAACATCATTATTAATCCAACCCAACCTTTCAAACCCAAGTTATTTTTGAGAAAATCTAACCCTTGACTGTAATTCCCAAGTGATGTCCAATACCGCGGACACGGCTATCCGAATAGATTGTACACTCTGCAGAGGTTATGCACTTTACCCACAAGATACAGTCAAACACCACAAAGGCGAGTTCCCGTAACAAAGTCTTTCGGAAACTTTTAACAATATAAGTGGTCCTCCCCGGTTATTGCACACTAACCCTTCCCTTAGCTAAGGCGAAGTTTAGGCCAATCAACCGTTAGATGGGTACTGCCTCGGCCAGATGCGCTCCCCGCACAACTTACACAAAGGGTGTAGTTGACCTCCGAGGTCCCACAGTGCACGTTATTAGCAACTTAGTCAACTAGGTCCGTCCCATTACTGAGACATGTGGTTGCACGTTAGACCCAGTTCAAAGGCTTGCAAGGTTAAGTCCTTAGGGTGACCAGTGGCAAGACTACCCAAGAACCAAATCAACATCCCCAAAGGCCACAACCGGCCCACTGATCATTCTTGCCACATGCCCCTGGCCGAAAACTATTTATCAAACCCCGCTTGATTACCATGCACCACGTGCCATCAACATCACATGATACCTTTCCAAAACAGGTTCAATATATCATTAAGTCAATATTAACATTTGATTGTCCAAAATCATGTCATGAGCACGAAAGGTGTCTAAGCAAAGGTACTACAACGGTCTAAAACCCATGTTGGCAATTTAATAATGTCCAACTAGTAAACCACAACTAGGGTGACAAAGGTCATGGCACATATTTAAATAATCAAGGTGTCATACAGCAAATTGGTATTTATCTAATCCCCCATATTTAAATAAAGTATTTTCTAATTGAACTAGCATGCAATAGGTTAAATCAAAATAGATTTCAAAATAGGATCAACATGGTCAAAGCACAACTTGCCTTCAAAAAGTACTTGTTCTTGGTCTTGAGTTGGATCCTGAGTCAATACTTCTCCTTCGAATCCTTCCGGCACTTCAACGTCTACTCGTAAAGCGTGCAAATAGCAAATTCACGAATAAAAAATAGGCAAAAAGTGTCCAAATATCCAAATAAAATCCATAAACAGAGATAACATAATTTTATGAATTTTTAGAAACTGGAATCGTCAAATTTGGAGTTAAAATGCAAAAGTTATAGTATTTTGAAGTTTAAATAATCAATTAAATAATTTTACAGAGAAAAACTTTAGTCCAAAAATTAAATAAAATTCATATTTAGGTATATCTCAATTTTATACAAATTTAGAAATTGAATCACTCAAATCGGAGTTGAAACGCAAAAGTTATATGCGTTTGAAGTTTGAAACAAAATCTGAAATCATTATTTCGAATTAATAAATTATTTTCTTTTTCGAAAATTAATTATTGCGTCAGCGAGGACACGTGTCAGCCTCTGATTGGTTGGCTGACGTCAGCCGGTCCATGGGCTCACCACTCGCTTGGTTTTCCGGTCCACCGTGGACTCGGCCCACGGCTCCACGTGTCATCGACAGTGGGTCCCATGGGTGACGCCATTGTCGACGCCGGGCCGCACTACCGGGATACCGCCGACATGCGGGCCCGCCATGACGCTGCGTGATGTCATGGTGCGGTTTATCACGCCGCTAACACGCTGGCCCGGCAGCAATACACACGACGGGCGCCGATCATGCGGCCAAAGCTTCCCGACACGTGGCGCAATCTTGTCCGCTGATTTGAAATTCAACGGCCACGATTAGATCCAAGGTTAACACGCTGAAAACTACTCGATGATCGTGGCCGCTCGATCTAGATCGGACGGTCTAGATCTAATCCTACATTAACACTACTACGACGTGGTGATCGTGGTCGCTGGATCTTGATCCAACGATCCAGATCTAATCGAAGTTTGGAAACACGTGAACTCACTCTCAACCGCACGATCAAGATCGGACGGCGCATGAGCTTCGCGAGTGACGGTGATGGCGACACGGGCGGAGCAGGCCACCGGAGATGAAAACGACGACGAGCCCGGACGGCGTTACGGTCTCTCCCGGAGTGAGAGGTACCTACCAGTGCGCCTTGGCTTGAGGACTCGGAACTAGGCTCTAACTCGGCGGAAGACGGCGGGACGGCGGAATGAAGCAAAACCGTGGCGGAGCGGCGCTCAACTACGGCGAGCTATCGCGGCTAAACGGCGCGGCTCGCCTTGGTGAGTAGGGGCTACGGTGCGCAAGGTCAAGGCCGACCTCGGTGCGACTCGGGCCTTAAATAGCCTCTGCGTTGTGTTCGGCGGAACCCTAGATCTACGCGCGGCGGAGTCCGGCCGGTCTCGGCGGAGACGACGACGCACACCGGCCCACGTGGCACGATCGACGGTCACGATCGCTGGCACGATCGGATCCGACCTGCACTTCGGCCGAACCGGTGCGATCCAATCCGGGCCGTTGGATCTCGATCCAACGGTTAGGATCGAATGGGTTCGGCCAAGTCGCGTGGCTCGGTCGGACTCGAAGTCGGACTCGGACTCGGGTCCGTCGGATGAACAAGATACTTGACCCGACTTGATTTTCCAGCGATTTAATATTAAAAATAATTCCTTAAATTCATTTAATTCTTTAAAAATATCAAAAGACTCAGAAAAATTCGGAAAAATTCGAAAATACTTTGGATCATTTTGGACTCAAATAAAATATTTCCAACAAAATTTTATTTGCAAAGTTTAATTCTTTAATTATTTCAAAATGGAATAAATTCAAATAAATTCCAAATAAATCCAAATAAATTCCAGAAAATTCCAAAAATTCACCAAAGTACCAAATCACACATGAATTTAAGAAAAGCAAAATTTTGGGGTGTTACACGCTGCGAGCATCCTTTCTTCGAGGTGACCGGGTGGCAGGATTTCACCCGTGAAGACAACGCAGGTGCGTTCCTCGAGCACTTTTTCAAACATTGTTGCTTCCTGGTGATTGGCACTACTTTTTCTTCTAACACTTGGTCGTGTTGCAGCCCCGAGGACGGACTGGGTCGAGGAGAGGGTCGCCGAGATGTTCGGCGCCCTGAAGGAGAAGGAGCTGACGCCCAATCGTCAAATCCCCAAGAACGTTTTTGACCGCAGCGACGCAGTAAGTACTTTTGTTTGTTCCTGCCCGAGGGCATGTTTCCCGAGCTCATATCCCCCTGTTTCTGTTTGCAGGAGAAGGTCGCCCTCGAGCTCGCCGTGGCGAGCGCGGAGCCGCTGCTGCACCCAAGACTTACCAGGTGGGTTCCCGCAAGAAAGAGGTCGGCGGTCGAGGTCGCTAAGCATCCGCCTCGCCTCCTCGGCAAGCTGGCCGGCATCCAAGCCGACAGGGCTCCTCCGCGCGCATCTCGAGTACGCCCGACCGGAGGAGGTAAGAGAGCTTCGCACTGCACGCCGACTTCGGAAGAAGCCAAAGCCGATGGGCCGATTGGAACGACTTGCCGAAAGCAGCGAAGAAGGCCGAGGAGGCGGCCGTGTCCCCCGAGCAAGGAGCACCGGAGAGGAAGATCAAAGCTCTCAGGACCAGGCTCGCCAGTGGTCGAGGACCCCGAGGAGGAGGAAGAGGAAGAAGACGCCTATGCTCGTTTAGAAGGAGCGGGGAGAGTCGCCTTCCGTCCCGACCTCAGTCTTGGAAGGAGTCGACATGGACGATGTCGACTGGCGATGGCACGGCTAAGCGATGCCGCCAGAAGAACGCTGTCGTGGCCGCTGCTGACGCTTATGAGGCCGCCACGGGCAGACGCCTTGCGGCCCAAAGAGAGGAAGCCGAGGAAGAGGGCGCTGCTCGCCGGGCGGAAGGTAAGCTTTGTTGAATTTCTTTGTCCTTGTTTTGTGATTTCTTCTTTCTTTTTTCGGGCTAACTCCACTCCACTTGGCGTGGTCGTGATAGCTCGGATGTTGTCTTTGGACTTCCGTCAGATGGATGAGGATATTCTTGACTCTGCAGTTGACGCCGAGCTCGACCGCGTCTTCGACCAAGTGATGGCCGAGGCCGAGGAGGAGTCGGTGCCAGTCGCGGCCTCAGAGGAACCCGAGCTTCCCCCGGCGGATATAGAGCCGACTTTGGCCACGGAGGAGCAAGACCCGTAAGGGGCCGAGGACCAAGGAGCCATGGCCTTGGTCCCTTGTGAAGGGGCAAGCGCGAGCGAGGCCCAGACGACGGGCTCCGAGGGCCCGGGGGAAGAAGTGGTCGTCGCCGACCAATTGCCCCTGGCTGTGGACCATGGACGGGAGGTGGTCATCGTCGACCAGTCGCCTCCGGCCGCGGAGCAAGGAGAGGAGGTGTCGGCGCATTGCCCACCGCCTCGGCTTCACCGGGCAAGGGGAAGAAGTGGTCGTCGTCGACCAGCTGCCCCTGGCCGTGGACCAAGGAGAGGAGGCGGTCGCTGTCGACCAGTTGCCTCCGGTCGCGGACCAAGGACAAGAGGCGGTCGCCGCCGACCAGTTGCCTCCGGCCGCAGACCAAGGACAGGAGGTGGTCGTTGTCGACTAATCGTCTCTGGCCGCGGAGCAAGGAGAGGAGATGGTCGTCGATGACCAATCGCCTCTGGCCGCGGAGCAAGGGGCGGGTGCGCTCGTCGTCGGCGTTCAGCCCCCGAGCGTGGCGGCCAAGCAGGAGGAAGGCGGCCTTGAGCCGCCCGTTGAGGAAGATCAACCTCAGGGCGACCTGAGGTTGGTCGAGGGGCAAAAGGCTGTTGCCCTCCTGGGGCACCGGTGCCTGTGGAGGGGCAAGATCTTGACATGCCACCGGGACCAGGATGATCCCGCGTGGGTCAATCCCTTTTTCCGAAGCCGGGCGAATCGATCGCCAAGCTTCAGGACAAGTCGTCACCGGGCTCTTCTGGTAAGTCCTTTGTTTCTTTCTTTTTCATAAGGCGAGCAATCTTCTGGGGGCTTCTTTGACTCTTCTTCTTTTTCGCCTGAAGTTCGCTGCGAAGGCCATGGAGGACATTGACGCCTCCGCAGTTCCAGCAGAAGGGTACTGGGCGTACCACCATGAGCAAGACGCCAAGATCGCTGATCTCGAGCGTCGGGTCTCCGAGGTGCGTGAGGCCGACCTGAAGGAGCTGGAGTCGGCAAGGAGCCTCATGGTCGGGCTTCGAGACCAACTCTTCCACAGCGAGGCGGCGAAGAGCACTTCAGCGCTGAAGTGTGCTGAGCTTGAGGAGGAGCTGGTGAAGCTACGGCAGGAGGTCCCCGACCTGCACCGCGACCTTCAGCGAGCTCGGGAGCGCGAGGAGGCCCAGCTCAAGGAGGCGCAGCGCCTTCGGGAAAGCGCGGCCGAAGGTCGCGAGGCTCGGCGGAAAGTCTTGGACTTGGAGGCAGAGGTCGACTCCCTTAAGGAGGAGCTTGCTACCCTCCAGGCCGAGCGTAGGACTTAGCTTTTCTTCCTTTTCCTTTAGGTCGTGCAAACCTGTAAAAAATGATCTTTTGGTTTAATGAGCAAAATCACAAGTGTTTAGGACCTTGTCGATTTTGTTCCTGATGCGTGTCTGCTCGAAATCGGTCCTGTAGAGAAAAGATTAAGTCCCTGCACAGGGGCAGACAATACGATCACGAGCAACCAGGTAAAAAAGATAGTACGAGCAAAGAAACCCTAGTTAAAAAACTCGGAGAAAAGGATGGAACGTCCCTATCGCACGGAGCCCCCGCCATGGATAAAGGTCGTGCCCCTAATGTTGCGAGCACGAGTTTGTTCATGGGAGAGCTGAGGGAATCTTTGAGCGTAACGTGTTTTTGAACGGTCTAAAAGGTCGCTTGAGTCGAGGAAGAGATGCGTGCGAGCATTGTTACGCTCGTAGAGCAGGCGGGCTTAGGCCGACAATACGTAGGGTAACCATACCCTAGTAGGTGCTGAACCGGGCTTTAGGGAATGCTCGCGACCGACCACACATACAACGAAGAGCTACTGTGGAAAGTGATCGGATGGGCGAGCTTTCGGCCGGTGCCCAAGAGGAATGGTGTGTACATATTCGTTAGTTAAGCTCACCCGCAGTGCCGGTAGTCGACGATGCTCGTTTGATAAAGCAAGGACAAAGTCGGAAGTAGGAAGGAAAATAACTTATCGGGAGAAACGCAATGGTCGTGAGATAGGGATATGCGTCTAAACGTAGAATTTACGTAGTTGGTCGATGTTCCAGGTGCTGGCGAGCTCCTGACCGTCTTCCATCGCGAGGCGAACAGCTCCCGCGCCGTGTGGACACGACAGTATAGGGTCCCTCCCACCTTGGGGTCACTTTATTGGCTTTTGACAGTGTCTTGAACTCTTCGTAAGACCATGTCACCAACTTGCGAGGCCCTTGGTCGGACTGACTTGGCGCGTGCCTACGAAGGGCTTGTAGGTAAACCACAGGCCAAAGCGGCGCCCGTTAGCGTGTTAGCTTCGGCGAGGTTCTAGGTCGATGAGGCGCTCGACCTCTTGATCGAAGGAATCGATCAATTGCACCCTTGGGGAACCCAAAGCACAATTTCGGCAGTAAAATGGCTTCCGCACCATAGACGAGTTGGAAAGGCGTTACTTTGTGGTCCGACTTGTCGTGCGCGACGGACCAAAGAATGCACTAAAAGCTCGCCCACCCACTGCTTTATGCGGCCGGTTGAGGCTTTGAAAACCCTTTTTTATGCCCTGAACTAATCGCCCATTTGCTCGCTCGGCCAAGCTTCCATTGCTCGTGGATGTGCCACAGAGGCGAAGGCACTTGGTCCCGACCTCCTCGCGATAACTTTGGAACAATTCACCGTGAATTGGGTCCCATTGTTCAGGATCGACGGTTGGGTATCCCGAACCGAGTTACTATGTTGCTGCGGAGGAACCTCTTGGCCGCCTGAGCCGAGATGGTTTATACGGGCTCGGCCTCTATCCACTTGGTGAAAGTGTCGATGGCCACGAGTAAGTATTTGCAGCCTTTCTGACCCCGGGGGAAAGGTCCAAGGACGTCGAGCCCCCAGGTCGAGAACGGCCACGAGAGCGGTATGGTTTGTAGGGCATAGGCCGGTTGACGGATTTTGCGAGCATGAAACTGGCATGCCCGGCAGGTCATTACGATCGACCGTGCATCCGCCAAAGCTGTAGGCTAGTAGTATCCCAATTGGAAGGCCTTGCTTACAAGCGTTCGGAACGACGAGTGAGCTCCACACATTCCTTCATGGATGTCACGAAGAAGGTACTGGCCTTCCTCCTTAGAGACGCAATTGGAAAGGATTCCTAATGCGCCTTTTCGGTATAGGTCGCCTTCAATCAGTTTCTACTGAGAAGATCGCCTTGTTAGCCGGGAACGCTCGGCTTCTTCCTCGGGCAATGTCACATGCGCAAGGTATTGGACGAATGGCGTCATCCAACTTGCACTTTGCTCGAGGAAGGAGACCCTACCGTCGGCCTCTGATGCCTCCTCTGCAGAGGGAATGGAGGGCTTGTATAGGTGCTCGACAAGCACCCCCGCCGGAGTGGTAGTTTGAGAGGAACCGACCTTAGACATTTGGTCGGCCAGGGAATTGTCCTTCCTGGGGATGTAGATTACTTCGAAATTCCTGAAGTATTTCTCCATCCTCCTTACTTCGGCCAGGTAAAGCGCCATTGAGGTATCGGAACACTGATACTCCTTGTTGACATGGTTCACGACCAACTGTGAATCGCCCATCACAGTGAGCCGTTGGACTCCTAACGATTTACACACTCGAAGTCCGGCCAAGAGACCTTCGTACTCCGCCGCGTTGTTGGTCACGGCGAAATGTAGTTGGATGGCGTATTGGATTTGTTCTCCATCCGGGGAGACCAAAACGACGCCACCCGAAGCGCCAGTATGCTCGGGATCCGTCAAATCTGAGGTCCAACGGTTTCCCTTGATCCGGTGGTCTCATTGGCCGGGTGGTGTCGAGCCGACCATTCCGCCACGAAGTCAGCCAGAACTTGTGATTTGATTGCCGTGCGGGCCGAAAATATTATTTCAAATTCCGCGAGCTCCATGGCCCACTTGGCTATACAACCACTGGCGTCCTGGTTTTTCAGGATTTCTCTGAGCGGGAAACTGGTTGGTATCGTGATCCTGTGGGCTTGAAAGTAGTGTCGTAACTTCCTGGAAGCCATCAGCAACGAATACAGGAGCTTTTGAACTTCAGGATAACGCTCCTTTGGTCCGTGCAGTACCTCGTTGACATAATAGATGGGTCGTTGGACACCGTCCCTCTCCACCGTTAGTACTGCGCTTACAGCCTGTGGGGTTACCGCTAGGTATAGTAGCAATTCTTCCCCCGTCGCAGGTGTGATGAGGACGGGTGGTTTGGAAATGTACTGTTTCAGCTCTTTGAAAGAGTGATCAGCTTCCTCCGTCCATGTAAAGCCATCGTGCTTGCGGAGGGCTTTAAAGAAAGGCAGTCCTCGCTTCCCCAGCTGGAAAATGAACCGGCTCAAAGCAGCCATTCGCCCGGTCAAAGCTTGTACTTCCTTTACACATGTGGGCGGTCTCATATTCTCGATGGCTTCGATTTTCTCTGGGTTTGCCCCAACGCCTTGTGGTCCGACCATGTAGCCGAGCACCTTGCCAGCTCTCACACCGAACACGCATTTCTCTGGATTCAACTTTATTTGATGCTTATTGAGGTTACAAAATGTTTCTTCCAAGTTAGCAACGTGACCCGAGGCGCTCTTGCTTTTTACCACTATGTCGTCAACATAGACCTCCAAGTTTCGACCCACTTGGTCTCAAGGTTTTCTCGCATGAGGCGCCAAAGGTTGCTCCCGCATTCCTTAGACCGAAAGACATGGTCAGGAGCAGCGTAAAGTACCGAATGGGGTGATGAAGGAGGTCTTTTCTTCGCCTTCACGCGACAGTGCTGATCTCGATGATAGCCCGAATAAGCGCCTAAGAAGCTCATGGTTTGTGATCTCGCCGTCTGGCCGACAGTTGGTCTATGCAAGGCAGCGGTAGTTGTCCTTCGGGCATGCCGCGTTTAGACCCGTGTGGTCGACGCACATTACGCGCCCACTTGCCCCTTTCTTTCTCGACCAAGACCGGATTGGCTAGCCATTGAGTGTTCGACCTCCCTAATGAAGCCACCTTTAGGAGTTTGTCGAGCTCCTCCCGGATGATCGCTCGCTTTCCGGAAAAGCGCCTAAGTTTTTGTCGATCGGTTTTTTGTCGTGAATCGCTAGCTCAGGCTCGACCACCTCCCTAGGGACCCCGGCATGTCGGATGGTTCCTGTGGCAACGCATTCGAGCTTGCTCGGAGGAAGATGATGAGCTCGAGTTCCTATTTGGGATCTAAGGAAGATCCCAAATGTACGACCTTGGCAGGTTCTGACTCGCTGAGTGGAACAGCCTTGGTCTCTCCTCCAGGTTGGAGGGCAAGTTTAAGCCGGGAGTGCTTCGGCTCTTGGTCGGGGCTATGAGTGGGTAACTGGCCGACCATATCCAACGCCCTTTCGTCGCAATTCAGTGCGGACTTGTGGTTCCCTTTCACGGTTATGACCCCGTTTGGCCCGGGAACTTTCAGGCACTGATATGCGTGATGTGACGCGGCCATGAACTTGGCCAAAGCCGGTTTGCCGAGGATGGCGCTAGAGGCCGATTCAAGTCTACCACCTCGAAGGTGATTAGCTCCGCTCAAGTTACTCGGGCCGCCAAAGGTCACGGCGTAACGACCTGGCCCAAAGGCTTGATCGAGGTCCCCGGGACTATTCTGAAGAAGGGTACAGCTATGCTTTTGATCTTGGAGCGAGGAATCTGCATCTCGTCCAAAACCTTAGCTGAGATCAAGTCCAAGGAGCTCCCGGAGTCTATAAGGACCCGACCGACGACATTGTTGCTGATGGTGGGGCTTACGACTATCGGAAGCTTCTGTGGTTTAGTCATTCCAAGGGGACAGTCGTCCTTGGAGAAAGTGAGAGACAGCTCGGACCATTTGAGTTGCTGCACTGGAGGCTTACCTTGGGTGACATGGTGTACTTCCCTCGCAGCGTCCTTTAAATCCCGGCGAGACTTGTAGGCGGAGGAACCCCCAAAGATAACCGCAATGTGGTTCTGCGATTCTTGATATTCCATGTCTTCTTCGTTTTCTTCGACGGGTTGCTTGCCTTTGCCATTCTCGCCCTACTCTGGGAGCGATGGCATGGGACCCCTGCCGTTGTAAAACTGCTCCAGGCGGTAGGCCCACGTTCGGCAATTCCGTAGGTCATGCCCGTGCACCTGGTGGAGCGGACAGTAGAGGTCGCCCCGTCGATCCACTTGGTCGCCTCGATCGCGGGGCCTGTGCGGCTGGCCTCTTCCCCGAGCATTAAACCCCCAGTGCTGTGGCTGGGTTGTTCGGGGCTGTTGCTGTTCGATTGCGGCCACCATGCCCGGTGGGAGCTATTTTTTCTTCTTCTTCTTGATCTTCTTATCCACGGAGTTCGAGCCCTTTTTGCTAGCGGAGGTTTCTCGCCCGGGCTGAGGTGGTAGCTTCCCCTCATCTAGCATTTTCTTCCATTGGACAGCCTCATCTGCGTTGGCGTATCGGTCGGCCATTCAGAAGAGCTCGTTTGCCGTTAGATCCGGATGGATCTCCAGATCCTGCGTGAAGCGCACATCTCGTACCCCAAACTTGAAAGCCCGAACGACAGCTTCGTCCGATATGTTCGGGATCGAGTTCCGGACTTGGATGAATCTCTGGACGAACTGTCGCAGAGTTTCCTCATCCGTCTGTATTAAGCGCTCAAGGTTGCGCTCCTTTCCCGGGCAAATATAACAGCTCTGGAAATTTGCTCGGAGCGTGGCGTTGAGCTGGCCCCAAGATCGTATGGACCCCTCCTTTTTGTTGAAGAGCCATGTACGAGCAGCTCCGTCTAAGACCGTTGGTAGATAATTCGCCATTACCCCTTCATCGCCTCCGGCGGCCAGGATGGCGGTGGTATATATCGAGAGGAATTCGTCCGGGTTCTGGGTCCCGTTGAATCTCTCGATGTGGCCGGGCTTGAATTTGTTTGGCCATGCGACACTCCGGAGAGAGCTCGTGAAAGCTTGGCAACCGAAGCTCGGGGTTTCGCGGCGGTAACCTCGACCATAATGGTCCCCACGTGTGTCTTCCGCCCAACGTCCCGCACGTGGGCCGAGCCGAGAGAAGACTTCGCGCGGAGGTCGTGCTGATGACCGTTCGGTCGTGGAGCGTTCGAACGCCAGAGTCCTGGACGGTTGTAGGTATGTCGTTCCGAGGTTGCTCGGGAGCTATTCCGAGGCCTCTCCTGGACCAGGTTTGCGGCCTGGGGTGATCTCCGAGCATGGCTCCGAGATTCATCTCTGTGCGAGCGCATGGGGGAGCGTCAGTGGTGGTCCCGGGAAACACTCCGGGCATCCCGGTCGTGAGTAGGATCCAAGACTTTCAGCTCGGCGGCAAGCCTCTCCAAATCTTCGGCCACGACTTTGCCCACGGCCTCTAGGTCCACTTGTTCGGGGAAGCTACGGAGGTCGCGCACGACCGCTGCCAAGGCCTGCAACCGTTCTCGGTTCTGGCGAACAGCGGCCAGTGAGCTTCGGGCCAGCTCGGGACGCGATCGGGGGTTCGATACTCGCGAGAGTTTCTTTCTCCGGACACTCGCCTCTCTTTCGCTTGACGGCGTATGCTCGCAAGGGTCTTTCCCAAAGACGCCTCTAGGTGGAGTCTAGCCACCTCATAATGGTTGCGTTTAGTGGCGTCCGAGGATCGAACCTCGGGCTCGGCACGGCTCCCAGCCATGTTGACGTGACGAGAGTGGGATGAACGTGATGGAGACATCATCATGTCCCCTTGAGGCCTTGATCTCTGGCCGAACTCCGCATCGCCTGGTATATCCAGGCCATCGTAGAGTCCATCATAGTCATCCTCGTGGTCTCCGAGGGTAATGTCTGGAGAACGGAGGACCTGTCCTCGCATTCTAGGGTTCAGGGAAGAGCTCCCGGACTCGGTGTGACCGATAGGATCGGTCACATTGGCCACGCCGTCGCCGGCATAGTACATGTCGTCGTCTTCAACGTCGTCGAAGGCGTAGAGATTCCTAGTATCCTCCGAGTTCGGCATCCTCGAGGATGTCAATCCGTACGGGAATCAAACTGTCATCCCCACGGACGGCGCCAGCTGTCGACCATCGGAGAACGGGCTCCCGTCGAGCTTACTTGTTGAATGGGGGATCAACAGAGCCCCGTCGTACGGATCAGGGAAGTCGTCCGAGCGACGCCAGGTCGGGAGAAGTGGGACGCGGTGTTTATCCTGGTTCGGGCCTCTCACTGCCGAGATAACAGCCCTACTCCAGTGTATTGTATCCTATCGGGCGTGTATATATGTTACAGATATCAGGGGAGTTTAAATACTATGACTAGAGATACACAGAAGGTAACTACCCCCTGGATTTACGATATGCAACTATGTCCGTGATCTGCTGCGCTTGATCTGCGCGCTATTTGAACTTCGGGTATAATTTCCCTTGATCTTCGGCTGATTGGTTGCCACCTTCCTTCCCCGGGCATTGACCGAGTCCACCGACCAAGTACCCGAGCAGGACGCGATCCCCACGAGCATGCTTGCTCGTGGTCGTTTGGAATGGCCGCGAGTGAAGGGGCGGACACGTATTCTCGAAAGGTGTGATGCTCGTTTCGTATTCCCGAGCATCTTCCGTCGCCATTGTATGGTCGGCGAGCCTCAGAATCCCCCGGGGATATCGTGGTCTTTTACCAGATAGTCAATCCCCGACAGTTTCGAAATCAAACTCTTTGAACTCGGCGGTAAAAAAAATGAAAAATGTCTAATTTTGCCGATTTTCGACCAGTTTTCTTCGAACATTTGGCAAACTAAGCGAAACAATTTGGAAATCGATTTTTGATTGATTTTCAAGCAATTTTCACCAATTTTCGAGTTGTTTACGTCGTATAAAATTTTGTGAATTTTTTGAATTGGACCGGTTTATCAACCGGTATAGTTTATCGAGCCAGCTCGATACGATCGAAAATCATGATTTTTGTTAATATTTGGAACTATGTGCGCACCCATCGAAATTTTTCTAGTTCCGTCACTGGCCAAAACAAATGTCATGTCAGATAAAATCACCGTGATTTGGATCAAGAGGATAAAGTGGACGATTTCATTAGTTTATTAAGGTTCTGATTCGGTCAGTTTCATATCTGAGGCTTGAAAAGTAAATCAAGACTAGATTTTAGGGTTGAAATGTGAACTTTTGTCCACTCCAAAATGTACTCACTAGTCCTCGGACATTTTATGAACAACCTTCCCCTGCCATTCCATATATTTGCACATAACCCCTCATTCCACTTCCAATATCTCTATCCACCACCGAGAGTGAGCAATAGGGAGCGGCGATGGCGCCGCAGGCGAGTAATGGCGGCCGGCGACTGGGGCAAGCAAAGGATATGTGGAAGTTGGGGGGGTGTTTGCACCAAAATTTGGCGTACATGGTAAAATCAGCCCAATTCAAATATGGAGAGTTTATGGAAAGGATAAACCGGTACCAACAAGGAATCCGTCGCCAAAAAGGAAAGGAAATCGGATCAAAGCCGATACGGATATGGTTGCCGTGTCCATGCAGGACTCGGATCGGCAGGAGCATATAAAAGGGGCAGACCAGGAGAAGAAGCGGAGGAACCAACCAATCAACACAACCCTATTTACAATTTTCTATTTCTTCTAGTTTTCGTAGCAATCTTTCCTCTTTAAGTCCTCGAGATCAATAAAAGTTGCGCATCACCGATTTGTTGCTCTCGTCAACTTGTTTTCAGGTTCGATCTGCTTTGCTTGTTGCGCATCGCCTCTCAAAGTTGATCCACCTTTACCTCGGATTAGCCTTGATCGGCTAGTCTAGTTACCCCCCTTATCGGCTCAAAGCCGATCGGTGTTATGCCGATAACTTTGATTATCGGCTGGTTGTACTCACGATCATTACCTTGTCAATTTTAGGTCAAATTGACTGGCACGCTTTCAAACCTGGTGTTTGCCTTGTGTGTTCGAGGCTAAGAATCCTTCGTCACGTTTTTAGCGCGAACATATTTTGGCACGCCCGGTGGGACCAGCAAGGAAGTCGATCATGTCGTCGACTGGAAAATCCACAGCTACCACCGACATCAATGCAGATGCAATAATCGCGCTTACACTAGCCGATTTAACTCCTGAGCAGCAAAAAGAGATTGAAGATCGAAAGGCAGTAATGGAAGAGATGATGTTGAAGTGCTTTCAAAAAACACAGCGAGGAGTCACTCAAAAGGTTGCACTTCCAACTATCAATTCTATCGGCGATTCCCCTGCTGACCCGGTAGGCCGATATATACCTGGCTAGGCTGATTTATCCAGTATGATTGAGCAGTCTGTACATCATGCACTGATCAATCAATCATTGGCTCTAGTCTCTACGCTAAAGCCGATGATCGAAAATAGCATCAAAACAATTGCTCAGGAGTTGGTCGTATCTGGGAGTCTGTTAGACCCATTACAGTCCCTGCCAACGTACCCAGTGTACTCGATACCACCAAATACTAATACTAATACAGTAAACGTGTCGGCTCCATTGCCCCTAATGATGCCAACCCAACCTACTGTGTTAAAACCTAGTACTCATGTAGACGGAGTTGCACATTACCACGGGCACAGAGATGGGGCTAAGCTGAACACGAACTTACCCAACGTACCCTCGGCCAGTGGGTTCGGTCAATCGGCTTCTCGATCGATTGAAACAGGCAAAGTTTCTCAATTCCAAATGACTACGCCCAGAAATCAGGCACCACACAAAGTGGTCTCATATATTGAACCTTTTCTACCCGTACCCGAAGTATCGACTGTAAGAAACAACGATCATGACCAATTACCCAGGCATCCAGTGATGCGGTTCAGCGACAGCCCGAGTTTGCACTCAGGGGGCAGGGCGTAAACTACGATTACTGGCCAGGTCACGTAGCACCACAAGCCGATAATGTTAATTGGGCAGAGCAAATCGCTACTGTATTAAGGGAGCAGTTTGGTTTGCAGCCCAAGGGGAGGGTCATCGGATATAGGAAACCATACCCATATTACGTCTTTAATCAACCAACAAGGTTTCCTTAACAATATTAGTAGTTTAAAATTTTAAACATTAACAATGTTCAGCTACACATTTAATAAATGGGACGTACTACCTCACTTCAAAATAAAGCAACAAACTCTAAGCATGTTCATTAACACATTTGATCATTACTCGCTATAGAAATAAATCTACGGCACTAGAAGTTCATTTAATCTTAAGCTACAGATAAAAATTACATTGATTCAACTCACAAATTAGCTTAGGAGTACAACATTTCCATAAACCACATTGTTACATACTTCATAATATGCTAAACAACAGTTTTCACTTTTGACAACTACTTTCAGTCAAATGACTACTTACTTTATTTGCAGCATTTTCTTTTTATCACTCAACCAAAAATTCACAAAGAAACTTGACTCTCAAAGTTGCAATGAGACAAACGCAAACTTGGTCATGCAAAAGGAAATTCTCCAAAACACTTTTCAATCTCAAGACTCCCATGGAGGAAAATGGTTGAAAGACAATTTTCTTAAAAGGGAACCAAGCGATCAAGTAATCCTTTGCAAATAAAACCTTAACACCAAACCCCAAACTTTCACGAAACAAGAAGGGTTTTTCAAAGATGATTTCTTAAACCAGTAAAATGACAAAATCAAACACCACTTACTCCTACAAAGCCACAGAACTTCAGCCCTGACAGCCAGGTCTGGTATAACACCGCAATAACTCCTTTAACCTCGGAGAAAGACAAACACAGGAATAAATTGAATGCTTCTTGCCCCATAAAGCAATCAACAAACTAAGCATCAAAGCTAGAAAGGCGACCAAAAGAAGCGCAACACTAGACTCTTCTTCTTCGTCTTCAACCAAGGAAGACAAAACCACACACCGCATATGGAACGATCCGCGAAAATCCAATACCAAACACTTTTCTTTTGGTTTGCATCAACTAAAACCAAGAAAACCAACCAAGACCGACCACAGAACGATAAAGAACATCCGAAGGAATCCACCACCAATCTCTTTTATTCGACTCCAGTCAACTACCCGATCTACGATAGAAAAGGGTAAGCACTCTTCTCCTACAGGGGTTAAAAGTTCTTCGGTGATGGCGTTAACCGGCCACACCGTCAAACCACACCCTTACTATGAACAAAAAATGGTGACCGAAAACCTTCGGCACCACAACCCCACTTGATCAAACATATAGCATCTCAATCAATACTTTCATAAATATAACATCATACTTCATCAAAATGCAGCATTGTCGGGACCCAAATTTGCAAATTCGGACCCTCTGTGTATTTAGCACTAGTCCAGGATCACGCTAGTGCACACAGTCTCAACATTGGTAGATATCACAATCATACTCAACGATGTAATAAGGTACTTTAATTAGTTAACCAAGCTGGTTGCTCGACCTTAAGGTCAAGTAACAAATATACGCCACGCAGGGCGAAAAATTATTAAAAGAGAAATAACAAGAATGAAAATAAGATAACCCATTGGCGCCATCCAAGATAAGCAGTAACCGACCGGGCTCGCTCCCTAGTTAGACGGCTCCTCCTGGTACTCTTCCTCCAAAGCTGGCGTCGACTCCTCTTCAACTGATGTTGTTTTGTGGCAAGGGTGAGTACTTGGTACTCAGCAAGTCATGCACAGAATGCAACTAATATACTACATGCATGGTCTATTACAAAGGAATAGCTCAGGGTATAATTGGAGTAAAACAGCATTTGACAAGTAACATAAGTAGATTCAAAAGAAGTAGAAACATGTATAAGATCAATAACTTTTCCAGGAGTTAAATAGACATCTTTCCCATTCCTAATCCACATTTCCATCAACATCATTATTAAACCAAACCAAACCTTTCAAGTCCAAGTTATTTTCAAGAAAGTCTAACCCTTGACTGTAATTCCCGAGCAATGTCCAATGCCGTGGACACGGCTATTCGAATAGATTTTACACTCTGCGGAGGTTATGCACTTTACCCACAAGATACAGCCAAACACCACAAAGGCGAGTGTCCGTAACAAAGTCTTTCGGAAACTTCTAACAGCACAAGTGGGCCTCCCCGGTTATTGCGCACTAACCCTTCCCTTAGCGAAGGCGAAGTTTAAGCCAATCAACCATTAGATGGGTACCTAGCCGCAGCCCCGGTACGCTCCCCTGTACAACTACACAAAAGGTATAGTTGACACCTCGAGGTCCCACAGGTACGTTGTTAGCAACTTAATCAACTAGGTCTGTCCCATTACAGACATGTGGTTGCACGTTTGACTCAGTTCAAAGGCTTGCAAGGTTAAGTCCTTAGGGTGACCAGGGCAAGACTACCCGAAGAACCAAATCAACGTTCCCGGTGCCACAACTGGCCCACCCGATCATTCTTGCCAATGCCCCAGTCGAAAACTAGTTATCAAACCCGCAGTTGTTTACCACGCACCACGTGCCATCAATATCATCATCAATAACACATGACACTTCTCAAAACAGGTTCCATATCTCATTAAGTCAAGATTGTCATGTATTTGTCAAAAACATGTTACGTGGCAAGGCTAAGCATACTACATCGGTCTAATTACCCATGTTGGCAATTTAAGTAATGCCCAACTAATGATCCACAAATAGGGTGACAAGGGGTCATGACACATAAATAATAATCAAGGTGTCATAGTACAAAGTTGGCATTTAACTAATTTCCCCAAAATTAATTAAAGCATTTTCTAATTAAACTAGCATGCAATAAATTAAATCAAAATAATTTCAAAATAGGATCAACATGGTCAAAGCACAACTTGCCTTCAAAGAGTACTTGTTCTTGGTCTTGAGCTAGCTCCTGGGTCAACACTTCACCTTCGAAACCTTCGGGCACTTCAACGTCTACTCGTAATGCGTGCAAATAGCAATCAATAAATAAAACAGTATACAAGAGTGTTTAAAAGTTCAAATAAACTTCATAAACTGAGAGAGCACAATTTTATAAATTTTTAGAAACTGGAATCGTCCAAGTCGGAGTTAAAATGCAAAAGTTATAATCGTTTAAAGTTTAAAGAAATCATTAATTAAATATAAACAGAGAAATATTCATAATCAAAAATTAATTAAAATTCATATTTGAGTAGGCCTCATTTCTATGAAAATTTAGAAATTTGAATCACCCAAATCGGAGTTGAAACGCAAAAGTTATAAGCATTTGAAGTTTGAATCTATATTTAAAATCAATAAACCGAATTAAATAAATAATTTCTTTTTCGGAAAATGATTTATTGCGTCAGCATGGCACGTGGACCAATCAGAGGACGCCACGTCGCCACGGGTCCATGGACCCGGCGCACGGCTCGGCTCGGTCCACCGTGGACGATCACGCGACGCGTGTGCCTCGGCAGTGGGCCCCTCGGGTGACTTCAACGCACGGCTCGGCCGAGGGCTCTGACATGCGGGCCCCACCGTGATGTCAGCATGACATCATGGGTGACGTCATGGTGCGGTTCGGCGGTCACTAACGCCCGGGTCCACCGGCGTCACGTGTGACGCCGGCCGATCGGCGTGACCAGCGTGGCCCGCGGCCGACGGCAGTCGACCTTCCGGTCACGTAGTTAGATCTCGGCCGTTGATTTGAAAATCAACGGCCCGGATCGGATCTGGGTTTCACGCGTTAGGAAACTACAAGGTCGATCTGGACCGTTTGATCTTGATCAGACGGTCAAGATCCGATCTAAAGCTACAACGTGGGTTAACCCTAGCCGTACAATATGGATCTTACGGCTGAGATCTATCCAAGCACGGTGCAGTTACGGCTATGTGGCACGATCTAAACCATTGGATCTAGATCCAACGGTTGGAAACAGATCTAAAAACTAAAACGTGGAAATTACCCTGGGATGACGTGGACGAATCTGGGCCCTCGGATCTTGATCGGACGGTGGAGAGAGCTCGAGGACGGCGATGGCTTCGCGGCGGAGCTGGTTCACTAGAGACGGGGACGATGACGCACCTGACGGCATTTGGGCGCGATTCTGGCGAGGTGAAAGGTGCCCCCCCGACGCGGCTTGTCCTTGTGGTTCCGGATTTGTGCTCGGTGACGGCGGAGGATGGCGGACGGCGGCGGAAACGGCGTGAAACCGCGGCGGAACGCACGACCAACTACGGCGAGCTCTAGCGGGCGAACGGCGACTGCTGCGGCGTGATGGGCTAGGGCTACGGGTGCACAATGAAACGGAGAACACGATGGCAGCGGCGGCGCATTAAATAGGGGCCTCGGCTTTCGTGAATCTCGCGGAGACCGAGGTCCAACCGGCTGCGGCGGCGGAATCCGAATCCAATTTGGATTCGGTGATGTGGCTCAACGTGGACCGTTGGATCGGTCGCGAGGGTTTGGAATCGGTGACTTGGCTGGCTCGGTCGGACTCGGGTTCGGGTGACGTGGCACAATCGTGGCCGTTGGATCTCGATCCAACGGTCACACGGTTAGGGTTAGGTTGGGCTCGGGTTCGGCTTGAACGCGGCTCGGGTTCGGGCTCGGTCGGATGAACAGTGCAAACCCGATCGATTTTTCCAGCGATTAAATATTCAAATTAATTCCCAGAAATTCAGTTAATTCATTAAAAATAGCAAAACACTCAGAAAAATTCCAGACAAATTCTAGAAAATATTTTAGGGCATTTGGGACTCAAATAAAATATTTCCAACAAAATTTTATTTGCAACTTTTAATTCTTTAATTATTTCAAAAGGGAATAAATTCAAATAAAATCCAAATAAATTCCAGAAAATTCCAAAAATTCACCAAAGTGCAAAATAACATTTAAATTCATGATAAGAAAAAATTAGGGTGTTACAAGCATTTAACATCAGAGCATAAATATAATATTTAAGCGTAAAGCAACGATACCCATACCCTTTCCTACTGTGCATCCATGTGTGTTAAATTTTAAATTAGTTATTCCACCTACACAAGTTTTAATGTTGCTATCCTATGACAAAATTTTAAGTGTAACCTAAGCCATGTTTCTAGGTTACTCCACATCAAAATTTTAGTTAACCCTATGGTATTCCACTAAGTTCATACACCACGGACCTGAAGCCCGCTCTGATACCAACTGTAACACCCCCGCATCTAATATGCCCTGGATGTCACCAAACATAGACTAAACAATGTCGGGACCCGAATCTGCAAATCCGGACCCTCTGTGTATTCAACACTAGTCCAGAACGCAGCTTAGTGCAATGATCTTAACATCGGTAAATATCACAATCATACCACTCGATACTAATAAAGTACTTTAATTAAATAGTCAAATGGTTGCTCGACCTTATGGTCAAGTTACAAATATCATACGCAGGCGAAACTTAATAAAAGAGAAATAATAGCAGCGGAAAATAAGATAACCGTGGCGCCATCCAAAGATACCACAGGCAACCGTGGGCTCGCTCCCTAAGTAGACGGTTCCTCTTGGAGCTCCTCCTCCAAAGCTGGTGTAGACTCCTCCTCAATTGGTGTTGTATTGTGGCAAGGGTGAGTACTTGGTACTCAGCAAGTCATGCACAGAATGCAAGCTAATATACTACATGCATGGCTTGGTACAAAGGGATAGCTCAGGGTATATTTGCAGTAAAACAGCATTTGACAAATAGTATAAGTAGATTCGAAAGCAGTAGAAACAAGTATAAAATCAATAACTTTTCCAGGAGTTTAAACAACATCTTTCCTATTCCTATTCCACATTTCCATTAACATCATTCTTAAACCAAACCCAACCTTTCAAGTCCAAGTTATTTTCAAGAAAGTCTAACCCTTGACTGTAATTCCCGAGCGATGTCCAATACCGCGGACACGGCTATTCGAATAGATTTTACACTGTGCAAAGATTATGCACTTTACCCACAAGATACAGTCAAACACCACAAAGGCGAGTTCCCGTAACAAAGTCTTTCGGAAACTTCTAACAGTACAAGTGGTCCTCCCCGGTTGTTGCACACTAACCCTTCCCTTAGCTAAGGCGAAGTTTAGGCCAACCAAGTTAGATGGAGTACCTGGCCGCAGCCCAGACGCTCCCCGCACAACTTACACAAAGGGTGTAGTTGACCTCCGAGGTCCCACAGTGCGTTATTAGCGGCTTAATCAACTAGGTCCGTGCCATTACTGACATGTGGTTTCTCGTTTGACCCAGTTCAAAGGCTTGCAAGGTTAAGTCCTTAGGGTGACCAGGCAAGACTACCCAAGAACCAACACAACGTTCCCGGTGCCACAACTGGCCCACCCGATCATTCTTGCCACATGCCCCGGTCAAAAGCTATTTATCAAGCCCCAGTTGATTACCAAGCACCATGTGCCATCAACATCACATGATACCTTTCCAAAACAGGTTCAATATATCATTAAGTCAATATTATCATTTGATTGTCCAAAAATCATGTCAAGAGCACGTAGCAGGTCTAAGCAATATACTACAACGGTCTAAAACCCATGTTGGCAATTTTAGTAATGTCCAACTAGTAAACCATAACTAGGGTGACAAGGGTCATGGCACATATTTAATTAACCAAGGTGTCATACAGCAATTAGGCATTTATCTAATTACCCATAATTAAGTAAAGCATTTTCTAAATTAAACTAGCATGCAATAATTTGAATCAAAATAGGTTTCAAATGGGATCAACATGGTCAAAGCATAACTTGCCTTCAAAAAGTACTTGTTCTTGGTCTTGAGTTGGATCCTGAGTCAATACTTCTCCTTCGAATCCCTCCGGCACTTCAACGTCTACTCGTAAAGCGTGCAAATAGCAAGACACAAATAAACAATAGGAAAAAGCATCCCAAAACTCCAAGTAAAATCAATAAACAGAGAGAACATAATTTTATGAATTTTTAGAAACTGGAATCGTCAAATTTGGAGTTAAAATGCAAAAGTTATGATTATTTAAAGTTTAAATAATCAATTAAATAATATTACAGAGGGAAACTTTAGTCCAAAAATTAAATAAAATTCATAATTAGGTAGATCTCAATTTTATACAAATTTAGAAATTTGAATCACTCAAATCGGAGTTGAAACGCAAAAGTTATAAGCGTGTGAAGTTTGAATCAAAATCTGAAATCATTATTTCGAATTAATAAATCATTTTCTTTTTCGGAAATTAATTATTGCGTCAGCGAGGACACGTGGCAGCTTCTGATTGGGCGGCTGACGTCAGCTGGTCCATGGGCTCAGCCCACGGGTTGGCTCGGTCCACGGTGAACTCGGTCCACGGTTCCATGTGTCGACGGCGGGTGGGTCCCTCGGGTAGCGTCATTCTTGGCGTCGCGGCTCGGCCACGGTGGCGGCAGTGGGACCAGCTGTGACGTCATGGTGACGCCTTTGCCGCGGGAGTGGCCGTGACATGCGGGCCCGCCATGACGTTAGCATGACATCATGGTGCGGTAATGTGGCCGGGCGTGACATCACGGGCCCAGCGTGTCGGCGTCCAACGCTGCAGCGCGTGGGCGCGGCCGCCGCGATGGTCGACCTTCCGACGCGTGGCGCCAATCTCTGCCCGTTGATTTGAAAATCAACGGCCCCGGTAGATTCGGCTATCACGCGTTTGGGTTAACGCTGCGTTTGATCTGAACCGTTGGATCTAGATCGGACGGTCGAGATTGGATCTGGGGTTTTGGATTGGGATCTCACCGTGGTGACGTGGCGTGATCTCGGGACGTTGGATCTTGATCGGACGGTGAGAAGCTTGAGGACGTCGATGGCGGCGCGGCGGCTCGAGGTCACCGGAGTTGGGGACGGCGACACGCTACTGGCGCCCGAGGCTTCTCCGGCGAGGTGAGTTCTCCTTCGGTGCGTCTCGTCGCGGTGAGTCGGATCTGGGGTTAACGGCGGAGGGCGGCGACGGCGGCAAGCAAAAACGCGGCGGCTCCTTAGATCAACTACGGCGAGCTCTAAGCGGGGTGACGGCGGCGGCTCGGCGGCGTGGGTTAGGGCTACAGTGCGCCGCAGCGGGCTACCGATGGCGGCGGCGGCGCATTAAATAGTGGCCTCGGCTTAGTGAATCACGGGAGACCGAGGTCGACACCAACTGCGGCGTGATTCCGTGGCCCGACACGGAGAAGCGGCGTGGCGCAACATGAGCCGTTGGATCTCGATCCAACGATCGCGTGAGTTGGACTCGGGTCGGCTCGACGAAATGGCCGGCTCGGTCGGACTTCGGGCCTGATGGCGTGGCTCAATCGTGGCCGTTGGATCTGAATCCAACTGGCCACGCGGTTAGGGCTCGGCCGAGTGGGTTGATCGAGTCACGTGGCTTCGGTCGGACTCGAGTCGACTCGGACTTCGGGTCCTGGTCGGATGAGCGATGTCGACCCGACTTGATTTAATTAATCCAATTAAATTCTCAGAAATTCAATTAAATCTTTAAAAATAGCAAAAGACTCAGAAAAATTCCAGAAAAATTCTGGAAAATATTTTAGGGCATTTGGGACTCAAATAAAATATTTCCAACAAAACTTTATTTGAAAATTTAATTTCTTTAATTATTTCAAAATAGAATAAATTCAAATTAAATCCAAATAAATTCCAGAAAATTCCAAAAATTCACCAAAGTTCCAAATCACTCATGAATTTAAGAAAAGCAAATTTTTGGGGTGTTACAAACCTCCCCTTAATGTAATCTCGTCCAGAGATTCAGGGCTTTCTAAAGAAATAGGTTCGGAAACTCTTTCTTCAGATCCTCTTCGCGCTCCCAAGTTGCTTCACTCTCCGCGTGGTTGCTCCATTGAACTCTGCAGAAACGGGTTGACTTGTTTCTGGTCTGTCGGTCCATTGTGTCCAGAATCTTCACGGGGTGCTCCTTGTAAGTCAGATCTTCTTGAAGCTCAATTGACTCTAGTGGCGTCTGTTCCTCAGGTACTCGGAGACACTTCTTCAACTGGGACACATGGAATACGTCATGTACTCCTGCTAGTGACTGCGGTGACTCTAGCTGATAAGCAACTTCACCTCTGCGGTTGAGAACCTTGAATGGTCCGACATATCTCGGCGCGAGTTTTCCTTTGGCATGGAATCTCTTTACTCCTCTGAGCGGTGTGACTCTGAGATACACGAAATCCTCTGGTTCAAAACTCAGGTCTCGGCGACGGTTGTCAGCATAAATCTTCTGTCGCGATTGGGCTATCTTTAATCTCTCCCTGATCATGGCAATTTGTTCTTCGGCTTCTTGAAGAATATCAGGCCCGAAGACACGGCTTTCACCTGTCTCATTCCTGTTCAATGGCGTTCGGCAGGGTCGACCATACAGTGCCTCAAAAGGTGACATCTGTAAACTAGCCTGGTAACTATTATTGTAACTGAACTCGGCATACGGCAAGCTCTTATCCCAAGAGGTAGCATAAGCCAATGCACACGCTCTTAGCATATCCTCCAGAATCTGATTGACTCTTTCGGTCTGTCCATCCGTCTGTGGATGATAGGCTGTACTGAAGTTCAGACGGGTTCCCATGGCTTCATGTAGCTTATTCCAGAACCTCGAGGTAAACTGGGTACCTCTATCCGATACGATCTTCTTTGGCACTCCGTGCAAACAGACGATCCTGGTCATATACAACTCTGCTAACTTATCCCCTGAGTAAGTGGTCTTCACGGGGATAAAATGGGCTACTTTGGTCAAGCGATCCACTATAACCCATATGGAGTCATACCCTCCTTGAGTCTTGGGTAAACCGGTGATGAAATCCATTCCGATTTCTTCCGATTTCCACTCTGGTATCTTCAACGGCTGTAGCAATCCTGCTGGTCTCTAATGCATTGCTTTGACTCTCTGGCATATGTCGCACAACGCAACATGCTCGGCAACCTCACGCTTCATGCTCGGCCACCAGAATCTTTCCTTCAAATCTTGATACATCTTGGCACTTCCAGGGTGGATTGAATACTTAGAGTCATGGGCTTCTTCTAGAATCAACTGCTTCATCTCCTTCTGGTTCGGCACACAAATTCTATCCTTCATCCATATCGGGCGATTGCCTGGGCCCTTCTTCCTAGCAGGTACCACAATCTTCACATCACAAGCCTTGATCAATCCTGCTTGTCTGATCACGTCCACTTGGTATTGCGGCTTCTCAAAATCTCCGAGAGTCTGTAGTATACGCCAAAGTTCCGCGGCGTGACCAACCTCCAGATCGACGTAGTTGAACTCTCCCTCCATCTGTCACAAGAGTGCTCACATAAGAACTCGAAAATTTTTAAATCGTGACAAGGTAAGGAAAAATTCAGCAAGAGACAAGAAAAGAAAGAATGGGATAAGTCGAGATGTCATTTCTTATCTTGACGAACTTTTAACCTTTAGAAAATAGGTTTTAACCTCTCTACGGCCATTCTAGCTAGGGTTGAGCCTACGGTCAGTATGGCTCTGATCCCACCACTGTCGGGACCGACCGCAAATCCGGACCCTCTGTGTATTCAGCACTAGTCCAGGAACGCGCTAGTGCACACAGTCTTAACATCGGTAAATATCACAATCATACCACTCGATACTAATAAAGTACTTTAATTAAATAGTCAAACTGGTTGCTTGACCTTATGGTCAAGTTACAAATATACGCCACGCAGGGCGAAACTTAATAAAAAAGAAATAATAGCAACGGAAAATAAGATAACTTCGTGGCGCCATCCAGTATACCACAGGCAACTGACTGGGCTCGCTCCCTAAGTAGACGGTTCCTCTTGGAGTTCCTCCTCCAAAGCTGGTGTAGACTCCTCCTCAATTGGTGTTGTATTGTGGCAAGGGTGAGTACTTGGTACTCAGCAAGTCATGCACAGAATGCAAGCTAATATACTACATGCATGGCTTGGTACAAAGGGATAGCTCAGGGTATATTTGCAGTAAAACAGCATTTGACAAATAGTATAAGTAGATTCGAAAGCAGTAGAAACAAGTATAAAACCAATAACTTTTCCAGGAGTTTAAACAACATCTTTCCCATTCCTATTCCACATTTCCATTAACATCATTCTTAAACCAAACCCAACCTTTCAAGTCCAAGTTATTTTCAAGAAAGTCTAACCCTTGACTGTAATTCCCGAGCGATGTCCAATACCGCAGACACGGCTATTCGAATAGATTTTACACTCTGCAGAGGTTATGCACTTTACCCACAAGATACAGTCAAACACCACAAAGGCGAAGTTCCCCGTGAATAAAGTCTTTCGAAAACTTCTAACGTACAAGTGGTCCTCCGATTTGTTGCACACTAACCCATCCCTTAGCTAAGGCGAAGTTTAGGCCAACCAACCGTTAGATGGGTACTGGCGCAGCCCCAGACGCTCCCCCGTACAACTTACACAAAGGGTGTAGTTGACCTCCTGAGGTCCCACAGGTACGTTATTAGCAGCTTAATCAACTAGGTCCGTCCCATTACAGACATGTGGTTGCACGTTTGACCCAGTTCAAAGGCTTGCAAGGTTAAGTCCTTAGGGTGACCAGGGCAAGACTACCCGAAGAACCAACACAACGTTCCCGGTGCCACAACTGGCCCACCCGATCATTCTTGCCACATGCCCCGGTCAAAATCTATTTATCAAGCCCCAGTTGATTACCAAGCACCATGTGCCATCAACATCACATGATACCTTTCCAAAACAGGTTCAATATATCATTAAGTCAATATTATCATTTGATTGTCCAAAAATCATGTCAAGAGCACGTAGCAGGTCTAAGCAATATACTACAACGTTCTAAAACCCATGTTGGCAATTTTAGTAATGTCCAACTAGTAAACCATAACTAGGGTGACAAGGGTCATGGCACATATTTAATTAACCAAGGTGTCATAAAGGAATTAGGCATTTATCTAATTACCCATAATTAAGTAAAGCATTTTCTAAATTAAACTAGCATGCAATAATTTGAATCAAAATAGGTTTCAAATGGGATCAACATGGTCAAAGCATAACTTGCGTTCAAAAAGTACTTGTTCTTGGTCTTGAGTTGGATCCTGAGTCAATACTTCTCCTTCGAATCCCTCTGGCACTTCAACGTCTATTCGTAAAGCGTGCAAATAGCAATACACAAATAAACAATAGGCAAAAGCATCCCAAAACTCCAAGTAAAATCCATAAACAGAGAGAACATAATTTTATGAATTTTTAGAAACTGGAATCGTCAAATTTGGAGTTAAAATGCAAAAGTTATGATTATTTAAAGTTTAAATAATCAATTAAATAATATTACAGAGGAAAACTTTAGTCCAAAAATTAAATAAAATTCATAATTAGGTAGATCTCAATTTTATACAAATTTAGAATTTTGAATCACTCAAATCAGAGTTGAAACGCAAAAGTTATAAGCGTGTGAAGTTTGAATCAAAATCTGAAATCATTATTTCGAATTAATAAATCATTTTCTTTTTCGGAAATTAATTATTGCGTCAGCGAGGACACGTGGAAGCTTCTGATTGGGCGGCTGACGTCAGCCGGTCCATGGGCTCAGCCCACGGCTTGGCTCGGTCCACGGTGAACTCGGTCCACGGTTCCATGTATCGACAGTGGGTCCCCTCGGGTAGCGTCATTGCGGCGTCGGCGGGGCTCGGCCGCCCAGGTGGCGGCAGTGGGACTCTTTGTGGCGTCATGGGTGATGTCATCCGCGGTTAGTGGCGGCCCGACATGCGGGCCCGCCATGGCGTCGGCATGGCGTCATGGTGCGATGTGGCTGGCCGACATGCGGGCCCGCGTGTCGGCGTCCTGCCACACGCAGCGTCGTGGGCGGCCGACCGCGATGGTCAACCTTCCCGGACGCGTGGCGCAATCTCGGCCGTTGATTTGAAAATCAACGGCCCAGATTAGATCTGGCTCTCACGCGTTTGGGTTAACGCGTTTGATCTGGACCGTTGTATCTAGATCGGATGGTCGAGATTGGATCTGGGGGTTTTGGATTGGGATCTCACCGGCGGTGACGTGGCGTGATCTGGGACGTTGGATCTTGATCGGACGGCTGAGAAGCTTCGAGGACGTCGATGGCGGCGCATGATGGCTCGAGGTCACCGGAGTTGGGGACGGCGACAGGCTCTGGCGCCCGAGGCTTCTCCGGCGAGGTGAGTTCTCCTTCGGTGCGTCTCGTCGCGGTGAGTCCGGATCTGGGGTTAACGGCGGGGGACGGCGACGGCGGCGAACGAAGCAAAACCGCGGCGGCTCCTTAGATCAACTTCTGGCGAGCTCTAAGCGGGTGACGGCGGCGCTCGGCGTGGAGTTAGGAGCTACGGTGTGCCGCAAAACGGGCTACCCGATGGCGGCGGCGGCGCATTAAATAGCGACCTCGGCTTCTGTGAATCACGCGGAGACCGAGGTCGACACGGCTGCGGCGGTGGATTCCGACGGCGGCATGGAGAGGCGACGTGGCGCAACGTGAGCCGTTGGATCTCGATCCAACGGTCGCGTGAGTTGGACTCGGTCCGGCTCCGAGCCGGTGTTGGCCTCGGTCGGACTCGGGCTCTGGCGATTTGGCTCAATCGCGTGGCCGCTGGATGTGAATCCAACTGGCCACGCGGCTAGTGGCTTCGGCCAGAGTGGGTTCGGTCGAGTCACGTGGCTCGGGTCGGACTTGAGTCTGACTTTCGGACTCGGTCGATCGGATGAAACGATTACTCGACCCGACTTGATTTAATTAATCCAATTAAATTCTCAGAAATTCAATTAAATCTTTAAAAATAGCAAAAGACTCAGAAAAATTCCAGAAAAATTCTGGAAAATATTTTAGGGCATTTGGGACTCAAATAAAATATTTCCAACAAAACTTTATTTGAAAATTTAATTTCTTTAATTATTTCAAAATGGAATAAATTCAAATTAAATCCAAATAAATCCAAATAAATTCCAGAAAATTCCAAAAATTCACCAAAGTGCCAAATCACTCATGAATTTAAGAAAAGCAAATTTTTGGGGTGTTACAAACAACATCTAATAACCACATCTAAAGGTAACTTACAGCAAAGGAGTACATGCAAAAACTGAAAATTTCGACAGCATCTCCTTTGTTTTTCCATGGTACGGAGCATCAACAATAATATCACGAGTTATATTATAATGGGAAGCATCTAAAGCATCAATAACAGGCGATAAAGCAACTATTTAAGTCTAGCATAATGAATTTAACCACTCCATGATCTAAAACGAAGTAAATAATATGACCAAGCACACAAATAAGTCATACTCCAAGTTCTCAACGCATTAACTTATAATTACAACTACGAATGACAAAATTGCATATATCTTAATGAGTGAAACTTTGTGAAGATGTGCCACTAAGCCCTTTTCCCGCATGTCGGTTTCATGGTACCTAAAAACAACATAAAACCCAAGTGTGAGTTCATCACTCAGCAAGTATATTGCAATGGGTCATACAGAGCAATTCAAATATTATCATCATTACATAACAAACTCAACATCATGATCAAGTCATACTTCATATGCAATATCATATTCATGTCGCAACCTCATTGAGATCATTTTATCATCATCATCATGAATGCAATGCAATGCAATGCACATGCCTCCTCAATGCAAATACCGGTATTGCCGAGTGCACACCCATCGGCGTGCACCCACGTCCCCCTTCCATCCCGTAGATGGAGGGTGCCTACTCCTCGCTTCCACTCACCGCGTGGGTGGAATCACGAGGTAGGTCTTACATCCATGGCGCTCCGGATTAGTCATAACTTTCTCACCGACCTTACTGGAATAGTTATGATGTTCTCACCGACCGGGCCAAGTTTCATGCCATGTATGCAACATATGTTATAATCATTAACCATAAACCATTGCATAGCATCTTAACATACCCTTTTTATCATATCATGGCAAACACTAAGCATGGCAAGATAGCATAACATGGAAACAATTGCATCTAGTCAAGACAAGCAAATAAACCACATGTTACCCATCCCAATACACTTGCCTTAACCTCGAGCGACGGATTGGCGGGATGAGGAGGGCACTCCCGGGGTCACACCACCTGCACATAGATGCCACACAATCACAACGTGCCCACAAAACAGTACGCCATTGCCCATCAACCCTGATATCGCAAACTACTCCCGAAAACGAAAAATAGAGAATCTGTCCCCCCCGGGACAGTAGACTACAAATTATCATAACTTTAGATCTAGGACTCCGAATCGATTAAACGAGTACATCCTCGCATAGCTTAGGAAATTTCCTAACTTTTTCTAAGTATATGGAAAACCGATTCGGACTCTAAAGTGGTTTAATCTACAGAATACCGTGATCTGTTCCAATCTCGTCACAGTTTTGAACACGTTCGGTAAAACGAGCATAACTTTCAAACGGTTGGGCGGAATTGGACGTTCTTTATACCCACTGAAAGGTATTGAAGTTACCTACAACTTATTCAACAGGCATCCTACCAAATTCCGACTCTAAAAGAGCGAAAACTCAAACCATAGGTCGACTGCACAATCTGTCCGAAACAGAGAACGTGGCAAACTCTAGTTTTCATCTAATCTACCCAATCACAGCACCACCACTTGATCTAAAAGCATAAAATAGACCTCTAGAACAGTACCTAGACCATCCCCAAGGATCACCCATGCCATACCTCAGCCCGAAGAACGACGAACGCCGAATTCCTTCCTCCCGGGCTCCCCAATCGCTTTCCTCGCGCCGGAACCGCTGGATCTCCTCGTCGCGGAGCTTTCCAAGGGGAAGATCAGTGGGATGGAGAGGTGAGGGGCTCCCCAAAGGCAGCAAGGAGGGTGGGTAGGTGGTGGAGGGGGTGGTGGCGCAAGGGGAGGGGAGGGGAGGCGCACGGCAAGGGGCAAAAGGGGTGTGGCGGCTATGGGAAGGAGAGGAGGAGGTGGGGCGCATGGGGGAGGGTATGGGGGTGCCCTAGGGCAGGTTGACAGCCCCCTCCTCCCCACATGGGCCAAGGAGGCTCCACCTAAGGCCCAAAAAGATCCGCCCAAAGCCCAAGTTTCCCCGGAAAGGCCCAAACTCCCGAAATCGGCCCGAAAACGCGATTAAACAGCATAACATAAAGTTTTAACCTTCATTTTCGCATTTTATAAAGTCACATTCTCTAATTTCACCTTTTACGATATCTCGACATCCCGTAGTGTCACAGACCTAACATACGAATCGGCTAAGTCCGTCAAAGGACAGGTTATAGCCGATTTTCTCACAGGGAGTGCCACGCTAACTGGAATGGCCGATGTCACTCCTTGGCAACTGTACTTTGACGGGTCAGTTTGCTAGGAGGGTGAAGGCATCAGCATAGTGCTAATCTCACCCAAAGGGGCGGGAATTTGAATTTATGTATCGGCTTAATAGCTGATGTTCTAACAATCAAGCAGAATATGAAGCATTACTCAAAGGGCTACAACTGCTAGAAAGCATGGGGATAGGCGACGTAGAAGCCTTTGGGGATCCAATGTTGATCGTACAACAGATCAAAGGGGAAAACCGATGCAACGATGAGGTACTGTCTCAGTATTTGCATCAATGCCTCCAATTTATCGAAACATTCACAACATTCTCCATAAAACATATCCCTAGAGAGATCAATGACAAAGCGAACCTATTGGCACAATGGGCATCAGGGTATAAAAGTAAAAGCCGATAGGAATCGACCGAAAGCAATGGGTCGGTTATGTGTGTTGAACCTGTCGACTGGAGAACAGAAATAAGGAATTACTTGTTAGATCCGTCTAAGCCGACAGAGCAAAAAGTCCGACAGAAAGCATTAAAATATGTTGTATTAGAAGAAACATTATATTTCCGAACAATGGAAGGTTTGTTGTTGAGATGTCTTGGGGCCGAAGAGGCCAAGTAGCTATGGGAGAAGTCCATGAAGGAATTTGCAGATCTCACCAATCGGCTCATAAGATGAAATGGATGCTAAGACGAATAGGATACTTTTGGCCGGCAATGCTAGAGGATTGCTTCAAATACTACAAAGGATGCCAGACCTGTCAGAAGTTTGGTAACATACAATCAGCACCGGCATCGGCTTTGCATCCAATTGTCAAACCATGGCCATTTAGAGGATGGGGCATAGACGTAATTGTCCAAATATTCCCGACATCCAGCAAGGGTCATAAATTTATTCTTGTAGCAACAGACTATTTTTTGAAGTGGGTGGAGGCCATATCGCTCAAAAAGGTCACAAGTACAGAAGTAATCAATTTTGTCAATGAACATATCGTCCATAGGTTTGGAATCCCACAAACGATCACGACCGATCAGGGGACGGTATTCATGTCAAAAGAATTCCAAGATTTCGTAAAAAGCTTGGGTATCAGATTACTCAACTCTTCACCCTATTATGCTCAGGCTAATGGACAAGCTGAGTCCTCAAACAAGACATTGATAAAGCTGATTAAAAGGAAAGTCGAAGAAAAACCAAGGAATTGGCATTCAGCACTGTCAGAAGCCCGGTGGGCCTATCGGCTATCTTACCATGGATCGACTAAGCTATCACCTTTTCAGCTAGTATATGGACAAGAAGCCATTCTACCCGTAGAGATCAACATCGATTCAGTCAGAATATCCAAGCAGGATGAGTTATCGGCTGATGAGTACAAGAATTTGATGCTTGACAACTTGGACGACTTGGAGGAATTAAGGTTGATTACGTTAAATCAGCTTAAAAGGAATAAGAAAGAGTCACCAGATCTTACAACAAGAGGGTTGTGCCGAAATCCTTCGATCAAGCCGATTTAGTATGGAAAACCATATTGGCTATCAGATCTAAAGATAGCCGATTCGGTAAATGGTCTCCAACGTGGGAAGGGCCATATAAGGTAAATCGGCTAGTTGGTGGTAATTCCTATATACTAGAAACGCTCGAAGGGACAACATTACCTCAGGCGTTTAATGGGAAATACTTGAAAGCATACTATCCTAGTGTATGGATCGGAACCTGAAAGCATCAAAATACAGGAAAAAAGCAAGCCCAAAACGAAAAGCAATTAAAGCATAATGCATTGTTCACATCACAGTAATCGGCTACATAGCCGATAACATCAGGTTTTTACCCAAAGTATAAAACAAAGCATTCAGACATCGTTCAATATTACAGCCCTGATCCGGGCAAATGGGCTCCCAAGCCCGACAACACCGCCGTAGCCTTGCCGATGGTCGCCTGGATGCTGTCCACAAGTCTTTCATCGGCCGCTGCATCACCCGGGACAGATACCACCTTGGCCGACTGGAGCTTAACCTTCGCGAAGATTTCACCGATCTGCCGTTTCTTGTCCACCAGGGACAAAGACGATTCGGCAGTTTTCATTTGGCAGTCGGTCAACTCCTTCGTCACCAAAGCCAATTGTTCCTCAAGTTTTTTCTTGGCCGATTCCAGCTCTTGGATCTTACCCTTAGCCAGCTTAAGGGCAACAGTGCCTTGATCAAATTCTGTTTTCTTAAGCTTGGCGTCAGCTACCAATGCGTCCAGAATCTTCTGATCAGCTCGCTGCACTTCCCTCTGGGCGATTCTAGACCTAGCTGCTTTCACCGCCTCCCGCCAGTCGTCCAAGTGGCAAACATCTAGTAAGGCATCCATGGCCGCGGGGGGAAGATCGGCTTGTACAGCGGCCATTGTGTTCCTTAGCAGCTAGGTGCTCTCCAAGAGCCGGGCTTCGGGCTGCATAACTTCGTGAAGAAGACGATTAAGCCTTTCCTACATAACCGACTCAGAAGTAACGGCGGCCGATGCAGTGATGGAAGCATCAAGTATCCGCCGAACGTCAGCTGGGTAATCATCTGTGGCCATCACCTTAGGATCACTCAGCTCATCGAGAGTAAAGCCCAAGAGATTGGCAGGATCGGCTGAGTCGGGGGAGATAGGCACGACATCTGTTGGCAGCGGTACCACGGGAAGCGTCAGAGATAGCGATGGCGGGACAGCCGACGATGCTCCTTGTATGTCGGCCAGGATCCCAGCCACTTGTGTCGACAGTGATGGCTGATGCAAGAAGAATGTAAGTATCAAACATGGGAACTAGTAAAAGGCATGAATCAGAAATTTACCCCAGTAGCCGATCGAGTCGGAGAATGGTCAGCACTGCGCTCTGCGGGCTTTTGGGATCTTCTTGCCTTGGACTTTGTCTTGGTTCTCTCCGAAAAATGAAACCAACGAGTATCGACAGATGAGTGACACGAAAGGAAATGGAAAAAAGCCAATACTAGAAAAGCGGACCGAAGCTTACTTGCAGGACGTTGCCTCTGGGCGAGGTCCGATAAGGATGGGCTCCAGACGCCAAGGGTGCCTGAGGCATAGCCAGTAACGCCCGTCACCTGGCCGGACCTCCTCTGTTGGCCACTGCCAGAAGCAGCCATAGGATCGGACGCTTGCCTGCTGGCATCTCTAGTCTGACACCAAAGCAAAAACATTTAATCAAGCCGACATGAATGAAATAGTCAAGGGAATATCAAAAGGCAAATACCTTTATCGAAGAATCGGTATAACCAGAACTTTCACTTGCACTATTGGTAGGGTCTACCGTCGGCTCATGAAAATTAGGAAGAACAGGGAGATGATAGCCGACGGGGACCTATCCAGAAGAAGGGCCTCTGCTATAGAAGCCCACTAGTGCGAAAAAGGACCCGATCGACGGGAATTAAGGAAGAAGTGTGGTAATTCTAGTATTTGCAGGTCATTGGCCAGTTCAAGAACAATTTCCGCGGCTGTTTGATTGGTTACACGGGATCGGGGTTCGATACGATCAAGCAGGGGAAAGCAGGGGATGGTTTGTCCGAAACCCAGTTGACGGGCGTAAACGGAAGGGTGATAGAACTCGTACGATGGCTAGAAAGTTCGGTTCCTGGTATTCAAGCTGACATGGAATATGCAAGGGGAGATGAAAAGTTTGTAGAGATCCAGGGTCGACTGGGGCATTTGGGAGCTGTCGGTGTCCAGGGATAGGAAGGAAGGCCACGAGTTATCGGCTGCCTCAACGTAACTAAAGAAATCCCGCTGGCCAAAGGTAGACAAGTCTAAGGTCAGAAAGAAGTTAAAATATTTGTGCAGACCGGCCGGAGTAGTTTTTAGCTCGCCAGCAGAGCACATTATGAATTTTTCCCCGAAAGATCAGCTCGCTCGATACTGGGGGTTTGAGGTCTCAGGATAATCTTCCTGCGGGAAGGCCGATTCGCCTAAAGGATCAGAAAGGATAGATCGGCTAAACATGCAGTAGAGTCAGATCTGGATAAACCATAGGGGTCCCTCTACATTACCTACTACGTGATCGGCAAAACCGGAGAAAAGCCGACTGCGGATGACATGCATCATCTGGTATACAGCCCCTAAAAAGATTTTTCCTAATGAAAGCCTACAACCCTCCACCAATTGTTCTGCTATGAGTTGGAAAGTTTGGGTGGGACCCAGAGAGGCTCCGCAAAAAAGATTATGGTCGAGACAGAGGTTGAGGAAAGCAATGTGTTCGTCATCCGATACCAGCCCATTGACCTTGTTATTGTTTTGGATATATTTCTGCCACCCTTCCCCTTTGGATCGGATCAATTTGTATGAAGGCTTCCCACTAAAAGCCGATATTTGGTCACCATCCGGCCGAAGATAGCAAAGCTCAGCGACGTCAAGGAGGGTTGGGCCGATGGGGCCAGTGGGGAAAAGAAAGACATTGAAGGAATCAGACCAGAAGTAACATGTCGTGGCCCTAAACTTAAGGGAAGACACTCAGCTATGCCCATTTGTTCCCACTCTGCTCTCTTTTGAGCCGATACCCTAATATACCAGGACCTCCACCCTTTCAAGGCTGTAGGCCAGGCTCTAAAACTTTTCCCCCATTCCTTTACATTATACCCCACAACCGATAAGGGAAGTCTAGGGATTTCCTGGTTGATCACGGAATCGGCTTCTATAGATCCTATGGGCCCAAGGAAAAATTTATCCACGCTTTGAGAGATCGGTATAAATACCTGGGTTGGGTCCATTTCGGTCGATTATGGAGAGGTCAAGACTTGGATGAATGAGCGGAGGAAGCTGACTGTTGAAGATTCGAGAGCTTGAAGGCGTGGAAATGACCGTGGAGGACCCGCGTATTTATACTGCAGTGAAAAAAGGTGAACAGGCGGGAACCGTTTTAGCATTAAAAGCGCATCGAGATTTTTACAGCGCCAATGGGGCAGGTATCAAGGAGATATCTCTAGAAGCCGATTGGGAAGCCGATGTTAACAGTCAGCATTTTTGGAAGACAACAAGTTATCTTCCAAAAATGGGGGGCATATGTTTGCACCAAAATTTGGCGTACATCGTAAAATCGGCCCAATTCAAATATGAGGAGTTTATGGAAAGGATAAACCGCTACCAATAAGGAATCCATTGCCAAAAAGGAAAGGAGATCAGATCAAAGCCGATACGGATATGGTTGCCGTGTCCATGCAGGACTCGAATCGGCAGGAGCATATAAAAGGGGCAGACCAGGAGAAGAAGCGGAGGAACCAACCCAATCAACACAACTCTATTTACAATTTTCTGTTTCTTCTAGTTTTCGTAGCAATCTTTCCTCTGTAAGTCACCGAGATCAATAAAAGCTGCGCATCACCGATTTGTTGCTCTCGTCGACTTGTTTTCAGGTTCGATCTGCTTTGCTTGTTGCGCATCGCCTCTCAAAGTCGATCCACCTTTACCTCGGATTAGCCCTGATCGGCTAGTCTAGTTACCCCCCTTATCGGCTCAAAGCTGATCGGTGTTAAGCCGATAACTTTGATTATCGGCTGGTTGTACTCACGATCATTACCTTGTCAATTTCAGGTCAAATTGACTGGCACGCTTTCAAACCCGGTGTTTGCCTTGTGTGTTCGAGGCTAAGAATCCTTCGTCACGTTTTTAGCGCGAACAGGGGGGATGACTGGATCCGGAGGCTGTGTGGGGGGACTAGATTAGGCAACGGTGTGGTGGGGGACGACGGATCCAACGGCTACGCGACTGGCGAAGAGTGCATTTGGGGTGGCGCGGCGGCGGACTGCTAGATCTGAAGTTTTTCTCGTCTCTGATTAACCTCTTCCTCACTGCCGGCAACTTCATCTCCCCGTACTTCTTGTGGCCGAGTCCCGCTCTCCAACTCTGGCCATGCCGCCGTGTGAATGATGTTTTCCGCTCTCCAACTCTGGCCATGCCGCCGTGTGAATGATGTTTTTGGCTCATTTTTTGTCAGGGGATTTGATGATTTGCCTTGAAGTTGATCGGCCTTAAGGCTACATGTCAGTGAGATATTATAAGGCAAATGATCAAAGACCGATCAACTTCGGGACAAATTATCAATTTTTACTTTTTTGTCCGATCGAGGTTCCTGCGTTCTTTTGCTTGTTACGATCTGGGTTCTGTGTTATTTTGCTTGGCTAATCTAGGAGAGATGGGCCTGCGACACTTTATAATTTTTTTGGAAATTTGTGATGAGCAGGTGCCCAACAAAATTCACCGTTCATGTAATTGCTCAGTGCCTCTAGAGGTGGGCGTCGTGCCGGGGAGGACCGGTCCGGCGCGCGTCCATCGTGTTTTGTACCTAAATCATGTTGTGCCGCGACAGCTCGTCATGCTGGCCATGCCGGTCTAGTTCGCCTTCGGCGAGCCCAGGAACGGTTCATTTGTGCTTCATACCTGCTTCGTGCCGTGCCGACCCAAGCCCGGTCCATTTGCACTATTCTAACGAGATGAAAGTAGCACCGATCGATGGAGTTACCGGAGTTAGATTGAAAGGGTGGAGCATCTATGGTGGTCGATAGGGTTGATGGGGAGGGAGGACAAGAGGATGGCGGAGGCGGGGGAGCTTGGTGCCAAGAAAGACAAAGGAGAGGCTATCACGTTTAGCGAGAAAAGAACAACAAGTGAGCGAGCAGCAATAGGGATTGAGAGAGTGAGAGTGAGCCAAAGAGAGTCGAAAAGAGATAGGGACTGAGAGAGTGAAAATGAACCAGAGAGAGTGACACATAGAGTCAAAGGGAGAGAGAGTGGCAAAGAGAGTCGAAGGAAGAGAGAGGGACTAAGAGAGTGAGCCAGATATAGTAACATAGAGAGTCGGAGGGAGAGGGACTGAGAGTGAGCCAAAAGAGTAAGCTAGAAAGAGTGACAGAGAGTCAGAGGGAGAGGGAGGGACTGAGCGAGTGAGCTAGAGAGAGTGCCAGAGAGTTGGAGGGAGGGAGAAGGACCGAAAGAGTGAGATTGAGCCGGAAAAGACATAGAGAGTTGGAGGGAGGGAGAGGGGCTGAGAGAGTGAGCTAGAGAGAGTGACAAAGAGAGTCGGAGGGAGAGAGGGACTGAGAGAGTGAGCCAGAGATAGTGATATAGAGAGTTGGAGGGAGAGAGAGGAATTGAGAGAGTGCGAGTGAACCAAAGAGAGTGAGCTAGAGAGAGTGACAAAGAGAGTCGGAGGGAGAGAGATGGACTGAGAGAGTGAGCCAGAGAGAGTGATATAGAGAGTCCGAGGGAGAGAGAGGGATTGAGAGAGTGAGCTAGATAGAGTGACAAAGAGAGTCGGAGGAGAGAGGGACTGAGAGAGTGAGCCATAATTTTACTTAATTATTTTAATTTCATAATTTTATTTTGTTTTCTCTTTTTCCCTTTTTCTTTTTTTTTTCCCCATTTACTCCATTTCTTCCTTCCTCCTTTCCCTCCTTTTTTTCATTTCCCCCTCTTCCCCCCTTTTCCCAAATCTCCCCACCGAGGCGAGGCACCGACACCCTCTCGGTTTCTCCCCACGCCCTCAACTTCCCCGCCGCCCTCTCCAGTCTCCACGTGCGGCGCGCCTCCCCTCCCTCCACCGCCCTCTCCTCTCCCTGCTGCCTCGTCTCCCCCCAGGCGTCGCGCCCCCCTCGCCTCCCTTCCTTCTCTCCCTCCATGCCGACTGCGTTGCCTCCCTTACTTCTCTCCCCAAGGACCCCAACCGGTGGCCACCTCTCTGCCGCGGCCGACAGCCCCCTCTCCTCCCTCCTCGCCTCCCCAAGGACCCCAACCAATGGCCACCTCCCACCTCCCTCCTCCCCATCCACACGGCCAATGCGGAAGGTGACGCGAGAGGAGAGGCGGCGCGGCGGGGGAGCCGAGGCAGCAGCCTCGACCGAGCGACGCAGCAGGGGAGGAGTCGAGGCGGCACCTCGCCCGGGTGGCACGGGCTAGGCACAACCATGGCAGAAGGCGAGACAGCACGAGCTCAGCGCGTCCATGGCAGGCACGACGATGGTGACACTAAAGGTACCCCCGCGCCCCCTCTCTCCCTCTCTCTCCCCTCCGAACGATCGCTCCCTCTCCTCCCCACCGTGCCGCTCGCCTCCCTCTCTCCCTCTCTCTCCCCTCTGCACCACTGTCTCTCTCCCCTCGGCGAGGCGGCGACCGAGGCAGCACGACACCTGAGGTGATGCACACGGGGTGGCAAGGCCACAGTGGCGCTGTGCCCTGCCATGGGCTAGTGGCAATGGCGCTGTGCTCGCCGTGCTCATGCCGTTGGCGTGCTGCTACCGGGCCGGGCCGACACGAACCTAGTCCAAACGACTGTGCTGGGTTGTGCCGCCCATCGTGCCTGAGAACATGGCTCGGCACGGCCCGAGCTACAGTGCCGGGCCAACACAGCATGACACGACCCACCAAGTGCTGGGCCGGTCTTTGGGCCAGGCAATGCCCGTCATGCCTCAGGCCGGCCCACATGCCCACCTCCTCTCCACACACACACACACACACACACACACACACACACACACACACACATATATATATATATATATATATATATATATATATATATATAGAGGATAGCTAGTGTACTATAGATAGCAGATCCTCAGTGCTATAGGAGTTGTGTTTGCAAAATTCCAAGATTTAAGCTGTTGATCCAAACCGTGCATTCTATTCATCTCATTGAAATCTCACTACCCACCAAATTTTATATTTTTTGAACTTTTTCTCCTATTTATTTTGTATTTTTCAAAATCCACGATCTAATTAGTTGTGGGGCGTCCAATGAAGCTGGTTTTTGAAAATACAAAATAAATAGGAGAAAAAGTTCAAAAAATATAAAATTTGGTGTGTAGTGAGATTTCAATGAGATGAATAGAACGCACGGTTTGGATCAACAGTTTCGTCTTCGAATTTTGCAAACACAACCCTATAGCACGAAGGATCTGTGCTATCTATAGTACACTAGCCAATGTTCTTGTTGCTTGAATAAAAATCAAGGCATAAAACCAAGGCTAGCTCTATATGATGAGCTTTTCTTAAATTTTTCTTCTTGTAGTTCAAAAATGCACATAGAGAAATGGGTATAAAAATAATGTCCTGTGCTTTGGTCGAAAAATGAAAATAATAATTCCAACATGATCATACCGTCGGTTTGCAAATGTGGAAAACAAAATGCATGAAAATGTGAAGGAGGGCCCGAAAGGTTAAAATCACAAAAATTAAAGTAAACAAATAATTTCCACCATTTGGGACACTTTGAATAGAGTTAGAACATTTGGAGTTCGGGTGAGACATTCGGAGGAGGTTAAAAATTGACTTCTGTACGGTACATTAAATTTAATATAAATATTTATTTTTTGATCTAATAGATAAGATTAATTAGTATTTATTTATATTTTCTATGGTAACGAAGTAGTAGGAATAACTTTAATAAATTAATGATTAGATCTGATTTTTACTAGCGACTACGTACTACCACCATAATGCACTTTAAAATTTTTCTAAAAATTTTGAATAGCACGAGACACTTTGTAATTGTTTGAATCTGGGTGCAGCATATTTTGGGGTTTCGCACACAGTGCACAATGGCAGGCGGGGTATTATCTGCAAAATGTGCTGAGTGAAATGTGGGGGCCGAATGTTGATCTCGCGCATGCACTTCGGATCTAATGGTCCATCTTGCGGTTTAAAGTTTACACTAAAACAGTAGTTTACATGTGAAATTTCCCCTCCCTCTCAAAAACATGTTATATTCCCCCAAGAAAGAAAGGGGGTTTCTATGTTCTAAAGTGATTTATGCTTACAATCATATTTTTAACCATTGAATTATATAAAATCAGATACACGCATCCAGAGGCGGAGCTAGTCCAGGTCAAAGCCTCGGGCTGGACCAGCTAATCTTAAATTAAATATCTGTTTTCAATGATTTTTCAATAATTTCTTGTAGAATTTTAGTGAGTTTTTGGTACCAGGCCCCGGGCAGCCTACTCTGCCCGGGATCTGGATCCGCCCCTGCACGCATCTCACCCATCTCAAGGTCGATTCAAATGTAAAAAGAAAAAGAAACCGACTTAGAGGTAACAAAACAAAAAATCAGGCAACAAGCAAATAACAAACCTGAAGCTAAACAACAAGAAACTACAACATCAAACCAAAGGATACACATCACACGAGATGAATTATCACCTCCTTCAACAAATGAACACGCCTACCAAAGTCTGATTAGGAGTTAGCACCCGACACAATCGATCGCTCCTATCACCGAGCGCGCGCTCATACACAGGCAAAGTTGCAACCCTCTAACAACTCATCACTCATATATGCTTTGCACTGAAGCCGTGGGTACTCTCAATACCGAGGTGATCTCTCACGCTCAACGGGGACCAGGCAGTACACAAGTTGGTACCGTGCATCCATGTCTTGTCAGTAGGGCATCATTGCGTCCACTAAAAAAAAGTGCTTTTCCCAACTAACAAATATTCTTTTCTGCTACTAATAATTGCTATTTTGGATATATATATATATATATATATATGCAATCAAATTTTTAAAATTTTAATTGTCTATATCTTTTAAATATTTAAATTGGATACATGAAAATCTTATATAAAAATTTATTTTAAAAAGTATTTTCATCGTATTATATTTTTACTGAGTTTTATAAATATATTATAATATAGATTAATAATTAAAACTGTGTTTTGAAAATCATATCATTCTCTAAAACACAACTATTTGAGGGAGTACAGAAACCTCGAGACATCTCACCTAGATCATCCAATCAGTTGCCTGCCACGCTGCAAGCACTGCACTTCCTCTCCTCTCCTCTCTCCCACGTGCCATGGCCAAGCACTGCATGCTCCTGGCTGTCTTCTCCTTGTCGACGCTAGCCGGCGTCGTCGTCGACGTGAGCGCCGCGGCCGGCACGGCGACGACACACCTTCGCTTCTACATGCACGACACGGTGACCGCGGGGCCGTCGAGCCCGGCGACGGCGGTGCGCGTGGTGAGGGGCGCGGCGCCGCTGCCCAACGACCCCGTCAACCGCTTCGGCGACCTGTACGTCGTCGACGACCCGCTGACGGAGGGCCCCGGCACGGCGTCCCCCACCGTCGGCCGCGCGCAGGGGTTCTACCTCTTCGCGTCGCGGACGGACCAGGCACTGTTGCTCAGCGCCACCGTGCTGTTCACGGCGGGGCGGCACAACGGCAGCACCGTCTCCGTGCTTGCCAGGGACGACGTCCTCGACCCCGTCAGGGAGCTGCCGGTGGTCGGCGGCACCGGCGGGTTCCGCGGCGCCACCGGGTACGGCCTGCTCAGGACCCACTCCTACAACGCCAGCACCAACAACGCCGTACTCCAGATCGACATGTACCTGGATGTGTAGCGCACCACGTACGTATGTGTACGTGCATGTTATATATTGCCTAAGTTGAAATAGCCCTAAAAATTCAAATGGTTTTATTTGAAGTTGCATTTGATTTTCGTTTGGGGCCTCTTTCTTTTGGGCCGCCTTTCGGCCTGTTCCCTCCCTGCGGCCCAACTCCCTCCCAGCCTGCATCGCCCACCCTGCCCAGCAGCCGCCCACCCGCGCCGCCTCCTCCTTGTGCCCCGCCGCGCGCGTGTACGCCACCTGCCGCCGTCCTCGAGCACCCCGGCCGCGTCACCGCCGCCCCGCCCGCCTCTGTCCTCCCGCGAGTATAAATCCCCCTGGCTCTCCGTTATCCTCACACCTTCCCTTCCCCGCACCACGGTGAGCAAGGATTTAAATTTCGTTTTCAGACTCTATCTCAGGTCTGATCGAAATCCGAAATTTCGACGAGATTCAGAAATTTCGGATAAAATCCGGACGAAATTCAAAAACCAAAATTCAAATCTGATTTTTTTTTAACCGAGAAATCCGAAATTTTGGTCCAAAATTCTGAAATCTCGGCGAAATTTCCCGGTACTATCACACTTTCAATTTTTTAGGGTTTTTTGAACTTCGCGGAAATTATGATCTACCGACTATCCCACATGGGAAATGATGTGAAGAACCCAATCCGGTCAAAATCCGGTCAATTACGGTCAAATCCGGTCAACTTTTATACAAATTTCGGTCCATTTTACCGAAATTTTTGTCCAAATCACCGAAATCTCGGCGAGATATTAATGCACTGTAGCACTTTAATTTTTTTTTTAGGTTTTTTTATTTCACCGGGATTATAAAACTCGGAGGGGCCCGAAATCCAAAATTTCGCCGAATTTCGGCAAGATTTTGAACCCTGGCGGTGAGTCCCCCTCTCGCGCTCGTCTTCCTCGGAGCGAGCCGCTCCCTCGCCTGGGCCCCACCTGTTAGTCGGTCGCACCTCGTGGGCCGGCCCAGCTGTACGTGGGCCGCGCACGAGCCATGCCTCGTGGACTGCTAGGCCGAATTGGTGCATACTATGCGGCCCAATCTCCTTTTCCTTTTCCTTTTATTTTCTTTTTTTTTGTATTTTAAATAATTCGAAAAATCTCTAGAAAATCCTGAAAAATTCTAAAATCCTAAAATATCCCAAAAATACATATTGTTGATCCATTTGAGCCACTACGTCTAAAAATGGTCTCCGTTCCGTCAAATAAAGTCTCCAGAATTCTCAAAATGACCAAATTGCTCTCCGTCTCTCTCTCTCTGCCCCTATTTTCATTTTTCTCTCCCGTTTTTCTTTTCTGTTGTTTTTTTTTATTTGTTTATTATTGATTTTCGTTCTTCGCACTAGATCCGACCGTTGAGCTGTACCTGGAGCAAGAGTAGTACCAGGAGTAGGAGCAGGACCAGTCTGGGGCCGATCAAAACTACAGCTTCTACGATCTAGACGAACCCTCCGCCCAGCAAGGCAAGCCGCACCCCTTGAACATATTGAACCCAATTCGTTAATAATATAGTAGTAATTACTTGTTAATGCATTATTTTACTCATATTTTAAATACTAAAAAACAATAATTTAGAATGACATCATGCTTACTTAGCACCATTCAATTGTTTAGCCTTCCCTTGTTATTGAGCCTTATTAACCTTGCATAGCCTTAAATTATTACTTTATGAATTTTCATAGTTATTAATTAGTGTTCCACCCTTAGTCTTTAAAATCTGGCGAACAGTTGACTCGGTGTCTATTAAAAGTTGTTGCTACGGTCAGGGGGACAATGTTGGGCTACCCACGAGGTGGATGCTAGTTCGACCCCCGTCTGATGATGGAAGCCTTGGTTGGTTTGGTGGCTGGTGCGAGCAGGTACCAGGTTTAGTTTGTGGTTGTAATGGCTTGGTCTTTGGCAATTAAGAATAACCCCCTTGAGCTAAGTAAATAACTTAAGTTCCGCTCATCCATATGTTGGGGGCCGTCAGTTCAATTGAACCATCTTTCCAACATAGCTCAATACATTGTTCCTCCCCTTGGAATACCTATAGGAAGTAGCTACCATTCTCGGAGTTAGAATGGATCACGTAGCGCTCGGGGTGGAACGGAAATGGGCAGCGCTGTGCAGGGTGCTATCATTTGCCGATTCTCACAATGCTAGGTACCCACACATTAGCAGATCGTGTCTCCCGCCTTAGCCAGTGGGTCCTGTGAACTGTGGGACCTCGAACCTACCGGGTAGGGGCTATCTTGGGGAAGCTCAAAAAAAAGCTATGATCATCTCGGCCCGCCCACATGCATTTAAGTTGCATGTAATCGTGTGACATTAACGGCCGTAGATATCTTGTGGGCAAAGATGAGCAGCTCTGCAGAATGAAATGTCAAAGGTATTCGGATACACCGTGCTTTCGGTAAATAAAGCTAAGTTTGAAATAGGGTGACTCCCGAAACCTCGCCCAAGTAATCTTTGGATTTGGTGAACTTGGCGTAATTGGTTAATTTGTGAACCCCCTGTAGTAGGCCCAATGAACCCACTCATTTCGGCAGGCGAAGCCAGGCTCACACCTCCGTCTAGATCGAGGAAACATATCCGCTATGCCTATTCCCTATCCTACAAGTGAAGTGAAAACCACCTGCCCCTGGAAGCAATACCCCGGACGAAGCGGCGAAAAAGGCCAGAGACATGCAATCAAAAATAACCGGACCAAGAAGAAACCCGAAGCCACAAGGCGGATAGCGGAGGGGGTCGGCGGAGGAAACCCGCCTCCTCCATCCCCCGTAAAAATTACCAGGGTAGGTCCCGCTTAGACCTGACATCTTGCCAGAGCCACAGGGAAACCCTAGGCATAGCCAGGGGAGTCTAGGGCCCCAAAGCACGTGATATCCCATCAAAGCCCTTAGGGTGGAAATAAAACAAAAGGGTAAAAATGTAAAGCAAGGACAAAAACGCCACATAAGGCCCAGCTAGCCCTCGGTTAGGGATAGGTGGAAATGAAGGACTGGAGGCTGCAGAAAAAGCCTGTGACCCGAAGACAGAGACAATTAAAAAGAAGTCGACCGGTGCATGTATGTCCCCTCCTGAACCCTATAAAAAGGAGAGAAGAAGAGATGAACGGCGGTGGTGCCATATTACATGAAAAGAAGAAAGAGGGAGCTAAGACGAACCAAGGCGGATTCAAGCCGCCACCCCCCCACTACTATATTTTATGGTTTGTATTTCAAATGTAACTAAGTTGCAAACAAAACTGCATCCAAATACTTATAAACCTTGTACCCTCCTTGGAGTTTCTTGCATTTAGTATTCAGTATTTCTGGTGCGGCTTGTTGAGTACTGTTGTGTACTCACTCTTGCTTCCTCTACCCAACAAAGTTTCAAGAAGTCGAAGCCTACCAGGAGTTCGTAGATGGCGATTTGGTTTGGTTTTAGGTCTTAGTCTATGCTCAGGCCTTGCTTGTGGTGTTTCTTTTGTATTGTAAACTCTATTCGATGTTTCTGCGCTCCTTGTAAAAACTTGGCCGTTAGGCCTTATATTCGATAAAATAGTTGGTTTCACTCTTTTCCTGCAATGTACACTTGGTTTCCCGACAACGAATCTTCCTAAGGTAGTTGTTGAGGTATTTAAACGAACCGTGACATGGCGGTCCATTACATATGTACGTAATTTTTTTTGCAATGCATGTGTTCTGTGGAAATTTTCATTGTAATAATCTTTCTCAATTTTTTTTCATAAAAATAGCATGTGTCTATTAATTTTTCTAGAAATAGCTCCTACTGCACGGGAAGGTGCGATGGCAGGGGCTTGCTGCACCCTGGGGAGGTAGGGGCTCACCCCACCTTGGGGGGAGGCAGGGGTTTTTTTTTTATTTTTTGTTGATTTTTCAGCCATTGTTTTTTATTTTGTTGATTTTTTTAAATAACTAGAGCAAAAAATATGCCGTGAGAAAATTTTTGGTACTAAGTCGAAATTATTGTTATAATCGAATTTTGTTTGTCACAACCAATGAATAGAATAGAAAATAGTTCGGAGAGAAATAGAACAGTGTGGAGTGGGAAGTTTTTTAATTTGTTTATTTTATTTGCTTCACCAATGTACCAATTAAGCAATCATTTAGAATTAATTTGGTTTGGTGATGAATAGTAAAGTTATCGAATTTTAGTGGACAGTTTAAGAATTGTTGTGATTCAGTGTTGAGTAGTAAAAAAGTGAAATTTGAATTGATAGTTTACTATTTTTTTTGTTGACTGATGTACTTGCGTGCAGGTTTCTAGGGACTAATTCAGCCAGTGGACACCGCACTGCAGGATGATGCCTAAAAAAATATTTGCTTCTTCTGTCGTAAGTAATGTTTGCGTCTTCATGTCATGGATGTCATTTCTAGTGGTGTAAGAATTATGTATCCAGTTGATGTTTATCCATGCACTCATGCTGCTAAATTAATATGTCGTGCAACGGTTCCATATGCACATGTAGTGCCCATTACTGGGACATGAAAATACCAGCTTGCCCTGCATGTTTCTGTCTTGTATGCGTTGGATGTATCCACCCTCGTGTTGGCGCCATTTTTTCCCGTTGAATGTTTCCACTGCCTCCATAAATAGGTCTCTATGCAGCCTCTGCTTACTCATATCCTCTTCTTCGTCATCCCACTTCAGTGTCTCCACTTGTGTGAAGGCCATGTCTGAAACGTCGAGCTCAGGGAATCGAAGGGCCTTTACGCTTGCTACTGCAAGGCGGGTCGATTGTCCTATTTGCCATGTGCAAGCTAATGTGTTCTATACCAACACTCTAGAAAATAATGGTCAAGTGTTTTACAAATGCCCTTATTTCTTTGTAAGTAAAAATGTAGTTCGATTTCTTCAGGTTTTGATGATTTTTTTTCTATTCGAGTCGTCTCTTTCTTGTAAGATCTTCTTTCTTTCCACGGCCTCAAAGCATGTTCACATAATCATGTAGGCTGCAGGCTGCTAATATTTCTAGTGGGCAGACACCATGTATACATCAATGGAGCATCATAGTAGCACAGTACCATAGAGGATGCAGCCTAGGCTAGAGCAGGGGATGTACCATATGCTCGAGCAGAGACTTAACATGCTGATGTTTAACATGGAGCGCATTTTAGATCATATCAAGTGGTTAGAGAAGATTATGTGTGTAGGTATTCTTGTTCTACTTTATGCTATAATTACGAACTAGTTCGTTTCTTGCAAAGGAGACTAAGTTGCTCAGAGAGAGGAACAATGAGGAGGTCGTCCACCTCGGTAGCGTCTACCACACTTACTCTACTACCGTAACCAGCAGCCCCGTCCACGCCGTCCTGACGATCAACACACAATGTGGGTGCCGTATGGTTACTCATTCGAGCCTTCTGAATAGGGTCTACGACAGCCAGCATGACTTTTTTACAATTTCAAAAGGTGTGCATGTACCATAGCTGTAGTTTCCGTTCATGGTTCGTTCATGTCGTCGCGCCATGTCTCTTTTTTACTACTCATCACTGAACCACAAAAATTCTTAAACTGTCTACTAAAATTCAATAACTTTATTATTAATCATTGGACCAAATTAATTCTAAAATGATTGATTAATTGGTACACTAGTGAAGCAAATAAATAAACAAATTAAAAAACTTCCCACGCAATGCTGTTTTGTTTCTCTCCGAACTATTTTTCATTGTATCCATTGGTTGTGAAAAATAAAATTTGATTATAAAAATAATATTTTATTTAGTACAAAAAATTTTCTCGCGGTATATTTTTCACTCTACTTATTTAAATAAAATCAACAAAATAAAAAAATGATGGCTAAAAAAATGAACAAAAAAATAAAAACCCAAAGCCCCTACCTCCCCCCTAGGGCACGGCAAGCCGCTGCCACCATACCTTCCTCGCGCGGCAGGGGCTATTTTTGAAAAAACTGGCGGACGGAAGCTATTTTCGGGAAATTTTTTTTGAGGGGGGCTAGTATAGTAATTTTTTTTGTTCTGTGCACTGCATGGCATGGAAAGGTGTGCTTAATTATATAGTATGTTTTGGTGGTGATCGATATCTATAAGGACGTTAGTAGTCTCGTGTTAGCACGAGCACCCCCTTCCTAGGGCATTAAAAAAAGCTCGACGCTCATGAGTTGCTTGAGTTCAACTCGTTTTTAGCTCAATTTAAGCTTCAAACGAGCTGAACATAAGCTTGATGTAACACCCCGGCACCTAGTACGCCCTGGATGTCACCAAACATAGACGAAACAACAACTAATTACCACAATTAAGATTAAATTACAGCAAGGGCATAAACGCTTTAACCGAAAATTTCGGCAGCATCTCCTTTGTGTTTACATGGTTCGGAGCAACAACAAGAATATCACAAGATATATCATAGTGAAAGACATCTAAAACAGCAATAACATGTGATATAGCAACAAATTAAGTCCAGAATAATGAATTCAACCACTTCATGAGCTAAACGAATTATATGGTATGACCAAGCACACACTTAAGGCAATGGACTTATTATCACAACTACGGAAGATAAAATGTAGTTGTCTAAAGGAATGACGCTATGTGAAGGTGTGTCGCTAAGCCCCTTTCCCGCATGCCGGTTTCATGGTACCTAAAAACATCATAAAACACAAGCGTGGTTCATCACTCAACAAGTATATTGCAATGGAACAAGAAAACAGTTTTCAATACCATCATCACTACATCTCATATTCAACATCATAATCATTTCATATTCACATTATATACATCTCATTAATCATCATCATATATGCAATGCACATGTCTCCTCGAAGCACATACTGGTATTGCCGAGTGCACACCCGTCGGTGTGCATGTCGGGACCCGGATTTGCAAATCCGAAACCCTCTGTGTTTACTGCACTAGTCCAGGATCACGCTAGTGCACACAGTGGCAACAAAATTGACATATCAATCCATTATCGAATTAACTATGAAAGTAGCAAATAGTAACAACGGACCTTATGGTCAAGTTTACATAACTATGCCGTAAAGGCTTAAGAAACAAATAAAACTCTTGCAGCGGAAAATGAAATAAGCGGGACCATACGACATGCCACGAGGCAATCGTGCAGGGAAGCGTCATCCTAGTTCACGTAGTCTTCATAATACTCCTCCTCGTAGAATTCGGTATTTCCTGTTCTCCTCAAAGAATCGATCAACAAAGGCATAAAGCCGTGAGTACAAAAGTACTCGACAAGCCGCAGGGAATGATGCAAATAATGTGCGGCTTGACAAAGGATAACCATAGGGTTATTTTGCGAAGCGATAACTTGAATGTAAATACAATGTATAGATTCAAAGCATAATTGACAAAGATAATAACAACTGGTAAATCAATGGTAAACAACAACACAAGCTTGGTGAGGCATCACCCATCACCAACTAGATCATTATCAACCACTAAACTCAACAGTGTTAATAATTTGACATCGAAAACAATAGTGACCTTCCTGTTCACTACCAACAAACCCAACCTTCAACATTTTCTAAAAAAAAACAATATACCTCGTGTGAAATTCCCAGGCACGTCCATGACCGCGGACACGGCTATTCGAATAGTTTAACACACACTCTGCAGAGGTTGTACAGCTTTACCCACAAGATATGATCAACTCTTATTGCCATACGTAATTAACACACTTCCTATGGTGTGTCGGCAGAGAGGTCATAACAAGGCCTTTACAATGCTCTGTATAAACCCGATCTTGCCGCTAAGGTTTCACCCTCGGGGCCCCCTCTTGCGCCTTGTGAGTCTACCCGTCTGTCTCCGAACCCACACAACCACAACAAGATACTTAAATTTAGACATTGCAAATTAATCGGCCAGTCTGTCACCGGACATGTGGTTGTCTGATTAGGCCCAGATTCAATGGCGCACAAGATTAAGTCCTTAAGTATACTCAGGCAAGACAACCACATCCCAAATGTGCTAAAAGCACCCCCTTTACTGCACGATCACTTGCCCGAGTGAAAACAATTTTGTATAACTAAGACCAATGACACAACCTGCCAGGGTACAACAATTTTTACAACAGTGGCTACCCGCCACGATTTCATATCTCATTAAGTCAATATTATTAATTCATCATGTGACATGAACCCATCGTACAACTAAGCATGTCTAAGCATAGTTACGATAACCCAATGTTGGTACTACAATCATTTCCAACTAGTAAATGACCCAACCTAGGGTGACAATAGATACATGGCATTTCAATGATTCAAGGTGTCATTATGGTAATCAGGTATTTAACTATTCCCGTAAATAATTATTGTAAACAAATAGCATGCATTTGTATGAAACAAAAATACTGTTGGAAACATAGGTTCAACATGGTCAAGGACTACGACTTGCCTTCACCAGCAGCTAAGATATCGAAGACTTGATGCTCAGCGACGGCGTCGGCGGCTTCGATGGATTCTTCGGCTACGCGCAAAACGAGACACCAATAAATAACCAAAAATAAAATAAAATCTAAAAATTATAAAAATTATACTGGCAGGTAGATCTTGAATTTAGATGAATTTAGAAATTTGAACGGAGTGAATCGGAGTTCGGACACAAAAGTTATAAGCGTTCGAAGTTGGAAAATGATGGAAAATCAAGGAAAATAGAAAAGTTACTATTTGCTACAGTAACTCGCGATTTTTTGTTGTTCCAGAACAGAACCAAACTACAGAGAGCACTCCAAAATCCAAAAACTTGGATTTTCCCCCCATTTTTGCATGGATTTGGACCAAATAAAATCATGGATTCTCTAGATAACATCCTTAGGGACTCATAGGAGGAAGGAATTGGATTGATTCTCACCGGAGACGATGAATTTCGCGATGAACGACGGTTCGGCCAAAGCGACAAAAATCCGAAATTCGTCGCCAATCCTTGAGGGATCCTAAAATTGATTGTTGGGTTAGACTCTAGACTCAATCACGGTCACAAGGAACCAGTTGGAGTTGAGAAAAACCCACCGGAATGGATGCTAGGAGGATGAACTTGAAGAACACCGAAAAACGGCGACCCGGCGTTGGTTTTCTTGATCTAGCGGGCAAATGAGTTGGAGAGGCTAAAGGAGATGCATACCACCGGGACGGGGGTTCTTATAGGGAGAGGATGGAGGTGGTGGTGCGGCGTTTGGACAAGAAACGGACGAGTTAATGGCAAGTGAGTGGATTTCAGTTTTTCTTGAATGAGGCCGTTTCCGGCGAGCTTGATGGCGCACCGAGGTGGGGAATGGCAAGAGCTCGCCGTTGCGGATCCAACGGAACCGACGGTTCGCGTTTTGGAGTTGAAATGGGGAAGTTAGGAGCACATGAGTGCAAGCCCTAGCCATTGGAGCACTTGCAAGCTCTCTGTAACGTGGAGGTGGCTGGAGGTTGAAGAAAGGTGACTATTCACTTGACACGTGGCAAGCCTCCATTGGTCCTCTTTTACGTAAACAAATCGCCCTAGAGAAAAATGGGGAAAAATGGTCTAAAAATTCCGGAAAAATTCCTAGAACCATTTTAGAATATTTGGGACCCAATAAAATTGGTTTGGTTGAATTTGGATGATTTTTGTGGAATTGGATATTCGGGCGCGGATCGCAGGCATTAAACAAAAGCCGCGCGAGATAAAATAGGAACGGAGGTCCAAAAATCTGGGGAATGATTCCTAAAATCATTTTGGAATATTTGGAACATTTTAGAAGTGGTTTGGGGATTTTTGGAGCATTTTTGGACTCGGGTGAAATTTCGAGCAATGACAGGAATTTGAAATTTCGACTTTTCGGACGATTCGAAATTAAGCTCCAATTTCGGAAGGATAAGGATGCCAGGTTAATTAGAACTCCAAATAAAATCCAAAACTTTAAATTAATTAATTTTAATTTTTTTTTTTTAGAAAACCAAAAATAGGGATGTTACAGTGCACCCTCTTTCCCCTTCCATCCCGTAGATGGAGGGTGCCTACTCTTACTGACTCGCTCCCATACACAACCGTGGATGGGACTACCACTACAGGAACCAATATCGTTTTCGTCGGTCTATATTATTTTCGTCGGCTCAAAAAGACTGACGTAAATAACGGATTACTTTCGTCGGTCCGACGTAACCGACGAAAGTAAATGCATTTTCGTCGGCCTAGACCGACGGAAAAAGGAAACGTGGACTGTAGTTTTATTGTGGTCGGTCCAGGCCGACGGAAATAGTGAAATGGCCGACGAAACTGTGGCCTTCGCCCAAAAAGCCCAAGCTGGGGGCATTTTACTCCCATCATCCAAAAACCTAGCGCCCGTTAAATGCGCCCCGCTCGCTATCCAGCCGCCACCAGGTCGTGGCGCGCGCGCGCCGCCGTCCATGATCGCACCACCGTCGTCGCCCGCTTCGCCGTCGTCCAGTCGCGCCACCAGTCATGCGCCGCGCGCCGCCATCCGCGGTCCGCGCCGCCAGCAGGTCCTGCGCCATCCGCGAGCCGCACCGCCCCGTCATCCCCGATCCATGGCGCACGCCGTCTCGGTTGACTCTGCCTCCATCCGAGTCCGCCGCCTCCGGTTCCTGCTTCGCTTCCCCCCTCAGGTGCGTTCGGTTCCTGCTTCGCTTCCCCCCTCAGCTGCTATCTTCAGAGTAGCAGAAGTTAATGTCTTGTGCATATCACCGTGGTGTGATTTTGTCTTAGCTGAACTGAGTAGCTGAATTTTCCTAGTTCAGTTCCTAGTTCTTTAGTGTCTTGTGCGTATCACCGTAACGCTGCTTCCAATTGTGGTTGGGAGAACCTTCCCACTAATGTTAGATCTTGAAACATGTATAAGGGAATTGTCTTGTATATTTGTTCCAGATCCAATATGAATGCTGTTGACATCACCTGAAGATGATAATAAAACAAAAAAAGCTAAAATGGTTATCACAATCAATAATGGAAGTATCTGTACTTCAACCATTAAGCAAGCAAGACAGCACAAAGATATAGTTATCTCACACTATGATACAAGATCATTTTCCCTCTTGAATTACTAGGAAGGATCAGTTGGGAGGTACCATTGGTATCTCAACCATTCTCGCAGCATGGACTAGGTAGTGATGGAGCATGACAGTCTCATAATAATCTGGGGCTAGATATCTTTAAGACCTCAACAAACCCAATTCTCCAACAATTAATGATGTCAATCCAAAAACCAGTGTATGATGCTTTGATATCACATCCTTGAAAGTTGTAACTGTGGTTTGATGTTTGGACCTTATGATAGTTAGGTTTAGAGCCACTAACCAATTAGATAATCAGTATACTTCTCTAGTTTGGAGTATCAACTATTTGGACCTTATGTAGTCTTTAAGAACTCTGGACTGTTGCGGTAAAAGTTAATGGGCACAACAATGAACCAAAAAATTGTTTCTGAGGCTATTTAGTAATTATACATATTTCCACATTTGGGCCCCCCCCTCTGTTTCTCTTTAGATGTCATTTTAGAATGTTTCTGATCCAATAGTATAAAACTTTATTTGCTAGCATGCATAAAAGTATTTCGATTTATCACGTGGAAATGGTATTACTAGATTTTTCATAAAAAATATTTTCTTATCATTATATTTTAATAATTGTTACTAACATATAATTAGAAAAGGTAATGGCCAAAGGTGTGTGTTGGATACCGTGTTGATGCTCAAAACGACAAGTAAAAAGGAATGGATGTAATATAATCTAAGAGCAATGTGAGGCCTACTCAAATCACTTGTACACAATTATGCCACTGTGAAGGCAAAATTGCTCTCATAATAGTTTATATGTTTATTGCTGCTCGTTCTCATTGGTACCTTGGAGCTACTAACAAGACCACAACACGACAATATACTGCAAAGCTCTGGGTGCATGACCATAACCAGTTGTGTATTAATTTGCCTACTCCATGATGGAGTTACACAAAAGAAACATCCTTTGTTAACTAAAATTATTGAACAAATATGACAGTACATGTAAAATCAGTTGTTGCCATAAGTGTGGCTGCGGTAAAGGAAAAAATGTACAAGTGTTCAATAAAAATGTGTATTGATTGATGGTCTTATGTCTTACATATAAACCATAATGCTGAGTACAGTGTTGTCAGAATCAAATTCATTTAGAAAATAAATCGTTCCGCAAACATTCTCCTGTGTTTAGTATTGGTGACAATCAATTATAGTTTAGTATTATTGACTAATGTTGAATATCTACTAGTGGTTCTCTAATTGAAACTTGATGGTGCTATCATGTTGTATGGTTTTAAAGACTACACAATATCATCTCAAATACTATACTTTAAATTGTGAATTGTGTTGGTCTTGAATTGTCCACGTTTTTGGACAGCCTAAAATGGGAGATGATCGTGCGTGGATGTACAGTGGTTGGAGAAGTAATGGGATGCCCACGAAAGAGTGGATGGTGAATACACAAGCTTTCGTGGATCTTGTGTACTCCTCATCTCCAGGAGGCGGTTTGGCAAAGTGTCCATGCTCTAGGTGTCGGAATTATGCTCGACATGTCAAGTCTGATATGGAGTGTCACCTCTGCAAATATGGTTTCATGCCGGATTATCAGACATGGTATGAGCACGGTGAGGCCCCGCAAGGACATATGTCCAATCCGGTCGATGCTTTCGATGACCCAGAGGATCGGATGGATGAAATGATGGGTGATTTTGTTCAGCAGTTTGAGGATCAACCCGGGCCGGAGGTTAAGGAATTCTTTAGCCTTCTTTTAGCTTCGGAAGAACCTTTGCATGAGTACACGAGTGTTACGCAACTTGCTGCCGTGACATGACTAATGGCGCTATCAAATCAAAGTACAATTTCTCAATAGGTTGTTACAACGATCTGATCGATTTGATCTTTGAAATCCTACCAAAGCCTCATAAGATGCCCAAGGACTTCTACAACTCCAAAAAACTTCTGTCCGGCCTTGGAATGCCTTACCAGAAGATTGATGTGTGCATCAATAATTGTATGTTGTTCTGGAAAGAAAATGCGTATGCAAATCACTGTATATCTTGCAAGAAATCTAGATATGTGGAGTTAGTGAACGAAGAGGGAATTGTGCTGCCAACAAGAGTACCAATGAAGGTGTTAAGATACCTGCCTCTCACACCAAGGCTCCAACAGTCGTACTTATCAAAGTCGACTGCTCAGCATATGAGGTGGCATATGGAAGGCGTACGTGTCAACAAGGGTTCTATGGGTCATCCATCGGATGGAGAGGCGTGGAAGGCATTAGATAGGTATGACCCAGATTTCGCCAAAGAACCTCGGAACGTGCGGATTGGGTTAGCCACTGACAGTTTCACACCTTTCAACACAAGTGTTGCCTCATACTCTTGCTGGCCTGTCTTTGCAATTCCATACAATCTTCCTCCCTCGCTATGCATGAAGGATGAGTTTGTATTTCTAACCCTTGTTATACCAGGGCCTGATCATCCTGGAATGCACTTAGATATGTTCATGCAGCCTTTGGTTGATGAGCTAAAGCAATTGTGGAATGGGGTGAGGACATATGACAATAATAAAAGAGAGTATTTTACCATGCGTGCCACATATCTTTGGTCCATACATGATTTTCCAGCATACGGCATGTTCTCGGGATGGAGCACACACGGTCGGTTATGTTGTCCAATATGCATGAATGATAGTGATGCATTTCGTTTGAAAAATGGTGGCAAGTTCTGCTTCTTTGATTGTCATAGGCGTTTCACGCCTCGTGATCACCCATTTAGAACGCAGAGAAATGCATTTCGTAAAGACACAATCATTACGAAGGGTCCACCGAAGCGTCGTACCGGCCATGAGATCGTTGCTTGGCATAATCAGCTAGTCCGAAGAGATGATGGGTTTGAAGGGGTTAAAGAAACACACAATTGGACTCACATATCTTCCATTTGGAATCTTCCATATGCTAAATCTCTAATTCTCTTGCATAATATTGATGTTATGCACCAAGAACGAAATGTTGCGGAGAGCATCGTCAGCATTTGTTTTGACTTCAAAGATAAGACAAAGGACAATATGAAGGCACGTAAAGATATGGCTGAGATATGTGACCGCCCAACCCTAGAGGTGAGAGAAGATAAAGAAGGACGTAGAGGGAAACCACGAGCTCCATATTGCCTTAAACCGGCAGAAAAGAAAGAGATACTTGTGTGGTTGAAGAATATCAAATTTCCTGATGGTTACGCATCAAACCTGAGGCGTGCGGTGAGCATTGTAACTGGAAAGTTAAATGGCCTGAAGAGTCATGATTACCATATTATGATAGAAAGGCTACTCCCTATAATGTTCCGTGGTTACATTAAAGAAGAAGTTTGGACAATATTAGCAGAACTTAGTTTTTTCTATAGGCAGTTATGTGCTAAGGAAGTATCCACTACAATGATGAGAAAATTGAAGAAAGATATCACGGTGCTTGTATGCAAGATGGAGAAGGTATTCCCACCGGGCTTTATGAATGCAATGCAACATCTGTTGGTGCATTTGCCATATGAAGCGGAGGTTGGCGGTCCTGTGCAATACCGATGGATGTATCCAATAGAACGAAATCTTAAACAAATTCGGGCAACCATCCGTAACAAGGCCCGAGTTGAAGGATGCATCGCAGAAGCATTTTATCTTAAGGAGATATCGTACTACACAAGCACATATTTCGCTGATGAACACAACATCAATATTCATGTACCGCGATATCACACCTCTCAAGACATTCATGCTAGTAATCTTAGAATATTCCAATGGAAAGGCAAGGTTGTTGGTGGAAGTTCGAATCATGCTCTAACTTCAGAGGAATGGAATGCCACGTTGTTGTATATGTATGCGAACATTGAGGAAATGGACAAGTATTTCGAGTAAGTATTAGCACTTCTTTTGACTACTTTATTTCTTGACAAATATTCTAACCTCAATAAATTTTCGATAGGTTGTTTGATCAACAATATTGGAGATCAACCCAACAACCTACCCATAAACAACTAGACAAATTACGACGTGAAGGTTTACGAGGAGGCCCTAATTTTGTAACGTGGTTTCGACAACATGTAAATTTCTTTCAACACGTACAAACAATTCATTAAGTTAAATATGTGGTTGAACGAACGCTCTACCTCTTGCAGTGTATGAGTGACAACACCACTCATGAAGACCTAGTACAGCTATCCCACGGAAGCATTACAGCGAAGAGCTTTGGACGCTATGATGTAAATGGATTTTGCTTCCGCTCTGCAAAATTTGAAGCAACACATCCGCAATTAGCAACAACAAATAGTGGAGTTGTCACTAAAGCCTATGATGTGAATGGGCGCGAAACTGAGTACTATGGTGTGATTCAAAACATAGTAGAATTCAAGTTCGGGGGAGCTAAATACCTAAGGGTAGTCTTCTTTTATTGCGACTGGTTTAGTACAGTACCAGGGGTAGGGATAAAGCGTAACAACAAAATTGGTCTAGTCGAAGTTAATCATCAATCACGTCTCACTGGCTATGATCCATTTGTTTTCGCTCACCAAGTTGAACAGGTGTATTATTTGTCGTATCCATGTACCTTGGAAAACTTGTCATCTTGGTGGGTTGTTCAAAAAGTTAAGCCCCCTGGTCGTTTGCCCACTCCTAGAGGCGATGACTATGTTGAAACTAATGTTGACAACACGGTTCACGAAGCATATCAAGCATATGGTTTGCCAAGCTCCTTTCAGGTTGATACTGGGTTGGGAATTGACGAAATAGTTGGCGATACAACAGATGTTATTGTTGAAAATGTTCGAAGCAAGAAACGCTCTCGTCGTGGCTCAAATGGCTCACAAAATCGTCATAGATCCATGCCTCGTCGTAGTGCACAAAATATTTCCATTGAACCTCCTCAGGACGAGGACTTCTAATAAGTATGCCTACATATTGTGTTATATATCCTTCATTTATTATTTCAATTTCAAAATATTTCATTTTCTTTTGCTAATTATGTCTTCATATATTTTTCATGCAGGATGAGGTCTTTTACTCACATCGGCAGTAAGTTCCTCTCAAAAGGAAAGAAGAAAGATGACTCTTCATCTTCGAAAGGTTCAGAAGGCGGTTCTATCTTTAGAGGTTGTAGCTCTCAGCAGAGCCGACGAAGTGCGCTTGAGAGATGCCTTGAGGAGGCTCAAAACGAGGTTGCTCCACCAGTAGAGGCTCGAACAGAGGAGGTAATGTTATATTGTTTCTAATATTACGCTCATATATAACATGAAAGTCACATCTTATTTCTTTGACCTGAGAGTAGGAGGCAAGGAATGATGGGGACAGAGCTGGCCAGGAGACAGGAGGTGGTGGGGATGGAGCTGGACAGGAGAGTGGGGATGATGGGGATGGAGCTGGCCAAGAGACAGGGGATGATGGAGATGGAGCTGGCCAGGAGATAGGGGATGATGGAGATGGAGCTGGCCAGGAGACGGGGGATGATGGGGATGGGGAAGATGAAGGGGATGGAGAAGGTGCTGCACCTGTGTTTAGGTTTAGAGGGTCTAACCTGATCAGTGAGGTTCCAACGGACCTTCGGGCACGGAGACAGATTGTGCCACATGGTGAATGGTGAGTAAGTGATGTAAATTTTGTTATCATTTTGTGATTACTCATTTAGTAACAACAAACTTGTAATTTGCAGGCATTGGGTTGATCTTATGTGGGAAGGAAGAAACCGGTTGCGACCCGTTAATGCTACCTTGGGAAGTCTTTGTCGGTACCACTATCCAAGGTTGGTCTTGGTGGGCGGTGTTTCTCAGCAAAGCAGTGAAGTGGGAGCACTACAAGTTGGCTCTGAGATGGCGGCAGGCCTTGTTGCCATGCGGGTGTGGGCAGATTTCTGGGTAATGTTCTTAATTCTGACTTTTCTTGTACATTGTTAATTTCGGAAGAAAGATGTCTAACAATGTTGTGTTTCCACAATTAGTTGAGGTATCGTTTGCCTGATGGGCAAGAGCAGTCATTGGCAGCTAAGTCAAGGTATGTATTTGATAATGCTGCCAAAAGGGTGGTCAAGGACATGATGTCCAATGCTCGTATCCAAGCAGTGTGTACGTACTACAAGATGTTCAAACACCAGGATATGAGCAAGAAGTTAGGTGCTTCAAAAATCTACCTTCGAGAGGATGAGTACCTACAGGTGGACTTGTCTTGGCTTAGGAAGTGTCCTGATGCTTGGCGAGCACTTTGTGCCCTCTTTGGGCCTACTTTGCCTTCGTGGAGCAGTCTAGGATGAAGAGGGGGAATCGCCAGGCAGGCCCTAGGGTAACTCAGCGGTATGGCGCCGATGGACATCTTCGTCTCGCTAAGCGTATGGTATGTTTGTTATATCATAGTTGCTAGCTCTTTAGGGTATATCCTTACAATTATACTCATTAACACAATTGAACATTGAATTATAGGAGGCTCAAAGTGGAGTTGCGCCAAGCTCTATTGAGACCTATCTTCGGGGCCACTACGGAGCTGATCCTACACAACCTGATCAGCTTTGTAGTGCTACAGCTTCACAAAATTTGGTCAGTACAATTTTCAAAGTACCAACTCAATGCATTTTCAAGATTTCTCCTAAATTAGATATATTGTAGGCTCGGTACGGAGAACTGATGGTCGAACGTCACGGGGAAGACTATGATTGGAGGAAAGAGGAGATCGACATGGTTGCTTTGTACTCGAGTGGTGGTGGCAAGAAACATGGCAGATTTCCCATGTTCAACGGGATCGTCGATTCCAGCGAAGCCTTAGCCGAGGCAAGATCGTCTCAGTCTTCTCATAGCAGCTCACGAAGTTCTCATGATGTTAGGCAGGACGAAGAGATGTTGCGGCGACAGCAGGAAGCAATAAGGCTGCAAGAAGAACTATTGAGGCAAGCAGAAGAAAGGATGAAACAACGTGAACAGTACATGATTGAATGGCAGAGATCACAACAACAACATATTCAAGTAAGTACACCAAGCTGTAAATATAATTAGTTACATATGCAATGTTTAGATGTAGCAATATACACTTAGAATTGTTTAATGTTACTAGATCTTAAAATTTGCACATGAAATTGATGTTCTTACTTTTTAGGATATTTTATCTGCTCACTTGGGATCGGCTGTGTCACTTCCACCATTTCAACCTCCTTCACCTCCTGCCTTTTTCTTCCCAGCTACAAATATGGTATATTTCATTCCAAATGTTTGGTTATTTACATTAATAGTGATATTTTTACAAACTTATGGATACATCATACAGGGGCCACCACCGCCTCGTGAAGCCAGAGGTGGTATTGGTAGTAATTCAGGGTCACCATCAGTGGGTGAATATTTCACCTCAGGCGGCGATGCAGGTAGCGGCCATGACTTCCACACTTCACCACGTTAAATTTGAATTTGTGAGGTAAACTTGTGGCATGTGTGTGCGATTGTGATATGATGAACCTGTTTGGTTGTGATGTGGATTTTGTCAATTTGTAATGGAAACTATGGTTGTGTCATGTGTATTTGTGGTGGAGACTGTCTATATATATATATATATATATATATATATATATATATATATATATATATATATATATATATATATATATATATATATAGTTGTGTGACGTGGATTTGTGAACTTCGGCACTATTGTGGTGAATTTATAACATGAATGTCTGTAATGAACTTGTGATGGAGAGACTATGGTGGTTATATTTTTCTTGGGACAACAACCACTCAAGGTATGTGTCAGGTAACTCATATTTTGTACAATAGCTCCTTATTTGCATGGTACATATTTACTTTTTTCACTCAAGATTAGCCATCATAAATAGATCGTTGCTCTACGATTTGCAGGAAAAAGTGTACCATACCCATTCCAATGGAGAACACCAACGTTTGATGCTGGTTATGCTTTTGCCATAATGGTATCTTCTTTTGTTGCCTTTATAGAGGTATTCTGGACAAACTATGATAAGTGTTTACAGAGATATGCCACAGGTATTTTTTTTATTTCCTTATTCTCATACAGTGCCATAAAAATTCAAGTCGTATATAGATGTGCTTCAATCTTACGGTTACACTCATTTATTTTGATATAGCTCCACCTTCTGAAAAGCTAGAAAGCATAGAACCATTTAATTCATGGTCGACCCCTGTAGACAATGCACAAAGTGGACAATTTCCCCCCTCCCATCTACTTTTCTTAAGGTAATATGTATATGCTTGTTTCTACCAATTAACCGCTAACATGCCATTGGAAAGTTTCTGCATTACACTTCCTGCATTGATATCGTTTATCTGCATTTGGTTTGCTATTCTTGCTCTCAACTGTGCTTTCTAGGAACAATTCAAACGCTACAGCCATGCATACTTGCCTTACTCTTATGTACTTTACCATAGACGATTGGCTAAGTAACCATACTGTGCTTTGCAGCCGCATACATGGTGTGTGAATCCCATCCCTAACTTTGCAAATGCTACCTTTTTGAGCTGAGCTTAGCAGTAAATGGATTTAGATTATTTACTTATATACCTTCAGCTTGCCTGATCAAATCTATCACTTTTTAGAAGCGAATCAGTGATGCTTGTTAGACAACCTCGCTATCGAATAGTCCGGGGTTGCCTAATAGATCTCAAGTGGAGAATAGACAGGGAGAAAGAGAGACACAATATGAGGAGGAACGGGCCTGCTTTATTATTCTGTATGCTTGTGTACAATGGGGTGACCCCCTGCCTCCTATATATAGCGGTTCTGCTTAGAGATAAGGAAGAGTCCATATCGGATACGAATCCGTTTCCTAACAGGATACGAATCCGTTTCCTAACACTCCCCCTTGGACTCTTCACTGCGAGATGCATATGCCTCATTAAAACTCCATAAAAACCCAGTGGGAAAAATAATTGGAGAAAGAGTACATAGCACACGCTTGCTGTGTTGCACGGATTGCCTCATCAAAAACCTTATGTAAGAAAACTTCAATGAAAAACTTACTTAAGGAAAAGAGTACAATCCACCCAAACTTCAATGTTAATCTTCAAGATTTACGTTGGGTACTCAAACTTCATGTTTGAGATTTATGTAGGAGTATGTGAAAAATCTCCCCCTGAAATATGCACTTCTCTAAGCCTCATCATCCCGATTCCTCTAATACATCTTTCAAAGGAAGATCAGGAGTGACTTAGTGAATAAATCTGAGATTTTCACACGACTTAGTATGCAGTATCTTTATCTCGTTCATCTTATGCATTTCATGAGCATAAAAGAACTTGGGGTTGATATGCTTTGTAAGGTTACTCTTCACATATCCCATTTGTACTTGTGCAACACAAGCTGCATTATCTTCATAGATAATAGTGGGGGTTTGTTCCATGTTGAGACCACATGACTTACGGATGTGGTGAACCATTCTTGAAGCCATGCACATTCCCGAGAGGCTTCATACAATGCAATGATTTACGAGTGGTTAGTCGGCGTCGAGACAAGAGTGCAGCTTAGGCGACTTCCAAGAAATTGCCGTTCCACCGCAAAGGAAAACATACCGGTTTGTGACTTGCCGGTATGCGGTCCGATAGGTACCCGACATCGGCGTAGCCAACTAAATTCAATTCATTGTTTCTTACGTAAAACAAGCCGAGGTCTTTGCTTCCTTGAAGGTAACGGAAGATGTCCTTCACCCCTTTCCAATGCCTTTTGGTGGGTTACGCCTTTGTCTGGCGCTAGCAAATTCACGCAGCGAACGCAATGTCAGGCCTAGTGCTATTTGCAAGGTACATGAGCGCTCAATTGCACTCAAGTATGGGAATTCGCTCCCAGGACTTCCTCCCCTCTTCTTTAGGCTCTGCACGGGTCTAGGTCTGCCTTGGAGTGACCTTGAGCCATTGGGGTCTTTGCGGGTATGCCTTTTCAAAGCCAAATCTCTCCAACACTTTACTGCGTGTAGGATGCTTGGTGTACCAAGATTCCGCCTTGGACATGTTCAATTGCAAGCCTAAACGAGAACTTGGTTTTACCCAAGTCTTTCATTTCAAACTCAGATTTCAAGTATGTGCATGCTTCTTCAATTTCCTCATCCGTTCCAATGATGTTCAAGTCATCTACATAGACGGAGATTATACAAAATCCATTAGTGGATCGTTGTATAAATACACATGGACAATCTTCATTTGTTCGTGTAGCCTTTCTTGCAGAGAAAGTCACTCAAACGATTGTACCACATTCTTCCTCGATTGTTTTAGCCCATACTGGTGATTTCTCCAATTTCACCTTTGTATAGGTTTACATTTGCTCTGTCTTGGTTCGGGATAGGGATACCTTAGGTACTTTCATATAAATCTCCGAATCCAAGTTTCCATACAAATATGCTGTGACAACATCCATTAGCTTCATTTTCAACTTCAAGTTGATCGCCATTGAGATCAAGTATCTAAAGGTAATTCCACCCATGACCAGGAGAATAGGTTTCTTCATAATCAACCCGGGACGTTGAGTGAAACCTTGAGCGACAAGCCTTGCCTTGTACCTTACAACTTCATTGTTTTCATTTCTCTTGCGAACAAAAACCCATTTGTGACCTCACGGGGTTTATATGGGGAGGCGTGCACACGAGGCCCAAACACCTCTCTTTTGTTGAGAGAGACTAACTCTGCGGTGATTGCCTTCTTCCAATCTTCCCAATCGAGCCTTTTCTTGCACTCTGCGAGAGATGCGGGCTCGGGATCATGATTAATGATCGTGGCAATCTTCTTTGCAAAGTATGCATCGACATTGGCTGTTGCTCTATTCATTGATTCTCCGTTATTACAAAGTTTATGGCCATTTCATCATGGGGTGCTTCGTGCACTTCTACTTGCTCTTCATTGCTATTTCCCATTCCAGAGCAAGTTCCTTTAGTTTTTCTCCGCCAATGTGTGCGCACACATTATTTTCGGCTTCTTCCAATGGAAGGTTCAGATCTGGAATTGCCTTTTCCACAGGCTTCTTTCGGTGCAGTGTCTCAAGCGGCTCCCCTTCTTGCTTTGGGGCACTTTTGTGATTGGTGTGGTAAGTCCTCTCGCTTGATTTTCCCAGACGTCTCCGGGTACTTTGGGTTTGAGAAGCGGATCTCTGTTCTTTTTCTTTGAGGCCTCTGAGCAGGATGAGGATACCTTCGCTTTCTTTGGTATTTCCACCCTCTCTGGTGCATTTCTTGCTTTGGTACATGCGACTTAACCACGCTCTTGAGATCACAAAAATGATCAGGCGGTTCATTTGCTAAATTACGCAAATCAATTATCTTACGGACTTCTTGATTTGCTTCATTAGTGCGAGGGTCATGCGCGGGGATCGAGTGGAATGCCATACTATTTCCGGCATTTTTCATCTAATGGTTGATTCTCTCCCCTAATGACGGAAATGGTCCTCGTCAAAGATGCAATCGTGAATCGAGTGTGCAAGTCTCGATCATGGGTTCCAAATACACGATTATGGATGCACTCTCATAACCAACGTATATCCCGGACTTGCGGAGAGGGCCCATTGCGATCATTGTGGGGTGGTATAGGTACATATACCATACAACCAAAATTTCTAAGATGGGAAATCTTCGGGATGACCCCTTGCACTAATTGCATTGGTGAATGGATGTTGTAGGCCGATGGTCTATAATTGATGAGTGCTGCTGCGTGCAGGACTGTGTGTCCCCAACAAGTGTTGGGCAAGTTACAACTCTGCAAGAGCGGTCTGGCAATGAACTTAATCCTCTTTATTAGTGCTTGACTATCCCATTTTGCGTATGGACGTGCGATGCAGAGTGCTCATGATTATTCCCGTTGCTTTGTACAATAATCATCAAATGCCTTGGAAGTAAATTCGTGGCATTGTCCAATCGAATGGACTTCACGCGATGATCGGAAAAGCATTCTTAATTACGATGATCTGCGAGATCAACTTTGCGAATGCATGATTCCTTGTTGACAAAGCAAACATGTATGCGACCATTTCGAGGAAGCATCAATGAGCACCATAAAGTATCGAAACGGCCCCCGACAAGGGCTGAATCGACCGCAAATATCCCACGAATGCGTTCCAGGAATGCAGGATTTCATGTTGCACTTTCATAGAGGGTCTAGTTATTAATTTCCGGTGGCACATGCATGGCACACAAAATCTTCGTGATTCGGGAAATTCTTAACATTAATGCCATGACCTTGTGAGTTGTTAACTATATTTCTCATCAATCTAAGACCAGGATGACCTAATCTACAATGCCATAAAGCAAATAATTCGTAGCTTCTAAAGACAGTCTTCAAAGAAGTATACCTTTGCGTGTGCATTGATTTTAAATTGTAGTACAACCCGATTCATATGAGGGACATTTTTCTAGTACCATCTTTCCGTATTCGCGTGCTTCACAATGCACAAGTGTTCTTTGCCATTTTCTTCATTGGTTTCTACGTGAAACCCATTGGCGCGGATATCTTTGAAACTTAAGAGAGTGCGGGTTGATTCAGGGTACAAGAGGGCTTCTTCAATTACCAAAGTTGTACCCATTGGCAATATAATTGTGGCTCTTCCTGAGCCTATTATATGCGTATCGCTTCCTGCGATAGTCGTAATCCTTCGGCGTTCTTCGTGATCGTGCGGAAGTATTTCGACTCTCTTAAGATGGTATTTGTTGTGCCACTATCAATAATGCATATTTCCTCCATTGGGCGCTACACGATTTCTAGATGAAAAGAAAAATAATTCTAATCATAAAGTGGCTAAGTAATTAAAAAATTGCTTGTAAAGAAAGAATACTGGAATAAACAATAAATTGCAATTCTATTCATGAGAAAGAGTATGCTCTTGAGAGCTTACTATTCATTATGCAATCGATGTCTATGTGAGATAATTCTGACAATTCATGTCAATTCTTCAAAAACTCACGTTAGATAATGCCACACCTTTGCACATTCATAAGGTTCTTCCATTAGATTACTACGTGCAATCTAATAGGAAATGGCTGCTAGATTCAATAAAATGCATAATTGAATTCTCATGAGTTTCCAGCAAACTAAAAGAAAGCAATAATATCAAGATTCATATATACAAAGATAAATGCAAAATTCATAAGTACAAGATTCATAAGTACGGAATTCATAAATGCAAAATTCATAAGTGCGAGATTCATAAATGCGAGATTCATCAATACAGATTCATAATCGCAAAATTCATATATACAGATTCATAAATATTCATAAATACGGAAAAAAATTCCCACATAAATTAAATGCGGTGTAATGCTAATTACAACTTATGTAACTCTCGTTGGTTGGGAGCGAAAACAGGTAACGAATATCTCTGTCAATTCGACTCTTGGCCAGGTCAACCTGCCCTTAGGGCTCACATGAGGGAGGGAGCACTTCCCGTTTTCGGGTGCCAATTAAAGAACCAAGCCTCATGTGTGTTTTCCTAGACACCAATTGTCTCATGTCTGTTTATTCATTACCAAAATCAAATCCCAACCACTCAGTTTCTCATAAAATGTCGTATGAAATATTCTGGAATTTTCCTAGCACTTTTCATAATTTTTTGCTAATTTCCAAGCAATTTTCAGAATTACTGTACAACAGAAAATTTTAATTTTATCAAATATCAACATGACTAATTCATAAATTCAGAATAGACAATAATTGCACAATTCATAAATTCATAAATACGTAAATAAATTCTCAGAAATTTCCGATATTCTATGCATGGCAATTATTGCAAAAATAAATGCAAATATTCACGAATGCAGAAAATAAGGCTAAGATAAATTAAAACAAAGCCATACAATTTTATGCAATTTTCTAGATATTCTGGCAATTTTCAGAATTTTCTAACTATTTTTATTCAATTTTCCGAATTCCTTATTCAATATTCAGAAAAGAATAAATAAAAGAGCAAAGAAATATTAAGTAAAAGGGGGGGGGCAAAAGGGAGATTTCCCCTTATCACCGAGTTCAATCCGGTTTTGTGCCTTTTCATGCCCGCTTGGATTGGACTGCAGGTTCTGGCGTCATGGACTTCATGTCCTTTTCCAACTCCATCACGTTGCTTTGTTTTGGTTCCATACGGGTTGGGTCTTGGGACTTCATGTCCAACTCCATGTCCTGTTCGGATGGGGCTCGGGTGAGCGCACGGCGACTGCGTCAGCCGGCGATCCAGATCGATGTCGCGAGCAAGCCGGCCAAAGGCCGAGGCCTTGGCTGCGGTCTTCGGCGGCTGCGACCCGGCCCGATGCGACGGGTCACGAGTCCTGACAGCACCAAGACGGCCGGGAGCGGCACGACAGGGCCGGACGCGGCGCGACAGGACCCGGTGGGAGATCACGGCGGTGCGGCTGCGCCAGTGATGGCTTCAAGTCGAGCCAAGCAGGCTGCGGCGGCCGAACGGCACAGCGCTTCATGCGGGGCCAGTTGGCGGTACTCAGAGGTGCTTCATGCACATGGGGAGCACCGGCCGAAGGGTAACCGAGGCGGCCAGACGGCAGTGAAGTGAGGGCCAAGCGCCCGGCTGAACCACGGTTGCTTAGGCGTGGCGGCAGCTTCACGCCGGCGAGGCTGGCGGCCGGAAGCAGCGGCCGAGCCGTCGGACCGAGGGCAAGGGCGGCCAGGCGCGGCGCTTGTGACTTGTGAGGCGAAGCGCGGGGCGAGCTCGGCGCAGGGCCGGGCACGACTGCGGCCTGCGAGGCCGAGGCGGAGCGTTGCGGTGACGGCCTGCGAGGCTCACGTGCTTTGAACTTCATGTCCAGTTGCCGCAGGAAGCCAACCGGGATTCAAGGGCGCAAGGCGTGCGGCGGCTCCTGGAGGCGGCGATAGACGGCGGCGGGCCCGGCACGCGAGGCCAACGACGACGGCCAGGCGCTGCAAGGCCGGCGGCTGCGGTTCTTTGTCGGCGCGGCCAGCGCGTGAGCGGCTCGTTCGGCTCTTCATCTCCCCGTGCGACCGGCGGGAACCGTGAGGTGGCCTTCGTGGCCGTGGCTTAAGGCGACGAGTGCGGTGGGCCAGCGACGAGCGCGGCGCCGACCAGGAGCGCTTCATGCGCGGGTGGCGCGGAACGCGAGGCGCGGCTTGCGGTCTTCGAGGCCGTGGGGCGCTTCGTTCGTGGCTTTTGGCTGGGATCGGTGGCAATCGGGGAAGCCAGCGGCGCATCCAGTGTTCAAGCCGGGTCGGCGGCTTCAAGCGCACGGCCCGGTGGCGCTTCGTGGCCTTCGGTGCTTCATGGCCAAAGGAATCGGCCGGTGGTTGACGGCCGGCGCTTCATGGCCGGGGCGATCGATGGCCGGAGCCGGCGCTTCATGGCCGGAGAGATCGATGGCCGGAGCCGGCGCGCTGCTTGCGCGGGTAGGCCGAGCCGGCGTTGACCGAGCGAGAGCGCCAGGCGCATAATCTTTGTAACCGTATATCAATCTGTAGTGGCAGCTTCGTGCCTAATACTAATGCTTCATGCAAAGTACTGTATATCACCATGTAAAATTGCCGTGTAGCTTCATGCTACGAATTGCAAAAATTGATGCGTATCGTAGCTTCGTGCCACATAGATTAGATGCATGCATAGATTAAAAACCGAGCGATTAGATCCAATCCTCTGATTCTCACCTTTCTCACCTTTCAATCTATTTTCCGGCAGAGCTTCGTGCTGATAACGTGTTAGACAACCTCGCTATCGAATAGTCCGGGGTTGCCTAATAGATCTCAAGTGGAGAATAGACAGGGAGAAAGAGAGACACAATATGAGGAGGAACGGGCCTGCTTTATTATTCTGTATGCTTGTGTACAATGGGGTGACCCCCTGCCTCCTATATATAGCGGTTCTGCTTAGAGATAAGGAAGAGTCCATATCGGATACGAATCCGTTTCCTAACAGGATACGAATCCGTTTCCTAACAATGCTTACCACCCTGGACTAGCAAAGCATTGTTTCATCTACCTTATTTGAATTGGAATGGTTAGTTTCTTATGATCTCTAAACTTTTGCTAAATGTTTTGGAAGTTCCAGTCTAACCTTTCCAATTTGTATATTAGGGAATCTCTTTTTCTCTCCAAAGCCACCTATTGACTGCTTGATCATGATGTAAAGTATCTAGATTTACTGGTTGTTGTAGCATTGCTCTTATTATTGACCCCTGCTCTCGATCTTATTTTCCCTTGTTGCTATTCCTTGAAATTATTTAAGAAAGGAAAGTCTATTAAATTGCTGACAAAATCCAAAAAGTCAGTTGCAAAGAGTGCTGTCTATTATGGCACCTCTAAATTTTGACAGAGATGGCCATACGACGGTTCGAATAATCAATGCAGGCATGATTTCTTCTGTAATCAGATTTGTCGTTCTTAGTGCTTTTTCCTACGTGTTGCCTTTGATGATTTGATTGCTTACTTCAAGATTATTCGCTATTTCCCTCTACAGTGTGAGGGGCCATGACATGTTAGGTGCTGCAACAATGGAATTCAAAAACAAAAAATGTGTGACACTTTCCTTCAAATGTGGTAGAGCAGAGCTTATCATTATGAAAGATATTGCTGATTCATTGTATTGAACATTTCAGTCATCTCTGAAAATTTTGGGAGAATACAACCAATTTCACTTCTTGTGCTGTGAAAAATGTCCTGCGTGTTTTTTTCATACAGATTTCTAAGTCCATTGTCAACGGTTCCCCTTACTTCGCTGGTGGAATTTGGGCTTTATGAGTTTGGTTTTCTGCTGCACCAACCATCTCAATCATCTTGGCTGGACCGTACAACAATGAAGCAGACCCTCATGAGGTACTTCCCAACTGCTTGGTCTTCTCATTAACTCAATGTTTGTATCAATGTTGTAAATAAATATTTTCGGATTTTCTGTGATCTGCAACGTCTATCATATATATACTCCAAAAATTGTTCTTGCTTTATATACAATATTTATTTATTTGTCCATGGCTCCATACTGTTTAGTCAACAATTCAGTGTCTGATATCTTGGTGTTTTTTTGGCTAGATATGCTATTGGTAGTCTTGCAGGTGGTGAAGATAAAGACTTGTTCTAGCGTATTTTTGCCTGAAGGTAAACCACGATATGTAATGGTATAAGTGTCAAATATCTCAAAGTTCTCATGTTAAGCAAAATATAGTACTGTGTTTGCATATGATTCACTCTGAGAAATCTTTCGTGTTTGAATCCAACGTACCCGAACAAACAAGCTATTCTTATACTTTGTGCTACCCAATCTATCTAGAAAACCAAAAATATACTCTTTATCCAATGTGTATGACTATATTACTTGTTGTGCATGACACAAGAACATTCACACAGGTTCATTCTGGAACTCATGCATGTAGCGATTTTTATATTTTTTCTGTATTTTTTTTAAAAAATTTAAAATCGTATTTTCGTCGGCCTCGGCCGACGAAAATATACCGCGCCATGTCAATTATTATTTTCGTCGGATCGTTTGGCCGACGAAGTTATGTGTATTTTCGTCGGCCGAGGCCGACGCAAATAAACGTGCCATGTTAGCAAGTGGGTTAACGGCTATTATTTTCGTCGACTAGGACGGCTGACAAAATACATTTATTTTCGTCGGGTGCCGACGAAAATACTTGTATTTTCGTCAGCAGAATTTCGTCGGTGTATTTTCGTCGGCAAACCGATGAAACTAACCATTTTTGTCGGTTTTTCCCTTATTTTCGTCGGTTCTTGGCCGACGAAAATAATACGGATTCCTGTAGTGTACGAGGTAGGTATTTCGTGTTCACTACGTGTGAACACAGAGGCCCGCATCAGAATGGGACGCCTCTTCCATTATGAATGCACATATGACATGAACATGTATAAACTTGCATAAACATTTAATACAACAATTTCATAGCCAATATGTAACCATGTTCATCATATAATAAGAAAATATCAAGCATGGCTAGTTAACACATCATGTAACCATATTGCACCTATGCAAGTCTAATAATCAACCAACACCCAAACCCATCCCAATACACTTGCCTTCAACTGTGAGCAACGGAGTGGCGAGAGGTTGGGGGCTCTCCCGGGGTCACACCTCCTGCATATAGGTACAACACACTCAAAACTTGCCCACAAAACAGTACAAGAATGATCATCTACCACGACTTCGCAAACTACTCATAAAGCCTGAAAATAGAGAATCTGTCCCGTCGGGACAGCGGGCTTCCAACTAGCATAACTTGGGTTCTAAGACTCCAAATCAAGTAAACGAGTACATTTTCTCGAAGCTTAGGAAATTTCCTAGCTTTTTATAAGTATTCGAGAAGACTGAATCGGCCTCTAAAATTGTCTAATCTACAGATGAACACGATCTGTCCCAATCTCATCACATATTTGACAGCGTTCGGTAAAACAGCCATAACTTTTAAACGGCTGGACGGAATTTAACGTTCTTGGTGTACAATTAAATATAATTCAATTTCCTACAACTTCCTCAACAGCCAAATGACCAGAAAATGCCTCTAAAATTGCCAAAACTCAAGCCCTAGGTCGGACGTCCAATCTGCCCGAGACAGATCACCACAACAATTCTAGTTTTCATCAATTCTAACTAGTTGCAGCACAACCTTTTGAACTAATAGCACCAAAACCACCACTAGAACAGTACCTAATCCACCCCAAAGGTTTCCCATCACCATACCTTATCCCGACGAACGACGAACTGACGAAAACTCTTCTCCCGGCCATGAACTCCCCCCAACCTTCGGATCCTCTTGGTCGCAAGCCTTCGCAACGTGGAGATCAACGGAGGGGATGTAGTGGCAACAATGGAGGGGAAGGGGCCAAGCTAGGGCCGGCTAGGGGGTGGTAGGGAGGTGGAGGAGGAAGGGGGTGGAGGCGCAAGGGGAAGAGCCAAGGGGCAGCTAGGGTTAGGAAAAGGGGTGGGGGCGCACAAAAGGAGTGGGCTGGCGCATGGGGGGGTTTGGCTGAATTCTTTCCCCCATGGGCCCAAAAACTCCCCCACCAACGGCCCACTTCACCCCCCTAAGGCCCAAACTAGCTCTCCCAAGGCCCAAACTCCCCCGGAGAGGCCCAAACACCCGGAAAAAGCCCAAAAACACGATACAAAAATTATACCGTAAGGCCGGAATCGAAAATGTCTAAATCTATCATTTCGTAGTGTCACACTTGATCCCAAGCTCGTGAGTCTTACCGTGCCGAGCTCAAATAGCTCGAGAACCTGGTAAATTTACTATTCACTTATTAAATATTACTATATATTAACTCTTACCGAGCTTATTCGAGCCAAACTCAAGCTTAAGCATTTTTGTTATTGAAAAATAGTGCATATCGAATTGTTTATTGCGACCGAGCTTACTTGAGCCTGAACCCAAGATTGAACCCCAACTTGAGCTTGACTCGTTTACAGCCCTATCCCTCCCTATTGCCATTCTTCCCCACGCACGCCCGATAGCTCATGGAAGAACTAGAAAATTTTATATGGGTGTGCACACTTCATACGTATAATTCTATAGTCTTGTATTATGTTTTTGTAACATTATAGATCCAACACATATATTTGAAATTTACTAAAAGTACAATACAAATATTCTAATGTCTTAAAATCCTAAACTACCAAAATTAAAACAAATTCAATTAACAAATTTAGCGTATTGAAGAGATGATATTGTAGCGTTTTTGCAAAATTTTGGGGTGCCCTAGATCCACCCTTGCCCGCAGCCAACTTCTTCCCACATCTCTTCGTCCTCACAAGGCTAGGTTCACCAAGGCCCAGGCACCTCCATCCCACCACCGCCCCGCCTAGCAATTCACCCCCGCAGCAGCAGCTGGTGCTGTTAAACTCTCTCTTCTTCCTTCACAAGGTCCGCGCACCTTTGCCCCCTTCCCTACCCCTGCTTCCACCACTAGCGCCCTCATCGTCGTCCCTTCTTCTCCACCACCTCCGGGTCTACCCCACCCAACCTAATATTTGGTTGCTAGCTGTCACGTGCCCCCACTGCTGCCTTCCACCGCCCTCCTCCGAGCCCCAACCGGTGGCACCACCGCCCCGCCACCACTTCCCTCCCTCTACAATGGGGAAGGGACATAGTTAACCACTTCAGGGATTTGGTCCGTAGGTTGTCTATTGAGTTCCCAGGTGCCTTACGAGCTATATGTAGTGACAATAACACGGAGTTCAAGAATTCCTACTTTGAGAGCTTCTGTGAGGAGTTAGGTATCGAGCATCAGTTCTCTTCTCCATACGCCCCTCAATAGAATGGTGTAGTGGAGAGGAAGAACATGACCTTGGTCGAGATAGCCAGGACGATGCTAGATGAGTATAATACTCCTAGAAAGTTGTGGGCTGAGGCTATATCTCTGCTTGTCATGTGTCAAATTGAGTTTTCTTGAGAGCACACTTGCACCGCACTTCATATGAATTGAGGTATGGGTGAAAGCCTAGTGTTGCATATTTCATGTGTTTGGCTGCAAGTGTTTCGTTATGAAGTCAGGGAACCTAGAAAAGTTTGAGTCACATCCTTTTGATGGAATTTTTCTAGGTTACTCAACTTCTTCTCGTAGCTAGAGTCTGGAGTATGTTGTGAGGCGAGTAGGATGGTAGAGACATGTGAGGTGACCTTTGATGAGGCTAGTCCAGGAACTATACTAGATATATCAGGCTCTTCTCCTCGTTCCAAGACCATATATGTAGAGGATGAGGATGATGGAGATGACGATTCTTTACCTGATCTAGTCTCTTATGCACCTACGCTACCTCTTGATTCTACCACTACACCTCAAGGAGATCAATCCGTACCTTCAGACTTGCCGGCGCACTTTATGCCCGGGTACCCTCTTCGTCGCGATCAAGACAGATGGCCCGGCGAGCAGGCTGGCGACCAGGCCCCTCTCGCCGGGTGCCGACCGCTGGCGGTGGCGACCGAGGCCCCTCTCGTCGGGCGACCACGTGGCCGTCAGAGCGGCGGTAGCGACCAGGCCTCTCGCTGGGCGTCGACCCACGTGGCGGCCGGGCGAGCAAGCGGGCGACCAAAAGGTAGAAAAGGAGGCTTCACCCCAAAGCCTCGTCCCCCTGACACGCTGTGTTAGGCCCATTAATTGCAAAGACGGCCCGTCCCTCTGACGCCTCACACCTAACCTAGGCGGACCGGGCGGAGACGGGCGGCAGCACGAAGAATGAGGCTGGAAGACAAGACTGAAGTGATAGGTGTAATAATGAATTGTAGTTCAGCATGAGGTCACCCTCTCACCTACCCGGACCAGCCCCGTCTATATAAGGGAGCTCGGGTGCATGGAGAGAGAGGATTCTTCTTCTTCTTCTTCCTAGAGGCTGGACAGAGCTTTGATATTCCATTGTAAGGGAGAAGCCTTGTAACCACCTCAACATACATCAACAACGACCTAGCAGGACATAGGGCTGTTACCCACTTCGGGGGCCCAAACCTGGGTACATCGGTGTGCTGCCCGTTCTTCTTCTCGCCCTCCGGTGCTGTGAGTGTGCTCGGGGGTCTGTTGACTGCTGGGATCCCCCGAGAGAGTCCCACCGGGTGTTTCACTCGCAAAAGCACTCCCTACCGAACCAAGTTTCTCCCTCCGGGAGATATCCTATCGGCCAAAAATGCCGATAGGGGCACGCCAGGTAGGGGGCTAGCGGTTGGCTCACCCGAACATCTCTCTTGCTGATCCCGGTCTCCTGTCGGAAAGGACCGCTCATTTGGTGATGGCGGGTTCGCACTCTCAGCATCCTGAGGTGGCGAAGGATAGCAGCGCTCAGGGCACGTCCCGGCACTCTCGCCGGACGGGGATCGTCTCATGCCACCCCTGCAGGGAGTGGGGGCGCCCACTGGCGCCGGTGGAGCATCCAATTCGGCGGCGGCTGAACCTGGAGGCGGCCACTCCAGCCCAGAATCTACATGCAGTCTGTATCCTCATGGAACACCCTCTGGTGGAACTTGCGGGAGACGCCCTGGCGGCGTCGTGGCTTCGAGACCTTGCTGGGCTTGTGGACGTGGCCCAACTCCATGTGGGGACGCCGGCCTGGTCGGATACCGTCGGTACTTCTCGATCAAGGGTGTGTGCTGATCGCGCCCAAGCTCCCAGCCTCCTGAGAGGGAAGTACTCTAGCCAGGAGGGCCAGGTTAAAGGTAAGGGTACACAAGACACGGGTCCCGGCTCTGCGAGGAGCCACGGGGACCTGAGGGTTCATTTGGAGGAGCATCGCCGGATCTGCGGAATCATCTGCAATGCCGTCGGGCCCAGGGCCAAGGCCGCGACAGGCGGGCGGCTCCTGGGGACGAGAGCTCCTCCCATGAATCTCACCTTTTGAGGAGGGAGGAGGTCCACTCCTCCAGCTCTTTGGGGAGTCACGATCCGCACTCCCCGGTACGGTCTCCGCGCCGGGGTTCAGGTGGATGACATGAACCTCCCGCGAGGATCGGTGCACTCGTGGGAGGAGTTGTGTGGCCTTTTCATTGCCAACTTTGAGGGGTTTTACACACAATCGGGTATGGAGGACGATCTCCATGCCCTCAAGCAGGGGAGAGGGGAGTCGTTGCGCAACTTCATCCGTCGGTTCAGCCATTGTCACAATACGATCCCCCGGATCTACGAGCAATCGGTCGTGATCGCCTTTCGGAGAGGCGTTCGAACTGCAAGTTGCGGGTGAAGATGGCTACCCGCAACGCGATGTCACCACTACCTCCGAGTTTTTCTCCTTGGTGCACAAGTGCGCGCGAGCGGTGAAATCTCGGGGGTCGGTGTCTGGTTCTGCGGGTGGCCGCGGTGGAGATGAGGCCAAAACCTCGAGGGGTCCCGGCCCAACAAGCAAGAAGATGAGGAGGCACGAGGTGGGCGAGACCAGGCGGGTCTTGGCCGCTGAGCGTGAGTGAAGGGATACCAGGACACAGGGGCGTGACCGCTGTGACCAGCGAGGCAGTCAGCGTGGATGGAGAGACGATGACCGCGAGGAGAAGGAGGGCAGGCCCTTCTGCCCGATCCATAAGACCAACACTCACGACCTAGCTAGCTGCCAGGTTGTGAGCGACATGGTGGAGCAATGGCTCAAGGAGCGCCGCCCTCGCGACGACGACCAAGACGAAGACCCCGCCCCGCTGGCCTTCTAGCGGGCGGATCACACCGTGGCATACATTCATGATGGCTCATCGACCTACCCCTCCAACATGGCGTACAAACGTCTGAGCAGGGAGGTCTGTGCCACGGTGCCGAGCATAGGGACGAGTCGGATACTGAAGTGGTCGGAGGAGCCAATCACCTTCAGTCGAGCCGACCACCCTGAGAGCACTGCCGGCCTGGGTCACCTTCCGATCGTGGTTTCGCCCATGATTTGGAATGTGAAGCATGGGCGGGTGCTAGTGGATGGAGGGAGCACCATCAACCTCCTGTCCTCCGAGGTGTTCCGTGCGCTTCAGATATCTCGGCGGGAGTTGTGCCCGGCATTGCCCTTCTATGGGATTGCCCCAGGGGCTGGCTTACTGCCCCTAGGCCAAATACGCCTCCCCGTCACCTTAGGGGAAGAAAGCAACTACCAGACGGAGATGGTGGACTTCGAGGTTGCCGACTTCGACCTCCCGTTCAATGCCCTGCTTGGCCGACCGGCGTTGGCCAAGTTCATGGCGGCGACCCACTATACCTACATGGTGGTGAAGATACCAGGGCTCGGTGGCCCCATAGTGATCCAGGTGGACCGACCGGAAGCCCTGCGTTGCCACAAGCACGCATAGGACTTGGCCGGCACCACCTGCAGCAGGCAGGCTGATGCCAGCTGTTTGGGAGCCCCTCTGACGAAGACCCGCGCCTCGCCTGGCTCAGCCAGCGAGGTTAAGGTGGTCTCCCTGAGTGAGGCTGAGCCCGGGAAGACTGTCTCCATTGGCGCCAACCTCAGCGCCAAATAGGAGGATGCGCTCATCACCTTCCTCTGGTCTAATTCCGATGTGTTTGCTTGGCAACCGTTTGATATGACTAGGGTCTCCAGGGAGGTGATCGATCACCGATTGGCAATGCTCCCAGAAGTGCTCCCGGTCCGACAAAAGGTCCGGAGACAGGCACCTGAGTGGCAAGATGCCATTTGGCAGGAGGTAGAGAAGCTGCTGCGCGCAGGGATCATCAGGGAAGTCTCTCACTCCGAGTGGCTTGCCAACCATGTGCTTGTCAAGAAATCCAATGGGAAATGGTGGATGTGCATCAACTTCACCAACCTCAACAAGGCCTGCCCAAAGGATCCTTACCCCCTGTCGCGCGTTGATCTCATCGTCGACTCGACGGCAGGGTGCGAGCTACTGTGCTTTCTGGACTCGTACTCTGGGTACCACCAGATTAGCATGGCAGCGGAAGACAAAGAAAAGACCGCTTTGTAACCCCCATGGGCGTTTATTGCTACATCAAGATGGCTTTCGGGTTAAAGAATGCTGGTTCTACTTACCAACGTGCCATGTGCCATGCACATTTCTTTTCGCCCATAGATAGGGTGAAACATTGAAGTGTACGTTGATGATTTGGTCGTGAAAGTCAAGAAGAGTGAAGGGATGATCGAAGACCTGGAGGAAACCTTCGCTAACCTCTGGAAGATCTGCCTGAAGCTCAACCCCGAGAAATGCGTGTTCGGTGTGCCCTCTAGAAAACTGTTAGGGTTCCTCGTGTCCAGTTGGGGCATTGAGGCTAATCCTGACAAGATAGTGGCCATCGAGCACATGAAACCGCTGGTTAGACTCAAGCAGGTGCAGTGCCTTGCCGATCGCCTGGCGTCCCTCTGGCGATTTATCGCCCGGTTGGGAGAAAGAAGCATGCCCCTATTCAAGCTGCTGAAGAAGACCAACCACTTCGAGTGGACTGAAGAAGCCCAACGAGCATTTGAATACTTGAAGCAGTACCTCTCCTCCCCGCCAGTGCTAGTCGCCCCCAGGCAGGATGAACCGTTGCTCCTATGCATCACCGCTACCCCTGCAGTGGTGAGCGCGGTGCTGGTGGCGGAGAGGGAAGGCATCCAGAAGCCGGTCTACTAAATCAGCAAGGTGCTGCACGAAGCAGAAACTAGATACCCGCAAGCGCAGAAGATGCTGTACGCTGTCATGGTGGCGTCCAGGAAGCTGCGGCACTACTTCCAAGGGCGGGAGATCACGGTGGTCACTACCTACCCTCTAAGAGAGATCCTCCACAACTGGGAGGTTGAAGGCCGTGTCGCCAAGTGGTCGGTGGAGCTGGGGGAGTTCTGTCTCAAGTTCGTACCCCGCACCGCCATGAAGAGTCAGAAGCTGCTCGAGTTCGTTGTCGAACGGACTCCCACCGCTCCTGAAGCTAAAGAAATATCCGCGCCTTCCCCTTGGACTCTATTCTTCGATGGCTCCTTCAGGCTTGAAGGCGTGGGGGATAGAGTTGTCCTGGTCTCCCCGACCGGTGACATCCTCCAGTACGTGGTCGCCATAGACTTTAGGGCCACCAACAACATCGCCGAATACAAGGGCCTGCTGGCAGGGTTGCGCGCTGCCTCGGCGTTAGGCGTTTGGCGCCTCCAAGTCAAAGGCGACTCTCTGCTGGTCATCAACCAAGCGCGAAAGGAGTTCCGATGCCCTAACCCCACCATGGCTGCCTACCTAGTAGAGGTCAGAAAAATGGAGCACCGCTTCAAAGGATTGGGATACACCCATATCCCTTGACACGACAACCATATGGTGGATCAACTTTCACAGCTCGCTTCATCAAGATCTTCTGTTCCGGTCGGGGTCTTTGAAGAAAGGCTATCGCGACCGTCCGTCGTAGCCCCCAGGCATGGAGGGGAAGCCGGTGTGGGCGTCGTGGCCTCCAATTCAAGCAGTGGGGGTGGCATGTCTGTCCCATCCCCCAATCCTGGAGGGGAGGACAGCGCGCCAGCCTTAGCCCCCTATTTCGGGAGGGAAGGCGCCAGCGCCGCTAAGGCAGTGCCAGGGGAAACGCTTGGCCAAGCGAAGTACCCGGGCGATCACCACGTGATCGCCACACTTGGCCGGGAAGGTCAATGGATGGATCCGATCTATGCCTTCCTGCGAGACCAAGTGATCCCCGACGATGATGCCTCAGCCGAGAAAATTGCACGAAAGGCCAAGTGCTATACTCTGGTAGGTGGGGACCTATATCGCCAAAGTAGAAACAAAATTCTCCTGAACTGCATCGCTCGGGAAGAGGGGAGCAGCTTGCTCTCTAATATCCATGGAGACATGTGGGGAGCCGTATGTTCGGTCGAACGCTTGTCGGCAAAGTGTTCCGCCAACAATTTTATTGGCCTACTGCCCTCTAGGATGCCTGCGAGCTGGTGAGGAGATGCGAGGCGTGCCAGTTTCATGCCAAGCAGATCCACTAACCCGCCCAGGCTCTGCAAACCATCCCGCTCTCCTGGCCGTTCGTGGTCTGGGGGCTGGATATCCTGGGCCCGTTCCCACGGGCCACAGGGGGCTTCACCCATTTATTCGTCGCCATCGACAAGTTCACCAAGTGGGTTGAATCCGACGCATTACGCGCCATCACGGCATTCACTGCTGTCAAGTTTATGCATGGAATCTTCATCCGCTTTGGAGTCGCCAACCGCATCATCACCGACAACGGCACTTAGTTCACCAGCGTGGCATTCCTCAAATTTTGTGACGAGATGGGCACCAAGGTGTGCTTCGCTTCGGTGGCCCACCCAAGGAGCAACGGCCAGGTGGAACGCGCCAATGCGTTGGTGCTGAGGGGCCTCAAGACCAAGCGTTTGATCAGCTCCATATGCGGGGGGCACGATGGACAGAAGAACTCCCGGTGGTGTTGTGGTCGCTTTGAACCACACCCAACCAAGCGACTAGAGAAACGCCCTTCTTCCTGGTCTACGGAGTGGAAGTTGTCGTCCCGTCCGAGCTCTTGCTCGGCTCCCCACGCGTTTCGGCGTTCACTGAGGAGGGCCAGGAAGACCATCGTAGAGATGACGTCAACCTTTTGGAGGAGGTGCGCGATCAGGTAGCCTTGCGTGTTGCTCGGTACCAGCAGAGCCTCAGGCGGTACCACGCCACCCGGGTCCAGCAGAGAACACTGGCAGTGGGCGACCTGGTCTTGCGTAGAGTCCAGACGCATGCCGATCGCAACAAACTGTCTCCCCGTTGGGAGGGCCCCTTCAAGGTGGTCTCAGTCTCGTGACCCAGGGCGGTCTGGTTGGTCACTAAGGACGGTCAAGAGGTGCTGAACTCCTAGAACCTGGAGCTGTTGCGAAGGTTCTACCCCTAAGTCTTCTTAGGGATTGATTGGTTTCACACCCTCTTGTTGATCAGGGAAGTCATTTGCCTTAGAGGCTTTTGCTTTGTCCTTTTTGTGTCCCATTCTTGCGCCCTGATGGGCAGCATTCTGGTGTGGGTGTCATTGGTACCCCCAATTTGGCAACTTCTTGTTGATGTGCGGTAACACCCGGCGTTCGCGTCGGGCAGGGACGGGCGACCAGGGGTGTGAGTGTGGCACGGTGGTTCAATACGGCTAGCACGCCTCGAGTCGTCCCCGCGAACACCGCAAGCCCAATACCACTCCTGGGAGCCCGCTACCTTGACACGCAACGCTGCAGGCTGGTTCCGAATCACAAGGGCCTAAGTCCCAAAAAGAAAGGAACCATGACAACCCCTCGTGGGGACTTGCTTCTTGTTGGTGTGCGGTAGCACCCGGCATTCGGTTAGGCAGGGATGGACGACCAGGGGCGTGAGTGTGGCACGGTGGTTCAATGCAGCTAGCACGCCTCGAGTCATCCCCGCGAACACCGCAGGCCCATTACCACTCCTAGGAGCCTGCTACCTTGACACACAGCACCGCGGGCTGGTCCCGAATCACAAGGATCTAAGTCTCAAAAAGAAAGGGACCATGACAACCCCCCGCGGGAACCTGCATTCTTTCGGTCTTTTTCCTGCGCATCTCACGTAACAACTACTTGTGCTTGCAGTGGCTACGTGCAATCGCAGATGAAGTGCCGAAGCCCTGGCCTAACTTAACATTCGAGATCGCATCGCGGCAAGCCTAGAGACTGGTCGCCCGATGGTCGGATCAAGCAAACACGAGTGAACGCGATCAAGCAAACATCTAGGTAAAGCCCAAGGGTGCTAACTTCATTGGACTTACTGAGATAGTCTTTGCATGAAGAAAAGAAAACAAGCAAAAAGAAGAAATAAACAAAGTGAAGGCGGTGGCCCGGGCAGTTACTCGTCACCGGCGACTTGGATATGCCCGGCGGGATCCTGGGCCCCCTCCTTCACCAGCACAGCATCAAGCTCTGGGTCCATCACCTCCATCAGCCCGGCTACGTGCTCCGCCTCTTTGCGCCCACGCGCCCGCGCCTAGGTCTCGTCTCCCTCGATGCTGGCTACGACGGCCATTGGGTCGAAGGAGGCATCGCGACTGGTGCAGCACACCAGCACGAACGTCACGGAGGCAACCGCGACTTCCCGCCCTTCTCGTGCGGAGCAAGCGGCCAAAGCGGCCGGCAGGTCGCTGAGGGCCTCGACGAACCGAATGATGCTGTGGGCGTAGTGCAGGGCCGTGAACTCGAGTGGGTCACGAACGACCACCCCCAGTGGCCCTAGGCACCTCACCATGTGCTTGAAGGCTGGGTGGAGCATGATCGTGAGGTTGTGCAGCGTGTGGCGCAGCTCGGTCCGCGCCTGCTCCTGTGCCGTCTCGGCCTTCTGCGCCCGAGCGAGCAGGGCCGCCCCAGTCGCCCTCTCCTGGGCCACCAACTCCACCCCCTCTCACTCTCTTGCGACAGCTCCTCGCGCAGTGCTGCCATCTGCTGCGAGACCAGCGCTTCGTGCTGGATGTCCGCCATGAGGAGGGCGCCGGAGGACGCTTGCGCCTCGCCAAGCTCGGTGAGCAGCGCAGCCAGGCGGGAGGTTGGAGCGGCAAGAACGACCGCGGCGGAGTGGGCGGCAGCACCGACGACATCCATCGAGGCCACTTCAGTGGCACCTGGCGGACCCTGGGCGGATGTCCCCGCCACGTCTATTAACGTCGCAGGCATCCGCTCGGCCGGGGCACCTTGGGCGGCCACCCTTGGAGGCGACCAGAAGGTAAGGAGGTCGTTGGCAGAGCAAGGCCGCCCTGATGAGTGGCGGTGGCGACCCTCGGCGCCGAGGGAGTTAGCGCCGACGGGAATGGTGCTAACGAGGTTAGCGCTGACGAGGTCGGCACCAAAAGAGTTGGCGCCGGCAGAACCGGCGCTGGGTCCGGGACGGCGGACGTCGCCGCCCTGGGTGAAGCTCCTACTGCCCCATACGTGCTTGTGGTCTTGACAGGCGAGGCCTCTTGGGGTTCGCACACGGGGCGTCTGGAGAGATAGGCCGCTTGCCTGCACTCTGGTCATCCGCCGGAACCGGGTCCCTGATCACCAAGGGACCACGGGCTGGCAGCATCGACGGGCCAGTGGAGTCCATAGCGGTGAAGAGCCTTACGATCCGGAGGCGCTCTGTGGACTCCAAATCGCAGAGCAGCCGGGCCCCATCCGGGAAATCCAGGCTACCCTGCACCGGCGAGAGCAGGATGGCTAGCCATCTGGAAATGGTGGAATCGTCCAAGTTGACTGCACCTGGCAAAAAAGAGGAGGAAAACAAAGTTGTTGGATTGGCGGCGACCACGCAAAAGAATATGAACTCATGAAGAACGAAGACTTACTGCCCGGGTGCATTTGGGTCACGTCGTCATCACCCGTGTATTGCCATGCCAGGCAAGCACAGTGATGGAAGGGGCTGATCCTCTGGGTTATGAAGTCCCGAACTACCAGCGCCCCGGTCAGCCCGGCATCCTGCAGGTGGTGAATGCGGGGCGCCATTGCTTGGAGCTCCTCCGTCTCCTCGATGAGCGAGCCCCAACTCTCACGGGCGTTTACCGGCGCGGAAGGCACCGCGAGGGTGTCGACCCCGCTATCGTCATTGGTATATAGCCAGTCACTCCGCTACAACTTCCAGTTGTACTTTACGCCTGGGTACCCTCTCTGCCGTGATCAAGATAGATGGCCCGATGAGCAGGCAGGCGAACAAAAGGCAGAAAAGGAGGCTTCACCCCGAAAACTCCTCCCCCTGACACGCTGTGTCAGGCCCATTAATTGCAAAGACGGCCCGTCCCTCTAATGCCTCACACCTAACCCGGGCGGACCGGGCGGAGACAGGCGGCAGCACGAAGAATGAGGTTGGAAGACAAGACTGAAGTGACGGGTGTAATAATGAATTGTAGTTCAGCATGACATCACCCTCTCACCTGCCCGGACCAGCTCCGCTATATAAGGGAGCTCGGGTGCATGGAGAGAGAGGATGATTCTTCTTCTTCCTAGAGGCTGGATAGAGCTTTGATATTCCATTGTAAGGGAGAAGCATTGTAACCACCTCAACATACATCAACAATGACCTAGCAAGATGTAGGGCTGTTACCCACTCCGGGGGCCCGAACCTGGGTACATCAGTGCGCAGCTCGTTCTTCTTCTTGCCCTCCGATGCTGTGAGTGTGTTCCTTGGTCTGTCGACCGCCGGGATCCCCCGAGAGAGTCCCACCGGGTGTTCCACTCACAAAAGCACCCCCTACCGAACCATCTTTCTCCCTCCGGGAGATATCCTTCCGGCTGAAAACGCTGACAAGACTCTTTTGCAACTAGTGGCTCTGTTTCTCCCTCCTCTTGCCTAAGGTAGATGCCACTTCTGCTTCTGGACCTTCTCATCACATTCAGTGGCACCATCTACCTGAACATATGATAGGTGATTTGCTTGAGCGTGTCACGCGCTCAAAGTCAGGTATCTCTCACTTCTGTTTTTACTTTACCTTTGTTGCCTCCTTTCAGTCGAAGGATGTCTCTCACGCATTGATAGATGAGTCTTGGATCAATGCCATGAATGAGGAACTTGAAAACTTTGAGAGGAACAAGGTCTAGCAGCTTGTTGAGCCACCTTCTGATCATAATGTTATTAGGACCAAGCAGGTGTTCAAGAACAAGCAAAGTGAGGATAGAGTAGTCATCAGGAACAAAGTTAAGTTAGTCGCTCAGGGATTCACTTTGGTTGAGGGTCTTTACTTTGTGGAGGCCTTTGCCCCTATAGCTAGACTAGAGGCCATTGGGATCATGCTTGCATTTTTGGCATCCAAGGGCTTCAAGCTATATCAGATGGATGTCAAGACTGTGTTCCTCAATGAGTATATTGAGGAAGAGGTTTATGTGAGACAGTCTCCAGGATTCGAGAACTCTAAGTACCCAAACTATGTCTATAAGCTTTCCAAAACTTTGTATGTATTTAAGCAGACCCCTAGAGCTTGGTATGAGAGGTTTAAGTCTTATCTTCTTAGTCATGATTTTGACATGTGCAAAGTAGACAAGACTCTGTTCATCAGACACCAGGAAGTTGACTTTCTACTTGTCCAGATTTATGTGGATGACATTATCTTTGATGGCTCTTCGCGCTCTCTTGTGTCTCAGTTTTCATATGTGATTAGCACAGAGTTCGAGATGAGCATGATGGATGAGTTGAGCCTCTTCCTCGGTGTCCAAATCAAGAAGACTTGGGAAAGTATTTTATTGTGTCAAGGCAAGTACACTCGAGACCTCCTGAGATATTTTGACATGTCTGATGGGAACCAGCGATGACTACTATGGCCACCACGGCTATTCTTGAGCTTGACGAGGATGGTAAGCCAGTTGATTAGAAGGAGTTTAGGAGCATGATCGACACCTTCTTGTACCTTACTACTTCGATGTTGGACATATACTTTTCTATATGTCTATGCGCTCGATTTCAGGCCTCTCCTCTTGCCTATCATTGCCAGGCGGTGAAGCGCATCTTCAGGTATTTTTGAGCTAGCATTGACTATGGTATTTGGTGCTCTTGCACTTCTTGTCTGTCCTTTAGAGCATTTTCAGGTGCAAACTTTGCTAGCTGTAGGATAGATAGGAAGAACACTTCTACCACTTGTCAATTTATTGTTACTTCTCTTGTCTCTTGGTCATCTAGGAAGAAGTCTAGAGTGCATAGTCCACCGTTGAGGCCGAGTACATTACAGCTGCTAGTTGCTGTAGTCAAGTGCTTTGGATGTGGTCAACCTTGTCGGACTTTGGGTTAGACATAGATAGTGTTGCACTCTTCTGTGACAACACTTCTGCTATTCACATTCTGATACCACTTCCTTAGAGATCATGTGGAGAAGAGTGATATAGTGCTTCAGTTTGTGGAGAGTGACCATCATATTGCTAACATCTTCAACAAGTCTTTGGATAGCTCTAGATTTGCAGCCATAAGGGGGGAATTTGGGGTCGTGTGCCTTTACAACATCATTTGATGGGGAGTTGGTCTTGTATATTATGTAGTATTTATTTTCTTTTAGCATTCCTTTTTCCTTTTGCATCTTCTAGGTTTATTTGGGCTAAGTTTTAGTGTTCTGATTTCACTTCACTTAGAATTATGGCATGCTTTGCATGGACCTCTCATCTTATGCTATAGGTTGCTATCATGCTTAATTAGTTATTCTCTCTTCTCTCGAAGTTAGGTTCCCTCATAGTCTTGTAGGTCTGGCAGGTGTTAGGCCCCCTAGGTAGACAGGGTATGTGTGTACTCCCTAGTGTGAGTTTGTAGAGTCAGCTTTCTTATGTTAGTCATATAGGGAAGGTGAGAGCAAGTCTGAGCTATAGTGTTCTTTTCATCTTTTCTATGCTCTTAATTCATCCAGTTTTCAGTTTCTTAGCCTCCTCTTTGTATCTTGTGTTTCTGGTTCTAGTAGGGTTCATTTGGAGGTTTCTGGACTTAATATTGCTAATAACTCAACTTGAACTAGATTTATGCTTAAAATTGATTCACTTGTTTAGGGGGAGTCTCGAAAAGCCTCTCTTGCTTTATGTATTGCATATAGACTTTATTTTCTGTTTTCATGAGCTTTGTCTATTATGCAATTGACTTATCATTTATGTTATGCACATTGCTACTTTTCTAAGAATCATTGCTACCTTATTCATGTCTATGCTCATATTACTCATTCATGTTAAGCTTGCTAAAAGTTAAAAATTTGAGCTTTACTGAAAATTTTATGAAACTTGTAGCTTTTACTTGCTATGTTTTCTCACTAGGTGCATATGGCATGTTTTGTGAAATCTTGGATTTCTGCTTGAGTCCTTAGAACAATTTGTGTGAAGCTAGTTTGTTTCATCCTATAATCCTCCTTCTGGTCATAAATCTAAGTGCTAAAAATTAACAAAAATCAACTTATGAGGGTTAAATTTGATCTCAGCACTATACATTCACGAGATTGCTTCCCATCACACTTGGGATGAACTTAGAATGTATTGTGTATAATCAAGACCATTTCTCTTAAGTGTCATGCTTGAGATGGTTGATTGTGGCATGAGTCAATCAAAATTTGAAAAATGCAAATAAAAACAAAAATATAAAAAAGAGTAAAGCATAGGAAGCCTTTGTTGATGGCTCCTACTTGAGGATATGCTCTCTAAAACCACATCATGTGCATTAAAATCTGAAATTTGCATTCACAAAAGGATGATTGAGCAAGACGGTTCTCTTATGCACTTGTAGCTTCCTCAAAGTGTTGACTAGGTTGAACTCTAGGTTATCCATTTGATTCATGGCATGGCTTTGCTTCTAGTTTTGAGATTATGCTAAGTGTTGCTCTTGTTGAAATCATACTAAAAATGGCATAAATTTATTTCAAGCTTGCTAGCAAGGATACCGAAATATGAACTTGGATATGATTTAGTTTAACATAATCTGAATTTTAGGAGCTTGGTGTCATATTTTGTCATTGTGGTCATTTGGATAATCTTCAAAGCTCTTTTAGAATGCATTTCATACATACATATTCTCTTGATGCCTATATTTCCAAAAGGGGAAGAAATGTGAAAATGCATCATTATAAAAAAGAGGAGAAATGCTTCTTCATGATCATGGTGAAAAATTATTCTTTTCTTTGGATCAAGAGCAAAATTGAGTTTTTATTGTTTTTCTTGATTTTTAGAGCCTTTGTTGAAAACTTATTCTTTTTCTTGATTTTCTCTAAATTTCATTTTGCCTACTTGGTCATGATATTGCTTTCTCTTGCATTTGGATCGAGTATGGCTTTACAATCAAATTGCTTTCTTCTTTCTATTTTCAAAATCAAATTATGCCTTTTTGGTGTTTGTCAATATCCTCATCATGGGAGATATTGAAAGATCATGTGGAGGTCTACTCATATTTGTGATGAGTAATTGACTATACTTGAGTTTGTGATGCTCAAGTTTGAGCTTGATTCAAAGTCTATTTGAATTTAAAGAAATTTAAGGTGCTATCAAGTTTCGGATGGCACTACCAGCCAACGGTGCTACCGGCCTTGGGGTGGTGGTAGCACCGGCTATCGGTCTTGGAGTGGCGGTAGTACCATGGTGCGGTACTACTGGCCTTTCGTGGCGGTAGTATCAGCCAGCAGTACTACTAGCCTCTATATGGATGTAGTTATATTCCAAAGGGGTTTTTTTTACTGGGTTCAGAGAGGGTGGTACTATCGACCTCTGGTCGGTGGTAGTACCAAATTTTCCAATGAATTAATTGAAGAATCTAGCTATGGGATGACAATTGCATATTTTGTTAAGTGGTGCTATATGATGTTTTCCTTTGTCTATGATGGTTGTAGGACTTCGAAGCTAGGTCATGGTGAGGCAAAGGTGACTAAGATTAGGCTAGGAGAGCTGAGGTCCAGATGGTTGAGGCGGCACCGAAGATGACTAAGGTCGAAGAGTCACTGCAAGCCAAAAAGACAAGTGGATGGCGATGATGCTAGCTTAAGCCATACTCAAGCAAAGGAAGATCGTTGGATTGCGGATTCGCGGATGTAGTAGTGGTTAAGTTAGTGTGCTTTGAGAAGCATGCAAAACCCGTTATGTTTGTGGGTTTTGCGTTAGCCTGTGTATGAGTGACTGAGTCAATCCCACCCCTTGATGAGGTTCCTTATGGATAATTAAAGACAATTCATACAATGGAGTGGCTATATATATAACTATCTATAATGATCTCTCATATAATTAATAGATTGTCTGTATGATGGTATACACAGTATAGAACTGTCTATAAAGCCGTCTATTAAATAGTAGACATCATATTTCTCTCTCATTCTCTGTCCTCCACATCATAAAAAATCCTACATGGCATACTCTTATAGATAGCTAACATATACCATTGTACATGCCCGGGAGGTTTAGGGTTTTATTAATAAAACAATATTGTCTAGAAACTAAATTTAGATCCCAACATTGAATTCTATGCAAACCAAAACTAAGATAGCAAGCACGTACAAAACCATATATAGCTACTGGAGAAAGCAAGCACGTACAAAACCATATCTAGCTAGTTAAAGGTAAATCGATCGAGGAGAATCCATCCAAACAATCAACGCGAAGACATGAGGCATGATGTGACTACAAGCACTTTTAGTTTGTACTTCTAAAGACGAATGGACTTTGGTTAATTGGAAGGTTGATGATAGTCATAGCCATGTTCAGAATTAATTAATTAATTAGCAGCAAATTAAGGTAAAAGGGTCTTGGATTAGTATAGAAATCTCGCTAATGCTACAACTTGTACGAGCGACTACTGATTCTTGCTATCATATACTTATAAATCAAATCAACCAATATCATAGCAATCAATCTTATAACAACCAAAAGATCCATTACCCATGAAAAGGAAAAAAAAAACAAAAGATGCATAAGCTGTAAAGCAGAACATGGGGCAGGGATGGACCGGGCGGGCGCGGGCACCGGGCAGGGACGACAGCGACGAGGGCGGCCGGGAAAGGAGACGACGGCCACGCTTAGGGGGGACACCGGGGGGGGGGAGTTGTTGCGGGGTGTGAAGAGGACGGCGGGGTGGAGCAGGTGAATGCAAGCTAGGGTTTGGGGGACTTGCGCCTCGCGGCGTTATATAGAGGTATCATCAGAGAAGGTTCTATTACAAGACCATATGTGATAATTAACATCAAAGACGGTCCTATTACAAGACCGTCTGTGATGTTAATAACATCAGAGACGGTCCTATTACAAGACCGTCTGTGATAATTAACATCACAGACGGTTATATTATAGAACCGTCTATGATAGTGTTCTGCCAAATATATGTTAGCCTATATCACAGACATATATATATACTTTATTACATAATTCAGATGCATCACGAGCTAGTTACAAAGTTCATCACATTCATATATACAAACTGCATGATCGTCACAATCATCCACATGATTACAAGTTCAGAATTTAATATTACACATGAAAAATAATAAACATGACGACACCACCTCCGAAGGAACCTACGGTGATGCATGTACACGGTTTTGCGGGAGTGATTTAGCCATACACTCTCAGTATCATCTAAGTAGTGAGTGCAAGCTTTACATCCTTTTGTACTCTGGCACGACAGGTTAGTAAAGGTAGGATAATCATTTATGGTGCAGAACAACAGGTAGTGCAAAGTGAAGTTCTCTTTTTTGCACGCATCCCATACATGTACCCTAGGAACCCACAGTGTTTTTAGATCTTCCACCAATGGAGCTAGGTACACATCAATATCGTTCCCAGGTTGTTTCGGCCTTTGGATAAGTACGAACATCAAAATGTATTTCCGCTTCATAGACAACCAAGGAGGAAGGTTGTAGATACAAAGATTCACGGGCCAAGTGCTATGCCGGCTGCTCATGTTACCAAAAGGATTCATTCCATCTGTACTCAATCCAAACCTTATATTCCTCGAATCCGCACCAAATTCTTGAAACCTTCTATCGATGTTCTCCACTAAATGGAATCAGCAGGGTGCCTTAGCATTCCATCATTCTTACACTCCTCGGAGTGCCAACGCAACAGTTTTGCCTCCTTTGGGTTCGCAAACAAATGCTTCAAACGGGGAATTACAGGTAGATATCATGCCACCTTAGCAAGAGGTCCTTTTTTCACCTTGATGCTCTCACCGTCATCATCTGAATGATTCTTACGCTTGTACCGGGATGCGTTGCACACCGGACATACATGCAAGCTTGCGTACTCTTTGCGGTACAGGATACAATCATTGGGACATGCATGTATTCTTTGTACTTCCATTCCCATGGGACAAAGAATCTTCTTGGCTTTGTAGGTGGTTGTCAGCAACTCGTTTCCCTCTGGAAGCATGTCCGCAAATACACGTAACAACACTGTGAAACTCTTGTCGGACCAACTGTTGCTTGCCTTCAATTTCATTAGTTCAAGTACGGATGACAACCTTGTGTATTTCAACTTGCAGCCTGTGAACAAAGGTTTCTTCGAGTCCTCCATCAAGCCCTGGAACTTTATATATTCCATGTCATCACGGTTTCCTTCTGCATCGCGCAGCATCTGATCCAGATTGTCATCCTGCAACCTATCCTCGTCGAAAGCACAATCGATATGATCATTCGGTATATGATCATCCTGTATATTCTGCAACCTATCCTCGTCGATGGTATTAACACTACCAACGGCTTCCAGTATATTCTGCTCTTCGCCGTGACTAGTCCAACATGTATATCCCTTTTTGAAACCCCTCCGAATCAAATGTGCTACAATCTGCGCTGAATTTCGAAACATCTTCATATTTTCGCAGTCAATGCAAGGACAAGACATAAATTGCACCCCTTAATAAACATATCCTCCTCTGCAGTTCTTTTAAAAGCGGAGACGCCATTAAGGTACTCGACACTCGTACGGTTCTCAGCGTACATCCAGCTTCGATCCATCTACGCTACACATGTAACACTTAGTGTTAAATATTAAGTACAAACCAGGTGTGCGTATGCACACATTCTTAAATTAGTTATGCAATGATTGCTACTTTTTGAATATAATTAATGCAATTACATAATCAATTACTACCTTACGTCACAAAGAAATAATTAACACAAGCTGCATCTTGAATATAATGCAAATAGAACCCGGCCATTACTAACATTAGATCACCCAACAACACATGAATCTACAAGCTTGATGTAAAAAATCATCAAATTCTTTCCTTAACAAACTAGATGTTGAATATAATGCAATTAGAACACATTACTAACCTTAAATCACCAACAACACATGGATCTACAAGCTAGAACTAAACAATCCTTAAATTCTCTCCTAACCAACCTAGATATTGAATATAATGCAAATAAAACCCATTACTAACCTTAGATCACCCAACAACACATGAATCTACAAGCTAGATCTAAAAAATCATCTTCTTTCCTTATCAAGCAAGATGTTAAATATAATGCAATCAGAACACATTACTAACCATAAATCACCAACAACACATGGATCTACAAGCTAGAACTAAACAATTCTTAAATTCTCTCCTAACCAAACTTGATATTGAATATAATGATATTAGAACCCATTACTAATCTTAGATCACAAAAATCAAATGACTCTATTATCACCCTTCAAAATCAATGGCCTTCTTTCACACAATCTCCTCACAGCCGCAACCAGTGTAACACCCCGGCATCTAGTATGCCCGAATGCTACCAAACATAGACTAAACATCACCTAAATACCATAAATAAAGACAAATTACAGAAAAGGCACAAATGGTAAAAACCGAAATTTCGGCAGCATCTCCTTTGTTTTAACATGAATTGAAACAATAGCAATATCATGGCAATATATATATATCATAACATAAGATAGCTAAAACAGCAATATATAATGGATAAAGCATCAACATAAGCCAATAAAACCAAATCCAACCACTCCATAATCTATAGCTAAGCAAATAAGGATCACAAGCACACTAAATTATTCCATACACCAAGTTCATGGCACTTATTATGATCATGACTAAAAATGGTAAATGTGGCTAGAACTACGTGAAGATGTGTAGCTATTGCCCCTTCCCACATGCCGGTGTCATGGTACCTAAAAACAACATAAAACACAAGCGTGAGTTCATCACTCAGCAAGTATATTGGATATTGCAATGAACCATAAAAACAATTTAATGTTATCATCACTAAATACCATGATCAACACCATGATTACCATATCATTCTCATGTCTCATCATCATTGTACTCATTTCATCATCATCATGTATGCAATGCACATGCTCATATCTCTACGAAGCACATACCGGTATTGCCGAGTGCACACCCGTCGGCGTGCACCCCCTTCCCCTTCCATCCCGTAGATGGAGGGTGCCTACTCTTACTGACTCGCTCCCATGCACACCCGTGGATGGGACTACGAGGTAGGTCTTTCGTGTTCACTATGTGTGAACACAGAGGCCCGCATCAGCATGGGACACCTCTTCCATTATGAATGCACATATGACATAAACATGTAAATATTGGCATAAACATTAAATACCACACAATCATAATCAATATGAAATCATGTTCATCATGTCATAGGCAAACATCAATCTTAGCATCATATCATAAAGCAAGTTGTATCTAATCAAGCCTAGCAACAATCTAAACGATACCCATTCCAATACACTTGCCTTAACCTCGGGCGACGGATTGGCGGGATGAGGAGGGCACTCCCGGGGTTACACCACCTGCACATAGATGCCACACAATCACAACGTGCCCACAAAAAAGTACGCCATTGCCCATCTACCCCGATATCGCAAACTACTCCCGGAAACGAAAAACAGAGAATATGTCCCCCCCCCCGGGACAGCAGACTTCAAACTATCATAACTTTAGATCTAGGGCTCCAAATCGATTAAACGAGTACATCCTCGCGTAGCTTAGGAAATTTCCTAACTTTTTCTAAGTATATGGAAAAGCTGATTCGGAATCTAATGTGGTTTAATCTACAGAATACCGTGATCTATTCCAATCTCATCACAGTTTTGAACACATTCGGTAAAATGAGCATAACTTTCAAATGACTGATCGGAAAGCATTCTTTACTTCCAATTAAAGGTATTTCAATTACCTACAACTTCTTCAACAGGCGGACGACCAAATTCCGACTCTAAATTGGCGAAAACTCAAACCCTAGGTCAACTGCACAATCTGCCCGAAACAGAGAACGTGGCAACTCTAGTTTTCTCCCAAATCTACCCAATGGCAGCACCACCACTTGATCTAAAAACATGATATCAACCCCTAGAACAGTATCTAGACCAACCCCAAGGATTCCCCTAGCCATACCTTTGCCCGACGAACGAAGATCCGACGAATCTCCTCCCGGTTCACGCAATCTCCTTCCTCGCTCCAAATCCACCAGATCTCCTCGTCGCGGAGCGCTCCAATGGACGGATCAGCGGGGTGGTGAGGTGGAGAACTCCCCTAGGGGCAGCAAGGGTGGTGGAGAGGAGAGGAGAGGGGTGGTGCGCAAGGGGGCGGCTAGGGGTGGCGGCTAGGGAGGAGTGGAGGCAAGGAGAGGAGAGGCAAGGGAGGCGGCTAGGGTTTCCAAGGTGGGGGCGCACACAAGGGCATGGGGGTGGCGCCCAACCTGGCCTCCCACTCCCACATGGGCCCAAACATCATCCCACTAAAGCCCACGACTCTTTCCCTTGGGCCCAATCTTCCCCGGAAAGGCCCAAAACTCCCGAAATCGGCCCAAAACGCGATTAAACTTCATAGCGTAAAGTTTAAATCTCCAAATTCACATTTTATAATGTCACAATCTCTAATTTCACATTTTATAAAGTCTCAAAATTCCGTAGTGTCACAACCAGTCTCAAAACAGATTGCGAAACCCTAAAAACACGAATTGGCTTCGGGCTCTGTTTTATATATTGTTGGTAGATATCACAGACGATTTTAAGATAAAACTATTTGTGATATTCACTACAAGAAAAGTGATTATCTGTGACGAAAACGTCGTGACGTTGTCAACTTTTGTCATGGAAAATCTATTTTCTGTGACGACTTTTTTATGCTCGTCATTAATTGTAACATGCGCCGTCGCCCCATGTACTTTTGTGATGAAACATAAAATTTCGTCATTAAAACAAAATACAAATCGTCATAGAAAAGGAATGGTGCTCATAAATGTTTCGTTATTTTTTGTCTTTTGTTAAAGAATATTTTATTTTTTTATGTTTTGTGTTAAAGAATTTTTAGGAAGATAGATTTTGTTTGTTATTTAATTATTATTTTTTCTTTTAAAGAATATTTAGAGAGATAGAATTTATTTATTGGTATATTATTTTTTCGTATTTTGTTAGAGATACTTTAGAGAGGTGAAAAGAGAGGTAAAGTAGCTATATACGGACATTATATATGGACTAAAAAAAGATCTAGCTATATACGGACTGGAATGTGAATTTCCTAGCTAACAACAACGAGTCACGTTAGATTGCCGTAATTAGCATATACATTAAAAGGTTGCCCACACCGTGTAGCTGCACGAGCTTGCACGAGCGGATCAAAATTTCTGAGTCGTTGGAATCACCGTGTCGCTGGAACCACCTGGCGGCGGTGATCTTCTGGCGCTTGCACCTCTTGTGGATGGAAGTCCCTCACAGCCAGAGAGTTCACAGCGCCTGCAAGTTGATGAACATGTAATCTCGTTATTTGTTTGCGTGCCATGATAATTTTGATTTGATCTAATACAAATCTTTCTAGGGCATCAAGCGATTGATCTGAAAAGTTTGATTGGTTAATTTCTCATAAATCCTGATTAATCTCGTAATTAGTGTTTTAGTCAACGTATATCATTTGGTTTTCTAAGCTCCTACAATCTGTTTAGGTTTAGGATTGAGTAGCTCTGCTCTATTAGTTTGTAGGATTGCAAATGTAGGACTGATTTTGACATATTATTTTCCATGTTCAATTATCTATTTTCTTAAATGGACAGAAGTTGGATTCAGGGTAAACAATTTACCCCTAATATATCAAAGGTGTCAAATGCAGTCATTGCCCAGAATCTGAAGTATCAAGATTCTCTTTCCTTGTGAAGTTACTTCGTATCAAGTCATACTATTGAATCAGTAATACAGCATGTAGTGCAGTGCTGAAGTTATTTGTAATACTCCAATTAATTTCAAAAACGTTTTGGACTTTGAGGGTTTGAGTTATTGGGCCTGGTGGGTGGGTGGGTGGGGGGATTTGGCCCATTTTGGGGGAGAGCCAACCAGTGAAACCCTAGACTTTTCCTTCCTTAATCCCCCCCAACTGCTGAGCCCCCAGCTGCCTTGTGTGGCTGACGCCTCCCTGCCCCCAATCTCCCCACTTGGTCTCTCTCTCCCCTGGCTTCCCACCCGACCGGCGCAACCTCCCCAGCTCCGCGGCGCCCTCTCCTCCATCTCGCGCTCCTCTCCAAGCCCGCCGCCTCCCCTGGTTCTCCTCCGCCTTCGAGTTTGGCGCCGCCTGGCCCCGGCCTTCCCTCGAGCTCGTGATGCCCTCGGTCATTCCCCTACTGCCGGTGCGTCGTCCGGTCCCTGCACCCGAGCTGGTCGCCCCTGCCTGGCTTCCCTCCGGCCGGCCTTTGCTCCTCCCTCCGGCTGGCCGGCTGTCCCTGCCGGCCCCAACCCCTGGCGGCTAGATCCACCCGGCCGACCAGCGCCCTCACGGCAGTGCGCCCCTGACCAGCGCCGTCCCTGCTGTCCCGGAGATGGCGGCGTGCTCGATCTGCCTAGATCCGGTCGTGGGCTGTGCCGGGGAGAGGTCCACCGTGAGGCTGCAGTGTGGCCACTAGTTCCACATAGGTCAGGCCCTGTCCTCTCGCGCCCACTACGAGTTCTTGGTTGGATCTTTGGAGTGTATGCGGGCTAGTTCGTGAAAATATGTGGTTGTAATCTGATATGGTGAGCAGAATTATGCATTGTCAGGTCGTATTAGTCTGGTTCATCTCGAGTTATGTAGGGTAATTTGTGTGAAGAATCTGAATCTTGCTGATCATGGATGGGTTTGAAATTTGCAGATCGCGGCCGAGTGTAACCATCTTGATTTATCTTTGTTGTGCATCGATTAGAGCAATGAGTCCTGTTCCTGCATTACTGAATTTGTAATGGTTGGCGAGGACATTATTTGTGATGTTCTGTGCAAAGTGAAACTGGTTTTGGTAGTTACTTCCATCTTAATTGGATCGCTTCGTCCTTTGAATGTCTCATTACAGGCCAATTCTAGGATTTGGTGGTTTATTACTGAGTGCATGTTGAATATTGAACGATTTATTCCTGCTGTTGCAGCATTTTAATGACATCAACATAGCTTTTCAGTGGTTTTTATGATTGGAAAATGTGAACTAGGTTAGCATAAACTTAGACTATCTGTTGGAAATTAATAGTTGTGATACTACTGTTTAATCTCCTTGCTGAACTTATACATGAATGGTTGTTATGCTATTAGTTAGGAAATGCGATTGGCTATGAATTTATTCTTTGATGTACTTGGGTGAGTCTTCGACTCACGTTTGTTTGTTTATTGTTTGTAAATACCTTGAAGCCGACATGCATGGATGGGAGTAGTGGCATGAACACATTTTTGCATCATCACAATTTCCTATTAACTTATCACTTCTGATCCTAATGAGATTGTCTTGTCATTTAATTATGTGGTAGTTGTATGTGCTTAGTTGGTTCATGATGGTTAGTTGGGTGCCGGGGTGTTACAGTATTGGTGATAGCATTCCCTCATTGCAAACTTCCCAATTCATATTATGAATTGAAGTAATATCTCCGTGAATTGGGTCTTGGATATGATTCTATCCATGTGTGAATGAATAATTGTGTGCTGTTTTGGAAGGAGTTTGAGAATAGAGATGATTGCCCGATATGCGGTGAATCAAGATGAAGAGATGCAGATGGTAAGAAAGTGATTCCTCAAAACTAGTGTGGCTGCATGACTCTAGTCCATGGTAGGTTTAATCATCCCAACTCTATGCTCTCATCAAATCTTCATTTTTACTATAAGCATTAAGCAACAACAGTCCCTCTATGTTTTTTCTGAACAACACTCCTTTGGTTATCTTGCGAAGACTTCAAGCACTTGGTGTATAGTCTGTCAAATCTATGTCAGAAATTACGGAATATAATTGTTGAGTAAAGAACCGGAGATATGTTATTTCCTTATCTGTTAAAGCTAGGTTGTGCTCAATTAAATCCGCGTACTTTCATAGTCATTAGCCATTTGATATATAATCTAATTAATTATCAGATGTACATGAAAAGGCTCGTATTGGCATAGGGCATCATGTTTTCTCATGATGTATCTTGCATGACTAGGATGAAATTTTTATTTGTATATGCCTTATTTTCCCCATTTCAGTATTGATTCTGTTATGTTCTATATCTTAGGCTGAGATGGAAGCTATGATGGAGCCTAATGTAGAGGGCCCAGCAACAATGTCTAGTAATGAGATTGTTGACAAGGTTCTATCTCAAAACAGCGCCACAAGCAAATTCCTGCAGAATGTTGGATTACATTCAACCACTACAAACTCTGCAAAGGGATCCAAAGAACAAGCTTTTGAGGAACAGCTTGAGGAGGAGAGACGAGGAGCTACTGAACTTCGAAAGACTGTTGAGCAACAACAGCAAAAAGTAGAAGACTTGAAGAAAAAAGCTCAAGCATCAGATGATGCACTGATCAGAACCCAAAAGGAAATAGAGGATATAAAGAAGAGGCAAGAGGAGAATGATGCAATTATTTGCCGTCTCATGCGAATGGTTGGTCAAGCCAACTTGTGAATTTATGAATCTGTTCACTAGTAACATGTGGATCTGTTTAGGCAAGGATACTTATTTTTGCATGGCTGGATACCTGGTTAAAACGATACTAGCTTGAAGTGGTGGTTTAAGTACTGTGAACACATTTTGTGACTCTTAATGCATCTGTGGATATTTCGTGCAGCTTTGTGAAATGTATTGATTGGGCTCTTGAAAATATTGTGTGTTGTGGTTGAAATTTGTGTTGTTGTAAAAATGAATTGTATGTGAGCTAACAGAGGTGTTAAATGATGAAACTTCATGCGATGCTACATTTATCTCTGACGAAATTATTCATCACAGAAAATGACAGATCGTTACTTCCATGATGAAAATTCATGTCCACGTGACAATCTTCAGTGACGAAACATTTGCGTCACAAGACGTGTCACGTCACCCCACACCCTGGCTGCTAATGTGGCATTGGGCTGTTCCATGACGAAAATGCATGTCCACGTGGCACTCATCTATGACGAAACATCTGCGTCACAAGACATGCCACGTCACCACACACCTTGGCTGATTACGTGGCACTAGGGTGATCCATGATGAAAATATATGATGTTTTGGGTACCATTAATGATGGCTATATTCGTCATAAAATTGAACTCTTCGCTGATGGAAATGTAATTCGTCACAGAAAAGTTGATTTGTTATGACGAAAATAAACAATTCGTCATTGAAAACTTTCTATGACGCACTTTCTGTGACAAATAGAATTTTGTCATAAAGTCGTCATAAAAAACATACAATGACGATTTCGGGACTAATGATGATGAGTTTGGACCGTCATTAAAAATCACTTTTCTTGTAGTGATTGGATTACATCACAGACGGTTTTATCTTAAAACCGTCTGTGATATTGTTTTACATCACAGACGGTTATAATTAACAACAGTCTGTGATAGATACACTGACGGTTGGACTATAGAACCGTCAGTGATGTTCCATATTATAGACGATTTTTGAAGACAGTCTGTGATAATGCGTCTGATATAAGCCTTTGTGTACTAGTGATAGCACAATGGGAGTAATTTTCACCCTTAGATGACCTTCTTGATCCTCAAGAAACCTCATCAAAGGTTCGGATTCGCTGCCTCACACATATATGGGCTAACCCACAACCCAAAAATATAACTAGTTTTATCCACACACACACACACTAACTTAACCACTACTCCACCCGCAAACCCTTAATCTAACGATCCTCCTTCGCTTGAGTAGGGCTCAATTTAGCATCTCATCCATCCACTTGTCATCCTGGTTCATATCCACTCCCTGGCCCTTAGTCATCTTCCAGCGACACCTTGATCATTTGGACCTCAGCTCTCCTAGCTTAGTCCCAACCTCCTCCGCCTCACCATGACTTAGCTTCGAAATTCTGCAACCATCACCAATAAGGAAAACATATCACATAGCATTGCTCAAAATGATAAACAGTAATCAGTTGAGCAATCACACAACTAAGGATCCCACCTTAGCTCACAAACACTTAAGGTTGCCCCGACCACTTAAGACTATGACCGCTTAAGGTTTTGACCTATCAAGGCTCAATCTCTCATGACTCCCACCTGCCAAGGCCCGACCTCTCAAGGCTCCGACCTGTGGTCTTGTACGACCCGCAACAACTCAAAATTTTCATTCCAAAGCAAACTCACACCTTTAGTACCAAAGGCTCAAAACACAGTCAATTACTCATCACAAATACAAATATATGTAGACCTCCATGTGGTCTTTCATCAGCGCATTTGGCTTTGCCGAAAGTTTGTCGTGGCTCCAGATAGCGAGGGACCTTCCCCAACAAAAGAGTTATGGTTGTTCATGTTTATACTACTACTATATGGAATTAATTAATTATAGACTGCAGTAACTCAGTGTTTATTTCATGTATTATCACTTATAACACAATACATTATATGATGGTGCATGCATTTGGGTTCTCATCGCTGAAAGTCTGTGGTACATAGTGTGGATACCCATACATGGCAGGATTGCCAGCATATGAGTATAGCTGTGGGTATTGATGCTGATATGGATATGCATAAGGATTGGCTGGGTGGTAATAGTACTGGTAGAGGCTGTTCATGGCCATCTTCTCGCTCTCAGGCGCTACTGCAACAACTGCGGCCGGCGCCACATGAACTACGAACTGGTGATCCTTCGTATGATTCTCCTCTACAACTCCATTGCTTGCATTGTTTGGCACATCCACATGGGTTTCCTCCTCAATCCCATTTCCTTCATTTGGTTTCTCCATTTCATGTTTTTTGTCGACACTGTGCTCTTCTTCTCCTCCCCTGTTCTCCTGTTGCAGTACTCCTTCCTTCTTCTCTTCTTCTTCCCCTTCCTTTTTCTCTTCCTGATTGTCAGATGGGTCTTGCTGCTTTGTCTCAGCATCTGCTGGTGTTTCGGCCTCAATTACTGGTGGCGGTGGCGGATACAGTGGTTCTGCCTTGATGATGGCGGCTTTCCTTCCGGTGCACTTGTGGATGAAGCCAGCTAGGGTTGCAGGCTCAACCATTCCTTTCACCATCAGCTGTGAAGATTTCATGTGCGGCACGGCTTCCACCACTCCTGATCAAGAATATACAAGCACACAATCAATACCATGCGACGGTATACACTCCGTTCTACTCCATCCTGGTTATTGATTGGTATGATCCTATCTGTTAGACTACACGTGCATGGGATATGCACGGCAAGCCAGCCCCAGGAGATTACAACCGAATTAGTTAACATACCATACGATTACTTTCCTTGTTTGTTTTGGCAAGCTGTCATCACCTCCCTGTAATCTATATTGGGCAGTACTAGCAGCCGGACGTCTGGTTTTTTTTTAAATTTCGGACGCCCGCGCAACATTTTTTTCACTGTTTGCAACATTTTTTTTCAACGTTCGCAACATTTTTTTCACTTTTGAAACATTTACTGTTTGTCGAATGAAAATGTTGCATGCGTAGGAGAAAAATGTTGCATGTGTAGAAAAAAAATGTTGCATGCGTAGAAAAAAATGTTGCGGTAGAAATCAGACGTCCGAACTGTAGCATTACCGAATCTATATGGTCATGGTTTAGAGACAAAATCAATTGAAAAGAAATTTCCTTCCTACTATCAAATATGAACCCTCTCTCAAATAGGATAACACGAACATATAATCGTGTCCACTGGATTGGCTTCTATGCTGCTCATATTATATAAGCATTAAAAGTTGCTGAAATTTTCTGAAAATCCCAAGGATTATTCTATTTTGCACTCATGTCCTTTCCCCCCCCCCCCCCCCCCAATGAAACGAGTAATCCATCTTGATTGACACCGTCCAAATCTGCTCTAACGCGTAATATTAGACTAATTTCAGGGCAAGTGGTTCCTTGGACGCAGACCAATGTTTAGAGCAAGTACAATAATAAAATCTACTACTTACTTTATTTCTCATCAATGTCATCTCGAGTAAGTAATAAAACCAGTTTGTACAATAACTATCTCTAAAAGTTATCTTTAGAATCTGTGCAATAACTATTTCTTCTCTCTTGTACATAACTAATCTATCTTGTTTCCCGTACGATACTAGCTCTTGCATGAGCTAGTTCTTTTCTCTCTCCTCTTTTCTCACTTTTCCACGTAGAATAAAGCTGATATATATCTTAACTATTATAAGAATGAGTTGGTGGTGATGGTGAGTTTATTTTTACTGCCGAGCTAGAAAGATTCGGATTATACTATAAATACAACCACTGATGTTAGAAAAATACTAAAAGAGTACAATAATCATCGAGAAATTGTAAATATTGCTGTCATATTACATACTTTATTTACAATTGGTATGTATTATATATATAATGAAGGTGTTCATTGCTCAAAATATAAGATGTACATTCTTAAAGATGTTCTTACAAAACACACTTCTGAATTAGTGGTTCATGAAAAGAACAAAACATGTTCGGCATGACCCAACAAAGAAAGCAATGAGTACATTCGAAGTTTAGCAATTGATCAACATACATCAATACCTTTTATCTTAAGTATCCTCCGTTTGATCTCCTCACTGCAGGCATCACAGTGCAGGTCTATCCTCAGCACGACAACCATTTCCTGGTACTCGATCACATGAGCAAATATTTGGTTAAATAAAACACAGGTAAATAGATAAATAAAAAAATGGTAAATAACTAAGCAACATATTTGTAGCCATCGAGGCAGCGACCATATGCGCATAAATACCACGTCCTCTTCCGTTCTCTCTTTTTTCAAGTCCTCGTCTGCAGCATCCTTCTTGGTGTCCTCACCCTTCACCGGTGACGGCGGTGACTTCGCCGGCGAAGGGCTCAGGAGCACTGCCTTCTTCCCGGTCCTCCTCTCGACGATCTCCACCAACTTCGCCGGGTCCTCCACCGCCTTCCGGCCCCTCACGACCACCGTGTTGGTCCAGCAATCCACGATCACCTCGTCAACCCCTGAATTACTCAAGATCAAACACCAAGAAATCAACTGACCATTCCATAATATATAAATAACCAAAGGAACGCGAAATAAAATACAGAATCATCCAGTTGATATATATTACCCTCGTCGAGACGCTGCACACAGCGACGCACCTTCCTGGCACAGCCCTCGCAGTGCACCGGCACGCTTATTACCACCTCGTCCGCCGGCGCATCACGTCCACCCTTCTCTAGGACAGCTTCAGTACCCATCGGAGGAGCACCGGCCGACGCCGGCTTCCTCATCCTCCACTGCGACACCGGAACGAGGAAATAAAGCTATAAATATTAATGCGCGAAGAATTCAAGAGAAATCACCTGGATGAAAGATAAGGTTGGGTGCGTGATTAATTTCTACTTCGGGTTCTCTTCCACATACCTTGGCCATATGTAGTACTACTGCACACTAGAAACTGCATAGATCTGAGCATCAAGCTTGCGTACATATATGCGAGTCTACGGGAGACGCCGTGGCGAGGGCGCGGCGTGCCACGTCAGGATGCTGCATGCATGGATGGGCTGTGCGGCGCGGTCGTTTGCATGCGTGAATGCTTGGCTGTAAACCAACATGCATGAGGTATCGCGCGCGGCGCGGCGGGCGATGATTTTGCTTCCATCTCATGTCTTGCGTCTGTGGGCAAAATGATCCACTGATGCTGATGCAAGAAAAGGCTTTTGCTATTCCATATCTCAAGAGATGGGCCTCGTGTCGTATCGGGCCATTTTGATATGGGTCTATCGTATTTCAAATCTGAATTATGCCGAACCACGATGGCCCACTACTACAAAAACGAGCATCACAAGCGATACTTCTACAACCGGTAAATTTAGAACCCATTGTGATAGTGCATCACAAGCGGTTCAATAGCCACAAGCCAGGAGAGGGCTTCTACAACCGGTTGGGGACACCAACCGGTTGTAAAATCTAATTTTTACAAGCGGTTTGTGTCCTTTACCGGTTCTGGACTTCTACAACCGGTTGGTAACACGAACCGCTTGTAGAAGGTTTCTACAAGGGGTTCGTGTTACCAACTGGTTGTAGAAGCCCAGTTTTCGAAATAATAAAAGGAATGCTTGTCCTACTCTATCAGAGATCACGCGTGGGTGGGTTGTTAGATGGATGAGGTGTGGGTCGGTTAGATGGATGAGGTGTGAGTCACGAGGAGAGGTGAGGTCGTGGGTTCGAATCCCACTTCTAATACTGCCGCGAGTATTATTTTCTCTTTTTAAGTGGCTTCTACAAGCGGTTGGGGAAACCGCTTGTGATACTGCCGCGAGTATCACAAGCGATTGCTTACAAGCGGTTCTAAAACCGCTTCTGCAAGTGGTTTCGAACCGCTTGTAGAAGTCCAATCTGTAGTAGTGGCCCGTTGTACCCACCGTACCGTGTCGTGCCGGCCCGGCTCGTCTTTGGCGAGCCCAGCCACGGCCCATTTGCGTTTCATGCCTGCTTCGTGCCAGCTAGCCTAGGCCCGACCCATTTGCACTATTGCGTCGAGAGGAAAGAACACGGAGACACACAGAGCTGAAGTAATGGACACAAATATTGGGAAAAAGAAATAAATTTTATTCAATCTTGAACATGTACAGAGTTACTATCTCGTTAAAAACATTACACCCCCGTGTGGGGTATCCTCGGTAAGGAAAAGAGTACAGTAACTATGTATATATGTACATTAATACATAGACTACCCAAGGCTAAGATTGTCAAATTCGGCTACCGCGTCCGTAATCTCTGAATCCTCAGCCTGATGTTGTGTCCTGCCTTCTGTATGCTCCCAATCTTTTAGGCATGTAATTAACTCATCCATCTTAGGCCTATGAGATGACCTCCTCGGCTCAAGTACCCTCCCCACCAAACTAAAAGTGGCTTCCGACGAGACAGTGGACACCGGAACCATAAGTACGTCCATGCAAAATGGGATAGCACGGGTAAATACGTTGATTATTCTTCCATCACAAGAGCAAGATGAGTTGATTTTTCTCGTTTATGTCAAGGTCGGTCTCCACAAAAGGCGTGTTGAGGTAGTGGTTGAGCTCTACTCGTGAATTCCATGTCGACATGCTTGGTGATTGGGAAGACGAGCCAGATGCCTTACTTTTCAGCTTCTTCCATAATTTGAAACGGCCGAACTACCTTGTGTTTATTGTGTTGTTGAGATAGATTTTTTTGCTTCACTTCTGATGCCAAACTTGTCATAATATTTATAGAAAACTCTAAAAAAGGTTGAATTTTCTTGGTTCCTTATTGTTGGCCCTGCAGTACTCTGAGAACTGTGCAAACCTTACAGACGAATCATTAACAAACTGGATAGCTTTGTGTATGTTATTCAAACTAGTTTTCATTACAATCAAACCCACCTACACAATGAGATTAATAATGTGGCATACGTATCTTTAGTGGAGTATAAAACCTTCAACATAAGTCTCCAGATGCTGTGAGAGAAGGTAAAATCCATAGCCGTCTCCAACATACATCCTCGCCCGGCCTCCATCCTGCTGATATCTTCTTCAAGCATGTCTCCATGTGTCTCTTCAGATGACTTGCTCCACCATATGCACGTGCAAGCAATTTAGCTTGACTGTATTTGCAAATAGCATACACTACCTTACATCCGTCCACAATTTTGACGGTTATGTCCATGTGTTGCCAGCACCACGTCCATTGAGAGCGTCCATTGAGAGCCAAATATGGATGCTCATCCCAATTGCATTGATATAGCAGCATCAAAGCTCGATGCCAATACCAACGCCCGTTCCAAATACACCGATGCGGTGGCATCGAAGCTCGGTGCATCTAGAATATACGAGACATCCTCGATGCTGTGTACTGTCCAGATGACGGTCATCCATGCCATAGTCTCTCATGCTAAAGGAGAGTTGGCGCGAATCAATCTCTTCATCCTAGCGAGGGGGACTCAGAGAGTGAGGGCATACTCTCCTGCTCTTGCTTTTACGAAACATTTTGTTTCGTGGAGGAAGAGCAAAAAGAGAGAGAACAAATATAGAGTCAATACAGAGAATGAGTGCGTTGAACTCAGGAGAGAAAGAGCGAGTTTCAGGCACTAGTGCTGAACAAATTTCGCGTGACTTTTCCCCTAGAAAGACTCGACGTCCCCTTTTTTCCTCGGACCGCCCCTCTCCCCCCCCCCCCCGTGAGAGTCCTCTAGAGTCCAGACCTCCACCCTCCTCACTCGATCACTCCCTCTCTCTCTATCTCTCTCTCTCCCTAGTCCCTTTGTACTTCGACACTGCCTCCTTCGCCCTCCTCACTCCCTCTCTCTGCCTCCAAACTCCGGCGCCGCCTCCTCCACCCTCTTTACTCCCTCTCTCTCCATTCAAACTCCGGTGCCGCCTCCCTCCTCCTCCACCGCCTCTTCCATCACCTCCTCCTCCTCCACCGCCTCCTCCATTACTGTGCCTCTGTTGGGAACGCGGTATGCTACTCTAGCATAAATTAAAAAATTTCTACCGCATAACCAGAAAGCTACTCGCGAGAAGGGGATCATAGATTGATTACCACTAGACGCGCAGTTTTGGAATCCTTCGCACGTCGATGTAGTTGATCGTTCCCGCCGTAGTCGTGGATCGTCCTCGCCTCGTCTGGCTGCGGATCGTCCTCGCACCGTCATGGATCGTCCTCGCCTCGCCGTGGATCATCCTCGCCTCGTCCGACTGCGGATCGTCCTCGCACGCCGCAGTCGCAGCAACGTCACCACAGCAGTCCACACGTCCAGGGATGGGACGCCATGCGTCGGTGTGCAAGCACCGGATCGCTCGGCAGGGGCAGCGAGAGGAGGTGGCTAGGGTTTCTGGCGAAACACCTCTAAAATGCACGAAAGTGTGTTCTGCGTCTAGCCTCCGCCCCTCCTTATATAGCCACGAGGTGAAACCCTAGGCAGTCAGGGCCCATCTACGCGATAAGCCCACGAGGTCCATTAATTACAGATCCAATCCGAATTAATGAGTCCCAGCCTGTTAAGTGTGTGACCCTGTAGGTTCATGCGCATTTGGACATGGATTCGAAAAACCCTTTTTCTAATCCAATAGTCGGTAGCGGCTCCATGCAGAGCATGCCAACTCCCAAACGCATATGATTAATGTACTGATGTAATAATCCATTTGCCAAACTATATGAAGATCGAACTCAAGGCGAGAAGCATGTCATCCTTTGATAGTTCAATCTATCTCTCGTATCCGTGATATATTAATAAGTTGTGATTGACTTCCCAATCACGGCATGGCCATGCACTTCCTTAATCATATCACACGAGTGGCCTAGACATATATCTCCGTTACATTGAAGTGGCAAATTCCATCTTGACTGCTCACTTCTCTCTGCATGTTTCATAGTAAACATGAAAGCTACCTTTATAACTATCCGGTTAGGAAATAGTGTTTGGTAACCCCAAGGTAAACTATTACACATGTAGGGAATATGACAATCTCAGGTCTAAGGATCATACATCTACTATGTATGAGATACACTGATGACACATAAGAATGTAACATTCTCACAGTGTCCCATTGTGGGTCTATCTAACACATGTTCTTCAACATGCGTTCACAATGTATTGATGATATCTCCATATCCCATGATCTATGAAACATGATCATCGAACAATACATGTGCTGATCTATTCATCGTTGTCCTATACGATGATATCCGATCAGAGATATTTATCGAATTATATTAATAAGTAAAGAGCTTCATAAACAAGTCACACACTTGCTGATCAAAACAATAATATACATTCATTGGACCAATAATCATATTATTATTCATAAACATAGTCATGTTACAATCATCCATATGATTGCCTCAAGAGCATAACACTAACAGCCTCCACCGCCTCCACCACCTCCTCCGCTGCCTCCACCATCACCGCCTCCACAACCGACTCCATCGTCGATGGGGGAGCCAAGGCGACGACGTGGCGGGGGAGCCAAGTTGGCATCGTGGCAAGGTAGGGGAGCCAAGGCGGCGAGACAGCGGGGAAGCCAAGGCGACGAGGGAGCTGAGCGGCGGGGGAGTTGAGACGACCGAGGCGGGAAGCAGCCTCGACGGGCGACCACGAAAGCGGCATGGTCTCCGCAAGTGTCCACGGCAACGCAACCGAGGTGGGCAGCCCGGCCAAGACGACCGAGGCGGGCAGCGTGACCGAGACGACCGAGGGCACGACCATGGCGACCAAGGGCATGACCATCATGATCGAGGCGGCGTGGCGAGGGAGCAACCTCGCCGGGCGGTCGGCAGCGTCACCAATGTCGACAGGTAACCCCTGGTCCCTCGCTCCTCTCCCCCCACGTGGCACGCCATGCTGGCGTGCCGGCACAAACCCGACCCAAACGTCTGTGCCAAGCCGTGTTGCCCATCGTGCCCTGATCTAGGGCCCGGCACACCCATGCTACAGTGCCATACCGACACGGCACGATCCACTACATGCCGGTCCGGGCTTTGGGTTGGACCATGCCCTCCGTGCATAGAGCCGACCCAATAAAACCCGGCCCAAATGCCCACCTCTACTCCATCAATTGGTGTTGTCTCGGGGACGTTGAGTTCGATGCAGGAGATTTTTTTTTCTTTTCAAATATCAAGAGCTTTCTTAGCCTAAAGAAGGATTACAATCTTTGCCAACTACATCCATTAGGAAGACTGTAGTGTAGTTAGACCTAAGTACAGGATGATTTCGTCAGAGAAGCCAAGCTAGCCTGCTTCGCACAACTAACATTGTTCTGCCGTATTGTCCTCTCGACGTGTGTAAGCAAAAACACAGCAAGAAAACAACCTGGCTTAGCTCTTGGATCTCATTCCAAAATACCCGCCATCTCCCACCGCCATCCATCCTCGGTCTCGAGCAAATTTATTAGGGACAAGTTGTCGGACTCGAGCACCACAGAATGGAATCCGTTGTCGCAAGCACCTGGCCATCTCGGACAGAAATGCTTCAGAAACCAAAGCATTCTGGACAGCACCATACCATTTATACTGCACTGCCTGAACTTCTCCGTGATCATCGATCCTTGATTACCACACCAGAACTGCCCACGCTCGCATCGTGATCGAATGCTACATCAGTGTCGATCTTTCCTTTTCCGTAGTCTGGAGGTTTCCATTGGACTGGCGTGGGAGCTCCGGAGCTTCCCCTATCCTGATGGATAAGCAGAACATCTTCCACCATACCAGAATATGTTTGGCTGCAACCTCAAGGTTCCGTAGTTCTTCCCATGCGGCCATGCCTTCGATTGTTTGTCCGCCCACAGCGACCAAATACCACAAATGAACAAGGGCTGCTTCATCTCTTCTGGGCAGACATTTACTGCTAATAAATCTGTTGCCCACGTCAAAGGAGAAAGGGTCTAAGACTGTCTCCAACGGGTTCCCGTCGCCCCCTCTTTCCCTTCGTGATGGGAAAGAAACCTCGAAGGGAACCCTGCTCACCCTCCAGCGGCTTCTCCTCCCGGCTGCGGTTGGGAAGGGATAAGAGAGAGATTCCCTCACGAGGGAGATTCTCTCTCCTTTCCCTTCCAGGCGAGGACCGGTTGGGGGACGGTGCGCGCACTAGGGTGGAACCTGCGAAGGAGCGGCGCGGAACCGGGGGCGAGCACCCGTTGGCGATTGCAAGGGTCGGGGGAAGTCGAAGCAGGCGGCGGCGGTGGTTGCTGAAGAGGGAGGTGGTGGGCCTCTTGACCGGCGTGCACGGAGGCGACCGGCTCGTCGAAGCGAGGTACGTTTGTTCGAGATTTCCCCCAAATTAGCGCCGTGTTTGCTTCGATTGTGCGATGGGGGATCGATTTTTGGATTCGATTTGCTTGTCTAGGGTTTTGGGCAGCCTGGATCTGTACACGGTAGCTTGGATGTGTACACGGTAGGGTTGATCTGTACACGGGAGCTTGGATCTGAAGTAATCTAGCTTGATTGTGGTTCGATGTGGTTCGGCCTAGGTCACATCTGCTCCACGAGAAAGACATGGTGCAGACTATGAAGGCAGTACGAGGTAGAAAGAGGCAGTAGGAACCCACATTTCTGTTGTTTTCTTGAATCGTGATACAGAGTGTATCTAGGTTGTTGCTAGTGCCAGAATGTCTTCTTCTTGTTACGTCATCTTGTTTTGCTAGCTGTGCTGTGCTGATCGATAGTATCTGGCTTGAGTGTTAATCGATGTGGTTCGGCCTAGGTCAGATCTGCTCCACGAGAAAGACAAGGTGCAGAGTATGAAGGCAGTATGAACTACAAAGAGGCTGTAGGAACCCACATTTCTGTTGTTTTGTTGAAACATGATACAAAGTATATCTAGGTTGTTGCTACATTTAGAATGTCTTCTTTTTGTTCTGTAATCTTGTTTTGCTTGCTGTGTTGGGCTGAACGAAATAATCTTGTTTTGCTTGCTGTGTTGGGCTGATCGAAATAATCTGTGCATGCTTGTTGTGTTGGGCTGATCGAAATATTCTTGTTGTGGAATCTGGGGGTATTCAAAGATTGATTACTTTCAGTTTTAGTGCATATGAACAGATGCAAAATTCAATAGAAACTTTCGTCCCAGATACCTTTCAGTTTTAGTGCATACGAACAATGCAAGATCGATTACTTGTCTCTTTTTATGCGAAAGAACTTTCAATCGGAATTGAACTTGCTACATTAGGGTGATTGATGGAAGCATCGCATGCAGGCCATGCAGTCAATTTCTGAAATTCCTACAACAGAGATCAATTTGATTGCAGGCCATGCAGTCATTTTCTGAAATTCCTACAACACAGATCAATTTCTGAAATTCCCCAGATTCCTAGGTCAGATATGTGAATTAGAAATAGGGACTTGGTGGCTAGTCCTTGAATGCTTATTCAATTGTCAGTTCTCGTATAGTAGCATTTTTGTATGTTAGGTCAGAATAACCTTTCAATTCTGTAATGTGAGTGAAGCGATGTGAAACTGCAACCCAGATCAATTTGATTGCATGGAAGTTTGGAAGTGTTGTGTCTAAATTAGCTTAAATGGCTGGGGTGGTAGTTGGATGGACGTGCAAAATAGATGCGCGTGTTTCGAATTGGTTGTCGCATGATTTATACTCTGTGAAGTTGTTAAATAATTTCGAAACACCCATATATGCTGATGCAAATATGGGTCTTGTTTCTGTAGATGGATGAAGAAAAGCTCGTAGCTTATCTGCGAATCATGAAAGAAAATGTTGAGTTGCAGGTCGAAGCTCTTAGGAAGATAGTTAATGACAATTTTAGCCCGGCACAGTGTTGCCATTCTATCAACCTGAACTATGCCCTCCTTGCTGTGGATGACATCGCTACTCGCTTGGACGAACTAAGCTTGAGAACTGCAGAAGTTGTGGCAGCATCAGAGAATGCAGGGCATCGTGGGGATGATGATCATTCCAGTGAGGAACCACCGGTGGCTCCTCGGACCGGCAGTGATGGGGCTAGCTCGGACTCGGAGGGATTGGAGTCCGATGGATGGGAGTCGGACCGCTCGTTCCATCTGAACAAGTAGCCCCTATCGTAGCACTTGTATTATCGTAGAAGTAAGGTGCGTTCTAGTTGTTATGCATGGTGGAATGTTATGTAGGGCGGTTTGTTATGTACCGTCCATGGGTGATGGAATGTATGGTGGTGTGTTATGTCTGTTATATCGGCTGAACTGCTAGCCTTGTGTAAGGATATCTATGGTCGACTGATATGTATGGTGGAATGTTATGTGCATGCCGTGTCTCGTGTTATCTAATGCACTTAATTGTTCTGTCATGTAATGTGTAAGCAGGGGTAGCATGGATCCATTTCTGCAGAGTATGCTCAATGACAGCATGAACTGCACACAGGCAAGCGTCCCATTACCAGATGTACCGAACTTCTCCCCGGGTTGGTCATACTCCAATGTGGGAGACAGTGGTTCAGGTAAGGGCAAGAAGAAAAAGGGCGTGCCGAAGACTTCCAGGAAAACATGGAAGGCAGGTGAGGAGGAGCTGCTAATGTCGGCTTGGTTGAATGTGAGCCAGGACTCTGTTGTTGGCACTGATCAGTCAGCTGAGACCTACTGGGGAAACATTATGAAGTATTGTGAAGAGAATCCGACTGCGAACTGGACTCCAAGATCTGAGAAGGGTTTAATCAATCACTGGTCTACTATTAGTGCTGATTCGAGCAAATTTTCATCCTACATGGCGAAGGTCGACGATATCCACCCTAGCGGCACTACTCAAGAAAATAGGGTAAGGAGGTTAAGTAAGTTGCCATCCGGTTTGTCTTATGTTTGTCAACTTCACAATGTGCACTTACATATTTGCTAATTTCACGATTGCAAGATTGCGATGGCAATGAGGATGTTCAAGGAAATCGAGGGAAGGTCTTTTGGTTTTCTGCACCTGTGGTCCACTCTAAGTCAACACCCGAAGTGGTGCGCTCACATAGATGCAAGGCGAAAGAAGACCGACTATGTCTCGTCCGCTCGGTCTAGTGCCGTTGGCCAAGATTCAATTTCTGCTGTACCTGATGATTTGATGGCCGCTGGAGATCACGAGTTACCTAGGCCAATTGGTCGTGATGGGGCAAGGAAGGCTCGGGCCCGTGGTCCAAGTGGCAGCACGTCCTCGGTAGGCGGCAGCGCATACAAAGATGAGATTACTGAATTGAACAAGCACAAGGCTGAACTGGTTGAACTGTGGCGTGAGGAGGTGTCCATCATGAAGCGCACCGAGGAGGACAAGATAATAGCAATGGATATCACTAACATGGATGAGGCTTCTCGTGACTACTTCTCGCGTCGCAAGACGGAGATTATTTCCAAGAGGTTCGGGTAATGCAAGTTCCATCTGGTTAGGTTTCAATGTGCCTTGCATTATGAGTGTGTGTACTGCTACTACTAAGATGTCATTGACCATCAATCACTGCTACTACTATGATGTCAACCAGTGTGTGTGATGCTACTACTGTGATGTATGTTTAGTGTGTGTACTGCTCTATTGTGTCGATGACATCTACTATTATGTATGCTACTACTATGATATCAATTTATCTGTGTGTGCTGCTATTGTGTGGATGACATCTACTATTATGTATGCTACTACTATGATGTCAATTTCTCTCTGTGTGTGCTGCTACTATCAATGCTCCTTGCAGTTCTGTACACTCATGGAAGGATAAGACATTCTTGATCAGTCCTGAGAATAATTAGACAGTGCTCCCCGTTTTCTGCACCTGTTGTCTATCATTGCTCCTTGTGGTTCTGTTATTTGATGAGTTCCGTTTATTGCAGGCATAACATCACGAAACGCCCAAGACCGGGACGAGTGCACCCAGAAGAGGGTGAGTCCGCTGGTTCGTGCTCTAATTAGATGATTGGATCATCGCTGTAATGGGAAAGTTAAGTGCTGCTATTGTGATCTGTAGCTCTTGTGGACTGGATATATGGATATGCACCTTTCGTAGTTTTTGTATTGTGGACGAAGGCAGATGTTTAATAATGTGTCATTACTTTCAAATCATGCATACCTGTCTGTATATGGTACCCAGTGTTTAAATTGATATATTGTTTCAGTACATGGTAACAGGCTTTCCCCCGATGTATCCTTTGTACAATTACTTCGGGCTATCTTGATGCCAGTATTCAAGAGCATTTAGACGAAAATGTCTCTAGCACTGCATGGCAATGGCATTGCTATCAAGTCCTACCTTAAGCCATAGTGGTACTAGCAATGGGCATTCTGGAAAAGGAAACTTGGATGAAAATATTAGGTAGATACTTGAACCACATACATGACAATATAAAGGGTCAGGCAAGAACCCACATTATGACACATTACATGACAACACACATTACGATAGATAGATTCTTGAACCACCAACACTTAACCAACTACATGACAACAGAATCTAACTCTAGCACCCTCCACGAATGGACCAAAGGTGCTCGACAAGGTCGTCCATAAGCATGCGATGTTTCTTCCTATCTCGGATCTCTTGTGTCGCCTCGATGAAACGGAGGACCGACCTGTGCGGCGGGCGTGAGATAGGGACGTGACCATCCATGAAGTCATATATTAAATCCTGGGTGGGACCTTCTCTCTCATCCTCAATAATCATGTTATGCATGATGATACATGCAGTCATGATGTCGTGCAAGGTGGATTGGTCCCAACACCTGGCTGGCCCTGCAACAATAGCAAAGCGGGATTGCAAGATACAAAGCTCGCTCCACGTCCTTGCGCACTGCAGCTTGCACAGAGCCAAAATGGACACGCTTGTTCCCTCAAGCCGCCTGAATTGGTTTCACAAATGTGGCCCACTCGTGGTAAATACCGTCCGCCAGATAATACCCCATTTCGTACGTATTGTTGTTGATGGTGTAGTTAACTGGGGGGCTAGTACCGTCCGTTAACCTGGAAAGAACGTTAGATCTGTGCAGCACATTAATATCGTTCAGGCTACCTGGCATGCCGAAGAAGGCGTGCCAAATCCAAAGATCGTAGGAGGCAACAGCCTCCAAAATTAATGTGGGCTTTCGAGCATGCCCTGTAAATTGACCCTGCCATGCCTTAGGGCAATTCTTCCATTGCCAATGCATGCAGTCAATGCTTCCAAGCATCCCAGGAAATCCTCGGGCCACCCCAACCGCAAGCAGACGCTCCGTGTCAGCTTGAGTTGGTGCTCGGAGGTACTCATCCTTGAATACCTCCACTACGGCACGAACAAACCTCCTTAGGGCTTCGATGGCAGTGCTAGCACCAATACGGACATACTCGTCAGTAGCATCGCCTGAGATACCGTATGCAAGTTGCCGCATAGCGGCCGTCATCTTCTGAAGAGAAGACAAGCCCATCCTTCCGGCAGCATCTCTTCTCTGGGCGAACCAAGGATTGTGGGCCTCGACAGCACTGGCAATCCTAACAAAGAGGTTCCTGCTCATCCGGAACCTGGACGGCCATAGCACATATCAATGCAATAGCATGTGTCATAGTCGTAAATAACCACCTCCCACATACCTACGCCTGAAGAATACATGGCCATACACGGGCGAGTCGGAGAAGTAGTCATTGTATAGCCTAGTCGCACCCTCCAGGTGTCCTCGGTGGACCACTGCCCGGCCAGGAACTGAGCCCCCCCCCACCGTGGGACGCTCTCTTGTGCTGCTAGTTCCTCCTCCTCAATGGCAATGCGCAGCCGCAGATCTTCCTCTTCAATCTCCAGCAAGATAAGTTGATGAGCACGGCGAGAAAAGCTCGGCCAACCCTCATCAGACCAACTCATGGTTCTATCTACGACAGAGCTTTGAATATGTTTGCCACAACACCCAACCTTCTTTATAGAGCACGGGTGTGATGCCCTAGAACTTGAGAGTGGTTGTAGGGTTTTTCTTCCTTGTTTTTGTTTCGGAAAGGAATGTCGGTTTTGTCGGGGGATGAAACAATTGAAGAAAATGCTGTTTTTAATATTAATTTTGGGGTTTTGGGCTAAGGGAAAAAGGCCGAAGAAAACCTGGGCCTGGACCGGGAATCCCCTCCCCACCTCCACCTTCCCACCTCCCTAGTGGGCCGGCCCACCTCCCCCACCCCATGTGGTGCGCCCCCCCCTTGTGGCCGCACCCCTCCCCTAACCCTAGGCAGCCACCTCTCCCTCCCCTAGCAGCCACCTCTCCCTCCCCTTCCTTCCCTACGTGGTGGCTCAACGATCCGCTGCATCGCGAAGGAGACGCAGAAGTGACTCCGTGAGGCGTGGAGGACGAGCAGATCGCCGATTCGGGGTTCATCGCGTGTTCTTCGTGGGATCGCAAGGGAGAACATTAGGTAAAATTCCCAAACTTTTACCTCTGTTTTACCTAGGTTTTGGGAGTGTTTTAGATCTGGTGGTGATTTGATTGGATGGGATTTGAAGGGGTGAAGGGTAGATGATCACGTGGTGCTATTTCTGGAAGGGGGATTTGTGCAGCGCGGATTGTTTCGCGTTTTACGTGGCATAGATGATTTTTCCTGCCAAAACCTATAACTAGAAAGTTGTAGATAACGTCGAGACCTAGCTTCTGTATTTTTTTCAGAATTTTTGGGAAAGTGTTCTGAGAGTTATCGCTGTTGCAAACCGACGAACAGAATCTGGGAACAGATTTCATCCACTGTGTTGGACGACTGTTTAGGCATATTTAACAGAGGAATTAGAATTTATGATCTTCTGGAAAGTTGTAGATCTCGTCAATATCTAGCTCCTGTAATTTTTTCATATTTTTATGTTCTGTAGAAAAAAGATACGAAAAAGAGAATGGGGTTGCTGCTGTTCGATCCGGACAGATCGGGGTTTCGGTGTTGGAAAAGGGGAACGGGTTGTAGGAATTGCGTGTTTGAGTTGTGTGATCAGTTGTGCTGTTATTACATACTGAAAATATGCTTGTACAGGTGGTGCCCCTTCTGGACGCAACTAGATCCGTCGTCACGTCGGTAAAGGCAAGTGGAAGTAGTGTTATGGTTGAGCTATACCTCGTGGTTTGCATTGCCTTCGTTATAATCTCCGATTACATTAATCATACATGGTTTAATCAATTGCTATGATGATTGCGATATTTAGATTAGCATTGTGATGATGTGCTTTGGCTATGAATCATGAGTAAAGAGAAGAATGATGTTGTCTACTTGTTGAATTGTCTAAATAGTTCATCTCAATGTTATTTTTTTCTACCCATGTTATATGAGGGTATGCAAACATGTGGACTCCATGTGGAAGTTTGTGAATGAATTCATGCATGAAGCATTAACTGCATATTCATGCATTGGAAGTTTGTCGACGCCAGCGGCGATCAATGCAGACAACACCGTGTGTTCCCGAGAAAGGGCACGGTGAGGAGGATCATGGCATAAGCATGTGCATCAATCATATGCATTTTACTGAAGTGGTGTGGACTCTTTGATGTGGTATTGTATATGAGGAATGTGGAATGATAGATATATGGTGGATGTTTTATTTGTATTAGTTGTTCCGCTTGCTTTGAGATTACCCAATCTCACCCCTTGTTATTTTCTTTGTTTTCGTAGTTCTCATGAGTCGTAAGATTGAAGGGTGGGCTTAGTAGCACAATCAACCCTCCGGGTCATCACGAACCACATGGACTAGTGCATTTAATAACTCATTAGCTTGCTGAAATGTTATTAATCATAGACCTGTTGATGTCCTCTTTGGAGCCGTGTTTACGCTTATGTTTGTTTTACGTTGATTTAGACTTGTTATTTCTAGTATTGATGCTTTTATGTTATTCCTGATTGTAATGTTTATTATGAATCTTGTTGTCGCCTGCTTTGTCCTAATTTTAGGAGATGCTGTCGAAATTTTCTTGTACGACAGCTTTAGATTTGTAGGGCGTTAGGTTGGTATCAGAGCGGGCTTCAGGTCCATGGTGTATGAATTTAGTGAAATACCATAGGGTTAACTAAAATTTTTTTGATGTGGGATAACCTAGAAACATGGCCTAGGTTTTAACTAAAATTTTGTCATAGGATAGCAACATTAAAACTTGTGTAAGTGGAATCACTAATTTAAAATTTGACACACTTGGATGCACAGTAGGAAAGGGTATGGGTACCGTTGCTTTCCGTTTAATTATTGTATCTAAGCTTTGATGTTGAATGCTACTTTTGATGTTGTATAATGCTATATTTATGATGGATTTGTTTGAGTTGCTTCATTTGTGATGAAGTGGGGTGAGTGGTGCCAAGGGTTTCGGTCATCTCTTTTTGTTCTTAGTAAGGGTGTGGTTTGACGGTGTGGCTTAACGCCATCACCGAAGAATTATTAACCCCTGTAGGAGGAGTGCTTACCCTTTCTGTCGTGGATTGGGTAGTTGACTGGAGTCAAATAGAAGAGATTGGTGGTAGAATCATTCGGATGTTCTTTATCGTTCTGACGGTCGGTCTTGGTTGGTTCTCTTGGTTTTAGTTGATTGAAATCAGAAGAAAAGTGTTTGGAATTTGGATTTTCGTGGAGTGTGCCTTCGGTGTTTATTTTGGTTTTGTCTTCTTTGGGTGAAGACAAAGAAGGGGAGTTTTGTGTTGCGCGTCTTTGGTTGCCTCGCAAAGAAAGGTTTAGTTTTTGGTTCTTGTGTGTCTTGCTCTGAGTTTAAAAGAAGTTATTGAAGCGTGTGTAAAAAAAGTTAAGTTGTGTCGATTTATGTTTTGTGCCTTTGTTCGTAAAGGTTTACTTGATCGCTTGGTTCCTCTGTGGAGTCTTTAAGATTGAAATGTATTTGGGAGTCATGTCCTATTGCAACTTTGATTATCGAGCTTCTTTGTGAGTTTTGGTTGAGTATTAAAAGAAGAATGCTGCAAATAAAGTAAGTATTCGTTTGACTGAAATTACTTGTTAAAAGTGAAAATTGTTGATTAACATGTCTTGTAGGGTGTAACAATGTGGTTTATAGAAATGATGTACTCTTTAGTTAATTTGCGAGTTGAATCAATTAAGTGTAATTGCTACCTTTAGCTTAAGATTAAATGAACCTCTAGTGATGTAGAGTACCCCATAGTGGGGATGATTAAATGTGTTAATGTACATGCTTATAATCTATTGCTTTGCTTTGAAAGTGCTTATGACCCGATAATGTTTAAGGTTTTAAACCACGATGCATGGTTAGAACATTAAGATGAGGTAGACTGCTGTTATTGTTAAAGAAACTTTCTTTGGTTGTTTAAAGATGGTCTAATCTAACGGATTAATAGAGGAAAATTTAATCGTGTCGACTAGCGACTTTAATTTGGAAGTTGATTAGAGTTGCTTTTTACGTTGTTGCAACCTACTAGTATATTTGGAAGTAGGTAGTTGTGTCTCTACAATACTAGTATTGATATCAATTGAGAAGACATAAGACTTATTGTTAATGATGTTGTTAAGGGCAGTGTTAATGCTAGTATTCGATCTATTTTAAATAGTTGGAGTATGTTGTGTGGTGGTAATTTTGTTATCACCTATGTATAGGGTAGCTAAAAGTAATGTTGTTGGTTGATGATTATGCCCATTTGTTGTTATTGATAAGTTGGTAGGGTTGTTAATTGTTGGAAACCATTGATGCAATAGAAAAAAATGTAAAACTGTGAAATTATGTCGAGTACATGTTGTGATGGGATGAACATTGGATAACAATCATGATGCAAGATTTTAACCTTAATGAATGCATGTCTTAGAATCCTGTTACTTAATTTTATCTTGTAGAGGTAATACTTATTGGTTGAAGTCATTTTATTGATTGAACAAGAGTTTTAATTGTCAAGATGTTGATGTATGGATGGTATAAAATTGATACGTTGATCATGCTTAAGTATCTGTTGAGGTACTATGCTTGAAATATAGAATACATTGTTATATGATGTGTTGGTCGGTGGGGATCATGATGAGGTAGTATAGAATGGAAGACGTTTTGTTAATCATCATAAACTGTATTTTTAAATGTTGGGAAAGGTAACTAGAGAAAGAATTGATTATGTAGCTTTTGGGGGAATTATTGAGGCTTCTCGATGAGAAAATAGTGTATATTGAATGCTTAAATGGTAAGTACAAAGTGGAATACTAGATATGGTGGTTTTCACCTGAGCCTGTGTCTAAAAAAAAAACCTTTTGACGGGTTTGGTTGGTTGCTATTTTGGTTGAATACTTTTGTCGAAGTGTTTCTTGTTGGGTTTGAGTTTCCCTAAAACTCGTAGTGATTAATGCCAACCTTTGGATTTGGCTAACTTGTTTGGTTTGCACTATGAGTTTGGATTTACATCCAAAAGTCTTTGAGTGGATCGCACCCCTTCGGCGACCGAATTATCTTTGGAATTAATTTTAAAGGAAACAGATGGACATAGTGAGTTGTATTGGAAACTCTTGAGATTTAATTTGCAACTCTTTTTACTAGAGTTGGATTTATTTGCATGATGTGTGTGGCGTTTGCGAGTGCTTCAAAAAGGTGGATTATATGAGGGTTTCATAAGTGAATTTGGTTAGTGAAGAGTTCTCTTTTGGGAATGAGTTTCCCTTTCTTTCAAAAAAAAAAATTGTGGCGGTTGTGTGTGCAGATGTTTGACTTTGGAGTCAATGTTCTTTTCCAAAACGTTAATTTTGGTTAAAATGCGATGTTTTGCAAGTTTAGCTTTCTACCATTGGTGGGTTTTGATACGATGTGGTGCCTTCTTGTTAACTATGATGCCGACATAGTTTATATGAATTAGCGCAATCCTCGATGTTATTCGAGTTTTATTCATGGGTTACATAGGAAGAGGTCGTGTTGTAAATGACTATTCGATAGTGCTGTTACATGATGAATGAATGGTGAAGAGTAAACATGACGTTGTCTATAGATGTTAAATGATAAAAGAGTCGTTGAGCCAGGTCGGTGAGAAAGTCATATATGGATATATGACTAATCCGGAGTGCTCTTGGTAAGCTGCATGCATGTCCTGAATCGAAATTTCATTTGCCTTCTAGTACGGGAAGTAAGAACGAATATCTTCTGATATGTTGGTTGTGGTGTATGAGATCTGAGCTTTCTTTGCATCTTGGCTTAGGAAAAAAAAAAAAAATAAATAAATAAATAAATAAAATAAAATGAGTACTCTTGGGTTGTTGCCGAATTCTTTCCAAAGTGGCTTTTAGCGCTTTGGAGTTCGAGTTGTTGGATGTGAATCATTTGGGGATCATGGGTCTTGGTTGAGCTTCCTCAATGATTCTACCCTTGGTTATGATTCTTTGAAAGGAAGAATGTGAAGGCGAAACCTTCTTACAAGGGAAAACTAGTGTGGGTCGCTGATCGTAAGTAGTTTAAAAGTGAAGAGTAAGGGAAGGTTGTGTTTAACTCAATTCAAACCTTCTTGGAGAATTGGGTCATTGATGTGTTCCTCTGTGGGGTTGCTTATTTTAGTAGTGGACAACTTGGAAGTCGCAGGTAATTACATTAATTTTTTGGAACTTTTTGTCATTGGTTCGAGCGAGTTTGTGTCAACCGTAGTGATTGTGTTCGGTTGTTATTGTTTCGTGGGATTTACGGACCCTGGTTGTAAAGTAGGCTATCTCTGTCATTGGTAAGGGTGGATATTGGTTCTTTTGTAAAAGATCAAACACTTGTAGGAGATAGGAGTTTGTGTTTGGGTTGATTTAGAGACTTACCTAGGGCGTTGTGTCTCACATGTTTAGGCCGTCTGCACGCGAACTGTGGTAGAGGAGTTGAGATTGGAATGCGGAGTTTCGATCGGGTTGAAGAGAGGAGTGGAGTTGAGATTCCAGATCGATACCAGATTCACCTAATAGGTGTCCTTTATTTAATAGGGGAATAGTTCGTGTTAGCGCCCAATGAAAGTTTTGTGGACCAATTAGTCTGAGCGGATGCAACTTGGGAACTGAGGACCAGATGCGGAAGAAGTATCCCGCACTCTTTGAGGATGTCAAGGTAAATTGTTGTTTACCTTTTGCCTTCCTTTTCTTTTTCTTTTCTTTCCGTAGCTAAAAGGAGAAGATTCGGGACGAATCCTTTTAAGGAGGAGAATGTGATGCCCTAGAACTTGAGAGTGGTTGTAGGGTTTTTCTTCCTTGTTTTTGTTTTGAAAGGAATGTCGGTTTGTTTGGGGATGAAACAATTGAAGAAAATGCTGTTTTTAATATTAATTTTGGGGTTTTGGGCTAAGGGAAAAAGGTCAAGAAAACCTGGGCCTGGACCGAATCCTCCCCACCTCCACCTTCCCACCTCCCTAGTGGGCCGGCCCACCTCCCCACCCCATGTGGTGCGCCCCCTTGTGGTCGCACCTCCCCTAACCCTAGGCAGCCACCTCTCCCTCCCTAGCAGCCACCTCTCCCTCCCTTCCTTCCCTACGTGGTGGCTCAACGATCCGCTGCGCATCGCGAAGGAGACGGGCGAAGTGACTCCGTGGAGGCGTGGAGGACGAGCAGATCGCCGATTCGGGGTTCATCGCGTGTTCTTCGTGGGATCGCAAGGGAGAACATTAGGTAAAATTCCCAAACTTTTACCTCTGTTTTACCTAGGTTTTGGGAGTGTTTTAGATCTGGTGGTGATTGGATTGGATGGGATTTGAAGGGGGTGAAGGGTAGATGATCACGTGGTGCTATTTCTGGAAGGGGGATTTGTGCAGCGCGGATTGTTTCGCGTTTTACGTGGCATAGATGATTTTTCCTGCCAAAACCTATAACTAGAAAGTTGTAGATAACGTCGAGACCTAGCTTCTGTATTTTTTCAGAATTTTTGGGAAAGTGTTCTGAGAGTTATCGCTGTTGCAAACCGACGAACAGAATCTGGGAACAGATTTCATCCACTGTGTTGGACGACTGTTTAGGCATATTTAACAGAGGAATTAGAATTTATGATCTTCTGGAAAGTTGTAGATCTCGTCAATATCTAGTTTCCTGTAATTTTTTCATATTTTTATGTTCTGTAGAAAAAAGATACGAAAAAGAGAATGGGGTTGCTGCTGTTCGATCCGGACAGATCGGGGTTTCGGTGTTGGAAAAGGGAACGGGTTGTAGGAATTGAGTGTTTGAGTTGTGTGATCAGTTGTGCTGTAATTACATACTGAAAATATGCTTGTACAGGTGGTGCCCATTATGGACGCAAATAGATCCGTCGTCTCACGTCGGTAAAGGCAAGTGGAAGTAGTGTTATGGTTGAGCTATACCTCGTGGTTTGCATTGCCTTCGTTATAATCTCCGATTACATTAATCATACATGGTTTAATCAATTGCTATGATGATTGCGATATTTAGATTAGCATTGTGATGATGTGCTTTGGCTATGAATCATGAGTAAAGAGAAGAATGATGTTGTCTACTTGTTGAATTGTCTAAATAGTTCATCTCAATGTTATTTTTTTTTTCTACCCATGTTATATGAGGGTATGCAAACATGTGGACTCCATGTGGAAGTTTAGAATGAATTCATGCATGAAGCATTAACTGCATATTCATGCATTGGAAGTTTGTCGACGCCGGCGCGATCAGACCGTGCACAACACCGTGTGTTCCCCGAGAAGACACGGTGAGGAGGATCATGGCATAAGCATGTGCATCAATCATATGCATTTTACTGAAGTGGTGTGGACTCTTTGATGTGGTATTGTATATGAGGAATGTGGAATGATAGATATATGGTGGATGTTTTATTTGTATTAGTTGTTCCGCTTTGAGATTACCCAATCTCACCCCTTGTTATTTCTTTGTTTTCGTGTAGTTCTCGCGAGTCGTAAGATTGAAGGGTGGGCTTAGTAGCACAATCAACCCTCCGGGGTCATCACGAACCACATGGACTAGTGCATTTAATAACTCATTAGCTTGCTGAAATGTTATTAATCATAGACCTGTTGATGTCCTCTTTGGAGCTGTGTTTACGTTTATGTTTGTTTTCTGGTTGATTTAGACTTGTTATTTCTAGTATTGATGCTTTTATGTTATTCCTGATTGTAATGTTTATTATGAATCTTGTTGTCGCTTCCGTTTTGTCCTAATTTTAGGGGAGATGCTGTCGAAATTTTCTTGTACGACAGTTTAGATTTGTAGGGCGTTACAACGGGATTTTTACTTCCTTCTCTGGGAAGCTACAATAAAAATATTACTGTTTTCTTCTTCAATAAGCTACACATATAATACTATTGCTTCCTTCTCCAGGAAGCTACACATATAAAACTACTGCTTCCTTCTCGCATAAGCAACACATGTTAAAATAATACTTTCATCGTACGAAGTACGGGATAAATAAAAAATACATGGAATACGTCTACTATACAAAATAGGGTACACACCTTGGCGGTTATAGTATATTCTTATAATATGTATGAAGGGATGAGAAGGGAATAGGGAAGGGATGCTGTTGGAGATGCAGTCTGGGAAGGGAATGGAATATGGGAAGGGATTCTCTTCAGGAGATGGGAAGGGAATGAAGTGTTGGGAAACCGCTGGAGATAAGCAGCTTCTTACCGCTCAGGATCTGTTGCCCAGCGGTAGTACTTTTTTTTGGATCTTGCCGTAAAGCTGCGAAAATCACGATTTAAAACCTTGATAGTGCTATAGTGATTTTGCTGCAATGCTTGTTTGATCTTAGCCACCCTTTTTCCATCCGATGGCCAGATAGACTATGGCATGGCACGGTGGTCCAGCAATGGACGACAGATGATACAAAAATCCAATTGCAACAGTACCGTGACATTCCTTCCATTGTGGCCATTCAATTAAAAAAAGAAGGTCAAGCGCTGGGTCACTTGCAACAGTCAGCGATAAATACCGTAGGTGCTTTTATACTTCTTTTTCCATAAAGTTATATAATATTAAAGCATAAATAAAGGTAATGGTGATTATTTATTTTTTTATTTACTTTAAGATTTATACAACATGTACGAAGATGGAAAGCATAAAAACACTGCTTGTAACACTACGGTGATTTCACTACAATACTTGTTTGATCTTAGACGCCCTTTTATGATCCGATGGCCAGGGAGACAACGTCATTGTGGTCCAGGAAGCAATAATAGAGGATATAAATCCAGTACAGTGATGTCCCCTCCTGATTTTGGACGATTGGTACTCCAGCAAAACAAGTCAATAGGCATCAGAGCCACTGCAGAGACACACAAGAACAAGTGAAGAAGATAAAAAAAAATCAGTATCAGAGTCACATTCACATGCATCTTTCATAGACAGACATTTTCTCCCCTGTGTACACCCCCTTCATATATGCTGCTAAAAAGGCCTAGGACTACTTCGACAACAACGATTGGAACATTGGAAATGTAGGATCAATATATACTAATATAGCAATCAGAAGAGGGATAAATGATTGCGCGGAAGCTAAAATCAAAATTTTAATCTAGTAAAAATTCACCTCAATTCGGAATCAAATAATTGCTTCGTATTCAACAAAACAGAATAGATGCGTTCGGTAAATCACAAATTCCTGGATATCCAGCTGTCGGATTGATCTGAAATTTGAACATAAGAAACTAGATTCAAATATGAATCTAACAAAAAAAAATCAGCTCGATCGGACCTATGGATCAAAAGTTATGAACTATGCAAGCTTGCTATGACAGATTATGACGAGAATTGATCTAACCTTAATTGCCGAAGATCCAACTGTCAGATTGATGTGAATTTAAACTGTAGAAACTAGATTCAATTTTGAAACTAATCCAACAAGAATAAGCTCAATCGGATCTATGGATCAAAAGTTATAAACTTCGCAAGTTGACTATATCAATAATGACGAGAATTGATTAAACCCTAATTTTGTGATTAAACAAAATCTACAAAAGATTAACCAAAAAAACTTTGAGGAACACTAAATTAATGCCCTAGGAAGGTTTTGGATGGATCAAACCAAAATTATCATGGTGAAAAACGAATCAATCTAGAATCAAAACAAGCGACAACCGAAGACCAGAAAAAGCAAAAGCTCACTGTAGATTCAAGTACTGTTCACAATCCGACACTGCAGCATACAGTAGATTTGCGATTTTACTGTAGCACGAACGCCGCTGTAGCACCGAATCTTTAGACGCCACCTGAGATGGCTTCGGTTTTTCTTTTTGTGCGGCTTAGCGAAAGGAGGAAAACCTGATTTTTATTTCTTCTGACTAGTTTGGGTACAGTACTCCAAACAAAAGAGTACAACTCTTAGCACAAAAAAAAACCCAAATGAACAGAAGATAACCCCTCCTATTTATAAGAAGTAAACCTATAAGAGTTCGCATGCATATCCACTTGGCCCAACATGGCCCAATACATGCAAACTATCCCAATCAATTACAACTGTACACGTACAGCCCACCTGCCGCATTCACGTGACTAACTAGACTTCACGTGCACCGTTCTCTAACCCGAACATCCCGCATGACATCCTCGATCACTAGGACCTCGGTTCCTCCCTAAACCTAGTCTTGAACCTCAGTTCATCCATAAACCTAGTTCCGGTCCCATCACCGACCACGTTCGACCTCACGCAACACCTGTAAATGAACAAACCACGAAACAATATTCCCAGCACAAGTCCATGACTTAACTCAAGATCAGTTCATGCAACCACTCATGCGAGCGTATTGCATCAAGCAAAACAATTACCATGCTAATCATCTGAAACAGCACATGCACCACACATGCCATGATCACAAACACTTTGCAATACTAAATTCATCACTAAGCCAATTTTTTATCACATGATTCCACCTGAAATAAAAGGGGCGAAAATCTCCATCCACCGTGATGTACGACAACTATGGCAGCAAGAAAGACAAACGCGAAAATCTCCAGCATGACCACAATATCCTGCAAAACAAAACCGCGAATTATTAGTAGTTATCGCATCTTATCATGACAAACAAATTCACATTACCAATAATCGTGCCTAACCAAGAATTAAACACTTAGAAAGCGGCTATAACAACTAACCAGAAAGAGTGGGGGGGGGGGGGGGGGGGAGAGAGTATGCACATGTGCTTTGGTTCTCAGTCCTGGTGATACTGCCTAAAACAGGCATTAATTTTGTTTGTTTGGTGTTCCTAATGCATCTCACTCCGACCTTACCACTACAAAGGCGTGTTTGGAATTCTTATATGATCTTATCCTAGTGATACTGCCAAAAACAGGCCTTGAGTTTGTTTGCTTGGTGTTCTTAATGGTGCGGATATCCTTTCGAGATAGAGTCCATAGCCACCAAATATGCCATTCATCTTCTTAATCTTCATGCAGATCCAACTCAGCAGTCATATCCCATCATGTCAGATTCATTTTTAGATGGAGGAGGCACAAGAAGCCCTCCGGCCTCCGCTGACGAACGGCAGACCGCCCAGTACATGACTAGTTTGACAATGAAGTAAACAGATAACAGGGCAAAATAGAGGAGTTCAGTTTGGGGCTCAGTCCAGAACTGAAAGAAGGGAACAAATCCCACTACAAACCACAACCATCGAACAAATCAAACAGCCCCTAAACCAGGAACCATAGCATTCATCATCTGTTCAGCAAAACCCCGTCATAAAACTACGGCCTAAATGTGTGACTTGACCATTGTGGTGCGTTCAAGCATGGTTCAAAATACCAGCTAAATTTTGGAAATCTTGATCGAGATCTCGGAATATGGACCCCCGAGATCCTAAATCTTAGCTGGATAATTTTTTAAAAAAAATTCAAAATGCTACAATTTTATCGGAAATCTCGGTGAGATCTCGATGATTTCGGGCAAAATCTCGGACATTTTGACGGGATTTCAATTTTTGTGGGTCGGATTCGATTGGATTTGGGGTTAAGACCATCCATAACAAATTCAAAAAAAATTGACATGTTTTAACATTTTTTGGTCGGTTCAAGTTGACCAAAATCTCGGTGATTTTGGTTGAAATCTCAGAAATCCTAGTTGAAAAATAACCATATTTAAAATTTGGTTTTTGGATTTCGTTCGTGTAGGATCGAAGTATACGAATATAACAATCAGAGGGGGGGTGAATGATTGTGCGGAAGCTAAAACCAAATTTTTGATCTACTAAAAATTCACCCCAAAACGGAACCAAATAATTGCCTCGTATTCGACAAAAACAGATTGACAGATGTTCGGTAAAACGTGAATTCTCAGAGATCCAACTGTCGGATTGATCGGAAATTTGGACACAAAAAACTAGAGTCCAATACGAATCGAACCCAAAAAGAATTAGCTCGATCGGACTTACGGATCAAAAGTTATGAACCTCACAAGCTTGCCTTGACAGAAGATGACGAGAATTGATCTAACCAAAACTTGTAGATTAATCAAGAACGACAAAAGATTAATCAACTAAACTTTGAGAAACCCAAAATCAATACCCTAGAAAGGTTTTTGATGGATCAAATCAAGATGAAACTCAAAGAACAAAAAACAATCTAGAACCAGAACAAGCATGCAAACAAGAACAAAAAACAGATAACACTATAGCAACGTGGTTACTGTAGCGCACGGATCTGGAAGAATTGATCTTTATTTATTTTGTCTAAAGTACTCCAAACACAAGAGTACAAACCCTAAAAGTACCAGCTCTGTCCACTAGCGCAAGAACACCTAAAAAAGGGGACACCTCCCCCTATTTAAAGGAGCAAAACACAAGGAGTCCTGAATACAATTCCTACTCCTAATCCTAAAAGGAGTCCCACTCCTAATCCTAGAAGGAGTCCCACTCCTAATCTTAGAAGGAGTATGTATTCAACACAACTCCACTTGGCCCAACCTGGCCAAATACAACTCTTGCACGCGTATGGCAACCCAGCCATACTCACGTGACTAACACTTTGCACGCTCATGGCCACCTGCCATACTCACGTGACTAATCATTCTTCATGTGCACCATTCTCTTAGCCCAAACGTCCCGCATGACATCCTTAACCACCAAGACCTCAGTTCCTCCCTGAACCAAGTCCCGAACCTCAGTTCCTCCATGAACCTAGTTCTGGTCCCGTCATCGACCACGTTCATGCTTGAGCAATACCTGCACATGAGCAAACAAGAAACGAATCCGAGCACAAGTCCACGACTTGACTCAAAGTCAATCCGTGCAACTACTCATACGAACATTGCATAAAGTCCACTTCAAAACAAGCATCATAAAATTCTCACGAATTTCAAAACCTCAAATTCAAATCCAAAATTCAATTTCAAAAATTGCTCAAAACCCTAATTGAGCAAAAGACCATTCATGCCGGACTAAGCACCGGTCCGGCGCAACTCACGACGGACCAAAAACTCGGTCCGGCGTACATGTGAAAATCTAGGTTCAATTCAAGGCAAAACATTGTTGGGGAACGTGGTATGCTACACTAGCACAAATTAAAATTTCTACTGCAAACCAGAAAAGCTACTCGCAAGAAGGGGATCATAGATCTATTACCACTAGACGTGCAGTTGCAGAATCCTTCGCACGTCGTTGTAGTGGATCGTTCTCGGCGTGGATCGTCCTCGCCGCGGATCGTCCTCGCCACGGATTGTCCTCGCCTCGGATCGTCCTCTCCACGCCGCAAAGAGCGGCGGCGTCACCACAAGCAAATCCACACGTCCGGGGATGGAACGCCGTGCGTCGGTGTGCAAGCACCGGGTCGCTCGGCAGGGGCAACGAGAGGAGGTGGCTAGGGTTTCTGGCGAAACACCTCTAAACCGCAAAAAAGTGTGTGTTGCGCCCAGCCTCCTCCCCTCCTTATATAGCCACGAGGTGAAACCCTAGGCAGTCATGGCCCATCTACGCGCTAAGCCCACGAGGTCCATTAATTACGGATCCAATCCGAATTAATGTGTCCCAGCCCGTTAAGTGTGTGACCCTGTAGGTTCATGCGCATTTGGACATGGATTCGGAAAACCCCTTTTCTAATCCAATAGTCGGTAGCGGCTCCTTGCAGAGCATGCTAACTCCCAAACGCATATAATTAAAGTACTGAAGTAATAATCCCTTTGCCAAACTATATGAAGATCGAACTCAAGGCGAGAAGCATGTCATCCTTTGACAGTTCAATCCATCTCTCGTATCCATGATATATTAATAAGTTGTGATTGACTTCTCAATCACGGCATGGCCATGCACTTCCTTAATCATATCACACGAGTGGCCTAGACATATATCTCCGTTACATTGGAGTGGCAAATTCTATCTTGACTGCTCACTTCCCTCTACATGTTTCATAGTAAACATGAAAGCTACATTTATAACTATCCGGATAGGAAATAGTGTTTGGTAACCTCAAGGTAAACTATTACACATGTAGGGAATATGATAATCTCAGGTCTAAGGATCATACATCTACTATGTATGAGATACACTGATGACACATAAGAATGTAACATTCTCGCAGTGTCCCATTGTGAGTCTATCTAACACATGTTCTTCAGCATGCGTCCACAATGTATTGATGATATCTCCATATCCCATGATCTATGAATCATGATCATCGAAAAATGCATGTGCTGATCTATTCATCATTGTCCTATACGATGATATCCGATCAGAGATATTTATCGAATTATATCAATAAGTAAAGAGAGCTTCATAAACAAGTCACACACTTGTTGATCAAAACAATGATATATATTCATTGGACCAATAATCATATTATTATTCACAAAACATAGTCATGTTACAATCATCCATATGATTGCCTCAAGGGCATAACACTAACAAACATGTTCAACAACACGTTTACGACGGACCAAATTTTTGGTCTGACGTATATGCAAAAACAACGCTCAAAAATGCGTTCACGACAGACTAAGAATTTGGTCTGGCGTGCATGGTCCGGTGTAATATAGAAGCTTACTATTTTTGTAAAACTTGGTCTAGCACAAAACATGTTCACGACGGACTAAACAAAAATCAGTCTGGCGTACGCATGAAGAAAGACCTTCAAAACGCCGTTCACAACGGACCAAAGATTTGGTCCGGCTTGCATGTAGAAACAGTCGTCAAAAACGCAGTTCACCACGTCCAACAATTTGGTCTGGCGTAGATGTGAATTCAGGGACTAGTTTGGTCTGGCGTCAAAGCGAGTGCAACATCCAAAAACACGTTCACGGTGGACTAAAGTTTGGTCCGGCGTAAGAGTAAAATCTTACTGTTTCTTGGAACTTCAGTCCGGTGCAAAGGAGATACTTTTTCTTGTCAATATGTCAAACACATGCACAGACATATTTTTCAAAAACAATTCTTTAAGCTAATTTTTCAGCACATGATTTCACAGTTCGAATTTTATCTGAAATTCTGAGATCTCACCGAAATTTTGGATTTTGGCTACCTCTGATATTATATCTAAAACGAAATTTAAAATCTTGCATTCAAGCGACGCAAGAGCCAGACACTTGCACTTAAAATCATTTCTGCAGCCACAATTCTTGCGTCATTAGCACACGTGAAATCCAAAGGCAAGTCTAACATCGCTCGCAACTTTAGCCTTTTTGTTTTTAAGCCGAAGAAAAAACTCAAAACAAACAACCTGTGTTACCCACTCTGCCTTTGGCTCCATCCTTGTAATGCTTGGGCTGTTTTTCACAGCGTTGTTGTGTCTAGTCCAAGGGTACAAATCTCGCCGAAAACTGTTCAAATCTCGCCGAAATCTCGGATTTCGCTCCCTCCCGAGATACAAAATACCGTCCAAATCAAAAAAATTCAAAAAATTTGAAATGCTACAGTGGTCTCGGTAATTTCGGCGAGAACTCGCCCAAGCCGCCCGAGATCTCGCTATTTAGTACCGAAATTTGCACTTTTTTTGACCGGATTTCATTTTATTTGAACCGGATTTAGCTTCAATTTTTTTTGTGAACATTCAAATACGTTTTGTAAGAAATACATGTGAAGAAGGTGGCAAAAATAGCGAAAATTTTTTTAAGGTCCAAGGTGCGATTTGAACCTGGAACCTCACAGTTATCATATCAAGCCTCCAACCAACTCAACCACTGTGTATTACCTATACAAGTTTAGCAAAAGTAATACTTATAACCTTACCCATGCGCATGAAAGAAAACTGAGACTTACCCATGCGGTCAAGGGCTCAAAGTTCATTTCGTCACTTTCCCCTCACTCACACAGTTCTTTAGTCTCTCCCACGCCCAATCTCCGGCCGAATCCGGCGTCATCCGGCCAGCAGATCAGCATATCTCGCCGTTAGAAGGCGAGATCCCGGCGAGATTACAGCATATCTCGGGAATTTGAAGCGAGATCTCGGTGGAGTTTGTAATTTTTGGTCTGCATTGGTGACTGGTGAGTAACTTATGTCAATTTGTAGCTACTGTTTTGCTCTTCTTGTACTGGTTGTATGATGTTAGTTGATTGATTTAGACAAGGTTCATTACTTGTTAAGTGATGCTCTACAATATGTTAAGTGTTAACTTAAGTGATGCAATTGGTGATATGTATATTGTACTTAATGTGCATTCTGCACGATGAACTTGCTGTCCATTCCTCATAGTACATGCAAATTTTGTCATGATTGAATACGATGGGGTATATATTTGCAGCTGTTGTCTGTTGCAGCACAGTCAATGGGCAGAACTGCCATATGCTGGCAAGTCCAATTTGCATGTTCCTTTCTTATGTTTTATTATAGAAGCATACTACTAGCTGGAACTATAATATGTCAATTGAGGTAGCCATATTAAGAATCATGTTCACTGACTCCAGTCATGAAAATGGTATTTGAAATAATGTAATGTTTCTGTGGTGTATGTTGTAACAATACATATTATATTGTTGACATCTTGTATGGAGTGTAGACACCAGTGAAGGAATGCTATTAAGTGTTAAGTGATTAGTTTTTGGCTTGGTGATAGTAGGTATTTCGTATGACATGCATGCGTAATTCAAGTTACCAACTGCTCGTGACATAAAGGTTTCATACTTGTAGGTTATTACTTCTTGTATATATGTTACATTAGTTATTAATTCTTGTTAGCTCTAGATGATTGTTAGCTCAAGATCATACGTATACCGTTGCAGAATATCATGAGTGATGCCGTTTGGGAGCATGGGGAGCGTGTCAGGCAAGGGTCGAAGTGCAATTACTGCCCGCATGTAATGAAGGGGGGATGAGCAACCCGTTTGAAGGATCATCTCGCCGGTCGCGCCGGTGATGTGAAGGCCTATCCTGGCGTACCTAAAATGTTTAGGCAATCCATGCTCGCGGACCTCCGCGGAGGTCGAGAAAGGAAGGAGAAAGAGGTGGAGCGCCTGCGTAAAGAGGAGGCTTGCGATGATTGGGCGTCGATGGCGAGAGACTACCATACAGAGCAGGATCAACTGAAGATGGCCATAATGGCCTCCAAAGAAGAGGCTTACCTTAGGAGTCAAGGTTTGACTCTAGGATCAGGGTCTGGGAGTGGTGCAGCGAAACACTCAGTTCAATCCACTATCAGCAAAATGTTTGGCAGGTCGAAATCAACACGGTCAAGCCAAGCCTCCATCGATGTTGACCTTGCACGGAGTGGTGCCCCGCAGCGACCTCGAATTGACACTGCATTTAAGCAGGGGGCGAGGCAGAAGCTTGGGAGGGCATGGTCTAAGTGGTTCCATGCAAATGCAATTCCAGGAAGGAAGGCCGAGTGTCCGTACTTCACAGGTATGCAAAAGCTTGTGGGTTTTTAAGTAAAAATTCTTGTCAATCTTCGACTAAACTCGTACGGTCCGTTTTTTCAGGTGCACTCAAGATGACGCAGGAGCTAGGCCCAGGGGTTCGTGCACCACGGGACCACGAGATCGACGGGAAGTACCTTGACGAGAACGAGAAGGAGATTGTCCAGTACCTTCAGAAGTTCAGGGACGACTGGTCGACATTTGGTGTGACAGTCATGTGTGACGTGTGGACTGGACCTACAATGCAGAGCATCATCAACTTCATGGTGTACTGCAACGGGGTAATGTTCTTTCATAAAACCGTTGATGCCACAGGCAAGATTCAAGACCATAAGTACCTGCTACGCGAGATAACAAAAGTGGTTGCCGATGAAATTGGTGCCGATAACGTGGTGCAAGTGGTTACTGACAATGGATCAAATTTCAAGAAAGCATGCCAGATGTTGCGAGTGCAGTATCCAATGATTATCTGGCAACCATGCTTGGCACACACGGTGAACCTCATGCTTAAGGATGTGTGCGAAATGGACGAGAACAAGTATGTTGTGGCTACAGCGAAGAGGATTTGCCGCTTCTTATACAACCACAAGAATCTGCACATGCAGATGAAGGCCCACATAGGTGGAGAGTTGGTGAGGCCAAATGCCACTAGGTTTGGCACGACCTTTGTCTTCCTTGAAAGCATTTTTAAGAAGAAGGACAAGTTCCAGCAATGGATGACACATCCCGACTGGACAAGTAGCAAGTGGGCTGGGATGGACGAGGGCAAGTTTGTATATGACAACCTCGTTGATAGATATTTCTGGACCATGTTGGAATGGGCTTTGGTGGCTGTCGAACCCTTGTACAAGTTGTTGAGGTTCGCCGATCAAGACAAGTTACCAACGATAAGTGGTGTTATGATGCAAATTTGTATTGCTAGGAGTGAGTACAACCGGCGGTTGACTGATCATGGAGAGCGATATCGACCATTCGTGATGCGATCATTGAAAAGAGGTTTCTTTGATATAAAGGATACCACCTTTGTCCAAGCAGTACCGTCCAATTGACATAAAGGATACCACCTTTGTTTGTATTGCGCTAACTTCAAAATATTTTGCATGTTGTAGCCTGCATCACGGACCCACAGTCTCAATTCAAGTACAATATATGCAGCACTGGTGTACATGGGACATTTGTCCCACGCCACTGAATATTATGGCTGTCGACAACGAAAGTGCGGTTAAGGCACTACGGGAAGCAGACACTTACCGTCTTAGGAGGGGACGCTTCGCCACCCAACTTGCAGAGAGTAGCGCTCTCGATCCACACATGACGGCAGGTACTTTTATAATTTGAAGCGTGCTGTAAATTTACTATGGAGAACTACTAATAATGTGTTTTTTTGTCCGCAGCACAATGGTGGATGGCATTCGGAAATGAGACACCAGCGTTGCAAAAGTATGCCTTGAGATTGGTGTCACAGTGCGCCTCATCCAGCGGTTGCGAGCGAAATTGGAGCACTTTTGCCTTAGTGCACACACAGGTTAGGAACCGATTAAGTTATGCAAAACTGCAGCAGCTCGTGTTTGTGCACTACAATCTCCGACTTCGCCTACGGGACTATGAATTCACTCGCAACACCGATGACGTCGACCCATTTGATCGCCTCATTGAGGATGCGATGCATTCCGGTAACGATCCGATTGCAGAATGGTTCGAGTCGTCCAGATCAATGGGGGAGCCTCTACTAGATGAGGATAGTGGCTACGATCCGCCCCTCCCGGCGAGATTCGTGGTTGACAGCATCCCATCGCAAGAGCTCCACAAGACCACAGGTACTGTCCAATTATTTTTATTCATTATGGTTATCAGAAAGGTGTTAATATATTTAATCATACTGGCCACAGGTGGGAAGACCTTGCACGATTGGAGTGAGGTTGTGATTGGCGACACCCACACAGCCAAGAGGAGGCGTGCTACTAACGACGATGATGATAATATGCTAGCGGGTGCTTTAGGTGGGTTGAGCAAGTTGTCGGCCAGCCAGCGTGGGAAAGCGAAGTTGTCGGCTAGCCAGAGTGGGAAGGCGAAGTTGTCGGCCAGCCAGCGTGGGAAGGCGAAGTTGTCGGCCAGCCAGCGTGGGAAGGCGAAGTTGTCGGCCAGCCAGCGTTGGAAGGGGAAGGCCAAAAGCGATGAGGAGGACGAAGTTGGCAGCGACGATGACACCCAGACACCCCTCGGGGTGACATCGTCGGCGGCTTCGTCCACGAACTACGGAGGCGACGACGGACGGTACACCCTCCGACCTCGTTCACAACCACGATCCACCGGTACAAATGCAACATAAGGAGGCGTGCGAGGAAGGGCTCACAGAGGCAGACCCGTAGCACGACGAGTGGTGGGGATGGGCAGCAGGCAGGACATCCGCAGGATGATATGGGCTCGTGGTCTAGTAGCCAGTCTTCTAGCCATTGGGGCATCATCAGTGAGAACCCTGGGTACCCTACGTTAGGGTACGGCTCGATGAGCTATGAAGGAGCTATGAGAGAGTATACAGGTGGATACAGACATTCATCCTATGATGGACCTACAATGTCATCATTGTTCGACTATACTGATCCCTACGCTGATCAGGGCGCACAACACACAAATGGCAGTACATATACGGTCGAGAGAATCCTTTGATCTGGATGTCACATTATGAACACTGGAAGTCCGCCTGGCTGCCACAGAACATAAGCTGGGAAGAGTACAAGCAACAACACCAGATGAGGCGTGGAGAGATCATTGTCGATGACGCGCAGATCCAGTTTTCACCATCATCATACTACCACTCCTAGGTATGGCAAGGCGTAGTTGTCCATGGATTACATGTTCATGCTCCTTTTAAGTATGCCTCTTGTTATCATATGTCTTGTAATTATTCTTTTGCATTTTCTTGCAATATGTGTTGAATTGTCATATGAGTTAATTTTCATTTCATGTCTATCATTTGTCATGACTATATGTATAAATTGTTGCCAATTGTCACTTTCATAATCCGAAAATTAGCTAAAATGCTGCCGAAATTTTCAACTTCTCAGTTAAAATATTTCTCTATAATACATAGGATAATAGGAACATATATAAAACTTTTTAAATGACTAGAAGTTCATTTCTTACATTTGAAAAATCAAAAACTGACTTTACATACGGTTTTTTAGATGACTTTACCACTGTTAGATTTTTAAAAAATTCCTCGTGATTGATCATCATCTCAAATTTTTATGGAAACATTAGTGATGTGTTAGGACTATCCAAAAAAAATTTAAAATTTTTTGACGTGTTTTGGACCCATTTTTGGCCGGTTCAAATTTGCCGAGATCTCGGTGATCTCGGCCGAGATCTCGGATTTCTCGGTAGAATAAAAACCGGATTTGAAAATCTGTTTTTGCAATTCGTCCGAAATTTCCGAATCTCGCCGAAATTTCGTATTTCGGGAAGGTCCAGGATTTGAGTCAAAACGAGATTTGAAACCTTGGTCTAGTCACGTTAGAGGGTCAGATGTCTCCTGTGGGCATACCCAAGCTTGCTGAACAGCACCCCCCCCCCTCCCCATCATTAAGAGAGGTGGCAAAGCTTAAAATTTTGTTACATGGTAAGTTTGCAAACAACTATATTAGAAACCCAACAACTATCAAGAGGATCCTAATCAGATATGAACACTCTTCTCCGATCACAAATATCTCGGAAGATAAGGTTAAACATTATTTGCACTGTCTGATTGAATTTTCGAAAATTCTCTTGTTCCTCTCTTTCTATATGTTCCAAAATACGTATATGAAGACTATCCACATCCTTCCTCTGTTGTGTAGGGATAATATCACGAATGGATTGCTACTGTGTGCACTTTCTTGATTTCTTCTTCCACGAAGGTAGGTAGAGATACGTGAGAGCATATACAATAAGGTTATCTTAGCTGGTTCTTAATTTATACATATTAGTTTTGATCTATGTGAAAGAGTGAGAAAAGAGAAGAGAGAAGAGAACTGACTCTTAAATAAGAGCCAGTTTTGCACGGGAGCATAAGTGGATTATTTATATACAAGAGAGAAAAGATATTTATTGCACATCATCTAGAGACAACTTTTAAAGACAGTTATTGTACAAACTAATTTTTTACTTACTCTAGATAATATGGATGAGATATAGAGTAAGTAATATGCTTGGCTAATTGATGCTCGGCTCTAATTGATGATCGAGCTCCAGATCATGGAGTAATCGTCTGAATGCACCCGTTCATCATCCACAGATATATGCGACGCTGACATGAACTGAATCGATCATGCTATTAGGAATTACCTAACTAAATAGCCCTAAAAATCTCCACGATAAAGACCCACTCGGTGAAGAAATAAAAAAAGGAAGGAAGAAAGAAAAAACTTCTTCTCATCATCCGGGATGGACCGAAGCACGGCCAACAAATTCTTGACGGAGCAATTAATGCAAGAAAAGCAAATAAGTCGAGGAGAGGAGGAGCAGCGTGTAGTGCTAATCGCTTACCGGCAGACGGTTGGGTTTCCGGCGACGGCGGCTCGTGTGGCGACGGCGAGGTCCCAGCCGGCGGCAAGGTTTTCGGTGAGGTATGTATACCATTTATGTACAAAATATGGCTACATATTCATTCATATTTCTACACGACTTTTTGTAGTAATTGAGAAGTACCAAAATTTATATTGATTTAGTAATAAAATTCCGTTTGTTTAGACTCATATTGTTTTAGCTTATAACTTAAAACCAGATTTTGGGCTTAAAACAGTTTAAAAGCAATCGGCTTTTATACATAATAGAGATGGGTAATTTTACCCTAACTTCAATGGTATTAATCTAATGGGGCATTTGGATATTTGCCACTCTAGGAATTGGAAATTCGATGGAATGTTGAAAATCATGCCATTGAGTGGCATTTTTTACACATGCCATCGAATTTTCAGATTGAGGAGTGGCATATATCAAATTATTCCTAATCTAAAACCAACCTTCAATAAGCTAAAAAAGCATCTCTCCGGTATCTTTTGATTTTTAGTTATACAGCTTTATGGTTTTTGAAAAAGTCCACATAAAAAATCACCCATTTGTTTAGGATTTGTTTTTTTGGTTTTTAAGCTAGTTACCTCAATTTAAATTTTAGTACCTTCCAAGGATAATAAAAAGTCTCATTTACCAATAGAGACTTTTTAACATCTTTGAGAGGTACTAACATTTATATTGACTTACAAGCTCAATCTAAGTTTTAGTACCTCACATAAATGACAAAAAGTCTCTTGCTAAATATGGGCATAGATCTCAAAACACTTTGGATGCGTACATATTATAGTTATCAATACCGGTACAAACCTGCTGGTATGATCGATATGTATTATTTCAACACTAAACTGATACGGAGTAGCCCTATTTACCGTATCGGCCTCGATACCGGTCAATACCAACCCAATACCGATCAATACCAATCATGCTGGTGGAATTGATAATATAGTCTATTGAACTATATATTATATCTAGGCCCCATTTGGCAACTTGGAACCGGGCCGTTTCTACTAGATTCTGGAAGAAACCAACCAAACGGGTTAAAGCTTGGAAAGATTCTCCTTAGATCATTTCTTCTTTTTCCACTCTGTGGCCGAATCGGTCTTAACCCCGTTCCATCCGATTCACAGAATCCTACCTGCAACGTTTCTACCAAGAATCTGGAACCGTTTCCGTTTCTACTAGAATCTGGAACCGTACAAAATGCGTTTGGAGTAATATTATAAGTGAACTTTGGTGTACATATAATTAAACATATGTATACTTATAATTATATACTATTATACTACACCTGAAATGATACGCCGGTATAGACCGATACCGGAGCGTACATTTCAAGAACCAAATCAATATGACCTCCGATACGGTGTTAATAAGTTTAGTGCATATGCTCCTATAGGCAGAAAATCTAACTCCCCAAGGCCCAGTCACCACCTATCCTGTCTCCGTACACCCGCTCCCCTCACCTCCTCACTCCTTATGCAGTAGGCGGTGTGTAACGGACCGCCTTTTTAGGGGCGCGTTTAAATGCCACGACAGCTACCTAGGAAGATTAGCTGTCGGGAACCAATCACTCATTGCCAGACAAAAGATGAATCCAAACATTTTTATTGAATATAAGGCCTAACGACAGAGTTTCTTACAAAAAGAGGCGCAGCTTGGCCCCATGTAGATTACATCCAAAACACCGCACTGGCAGGCCTGAGCAAAAGACTAAGACCTTAAAACCAAACCAACTCGCCATCTACAATTTCTTGGTAAACGTCAGCTTCTTAGATCTCTGAAAGTGTTGGGTTAAGCAAGGGTGAGTACACAACTGTACTCAACAAGTCGTACGGGAAATGCTGAATATTACATGCAAGGGATCAACAATGGACTGGCATAAGGTTTAAGTATTGTGGATGCGATTTTATTTGTAATATCATTTTACATTTAAAACACAAACCATAAATAATAGAAAAGGGGGGGTCATTCACAAAGCAATCACCATTAAGCAACATTCTCAAAATTCACCAAAGAACTAACTTGAGCTCGGTTACGGGATTCACCCCAATTAAACTTAGCTTCATTAACCGGAAGCACGGCGTATTCGAATACCATTTTATTGACTCTGCAGAGCTGCTCAGCTTTACCCACAAGACATCTACGTCCATTAATGACATGCGCAAATTTACATGCAACTTAAATGCATGCGGCCGGGCCGAGACCTATCATAGCCTTTTGATTGAACATCCCCATGGTAGCTCCAACCCGATAGGTACTCGGGCCCACCGTCCTTGGGACCCCATCGGCCAACACAGGAGCCGGATTCTAAGACCGAGTGGGCAACCTACGTTGTGAGGACTGGCGAATTACTCCTCATTCCCGTCCCACCAAGCCCACCAATCATTCCCCCACTGGAAATGACTGCTCCCTATTCTCCTCGAGAATGGTACCACCAAACATGTAGGTATTCCCAGGGGATGAACAATGTACTGAGCTATGTTGGGAAACGGTTCAACCGAACTGACCGGTCCCAACCTGTGGTTGAGCGGAATCTTAAGTTATTTACTTTGCTTAAGGGGGTTTAACCTTATATTGCTAAAGACTAAGCCATTTAACCATCCACAAACTAATCTGGTACCAGCTGTACCAACCACCAAACCAACCATGGCATTAATCACCAGCCGGGGATCGGACTCACACCCACCTCGTGGCTAGTCAAATACTGTCCCCCTGGCCGTAGCACAAATAAAACAATACTCCGAGCCAACTGCTCGCCAACATTTCATTTGTCATTTAAAGATTTTGGGTGAAACTAATATAATTAAGTAATAAACTATGGCATGAATGAATATCAACTAAGGTTATTCAAGGTTTAATAAGGTTCATCAACATCAAGGAGGCTAATCACGAAACTGGGTATAGCTAAGTTGCATGTCATTTGTGAGACCCTCTCTTTTATGCTACAGTGTAATATAAAAGAAAGGTTCTAATGCGCATACTGTGCTAGTCCCATGATCAGTAGCTAGCATGCACAAACACAATTTGAAATCACAACCATGCAAAAGATTCATATTTTATTTCAGCGAAAGTTTTGATACAATATGATCGATGAGGTCGACTAAAGTTAAGCAGGAGAATCAAATGACTTGTAGTTTGCCACATAACCCGCAGGCAACTGACAAGGTAAAGCCCTAGAAAGAACCGTCGTTAATAATCCTGTTTTCCTGCGTCAGAGCGATTGTCGAGGTTTTCTGCCTAAAAACAACAATAATAGCAAGGGTGAGTAAGTTGCGTACTCAGCAAGACTTGTAGTGTTTGCAAAATATGAAATATATGCAAGATGAATAGAAAGTGGGTTTCTACGGTTTTGCATAAAGCAAAGATTTGAATTATAAATACTGAATAGTAAATTAAAGCGTAAATAGAAATAAAGCAGTTTAACGATAATTAAAATAATAAGTAGTGAATGCAAAGAAGTAAGCTACTCACAGTTCTTCGTGAGGAAAGCTCACAGCCCTTCGTGAGTAAATGAGTAGATAAGCGACATATCCGTGACAAGATAAATAATGAAGATTTCTCAAAAGATTAATCAAAGTTGAATCACAAGTTCATTTTATGAAAATCCAAAACATCTAACTAATGCTGGTTCACCAAGTCATCCATGACCGTGGATACGGCTAATCGATTAGTTTTAGACTCTGCAGAGTTTGTACAACTTTACCCACAAGATATGTCATCCCTTTGTGGCAAGCGCATTTGACACACTTCCTTTGGTGTGCCGCCAGAGAGTTCATAACGAAACCGTTCGATTACTTGGACCTAACATTGCACTAGCCCGATGATGTTACCCCTGGCTATGATGGAAGGAAAAAAGTATATGATAAAATAATGATAACGGAGCCGTAGCTCGGTTAGAATAATATTAACATTAAGAATAATAGCCCCAATTCATAATCAGGCGTACACCGTTACATCGGCAAGTGTCAACACCTCGGTGATGGCACCTCCCTCGAGCAAACTTATATCCGGAATGCCCGTGCTACTACTGCCTACCAATATGCAAAGTCAGTTCCAAATAATTTTAATAAGTTAAGACTGTCCCAGTCCAGTACTTGTGGATGTACGGTTATACTTGGATCATGCAACATTACGTTCTGTCCTTAATGTGACATGGGCAACAACCCCCCTATGTACACGTTAAAACATGTACATTCGGCTATTGCCAATAATCACCCACGTTAAAACATGTACATCCGGTTGGTTCCTGTCTTCTCGGCTGCCATCGCGCTGGCGCCGCGTTGCTTCCGCCTGGATCTCCTCCTCCTCTCGGACCGTCGCTGCCTCTGGTACCCATCGGCTTTTACCGAAGAAAGCTTCCGCCACCTGGCCGGCATCTGGGCTCCCGCGGTGCGCACCCGTGGTCTGATCTACATCCGGCTTGGTGGCTGCCCCACCTTCACACCGATCCGGTCCCGAACCTCAGCTAAATAGAAATGCTACCTCTGCTATTGCTTATCGAGTGGTTCAAGAATAGGGTGAGGTTCATTAATCGTACTATGATTTACTTCAACGGATCGAACTTCAATGGCATCGAATTTACTTGAGAGCCGTTTTCCCTAATTTTTGGGGTTAGGGTTCCAAAGTTTCCTCCAAAAATTCGAGAAAAATACTCTTAGACGATTAAATCCGATAAAGAGCCAATTAAGGTTTTCGGATCGAATCAATCACACGAACGGATTCTCTTGAACCCAGCCTAGGTCTAACAACCCAATGAAACAACGATCTACCACTAGAACCATGATTTCTAAAGCTACAACAGAAGAAAAAAGAAACGAGAAAAAGAAGAACTAGGGTTTTGAGATCAAAACCTAATGGATTGATCCCGGGTTTGATTCCATCGGTCTTGAGGCTTGATTAGGGCTTGATGGGGTTGCTCCACACCTTGGCTTGACTTCTCCTTTTGATCCTTGAGCTCAAACTCACCGGATAAGAGGGAGAGAAGAGAGAGGGAGGGAAAGGGAGGGAGAAATGAGAGGGAGAGAGAGCTAGGAGGAGGGAGAGAGCACAGGAGAGAGTGAGGAGGAGAGTGAGGTGGCTGGAGGTTAAGGAGGAGAGGAAGGATCGAGAGAGAGAGATGAGGTGGCCGGGCATGGGCAGCGACGATCGCCCCTGACCCTTACCCTGACTTCTCGACCGACAGTACCGCTCCACCCGAGCGGTAGTGCCTCCCGCCCGGCAATACCAGCCCTAGACCTGCGGTACTGCCGCTCCTCCAGTACTTCTTCCCAATTCTTCATGAATTTTTCTTCTGACGCTTGGGATTGATCTCAAAGAACTCAAGGGAAATGTTTTATGACTTCAAAGGAAGGCTTTGGGTTTTGGATTACTAAGGATCTCGAAAGGTCTCTGCCAAACTCGAAACTCAGGGTTTCGGGTCAAAATCGGTTGGAACGGCTCGAACGACTAAACCCTAACATGACTAAAACCAAATTAAGAACCAAATTAAGATCCAACAGCAAGCAAAACACAATTAAGCATATAATTAACTTAATTACAAATTCAGGGTGTTACAATCCCACCCCCCTTGTAAAAAATCTTATCCTCGAGATTTGCCAGGCCTGAGAAAATCAACCCTAGGCTTGGCAAAGGTGGAAGGAAACTCAACCCTGAGAAAATCTTCATGCTTCCAGGTGGTTTCGTCTTGAGCATGGCTGCTCCACCGGACTTTGGTCAACTCGACTACGTTATCATGGATATATCGCTTAACGTTGTCAAGGACCACTATACGACGGTTGATCTTTAGCGACCCTTATTAGGGACCGATGGTTGGTCGCTAAAACTTTTGGACCGACAGTTGGTCGCTAAATGAGTTTTTCGCGACGGTTAGTCGGTCGCTAAAAGTCTAGAAATTTAACAATGTATGGTTGGTCGCTATAGATGTCGTTAGGGACCAACGGTGGGTCGCTATAGAGAAGGGGTCATGGAGCCCTGGACCGGTGGACCCACCCAGCCGTCAGCGTCAAAAGGGCGCCGCTCTCGTCCCGTGCCCCCAGTCCCTCCCCAACCCTAGCCGCTCCCGTCCCGTGCCCCCAGTCCCTCCCCAACCCTAGCCGCTCCCGTCCCGTGCCCCCAGTCCCTCCCCAACCCTAGCCGCCACCCGTCCCCGTCGCCCGTCGCCGCGTCCCTGTCCCCGTCGCCGTGTCCCCGTCGATCGCCCTGGCCGCGTCCACCGGCCTCCGTTCCCGTTTCGCCGCGCGTCCCTGCCCGTCGCCGTCGCCGCCGTGTCCCGTCGATCGCCGCGTCCACCGGCCTCCGTTCCCGTTCCGTCCTGCCCCTGTCCTGCGCGTCCCGTCCCGTCTCGATCGCCGCGTCCCTCGCCCTTGCCGCGTCCCTGTCCCGTCCTGCGCGCGTCCCGCCCCGTCCCGTCCCGTCCGGTGATTTATTTCCCTTTAATATTGCTTCTTTGTTTATTTCATGGTTTGTTTATGTATGGACATGACTATAGTATGCAACTGTGTTCTTTGTGCTTATATGATCTTAGATTCGAGTTGAAAGTCGTTTCAAATCCTACATAAAGAGTATGGATAAATCATGGATCACAAGTGAGGCTAGGTACAAAGCAACTTTTCACAAAGAACTCTTATGTTATTCTATAGTTATATTGATATGTAACATAGGAACTGTATGTAGGGAGACAAAGGTTTATAAACAAGGGGTGAATGGTTTCCTAGCTTTTGCATTTAGACATTCAGCAATAGGAAACAAGATACTATGCCCTTGTAGGAAGTGTGTTAACTCATTTTGGAGAGAGGCGGTGAAGTGCGAGAACACTTGATATGTGATGGTTTTCTAAAAGGGTACACAACGTGGACTTTACATGGAGAAGCTTCGTCCTCTTTTGTGAATCATGGTAACAATGATGATGAGTTTAGTGAGCATCCTCTGAGGAAGATGATGCAATATCTGAGTTGTTAAAGGATTTAGCTTGTGGTTTAGATGATGGAGGGGATATGGAGGATGACGGGTCTTTTGAGCAACCTAATGAGGACACAGTAGCCATTCGTAAGCTAGCAGAAGACAATAGTCAAGAATTATATCCGGGTTGCCAAAACTACTCAAAGCTACGTTTCCTAGTTCGTTTGCTTCACATCAAACTTCTTGGAGGATGGACAGATAGAAGTTTTGATTTGTTGGTAGATTTACTTGTTGATGCACTACCTAAGGGTTCGGCACTTCCTAGAAACTTTCATGAAGCAAAGAAAGTGGTAAAATCTGTAGGAGTTGGGTACACTACAATTCATGCATGTGAAAATGATTGCATTCTATTTTGGAAGGAGCATCATAAACTTGATTCATGCTCGGTATGTAGTGTCTCACGTTGGAAATCAGAAAAGAAGAGTCTAGATGGGAAACGTGAGTACAAAGTTCCTAGGAAGGTGCTTCGTTATTTCCCTATTAAAAAAAGACTCCAAAGATTGTTTGTTTCTTGTAAATTTGCAAGTCTCACAAGGTGGCATGATGAACACAGAGTAAAAGATGGTTTGCTTAGGCATCCTGCCGATTCACCCTTATGGAAAGATATTGATCAAAAGTATCCAGAATTTGCTATGGATAGTCGTAATATCCGCCTAGCATTTGCTCTGAGATGGTTTCAATCCATATAGGACAATGAATGTTGAATTCTGATTTTGGCCTGGCATATTGATTCCACTCAACTTTCCACCATCGATGTGCATGAAGGATTCAAACTTTATCTTGTCTGTCTTAATTCCTGGTCGATCTTCTGCGGGTAGTGATATGGACGTTTATTTTCAGCCCCTTGTCTATGATCTGTGTCGGGACCCCGAATTTGCAAATCCGGACCCTCTGTGTATTCAGCACTAGTCCAGGAACGCGCTAGTGCACCTGATCTTAACATCGGTAAATATCACAATCATACCAAACGATACCAATAAAGTACTTTATTTAAATAACCAAACTGGTTACTCGACCTTATGGCCAAGTTACAAAATGTATGCCTCGCAAGGCGAAACTTATTCAGAGAAAAATAATAATAGCAGCGGAAAAACAACGAAGGCAACATCGTGGCGCCATCCAAAGTATACCACGAGGCAATCGATCGGGCTCGCATCCCTAAGTAGAGCGGATCTTCTTGGAGTTCCTCCTCCAAAGCTAGTGTAGTCTCCTCTTCAACCCGGTATTGTGTTGAGGCAAGGGTGAGTACTTGGTACTCGACAAGTCATGCCTGCAGAATGCAAGCTAATATACTATATGCATGGCTTGGTACAAAGGAATAGCTTAGGGTATATTTGCAGTAAATGACATTTGACAAGTAATATAAGTAGATTCGAAAGCGGTAAAAGCAGGTAAAGCATAAATAACTTTTCAAGAAGTTTAAATAACATTTTCCCCATCCTAAACCACATTTCCATCATCTTCATTACTAAACCAACCCAACCTTTCAAATCCAAGTTATTTTGAGAAAATCTAACCCTTGTTGTAATTCCCGAGCATTGTCGATCACAGTGGACTCGGCTATTTAAATAGATTCTACACTCTGCAGAGGTTATGCACTTTACCCACAAGATACAGTCAAACACCACAAAGGCGAGTTCAGTAACAAAGCCTTTCGGAAGCCTCAAACAACACAGGTGGTCCTCTCAGGTTCGTGCTCTACACCATCCCTTCCCTTAGCCAAGGCGAAGTATGGGACCAACACACCGTTAGATGGGTATCTGGCCCACGACCACGACACGCTCCCCGCACAATCACACAAGCGGTGTAATCGACACCTGAGGCTCCACAAGTGAGTCCTTAGCGACTTAGTCAACTAGGGCCGTCCCATTCCGACCATGTGGTTGCAAGTATGACCCAGTTCAAAGGCTTGCAAGGTTAAGTCCTTAGAGTGACCAGGGCAAGACTAGAAGAACCAAATCAACATTCCCAACGCCACAAGCGGCCCACTGATTACTCTTGCCACATGCCCCTGGCCGAAAAGCTTTTATCAAACCCGCTTGATTACCATGCACCACGTGCCATCAACATCACATGATACTTTTCCAAAACAGGTTCAATATATCATTAAGTCAATATTAACATTTAATTATCCAAAATCATGTTATGAGCACGTAGCGTGTCCAAGCGATATACTACGGTCTAAACCCATGTTGGCAAGTTAATAATGTCCAACTAGTAATCCACAACTAGGGTGACAAGGGATCATGGCACATACTTAGATAATCAAGGTGTCATACGACAAATTGGTATTTATCTAATTCCCATGTTTAAGCAAAGTATTTTTCTAATTGAACTAGCATGCAATAGTTTAAAATCAAAATAGATTTGAAATAGGATCAACATGGTCAAGCACAACTTGCCTTCAAAAAGTACTTGCTCTTGGTCTTGAGTTGGATCTGAGCCAATACTTCTCCTTGAATCCTTGGCACTTCAACGTCTACTGCGTAAAGCGTGCAAATAGCAAATACACAAATAAACACTAGGCAAAAACATCCCAAAACTCCAAATAAAATCCATAAACAGAGAGAACATAATTTTCTGGATTTTTAGAAACTGGAATAAATCAAATTTGGAGTTAAAACGCAAAAGTTATGATTGTTTAAAGTTTAAATAATCAATTAAATAATTTTACAGAGAAAAACTTTAGTCCAAAAATTAAATAAAATTCATATTTAGGTAGATCTCAATTTTATACAAATTTAGAAATTTGAATCACTCAAATCGGAGTTGAAACGCCAAAAGTTATAAGCGTTTGAAGTTTGAATCTAAATTTGAATCAATATTTCGAATTAATAAATCATTTTCTTTTTCGGAAATTAATTATTGCGTCAGCGGTGACACGTGGCAGCCTCTGATTGGTCCACAGTGTTTTGCTGACGTCAGCACCGAACGGCTCCCACGATGACATCAGCATGACGTCATCATGCCACGTGGCATCGCGGTTGATGACACGTGTCCTCTTGTCTTGTGGGTGGGCGCCGACGGCACGGCAGTCCCGCAGTGAATCCGGTCCACCGGACCGTGTCATCGACATCACGGACCCCACTTGTCGGCTTGGGCTCATCTTTGGCGCGGGCGGCGCTGGCGGCGTGGGCCCCACGAGGCAGCGGCCGCGTGTCGAGACACGCGCGCTCACGCAGAGTGTCTGCAGCCTAGAGTACCGCGTGGCGCTATCCGGCCGTTGGTTTGAAATCCGGCGGCTCGGATTGATCTAGGCTCATGTGTTGGAAGCGGGCGTGGCGATCGTGGGCGTTGGATCTTAATCAGCGGTCGAGATCCGATCTGGGTTCCGAGGTTTTGGTTACACGTGGCTCACTGGATCGTTGGATTTCGATCGGACGGTTGGCGTGCTTGGGGTTGGCGATGGTGTTGCGGCGGCGCTGCTCCGTCGGAGTCGGGAAGGCGACCTCCCACACGGCGTTTGAGGGCGTCTCGGTGAAGTAGCTGCTACTCCCAGACGCGCCTCGTCCTTGCGGTCTCGGATCGGCCACCAACACGACGGAGGCCGGTGGGCGGCGGCGAACGACGCCAAAACCTAAATTAACCCTAATCAACTCCGGCGAGGAATCGTGAGCACGGAGGAGCTCTCAGTGGCGGCGGCTAGGGCAAAGGTGCGCACGGTGGCGGTGATCCTCGGCACGCACTTCACGCCTTAAATCTGGCTCGGGCGCCGAGATGCGCCACGGTTTCCATGGCGAGGCGATGCAGGCGGCGAGTCCGGCTTCCGGACCGCAGCGGCGGCGGCGGCTCAATCCTAGCCGTCCACGGCACGACGGACGGCCACGATCGCACGAACGCGAGCGGGTTCGACTTCGGTCTCGACTAGAGCGGCGTGGCGCCAATCACAACCGTTGGATCTTGATCCAGCGGCGCGTAACTAGGGTTCGGGCGAGCGGGTTCGGCTTCGACCACGTGGTTTCGGTCGGACTCGAACTCGAGTCGACTCGGCTCGATCGGATGAAACGATAACCGACTCCGGATTTTCCAGCGATTTAATATTTAAAATAATTCCCAGTAATTCATTTAATTCATTAAAAATAGCAAATGACTCAGAAAAATTCCAGAAAAATTCTGGAAAATATTTTGGATCATTTTGGACTCAAATAAAATATTTCCAACAAAATTTTATTTGCAAAATCAAATTCTTTAATTATTTCAAAATGGAATAAATTCAAATAAATTCCAAATAAATCCAAATAAATTCCAGAAAATTCCAAAAATTCACCAAAGTGCCAAATCACACATGAATTCAAGAAAAGCAAAATTTTGGGGTGTTACAATCTGCTTGATATGTTTGTTAATGGTGTGAAGACCTATGATGCCTCAAAGGGTGAATACTTTCAGTTGCGTGCTGCAATTATTTGGACCATCACTGATTTCCCTGGTTTAGGCAGTGTATCAGGATTTGTCACCTCTGGTGAAGCGGCGTGTCTGATTGCCACTCATTGATTTGTTCTCTCAGGACTTGGAAATGGTAGCAAGTCTTGCTACATGGGACATCGTAGGTTCTTACATCGGACCACCCATTTAGGTCTGATGTTGATTCATTTGGTGAAAGTGAGTTGAGGCCAGCACCTACTCCTCTTTCAGGGCATGAAATTTTGGATTGTACAAAAAATCTGAAAACAGTTTATGGCAAGAACCCATCAGGTAAGCCAATAAGGAATCAGAAACGCAAGGATGGGAAACCATTAGTCTTTACGAAAGGAGACCTATTTGGTTCACTCTTCCATATTGGAAGGACTTGCAAATTCGATATAATTTTGATGTCATGCACATAGAGAAGAATGTGTGTGAAAATATAATTAATACTTTGTTGGACATTCTTTGGAAAATCTAAGGATAATCTGAATGCTCGCTTGGATCTTCAAGCTTTAGGTATTAGAAGCGACCTTCATCCTATTGAACTAGAAGCTAATCAATTTTATTTGCCTCCTGCACCCTACTCAATGAGCTCTGCTGAGAAGAAATTGTTTTGTCAAGTATTAAAAGGGGTCAAGTTTCCTGATGGATATGCAGCTGATATACGACATAATGTTCTTGTCAATGAAAAAAAGATAGTTAATCTTAATACTCATGGCAACCACATTCTTTTACAAGATTCTTCGCCACTTGCTGTCAGGAGAGTTCTCCTCAAGAAGTTAGTCTTTGTCTTTGATTCGTTTAAGCACGTTCTTTAGAAAATTGTACTCTCCTGTTATTCGAATAAGTGACATGCAAAGGCTAGAATCTGAGATAGCTGAAAAATATTTTGGATCATTTTGGACTCAAATAAAATATTTCCAACAAAATTTTATTTGCAAAATCAAATTCTTTAATTATTTCAAAATGGAATAAATTCAAATAAATTCCAAATAAATCCAAATAAATTCCAGAAAATTCCAAAAATTCACCAAAGTGCCAAATCACACATGAATTCAAGAAAAGCAAAATTTTGGGGTGTTACAAACCTCCCCCCCTTAATAGAATCTCGTCCCCGAGATTCAGGGCTTACTAAAGGAATAGGTTTGGAAACTCTTTCTTCAAATCCTCTTAGCTCCCAAGTCGCCGCTTTCTTCATGGTTGCTCCTTGAACTCTACAAAAGCGGGTTGACTTGTTTCTAGTTTCTCGATCCATTGTGTCTAAAATCTTCACGGGATGCTCCTTATAAGTCAAATCCTCTTGCAACTCAATTGACTCTAGCGGTGTGCATTTCCTCGGGAACTAGGAGACACTTCTTCAATCGGGACACATGGAATACGTCATGCACTCCTGCTTCTTGGTGTGGCAACTCGGTGATAAGCAACCGCCTCTGCGACTCAAAATCTTAAATGGTCCAACATAGCAGGGTGCAAGTTTCCCTTTGGCATGGAACCTCTTAACTCCTGAGAGGCGTAACTCTGAGGTAAACAAAGTCTTACGGTTCAAAACTCAAGTCTCGGCGACGATTGTCGGCCATAACTCTTACAGCCGAGATTGGGCTATCTTCAACCTTTCCCTAATCATAGCGATCTGTTCTTGACCTCTTGAAGAATATCAGGCCCAAAGACAGCTCGCCACGGTCTCATTCCAATTCAATGGCGTCCGACAGTGGTCGACCATCTGATTGCCTCAAAAGGTGACATCTCAGTAAACTAGCACGATAACTATTGTTGTAACTGAACTCGGCATCACGGCAAACTCTTATCCCAAGAGGTAGCATAAGCCAATGCACAAGCTCTTAACATATCCTCGAATCTGGTTGACTTTTCGGTCTGTCCATCCGTCTGTGGATGATAGGTCACATCTTGAAGTTCAAGCGGGTTCCCATGGCTTCATGCAACCTATTCCGAGAACCTTAAGGTAAATTGGGTACCTCTGTCCGATACAATCCTTTTCGGCACTCCGTGCAAGCAGACAATCACGATCATGTACAATTACGCTAATTTATCTCCCGAGTAAGTGGTCTTCACGGGGATAAAATGGGCTACTTTAGTCAAGCGATCCACTATAACCCATATGGAGTCATAACCTCCTTGAGTCTTGACAAACCGGTAATGAAATCCATTCCGATTTCCTCCCACTTCCACTCGAGGTATTTTCAATGGTGTAGCAATCTCGCTGGGTCTCTCGATGCATTGCCTTGACTCTACGGCATCGTCGCACAATGCAACATGCTCGGCAACTTCACGTTTCATACTCGGCCACGAATCTCTCCTTGAGATCTGATACATCTTGGCGCTTCCAGGATGAATTGAGTACTTGGAGTCATGGGCTTCTTCGAGAATCGATTGCTTTAACTCCTTTTTGTTAGGCACACAAATGCGATCCTTCATCCACAACGTGCCTTGCTCATCCAACTTGAAGTCCTCTGCTTTGCCTTCCTCCTTGATGGACTTAATCCTGCGGATCTTGTCATCATCATACATCGTCCTTCTCGGATCGATCCTCTAGGGTAGGCTTTACTTCTAATGCGGCCAAGAATCCGCTAGGTACCACCTCAATTTTCATCTTCTGAAAATCCTCACATAACTCATCGACTTGTGGCTAGCAACGTACTCACGGTATGGCTTTTCCGGCTCGGAGCATCGGCTACTACGTTGGCCTTCCCGGATGGTAATGGATTCCAACATTATAGTCCTTGACCAACTCTAACCATCTCCTCGCCTCATATTCGAGATCCATTGGGTGAATATGTACTTAAGGCTCTTATGATCCGTATATACTTCACATCTGTTTCCAATCGAGATAGTGACGCCATATCTTCAAAGCATGCACTACGGCTAACTCTAAGTCATGTGTCGGATAATTTTCCTCATGCGGCCTCAAGCGCCTTGATGCATAGCGGCGACCTTTCCATTCTGCATCGGCACACATCCAAGTCCTTGGCGCGATGCGTCACAATAAATATCGAAGCTTGAGCAACATCCGGTAGAACTAACACGGTGCTGATGTCAATCGCTTCTTGACTCTGAAATCCTTTCTCACATTCGGCGTCCATGCAAACTTCTTTTCCTTCTTCAACAGTTGCGTAAGGGGTTTCGCAATCGTCGAGAAGCCTTCGATGAAAGCAGCGGTAGTATCCTGCCATTCCAAGGAAACTCGAATCTGGTCACGATCTTGGCTGCTCCCAATGTAACACCGCTTCTACTTTGCTTGGATCTACGGCGACTCCTTCTGCGGTCATTACATGTCCAAGAAACTCCACCTTGTCCTTCCAAAAATCACACTTGCTGAACTTGGCGAAAAGTTGCTGTTCCTCGACTTTTCCAAAACTTCGCCTTAAGTGTTCGGCATGTTCATCCTCTGTCTTGGAGTAGATTAGGATATCGTCTATGAACACGGCGACAAACTTGTCCAAATATTCCATGAACACCTTATTCATCATATTCATGAAATAAGTGGCGCATTCGTCGATCCAAAGGACATAGCGTAAACTCGTAATGTCCATATCTTGGCGAGAATGCGAGTCTTGAATATCTTACGATCGGATCTTCAAGCGATGGTATCGATCTCGAGATCAATCTTGGAGAAAACTCGGCTCCTCTCAAGCGATCAAACAAATCATCAATCCTGGGTAGCGGATACTTATTCTTCACGGTGACTTCATTGAGTGCACGGTAGTCAATGCACATCCTGAAACTTCCGTCCTTTTTCTTGACAAACAAAATCGGTGCTCCCCACGACGGCGAACTCGGCCTGATAAATCCTTTCTCCATTAACTCTTCTAGTTTGTTTCTTCATCTCTACCAACTCCTCGGTAGACATCCGATAGGGTCTCTTTGCTATCGGTCTTGTACCAGGTACAAGCTCTATCACAAACTCTATGTCCTGTCTGGCGGCATACGAGGTAGATCTTCGGGAAAAACATCGAGGTACTCATTCACTCTTTGGGACATCCTCTATGCTGATTGCCTTGGTACTGTTTAACCATCAATCGACCATCTCTAAGCTGCAGTGGCTTGAAATTCCACTTTCTTCCCACACGGCTCTCAATCGAGATAGTCCTTCGTCCACAATCCAATACGGCCTTGTGCTTGGATAACTTGATCCATTCCCAATATGACGTCTAAGGTGCAGGTCTCCAAAATCATAAGGTTTGCTAGGAACTCTATTCCATCTATTAGTACTCTCACCGGAACATCCTACTTTCGTTCGGAGTTCGGAACCAGGGGTTTGAACTAAAAGCATGCACTTAAGTCTTGCAATCCTCAAATCATTTCTAGTAGCAAAGCCTTGCGAAACAAGCGAATCTGAAGCTCGAGTCAAACAAAGCTGGTGCAGTCGAGTTAACAAGTAACTTACCCGATCTGACGTCCATAGCATTCTGCGGTGCATCTGCGGTGACATGGTTGACTCGGCCTCTCACCACGATGCAGGGTGTGGCTCACAGTCTTTGGCGTCCTAGCTGGGGTGGTTCCTAGATTGAAGCGAACTGGGTCACTCCTGCTGTCTTCTTTGGACAAGCTGTTGGCAAAGTGTCTGGCTCGTTCTTGATTGTAGCAGCGTCTCACTGTTCCTTCATTGCGCTGGGTAGCGTTTCTAAGCGGGGCTGGGTGCAGTAGTTTTGATTGACAGGTCTTGGTCTGGGGATGGTGTCCTTGTTGCACTCGTGGTTGGAATCAAGAATTGATTTGGTGCAACTCTCAGCGGTATGCGTTCCTGGCGTGATCCTTCTTTGTTGCATCCTGCGCTTCTGTTCTCATCCAGTTCCTTGCGCTTGTCCTCAAGAATAGCGCCTTATTCACCAACTCTTGGAAATCTGGAAAGGTGTGGGTGATCAACCCTACTTGCAATCTGAGTTAAGTCCCTTCATAAAAGCGAGGTATGCGGATTTATCTGTCGCTACATCCTCGGTGCGTGGCGTGCTAGCTGTGTGAACTTGTTCGTAGTCGGCCACTGGCTGATTACCTTGCTTCAATGCTCTAAACTCCTCCTTCTTAAGGTCCATGATTCCTTGAGGCACGTGATCTTGTCGAATGCGGTGTGAACTCTTCCCAAGTGATATCTTGAGGGTTCTCTTGCGTGGCATGAAGTTTTCCCACCATTCGGTTTGTCCCTTCCAACTGATGAGAAGCGTAGAGTACCTTCTCATTCCCTATGCATTGAGCTATGTGTAGCTTCCTCTCGATTGATCTTAACCAATCATCGGCCTCTAATGGATTGGCATTCCCAGAGAAAGTGGGTGGGTGAGTCCTCATGAACTCTGATAGTCTTGTATTCTGGCGTGGTCCCTGATTAACTTGATTGGTGTGTGGCTGGCGATGACGTGCTGCATTTGTTGCATCATAGCATGCATCAATCGAGTCTGGGCAGCAAGAAAAGCTCCAAATTCTGCATATCCAGTGGCGGTGCTGGTGCTCCATCATTGGGGTTTCTGTGGCGAGAACCACTTCCATTGCTTCCAAAGTTTCCGCGGGTGTTCACCATCTGTCGATTTGCTCTAGGTTTAGAGATGAGAGGGAAACAAGAATAGACAAGTAATATGGAACTTATGCGGGGCGAAAGGTGTAACTTTAAGGTTCAACTTTATTATTAATAACTTGGTATGGCTGCTTACAATGCCTAAGGGCCTTGCAACACATACTGCACACTCAGCAAACAAAGAAAATCCAAATCGAACTAACACTGGAGTCTAACACCTAAAGGGTGACTCTTTATTCTATGACTCGACTCGGCGAAGGAGTCTCACTATAGAACCTATGCTCACTCATCGAGAAAACCTCCACGTCCTGGGTACGGGTGCTGTGGCATAGGCGCGAATGTTAGTTACAGTATTTGGCCTGGCATATTGATTCCACTCAACTTTCCACCATCGATGTGCATGAAGGATTCAAACTTTATCTTGTCTGTCTTAATTCCTGGTCGATCTTCTGCGGGTAGTGATATGGACGTTTATTTTCAGCCCCTTGTCTATGATCTGTGTCGGGACCCCGAATTTGCAAATCCGGACCCTCTGTGTATTCAGCACTAGTCCAGGAACGCGCTAGTGCACACAGTCTTAACATCGGTAAATATCACAATCATACCAAACGATACCAATAAAGTACTTTATTTAAATAACCAAACTGGTTACTCGACCTTATGGCCAAGTTACAAAATGTATGCCTCGCAAGGCGAAACTTATTCAGAGAAAAATAATAATAGCAGCGGAAAAACAACGAAGGCAACATCGTGGCGCCATCCAGTATACCACAGGCAACTGACTGGGCTCGCATCCCTAAGTAGACGGATCTTCTTGGAGTTCCTCCTCCAAAGCTGGTGTAGTCTCCTCTTCAACTGGTATTGTGTTGAGGCAAGGGTGAGTACTTGGTACTCAGCAAGTCATGCACAGAATGCAAGCTAATATACTATATGCATGGCTTGGTACAAAGGAATAGCTTAGGGTATATTTGCGAAATAAACATTTGACAAGTAATATAAGTAGATTCGAAAGCGGTAAAAGCAATTAAAGCATAAATAACTTTTCAAGAAGTTTAAATAACATTTTCCCCATCCTAAACCACATTTCCATCATCTTCATTACTAAACCAACCCAACCTTTCAAATCCAAGTTATTTTGAAAATCTAACCCTTGATTGTAATTCCGAGCATTGTCGATCACAGTGGACTCGGCTATTTAAATAGATTCTACACTCTGCAGAGGTTATGCACTTTACCCACAAGATACAGTCAAACACCACAAAGGCGAGTTCCCGTAACAAAGCCTTTGGAAGCCTCAAACAACACAGGTGGTCCTCTCAGGTCAGTGCTCTACACCATCCCTTCCTTAGCCAAGGCGAAGTATGGGACCAACACACCGTTAGATGGGTATCTGGCCACGACCACGATACGCTCCCCGTACAATCACACAAGCGGTGTAACTGACACCCTGAGGCTCCACAAGTGAGTCCTTAGCGACTTAGTCAACTAGGGCCGTCCCATTCCAGCCATGTGGTTGCAAGTATGACTCAGTTCAAAGGCTTGCAAGGTTAAGTCCTTAGAGTGACCAGGGCAAGACTACCCGAAGAACCAAATCAACATTCCCAACGCCACAAGCGGCCCACTGATTACTCTTGCCACATGCCCTGGCCGAAAGCGTTTATCAAACCCCAGTTGATTACCATGCACCACGTGCCATCAACATCACATGATACTTTTCCAAAACAGGTTCAATATATCATTAAGTCAATATTAACATTTAATTATCCAAAATCATGTTATGAGCACGTAGCAGGTCTAAGCAGTATACTACAGCGGTCTAAACCCATGTTGGCAAGTTAATAATGTCCAACTAGTAATCCACAACTAGGGTGACAAGGGATCATGGCACATACTTAGATAATCAAGGTGTCATACAGCAAATTGGTATTTATCTAATTCCCATGTTTAAGCAAAGTATTTTTCTAATTGAACTAGCATGCAATAGTTTAAAATCAAAATAGATTTCGAAATAGGATCAACATGGTCAAAGCACAACTTGCCTTCAAAAAGTACTTGCTCTTGGTCTTGAGTTGGATCCTGAGCCAATACTTCTCCTTCGAATCCTTCCGGCACTTCAACGTCTACTCGTAAAGCGTGCAAATAGCAAATACACAAATAAACACTAGGCAAAAACATCCCAAAACTCCAAATAAAATCCATAAACAGAGAGAACATAATTTTCTGGATTTTTAGAAACTGGAATAAATCAAATTTGGAGTTAAAGCAAAAGTTATGATTGTTTAAAGTTTAAATAATCAATTAAATAATTTTACAGAGAAAAACTTTAGTCCAAAAATTAAATAAAATTCATATTTAGGTAGATCTCAATTTTATACAAATTTAGAAATTTGAATCACTCAAATCGGAGTTGAAACGCATAAAAGTTATAAGCGTTTGAAGTTTGAATCTAAATTTGAATCAATATTTCGAATTAATAAATCATTTTCTTTTTCGGAAATTAATTATTGCGTCAGCGTGACACGTGGCAGCCTCTGATTGGTCCACAGTGTTTCTTGGCGTCGACGCCGAAACGGCTCCCACGATGACGTCAGCATGACGTCATCATGCCACGTGGCATCACCCGGTTGATGACACGTGTCCGATCTTATCTTTGTGGGATCGGCGCACGCAACGCGGCAGTCCACGGTGAATCCGGTCCACCGGACCGTGTCACCGACATCACGGACCCCACTTGTCGGGCCGGCTTGGGCTCATCTTTGGCGCGGGCGCGGCTGACGCGTGGGCCCCCCTGAGACGGCCCCGCGTGTCAGAGACACGCGCTCACGCGCGAGTGTACGCAGCTAGAGTACACGTGGCGCTATCGGCCGTTGGTTTGAAATCCGACGGCTCGGATTGGATCTAGGCTCATGTGTTGGAAGCGGGCGTGGCGATCGTGGGCGTTGGATCTTAATCCAACGGTCGAGATCCGATCTGGTTCCGAGGTTTTGGTTACCGCGTGGCTCACCTGGATCGTTGGATTTGATCGGACGGTTGGCGTGCTTGGGGTTGGCGATGGTGTTGGCGGCGGCGCTGCTCCGTCGAGTCGGGAAGGCGACCTCCACATGGCGTTGAGGGCGTCTCGGTGAAGTGGCTGCTACTCCCAGACGCGCCTGCGTCCTGCGGTCTCGGATCGGCCACCAACACGACGGAGGCCGGTGGGCGCGGCGGAACGACGCCAAAACCCTAAATTAACCCTAATCAACTCCGGCGAGGAATCGTGAGCACGGAGGAGCTCTCCGAGTGGCGGCGGCTAGGGCAAAGGTGCGCCGCGGTAGACGGTGATCCTCGGCACGCACTCACGCCTTAAATACTGGCTCGGACGTCGAGATGCGCCACGGTTTCCATGGCGAGGCGATGCGGGCGGAGTCCGGCTTCGGACACGGCGAGGCGGCGGCTCAATCCTAGCCGTCCCACGCGGCACGACCAGACGGCCACGATCGCACGGCACGAACGGGTTCGACTTCGGTCTCGACTAGAAGGCGGCGTGGCGCAATCACAACCGTTGGATCTTGATCCAGCGGTAGCGTAACTAGGGTTCGGGACGAGCGGGTTCGGCTCGACCACGTGGCTCGGGTCGGACTCGAACTCGAGTCTGACTCGGGCTCGGTCGGATGAACAGTAACCGACTCGGATTTTCCAGCGATTTAATATTTAAAATAATTCCCAGTAATTCATTTAATTCATTAAAAATAGCAAATGACTCAGAAAAATTCCAGAAAAATTCTGGAAAATATTTTGGATCATTTTGGACTCAAATAAAATATTTCCAACAAAATTTTATTTGCAAAATCAAATTCTTTAATTATTTCAAAATGGAATAAATTCAAATAAATTCCAAATAAATCCAAATAAATTCCAGAAAATTCCAAAAATTCACCAAAGTGCCAAATCACACATGAATTCAAGAAAAGCAAAATTTTGGGGTGTTACAATCTGCTTGATATGTTTGTTAATGGTGTGAAGACCTATGATGCCTCAAAGGGTGAATACTTTCAGTTGCGTGCTGCAATTATTTGGACCATCACTGATTTCCCTGGTTTAGGCAGTGTATCCGGATTTGTCACCTCTGGTGAAGCAGCGTGTCCTGATTGCCACTCATTGATTTGTTCTCTCAGACTTGGAAATGGTAGCAAGTCTTGCTACATGGGACATCGTAGGTTCTTACATCCAGACCACCCATTTAGGTCTGATGTTGATTCATTTGGTGAAAGTGAGTTGAGGCCAGCACCTACTCCTCTTTCAGGGCATGAAATTTTGGATTGTACAAAATCAAAGCAGTTTATGGCAAGAACCCATCGAGGTAAGCCAATAAGGAATCGAAAGCGCAAGGATGGGAAACCATTAGTCTTTACGAAAAGGAGACCTATTTGGTTCACTCTTCCATATTGGAAGGACTTGCAAATTCGATATAATTTTGATGTCATGCACATAGAGAAGAATGTGTGTGAAAATATAATTAATACTTTGTTGGACATTGTTGGAAAATCTAAGGATAATCTGAATGCTCGCTTGGATCTTCAAGCTTTAGGTATTAGAAGCGACCTTCATCCTATTGAACTAGAAGCTAATCAATTTTATTTGCCTCCTGCACCCTACTCAATGAGCTCACGAGAAGAAATTGTTTTGTCAAGTATTAAAAGGGGTCAAGTTTCCTGATGGATATGCAGCTGATATACGACATAATGTTCTTGTCAATGAAAAAAAGATAGTTAATCTTAATACTCATGGCAACCACATTCTTTTACAAGATTTACTGCCACTTGCTGTCCGGAGAGTTCTCCCTCAAGAAGTTAGTGCTGTGCTGATTCGTTTAAGCACGTTCTTTAGAAAATTGTACTCTCCTGTTATTCGAATAAGTGACATGCAAAGGCTAGAATCTGAGATAGCTGAAATCTTGAGCCTTTTAGAGATTATTTTCCCTCCATCATTTTTTACCATTAATGTACATTTGATGGTACATCTTCCTGCCCAAGCAAGAGTGGCAGGTCCAATCCATTTTCAAGCATGTGGCGGTGGAGAGGTAATTTTCTTTGGTATATTACATAGCAAACAAATCATCCTATTATTTTTCAATAATGGGATGAGTTTTTTTGTTTACAGGTATAGGTATATAAAAATATTCAAGGGCTATGTGCGTGCAAAATGTCACCCGGAAGGATCAATTATGGAGGGTTCTTTGTTTGATGAGGCTCTCACGCTTTGTTCTCGGTATTTACAAGATGAGACCCACTTCAACCATAGAGTTAGAAATCGCCTACCAACACAAGTTTGTGTTACAACTCCATTCTTTCACAAAATTGGTCGAGCATTGGATGGAAAGTGTGTTGTCAATTTAGATCACAAGACATGGCTTCAAGCACATAGATATGTCCTTTTCAACTATTCCAATATAGAAACATATTTAAAGTAAGCTATCTAACTCAACGAGTATCGTGTGATTATTTACTCTTCGTTTTGCTCAATAGCGACCATCAAAAATTTCATGTTGGCCATTTCAGCAAACATGCTCAATACCTCTCTTCAATTGGTGTTCAAATCAGCGTGAGATCAACCACATGCAACATAAAACCTTCCATGAGTGGTTCAGGTTACATGTAAGTATAAAAGGAGAAGTGAATTTACAATCTCATAAAGGATTTCACTTTAACAATAGTATTGGTACCACAGGTTGAGGAAACATGTGAGGAGGCCTCAGAAGAGATCAAAATTTTAGCTAAAGGGACCAATGATGATTGCACATCAAGATATACTTGACTACTCAATAAATGGTTTCAACTTTCGTACACAGTCATATGATGAGAATAGGTGCATCCAAAGTAGTGGGGTATCGTTAGCTGCTGAGACAACTCATTTCGAAAGAGGAAATGATGATAACCATACTATAGGGAAAAACATCTTTTATGGTATCATAAAAGAAATTCTTGAACTGAACTACCACCACAAAGGAAATGTTGTGCTTTTCAAGTGTGATTGGGTTGATAACCGTGTAAACAACAAATGGGTTCGAACGGATCAATTTGGAATTACCACAGTGAATTTCAAACATTTATTCAATCTTGGTGAAAAGATCTTGGATGAACCTTTCATATTAGCATCACAGGCAACACAAGTTTACTATGTTGTTGACCCGGTTGATCTGAGAATGGAGTTCTTTGTTGTTCACCGAGAACCACGAGATTTGTATGGAAGTGATGTTGATTATGGTATCATTGATGATGAAAATGATGTAGTTAGGCAATCCTTGATCTGCACTCTAATGTGTTTGAAAGACTTATTGTTGGATGTGTCCCATGTGCTAGAACAGATATAGATGGTGTCATTGTTAGTGGAGTAAAACAAGGGAAAAACAAGAAAGTAAGTTTTGATATTTTTACTCCTTGACTTGATGGTTCCATGTTTGATGATATTTTTTAATATATGTATGCACTTCCTTGTTGTTTGAGTATAAATAGCTAATGTCATTGTTGCCACTTATTTCAGGAAAAAATGTCAAGCGCAAGAGAAAGCAATAAAGATGGATCATGTAGTGAATACGAGCGGTGAAGCGAGAAAATATTGAAAGAAATAAAAGGAGGTTGGCAGCTCTTAACATCCCTGAAATCGTCAGGAGTATGGAGAAAGAAGGTCCATCCAAAAAATTTCAAAGGTGGGTAGCTCTTAAGTGCACTGTGATCCTAACTGCTTTTAGTCCTTATTTCTTTGTGCTTATTTAGTGTTCAGTTTACTAAAGCAGTGAAAGACTTCAGCTTGTACAGCTCACTATAAACTGCATATATTTCTGTATAAACTGCAGCTTGTACAGCTCACATGAAACTAAAGTTCATATATCTGTTGCATATATCTGTTTTAGTTGCATAGCTATGATATGACTATCTGTTTTAGTTGCATAAACTAAAGTTCATATATCTGTTGCACATGAATTTAAAGTTCATATAGCTTGTAACAGCTCTATAAGCTGCTGACTCTACATTTTGTCTTGCACTAAAATAGTTTATAAAGCACTATAAGTTTGTAAAGCTATGATAACAACTAAACCTCCAAAGCTGCATATATTTCGATGCGGAACTAAACCTCCAAGCGATTAAGAGATTAATTAAGTCATTAAGAGGAGGCCTAGGATTTAGTTAACAAAATGCCTTTGAAAGCATATATGCAGCAATATGAGGAGCTCTCCTTGATTTACAGAACAGTTCGTACTAATTGTAATTTTGCAGTTCCCTCGGCCACCTCATCAGCATTGTGTTTGATTCACATTGCAAGAACTATTCTTATTTGTCATCATTAGGAAATCGCTTACACACATATTAAAATTTGCAGTCCATACTTTTATTCTGTAGACTACATTTAACCTCATATGTACCTTTTATGTGAACTATACATGATACTACTGCGATGTATTTCTGTATATATTTCTGTATTTCACAGTCTGCATATATTCACTTAAGTTCACAGTTCACTTCAGTCTGCTATTTCTATGAAGCTATTTCAAAGTATGTATATATTCACTTAAGTCTATTTATGGATCTTTCACATTCATGCCATTTGCTTGTAGAAAAGTCAAGACAAGTGTTCCAACAACTAAACCTCCAAACTTGCGACCAAGGCCAGAAAGACAAAGTGTTCCAACTACTAAACCTCCAAACTTGCGACCAAGGCCACAAAGACAAAATGCTCAACCTCAAGACGAACAAGTGATTGCTGATTTGCAGACAGTGGGAGATTTTCTCACCGACAATGGTGATGATTCAACATCCTCATACTTATATATCATGTATATACATTACCAATGTCTTCTTTTAACAGTTACCAATGTGTGCTTTTCATTTGGTTCAGTTGAAGGTACTGAGAATGATCCAGTCAAATCTACAATAAATAAGACTACAAGGGGCATAACTAAGATGGAGGAAGTATTCTCAAGGTCACCTGAAATGCCAAAAATCAAAATTTTACTCAATGATCGAGGTCAGCCTGTTGGTAAAAGTGCTAGACAACTTTCAAGTGCTATTGGGTGTCAAGTTAGAAAGAAATTATCTATTGCTACCATGGACTGGAGGCTTGTTGATATAAACAAGAAGTATGAGTTGTGGGAGGATATAAAGACGTATTATGATGTAGATGCTTGCCTTAAATTGGGTGATGCACTTACCGGGAAGAAGTGGAAGCAATTTAAAGCATCCATAAAGAACGATACTTCAATCTGAATTGTCTATAAAAGAAATTCGAGAATGTCTTGATAAGAGGGTTAATGATGATGATTGGCACTCTATATACAACAATTGGATGTCTTCTGAATTTCAGGTAAGCTCTACACTTTAGTTCAAATGCAACTGCTACTTCAATCCTGTAACACATTTATTTTTTATTCTATTTTTAGGATCGCTCAGAAAAAGCTAAAATAAATCGACAAAAGCTAAAGATGCACCATACAATTTGGGAGTGTGAGCTATGCATGTTTAGAACATGATTTGGTAATATGTTCTTTCTATTTTACTATCCCTATTATATTCATGATTACATCCTGCTGCTCCTCCATATTGGCTGAGCTTTTTCTAGTGTTGTTTGATAGTAGCAGCGCTTAATCTAGTCCTTCATATTCATGATACATCCTACTGGTTCCACTTCCAAACACTGAGCAGCATCTTTTATTTGCAGCTTCATGTAAACTACCTCTTGCATACATATGACATCGTGAAACCATTTATTTGCAGCCATTACAAGATAAAAGATATGTATACTAAAACCGAAATGCAAACACAACAGAACATGGCCCTATCTACTTGTGTATATCTTCGCTCTGATTTTTGTATATGTAATTTGACTACTTAATAATTTTTATTATCCAAGCGACCACTAGTACACTTAGTTTTGCTCTCCTCCTTTTGAAACGGAGTGATTCATTTTTGGGTTGAACTCTTTATATATGGTATTTATTAGTCCTTATTGCTCATATAAAAGAATCTAATGGGTTCAACAATGCTAAAAAGTGGGGCCCAAATAACAAAGTATGTGTGCAGGCTGTGAAACTAGGACGTCCTCCACGAAGAGATGAAAACTTTATCCAAACCCATACGAGAAAAATGGAGTTCCTACAGGCAATGTGCAAAACGAATAATTGTAAGACTTTGTTATTAATTTTTAGTACAATATGCATTTCTACCCGAATAACCTTTTATGATGTTAATCATCTTTAATTCTCTATAGGACAAACTTAATGATGTTATTGGAGTATATCGAGTTAAAGGACCGGTCAATTCAAGAGGGTGATGTATTCTCTGTTGTTTGTGGAGGCGAAAGAGCCAAAGGATATGTTCGTGTTTTGGGTTTAGGCCCTACTCCTCAAGATATTGGCACTCCAGAGTTGAAGTCTTATACTGCAACAAGACTACAAATGGAGGTTCTTGCTCGTACAAAGGTTCAAAGTGAGAAGGTTGCTTTAGAACAGCGTGTACTTGAGCTACAAACTCAAATTGATCAAAGGGCTCAACCAGATCGGGCAAGTGAAGAGCCAATGTCACATCGCGGCTCTACTTCATTTCAACATAAGGTATTCAATATTTTCATTCATGCCGCTTTATCCTAATTTTCTAGATTCCTTGTGCTATGCTATGAAATTGTGATTCTTAAGGTGATGAGGAACAAGTTTGTTGATGAGGATGAGCCAATGTCACATCGCGGCTCTACTTCATTTCAACATAAGGTATTCAATATTTTCATTCATGCTGCTTTATCCTAATTTTCTAGATTCCTTGTGCTATGCTATGAAATTGTTATTCTTAAGGTGATAAGGAACAAGTTTGTTGATGAGGATGAGGAAGACAATGAAGAATATTGTGCTTTTGGAGATGAGGAATTGTATGATGAGGAGGATCAAATATTTGACCAGATGCAAGGTGCAAACTCACCAAGATCTACAAGGCACTTTGCTGAAGCTTCACACTCTAAACATGATGATCTTGTAATGCTCTCATTCATTTCATACATTTTCTACCTTTATTTTCATAAACCTTCAAAAACATTGAACTAAATTATTCTTAATCATTTGCATCAAAGTTGGAAAAGATGTCATATTATATGCTATGTTGAGATCTGATTTGCACGTGGCTAAAGGGACAATTGTTTCAACTAAAACCAAGCACCACAGTTGGAGGTCGGACCCTTGGAAGCCAATATTGTGAAGTTATTGTAACTTGTGTGCTGAAACGAGATCTGATTTGCCTCGTCCTTATGCCAATGTGGACTCTATGGTCGATGCTTACATGATGTCAGTTGCATGGCCCTACAAGAAAGTAATAGTCTATATCTTATCTTGTTTATGTTTAGATTTATATGAGCAATCATTCACCGATGATTAACCTTGATTGCATCGGTGAAGTTGGAAGATAAGTCATACAAGAAGTTGGAGTGGTTGTGAATCGCTTGAAGCATTAGTGATGTAGATGTGGTGCTTTTGTGACTGATCAAGACTGGAGCTAGAGTGATGTAGCCGTGGGCTTTTGAGCAGTGGAGTGTCGTGAAGCATTAGTGATGTAGTTGTGGGCTTTTGAACCGCTTGAAGTTGGAGTGATGTAGCCAGATGCTTTTGTGACTGATCGACTCTGGAGCTTTTGTGAATGATCTAGCTAGCTATCCGTGAATGATCTAGTTGTGAGTAATATAAGCGTGGTGCTTTTGTGAATATCTAATTGTGGTGCTTTTGTGTTTATGTGATGGATCTATGATTGTGGTATTATACTTTGTATGTCTATGTGATTATGTGTATAAAAATCTGTGATTTGTGGTGCTTTTGTATATATAAAACACTGAGCAGCATCTGAGTTGTAAAGAGGGCGACTTTCTGTTGGTTGCTAAATGTATAGTATAACGACTCACGGTTGGTCGCTAAATCTATAGTACAACAACCCACAGTTGGTCGCTAAATATACAACTTCAGCGACCTACGCTCGGTCGCTAAAAAGATGTCGGTCGCTAAAGCCTTTAGCGACGGCACTTACAGCGACCATCCTTATGGGTCGCTAAAGGTTTTTAGCGACTAACCGTAGGTCGCTGAAGCCGCTTTTAGCAACCAACCGTAGGTCGCTGTAAGTGAACCGTCGTATAGTGGACACGAACTTAACGCTCACAAAAGGTAGATCTGAGTAAAGATCTACTGTGTCCAAAGGAGTGGGTTTAGTGGGGCTTTGAAGTCACTGCTTCAGCTGCAGCATGCGGAATACATCGTGTACATTCGAAGACTGAGATAGAAGTTCTGGCTGAAGGCAACTTCACCTTGCTTCGCAAAAGAAGGAAAACGGTACGAACCGATGCATTACGGTGCTAGAATCCCATGAACTAGCAATCGTCAAGCGCTACACGGAATGAGACTTCAAGGTAGACAAGGTAGTCCACTTTAAAACCCATTTCGCGGTGACGATTACTTAAAGGCGGGCTTAATTCCGAATAGCAGATCAATATTGACTCCAGGATTTTGTCCATCTGGGCAACTCTTCAAGAAAGAACGTCAGAATGTCACAGACTCCTGGCACTTGGTCCATCCCTGGCAGAGGAAAAGAACCGAGAGAGAACTTTTACCAGTTAACTCACTGGAGAAATAATTGATCTAGATGCCATCTGGATCGGCCAACAAAATGGAACGATTAGCATAGACAATGCACCCCTGGTTTTCTAGGTAACTGGCCCACGCTAAAGATTTCATCCAGCCCTGGTATAGATTCAAATCAATTACTATGGAAAATTTCTTCCCGGTTGATTGATAAGAACTCTTCCAAGCAACGTGCTCGGTTTAGGAGACTGCGCTAGGCGAACGGACTGACATCACATTGCCTAAACAACCAGCCTTAATTTTCTGCTTTATAATAGATCTTAAGGATGAAGGTAAATGAGAAGCTCTAGAGTCAAACAAAACCATTAGGAGGACTGAAGGCACGAGAAACATACCAAGTACCACGTCTGACACATAGCTTGCATCCTCAATAGTCACAAGGGTAGACTGACTTCGGCTAAGGCTCTAGGTTGATCTAGAATCTGAGCAACCATCCTAACGTCCTCTACATCCACTCATGGAACTTTGCGAATGAACTGGAACACTCAGGGCTTGAGAACGAACTGGAACACTCAGGGCTTGAGAACGAACTGCTACAAATTGCAAGTTCGGGCAAACCTTGGCGAAATGCCCTTTCTCACGACAAGCGTATCTTTCATGTGGCTCTCGTCTTCCCTCACCTCCTGTTGGGGTCCACTATAATACATTGACGCAATTTGGCTCTAATATATATTTTTGCAATCTTCATACCTAATAACATGCAAGCACCCTCTATTAGGTAGTATATAATTCTCTTGGAAATATAATAAAGATTGCTTAAAGAAATGATTTACATGTTGATATTTGATTTGACTTAGTAATTTTTTCTAGTTAATTAAGATATTATACCGAAAAGTACTAGACGTATGCATATCCGCATCAATAATAAAATGATAGAGGCAACTGAGAAGCAGTCTAACCAACTCCTATCATGTGTGGTGCTTCTATGTGTCACCCTCCATACAAAAAACTTTATACAGGTTACACAAATCTTGAAGCAAATGAAAAGGTAAGTAATCACCATATATCTTTAATTAATATTTTTTTGAAACAAGTGAAGGTGTAAGTAATCATCATCTTTCCTTAATTCATACTTTAATATTTACAAAACTTTCAAATAGTAATACATAGAAGCACCTCCAATCATTTAGCTTTGCTAATGATAGTTGTTGCTCAACACTAGCTTAGTTTATCCTCAAGGTTTTGATTTTGTCCACACCCTTTTGCTTTAATTCCCTGAAAAAGATAAGCTACTCTATTGTAAGATTCTCATCACATTCTAGAGGTGGGAGTTGACCCAGGACTTGTCTTGTTGGACATGAGGAGTCATGGGCGCCACGATCGTCAGTCCGTCACTGTGGAAGGCACCAAGGATGAGTAGCGAGCGTCGACCGTGTAAGTTCAAGCTCCTTGTGGCTTCGGTGATTACTTTTTGTAAGTAATATTTAATCATTATTTAATGACAAATCTAATTATTGTGAGATTAGCTCTTTGTAACATCTCAATTTTTGCTTTTCTTGCTTTTAATGTGTATTTGGAATTTTTGAGAATTTTTGGAATTTAATTGGATGTATTTGGAATTAATTCAAATTATGCCTTTTGTTAAATTTAATCAAATATTGGAAAATTTTATATAAATTTTTGTTGAAAATATTTTATTTGTGTTCAAAATGTCTCAAGGTATTTTCTAGGATTTTTCTGTTTTTTTATTGCCTTACATAAATTAGTATGATTTTTAGAATTAAATTAAATAAAAAATCCCTAGAAAATCTCTCGAACAGTATCAGGCCAAAGCCCAGTACTGTGCACATCGGGCCCAACCTGCGTCAGCCCACGAACCGCGCTGCAGCCCAGCTGAACCCTAACCCTACTACAACCGTCGTTGGATCGCGATCGGACATTCGAGAGTTGATCGCGTGTTCGAGCGCTGAGAGCCCTTGGATTGGAACTGCGTGGACCAGGGATGCCCGGCCGCGTTACTGTCAAATCTGAGACACCTGCTCATTGTGGGCTCAGCGTTAAATATCGGCGTTCGCGATCGGCGCCCTCTGAGGCCTATTTAAGGCACCAACCTGTGCATTGTTTTTCCCGTGCTGCCGCCTCTTTTGCCATAGGTATTGCTGCTTGAGCTGCCACCTTTGTGCCTGATTTCTCGTCGGAGTCGGAGAGGAGGTCGCCTCAGTTTTTGATAAAACACGATACCGTTCGCTGTTGTTCGCCGCACCAAGACCAGAAGTTGAGTTCCTCACGATGAGCCACTCCCGAGACATCTTGTCACCTTGTCGGAGCGTCATCGGAGCGCCATCTCATGGGTCGTCTTCTTCAGGTCCAACGAGACCTCTTCGTCAAGTGCCACCGACCTTCACGAAACACCTTCGCCGTCCGATCACCATCGCCCGATCCAGGTATGGCCGCATGTCGCGCATCCGCGCTAGCATCTCGCTGTAGATTAGATCTGTTATGGATCATTAGATGTTAGATCGTACGGGTGAGGATTATCCACGTAGATAACGTGATGAGTCTCCACGTGTCCTCTTATCAGGTTAACTGCTTTAGATCTCAGCCATTGGATTAAAGATTAGTGGCCTAGATTAGATCATGGGGTATTGCGTTAGATCTGTTCATAGCCATCTAATCTTAATTGTACAGTGTAGATCACAACACGCGTAAAACGCCGGACTATGCCACGTTGCCTAGCTTAGTCACATAATAGATGATATCACAACCATTGATTTTGTAATGCACGGTCTGGATCGCACCGACGCTCGAGCCAATCGCTGATTGCCACCTAGTGGGCATGGTTTCCAAGGTGCCACAGCCAGCCTCGTCGGTCGCGCTGACATCAGCAATGACATCAGCGTGGGACCCGCGTGTTAGTTAGCCAGCCAAGGGCGTGGGTGACGTTAGCATGACATCATCCAGTGGGTCCCCTTTGTTAGTGAAAACGAAACCCGTAGACCGAGTCTACTGTAGACCCGAGCTGGGCCGTGGACCCAGTCCATGGACCCGAGGTTACGTGTTAGCACCAGAACACGCCATAAATCGAATTTCCAGTATAAAAATAATTAGTTTAATTCAGTTTATTCTTTTTAATGTATTCTAAAACTTTAAATTTCTCATTCTGGCTCATATGAACTTTGATTGGGTTATACCAAAGCCTAAAAATTTATAAAATTGTGCTCTATTTAATGGCGAATTTTATTTGATTTTTGGAGTTGTGTTGCTATCTATTTTGGCATTTATTTGTTTATTTATCCGTTTCACGTAGACGTTGAAGTGCCCGAAGGCTTTGAAGGAGAAGTGTTGACTCAAGAAGAAGGTCCAGCCCATAATCAAGAGCTTTTCCAAGGCAAGTTGTGCTTTTATCATCTTGATCCCATGTTTTAAATTATGTCGTTTCAAACTATTGCATGCTAACTTAATTAATAAGTGATTTTAATTAATTTGGGAATTAGTTAATCAACCTATTTGGTATTGTCACCTTGTCATTACTATTTGTATGCCATGAATTATTTGTCACCCTAGGGTTAATGGTTATTAGTTGGTCGCTATTAATTTGCCAACATGGGTTATTAGATCGTAACTAGTTTGCTTAGTCATGCAACGTGTTCATAAAGGATGTGGCATGTATTATTGATGAAGTTGATGGCACATGGTGCATGGTAATCAACTGGGATGGTAAAATGACTTAGACTGTGGTAAGTGGCAAGAGTGTTTATTGATGGGCCAGTGTGGCATTTGGGCGATTGTATTTGGCATTTGGTTTTTGGTGAATTGGATATTGTGAGTTTTTAGGAAGTCTTGCCTTGGTTAATTAAGGACTTAACTTTGCAAGAATTTGAACTGAGTTTAACATACAACAACATGTGTTGCAAATGGAAAAAGATCATGCATTTGTGTTCAATGGTTGCTTCTTTGCATTGAGTTAATATTTGCATGTGTTGAAAATAGTTAGATCTCATGCATTTGCTTTTGAGCATGTGAGGATTTGCAAATTGAGTTGATCATGTGTTGATCATCACATGGCTCAAGATTTGATCTTGGTTGCCTTTATGAGCTAGGATTTGTTATTTACAAATGTGTTTTGCAAATAAGCTGAAAGTCTATGAGATTGGTCTTGGAGCATGTGTTGGCATTTGCAAATATGTTTTGTAAAGTGCCATGATCATGTGTTGATCATTACATGGCTCAAGGATTAATCTTATATATTCTTGGTTTGTTTGCAATTGTTTTACAAATAGGTTGAAGTTTAATGCATCTTATTTGGAGCATGTGATGAGAATTTGCAAATGTGTTTTGCAAATTAGTGTGATCATGTGTTGATCATCACACGGCTCAAAGAAGTCATCAAAAGTGGTTTTGGATTTGAGTTGGTTTGATTTCTATGTGAAATTAAATTTTATCTGGAAAATTCGGCACTATCGACATGTTGAGGCTGGTAGTACCGTTGGGTCGGTATTACCGCCCCTTAGGCCGGTAGTACCACTCAGCTAGTACTACCTCCTCTTTGAGACCAGTAGTTATTTTCCAGAAGGGATGTCTTCTTAGAGTTTTTGGATGCTGGAGCTACCGAACATGTGGTAGCAGTACTAGCGGAGGTCCGGTAGTATCGGCCCTATAGGGCGATAGGTTTTTTTCAGTGCATGTGTTGCTCGAGGATTCTTAGGCCGGTGCTACCGGCATTGGAGGCCGATACTACTGCTCGGGCGATGGTACCGCTCCTAGTTGGGCGGTAGTACTAGAGGTATTGTGCAACGGCTAGTTTTGAGCCATTATTCGGTTGTTGGAGTGGAGGCCAATACTACCAGCCCTACATGGGCGGTAGTACTAGATTTACAAAGTTTTTCCTGTTTTGCCTCTAAATGGCTAGTTTTGCTTTGGAGGCTATAAAAGGATGCCTTGGGATGGCATGGCAGTGTTGTTGTGATTTGGCTAAGCTTAGTGTGAGTTTTGTGGGAGTGGTGCATGTGTTGCTCTCTCCCATTTGCTTCTTGAGCAAGAGTGAAGCTTCTAAATATATTGCATGTGTTGTATTTAGAAGTAGATTGAGAGCCTCTTGTGCATGTGTTGCACTTGAGGAGAGCCTTGTGTATGTGTTGCACTTGGTGGTCACCATTGTACATGTGTTGTACTTGGTGAGGATCAAGCTATAGAGCTTGACCTATTACTCTTGGTGTTTGTCCATACCTAGACGGTGTGGGAGGCGTTGTGCGTGGTGACCTTCTTGAGAAGATTGTGAGAAGGCCTGGCAAGCTGTGAAGGTTGAAACTAACTTACCCGGAGGGGGAAAGATCTACCACTAGTGGATTCGAGATGTGTGCTCAATTCATGGAGCTAATCCAATGTGTTTGGGCTAACCTTAACATGGACTAGGGGAGACCGATAAGTCTCTGAACACCATAGTAAAAAGTATTATCTCCTTGTGGTTTGCTCCCTTATGCTTAATTATATTCAAGCAATTTACATTTGTAGAATTAAATTTATTGATTGATTTATCTGTAGGATTACAAGTCATTGTTAGAGACATAGATAATTAGTGCACTTAGTGAGCTTAGTTGATTTGGGCTTTGATTGTTAAAACCTTACATTTAAGCTTCCGCATATTTATATTAGCTTTTGACATAAGCATTTGTTCATTAGTGAAGAGAATTTTTTTTTTAAAAAAATGCCTATTCACCCCCCTCTGGCCAGCATCCTCGACCTACAGACCACCGGTGAGGATCTGGTACACACAATTATTTGGGAAAAGAACTAAATTTTATTTAATCATTGGAGAAAAGACTGCTGGATCCAGCCAAAGCGGTGAGGATCGTTGAGAGCTGTCGCCATATTCTTCCTCGGGATGGTCGGCAAAGCTGGTGATGCGGTGTTAGTGTTATGCCCTTGAGGCAGTCATATAGATGATTGTAACATGACTGTGTTTATGAATAATAATATGATTATTGGTCCAATGAATGTATATCATTATTGTGACACTACGGTATGGTGTGACATTATAAAATGTGAATTTAGAAAATAAAATCTTACGGCTTGAGGCTTACTCGCGTTTTTGGGCCTTTTGAAGAAGTTGTGTCACTCGGAGTGTCGGAACCTTATATAATGTGAATGATAAGGTCAAAAACAGTATGAGATGTGGAAATAAGGTTAAAACCATAGGGCTTGGAGGTTTATAGCGTTTCCGGGCCGTTTCCGGGGTTTTGGGCCTTTCCGGGGGGGTTTGGGCCTTAAGGGGGGTTGTGGGCCTTTCCGGTGGGATGGAGTAGGAATCCATTTAGGATTAGGAAAGGGGCTTAGGGCTGGTAAAAATGGGTCTCCCTACCCCTTTGGGGCGTCCACCCCTGCTGCCCTTGCGCCCCACCTCTCCCCCTCCATTGCCTAGCCGCCCCACCCTTCCTCCTCCTTTGTGCCGTGTGCCCCCCCCCTTGCACCTCTCCACCTCTCCACCTCCCCACCACCTCTCCTCCACGCCCTTGCTACCCTAGGGTGGCCTCCCCACCTCTACAACATCGCGGATCCATCCGAGGAGCGAGGAGCGAGGAGATCGATTGGGGTTTTCGTTCGTCGGGCAAAGGTATGATCATGGGGTTCCCTGGGATTGATCTACGTACTGTTCTTAAGGTTATTATCAAGTTTTTAGATCAATTGGTGGTGCTGGATGGGAGTAATTTGGGTTAGATCTAGACGTTGCCACGTTTCTGTTTCGGGACAGCTTGAGCAGTCGACCTAGGGTTCCTGTTTTCACCAATTTAGAGTTTGAATATGACCGTACGGACTTAAAAGAAGTTGTAGATAATTTCATTACCTTTCAGTGGACGTAAAGCACGTTAAATTCCGATCAGCCGTTTGAAAGTTATGACTGTTTTACCGAGCGTGTTAAAATCTGTGACGCGATTGGAACAGATCTCGGTAATCTGTAGATTAAACAACTTTAGAAGCCGAATCAGTCTTTCCTTATACCTATAGAAAGTTGGGAAATTTCCTAAGCTATGCGAGGATGTACTCGTTTAATTGATTCGGAGTCCCAGAACTCAAGTTATGCCTTTTGCAAGGCTGCTGTCCCGACGGGACAGAACCTCTGTTTTTAGGATTTGCGAGTAGTTGGCAATGTCGGGTTAGATGGGGGTTTGCGTACTGTTTTGTGGACTCGATTGTGAGTGTGTGATACCTATGTGCAGGTGGTGTGACCCCGGGAGTGCCCTCTTCTTTCCGCCAATCCGTTGCACGTGGTTGAGGCAAGTGTGTTGTGATGGATAGCGAGTTGTAGGTTGCATGTTGAGATTAGATGGAATTGTCTACATGATATATGTCCACTTGCCATGTTTTAATGATTGCTATGATATGATGAGCATGTTTAAGTTGTTATGATGCCATGTGTTAATATATGAGTTTTATATGATATTGGCATGCTTGCATACATGACATGTTACATGGCCCGGGCGGTGAGAAAGTCATTAACTAATCCGGGAAGGTCGGTGAGAAAGTTATGACTAATCCGGAGAGCCAATAGAGTAAGTCCTACATCGTGATTCCATCTACCGTGGGTTGTGGAAGTGAGGAGTAGGCACCCTCCATCTTCGGGATGGAAAGGGGGAGAGGGTGCACACCGACGGGTGTGTACTCAACCATACCGGTATGAGTTTCCAAGGAGACATGAGCATTGCATTACATCGCATACATATTGATGATGACAATGTTAAGTATTTATGAATAAGATGATTTACATGATGGGAGATGATTGCCATGATATTGTTATTGTTGTTCATTGCAATATGCTTGCTGAGTTTCGAACTCACGCTTGTGTTTTCTTGTTGTTTTAGGTACCATGAGAACGGCATGCGGGAAAAGGGAATAGTCACACGCCCACACGTAGCTTCACCATAATGATTCCACAAGTCATTCTATTAGTTTGATAATAAATTGCGTGTGATGATCATTGCTTTAGTGTTTAGCTTTACTATTTGAGAGTTTATTTGTTCATTTGACACTTGGAGACTTTAAGTGCTTGATGTTAGACTTATATCGCCATTAATTCTTTAATAATTGCTGTTTTAGATGTCTCTCATATTGCCTTACATTGCTATAATATTGTTGATTCTTCGTAGCATGTTAAAACAAAGGAGGTGCTGCCGAAATCTCGGTTTTTAGCCTATGCGCCTTTGCTGGAATTTTATGTTAAATGTGGTATTTAGATGTTGTTTAGCTTATGTTTGGTAGCATTCAGGCATATTAAATGCCGGGGTGTTACAATTATATTGATCAACAAGTATGTAACTTGCTTATGAAACTCTTTATTTATTGATATAATTCTGTAAGTATCTCTGATCGGATATCATCGTAGTGGACAACGATGAATAGATCAGCACATGTACTGATCGATGATCATATTTCATAGATCATGGGATATGGAGATATCATTAATACATTGTGAACACATGTTGAAGAACATGAGTTAGATAGACCCACAATGAGACACTGTGAGAATGTTACATTCTTATGTGTCATCAGTGTATCTCATACATAGTAGATGTATGATCCTTAGACCTGAGATTGTCACATTTCCTACATGTGTAATAGTTTACCTTGGGGTTACCAAACACTATTTCCTAACTGGATAGTTATAAAGAGAGCTTTCATGTTCACTATGAAACATGCATAGGGAAGTGAGTGATCAAGAATGGATTTGCCACTCTGGTGTAACGGAGATATATGTCTAGGCCACTCATGTGATATGATTAAGGAAGTGCATGGCCATGCCGTGATTGAGAAGTCAATCACAACTTATTAATCTATCACGGATACGAGAGATGGATTGAACTGTCAAAGGATGACATGCTTCTCGCCTTGAGTTCGATCTTCATATAGTTTGGCAAAGGGATTATTATATCAGTACTTTAATCATGTGCGTTTGGTAGTTGGCATGCTCTGCAAGGAGCCGCTACCGACTATTGGATTAGAAAAGGGCTTTACAAATCCATGTCCAAATGCGCATGAACCTATAGGGTCACACACTTAACGGGCTGGGACGTATTAATTCGCATTGGATCCGTAATTAATGGACCTCATGGGCTTAACGTGCTGATGGGCCCTAGCTTAGGGTTTTGTCGTGTGGCTATATAAGGAGAGGAGAAGTGTCGGTGTTTCGTGCACCGGCAATACGAATTTTTGGTTAGTGGGGGTCGCGCGCTCCCTCTCCTCGAATGGTCGACTTAGGAAGTCAGGGTTTGTACTGGTTCGGGCCGAATGTCCCTACTCCAGTTCGTGTCGTGGGATGTATTGCCTTCGTGGGACGAACAGGGGGTTACAAGCGAGGCAAGGGTTCGATGGACCGATCCCCCTTGTGCTCGGCTGGTTTTTGCTTGTTAGCTTCCGGCTGCTTGTTGTCTAAAATTGCTCGCCCCCGCTCCCTCGGGCCCTGCTTCTCCTTATATAGTTGGAGGCAGCAGGTTACATGGGAGTTTGGAGAGAAAAAGGAAGGGGTATTGTACGCCTTGGAGTATGGTTTCTGTCTTGTCGTCCGACCGGCCTCTGTCCGCCCCATGCTGGGTTGGTAGTCCTGCGGTGAGCGGTCTTCGGTTGGGCTGTCAGGATGACGCATTGCTCTGTGCAGCCGTCAGCTTCGGTGGTTTAATGGTGCTTGACCTCAGCTTGGCCTCGGGAGAGGGCGCCTCCCTCTGCGGCGTGTCAGGTGAAGGGACAGGGGCTTGACTTCTTCGGCGGACCTTCTGACAATCTCGGGAAGGAGCCACCTACCCTGGTACGGATGTCAAGGGACATCACGTGCGCAGGGCAGTTGGTTCTCCACCGGCGCGAGGCTCGTCCCCTCGGGCGCTAGTGGAGCCGACCGACCTCGCGTCCCGACCTAGGAGGTCGGAGCCTGCCGACCGTCCGGGGCTGGCTCCGAACGGGGCCTGGCTCGCTCTTCGCGGCCCACGTACCTTTTGCCAGTGCTGGGCCTTCGTAGAGGTAGGTCAGCCCGTGCGTGGTCCCGGGCTGATGGGGGTACCCATGGTATGGGTACTCGTCAAGAAGGGTGGGCGTCACACAGTTCTTTTTGTCCAGAACCCTAGCCTCCACCTCTCGTTGCCCCTGCCGAGCGACACGGTGCTTGCACGCCGACGCACGGTGTTCCATCCCCGGACGTGTGGATAACGTAGAGGCGCTGCTGCGGTTGCTGCGGCGCTGATCGTCAAGGAGGAGTACGTACGACGATGTGCTACGGTGGTGATCGGTGAGGAGGAGACGTTCGACATGACCTGAACGACTACTTCCTGTACCCCGACGCGCGCGACGTGAGAACCGGCTTCTCCAACTCTTCTTCCGCTACTTCTACGCGTCAAGGGTAACGATCCATGATCTCTTACTCGTATGATGTCTTGGGTTATCGCGGTAGAATTTAAAAATTGTGCTAGCGTAGCCTACCCATTCCTCAACATGCGGTGCCACAAGGCTGTATCCAACGGCGGTGTGACCAAAGGCCGTTAAATTTGTGTAAGTTCAAGTTCCATTGGTTTTGGTGATTGGTTTTAGATTAATGTTTAATCCTTGTTCAATGATAAATCTAATATTTTATGAGACTAACATATTGATTGAGCTTGTTGTTAGTAGTCTCAAATTTGGATAAAAATGGTAAAACCCAAAGTATGTACTTGTATTCATTCTAGTATCTTATTGCATACTTTGGATTCAAATTAAACTATGAATTCCTCCACTGTATTAACCTCAAAATGTGCATTATGTTTCTCTTTCCATATACTTCATGGATGCATATATCTAGGGGGAGTTTATAATTTAACTTTATGTTTTCAATTGTATTGATCTAATTCGTCTTGCCACTTATATTAAAGATCAAGACATTGAAACAAAACCCTTGAGTATATATAACCTGTGTAGTTGTAGTATACTCATGTCAATATAGGATAAACTCATATGCCTTCTAAGATTGATTATGTGCATATTGATTTTAAGATCAATTAGTTATATGCACATATCAAATGGAGTTTATTCTATAGTTGTTGGTATAGAGTATTGATCCATTTCCATAGATTCCATATTCTATGGATCACTACAAACCATCAACATGAGTATATGAAAACATGTGCAGTTAATATATACTCATATTAGTTTAAATAAAAATTTAAATTAAGTTTGTTTATCTTATTAATCATTAAAGAATACTTCATCATGTGTTGATGGTGTTCCTTGATTAATTAAGGACAAATGGATAGCCCTTGAGTATAACAAAGCATTAGTTGTATCGGTGTAGTCAAGGCACATTTAATTCATTTAAATTGATTTAGGGTTATGCTCAATCGATCTTGGAGCAACCATTATGTGTTAATAGCGTGCATGGATGATTGAGACAACCGTGTTTGTTGGATTAATGGTTTTTCTTAATGTTGTGAATATAGGTTTAGCCCAACAAGGTTGAGCTAAAGAATTGAAATAAAGAAGCAAGTCATCATGTGTTGGTGAGCTTCAAAGAGAAGATCCCGAAGTAAGGAGAAGAGTGAAGAAGTTCATCATGAGTTGATGAACAAGAAGAGAAGATGGATTGCGATCCTAGGAGAAAAGAAATGATTAAAGATCATTAAAGCCCCAAAGGGGATAGTGTGCGGCAAGGTATAACTAGATAGGCTAAGGATGTTTTCTAGTCTTTGTATCTAGTTTTAGAGCTGTATTATTCAGAGGGGTTGAGTCTTTTGCTTGAGCTTCATCATGTGTTGATGAACTCAATCCGATTCACTCAAGCTCACTCTCTTATTTGGTTCTTGCCTGGAGCTAACCATTTGGCATGTGTTACGAATGGGTGAAGCTTATGCATTGATTTTTGTATGATACTTTGATTTGCATGTGTTGTAAATAGGAGAAGCTCATGCTTGCTTGTTATTAAATCTTATTTGATTTGGTTGCTTAGAGCTAAAGATTTGCATGTGTTGCAAAAAGAGAGCTCAAGCATTTGAGTTTATTTGGATGTTACATGAAGCTATGGATTTGTATGTGTTGCAAAAAGGAGATAGCTTATACATTTTAGTTAATTGGCTTTTGCATGGAATTAAGAGATTTGCATGTATTGCAAATAAAGAGAGTTCATGCAAGTTGCCATAAATTGGTTTAATTACTATTTGCAAATGTGTTTTGCAAATAGACGGGGTGTTATGAGATTGGGATCCTAGAGCATGTGAAGAGGGTATATGCAAATATGTTTGCAAAGTGCCATGATCTCGTGTTGATCACCTCATGACTAAGAGGATTAATCCCGTAGACTCGTGCTATTTGCGAATGTGTTTTGCAAATAAACTGATGTTTATAAATTTGATTTTCGAGCATGTGACTAGAATTTGCAACTTGTTTTGATCATGAGTTGATCATCACATGACTCAAGATTATATCTTGTTAACTCTTGCTAGATTGTAGTCATGCTTTTGAAGTCTATATGAGAGATTTCGAGAAAATCATATTAGACTTGAGTGGCTACTTTAGAGTTTTTTTTATTTTAGAAAATATTTATGATTTCTTAAATTTTGAAAAAGGGTGAAAATGTAGCTCTCTTAACAAGCTTTCCATAGAGTCCAAGATCACCTAAATCGAACTTCGAAGTAAAAAGTTGTCATCATTTTAGTCTGAAAAATGCGGCACTACTACCCCTGGATAGCGGAAGTACCGCCCCTAAAGAGAGGTATTACCATCCGAGGCTGGTACTACCACTGTTTACTTTGCCTACGGTAGTACCGAGAATATAGCCGTTAATCGATCATTGGGGCCAAGGCTGGCATTACCGATCCTCATAGGGCGGTAGTGCCGGATTTGCCCCCCCCCAATGGATAGTTTTCATGTGAAAGGCTATAAAAGGAGCCTTAGGGGCTAGCATTTGGTGTTGCTGCTATTGTGGAGTGTTCTTGGCTCTTGTGTGAGTTTGTGGCTAAGGTTTGCATGTGTTGCATCCTCTTTATTTGATTCTTGAGCTAAGAGTGAATCCTAATTGCATATGTTGCAATTAGAAAGTTGATTGCGGCCTCATTGTGCATGTGTTGTACTTGAGGAGGATCCTAGTGAATGTGTTGCACTTAGGAGGTCACCGGAGTGCATGTGTTGCACTAGGTGAAGTTCAATCGAGGAGCTTAGCTTATTACTCTTAGAGGTTGCCGCCTCCTAGACGGTGTAGAGCATCGTGTGCAGGAGCTCTCAATGGAGATTGTGAGAAGCCCCGGCAAAAAGTTTGTGAAGGTCGGTGCTCGCCTACCCGGAGGGGTAAAGAAGCAACCACTAGTGGAATCTAGGTGGGTGCTCAAGTTTGGAGCCAATCCATTGTGTTTGGGCTTGCCTCAACGTGGATTAGGGGAGATCAGCAAGTCACTGAGACCACGGGAAAAAGTTAATGTATCTCCTTGTCTCTTTTACTTTCAAGCAATTTATTTTCATTGTATTATTATTGATTGCTTGATTGTGCTAGAATTGCTTATCTTGTTTAGAGACTTAATTAGCTAGTGCATTTAGTGACCTAGAAGATTTAGGTCTTAATTGTCAAAACCTTAGTTTATCGTTTCCGCATTATCTTTATTAAGGTTTTGACTTAGGGTAATTAGGCGAGTACTTAGTTTCGCTTAAGAATTTTTAAAACCTCCTATTCACCCCCCCCCCCCCACCACCACCACCCTTTAATCGGCATCATCGTCCCTTCAATTTGGCACCGAGGCGACAGGTGATGGTGTGGTAGGGATGGCGAGGAAGGTGGCAGTGTGGGGGAGGAAGTAGGGAGTGGAGGGTGAGAGTAGAGAGAGGAGACAACAGAGGTACGGGAAAATGGCGACTGCGTCAAATGAGTCATGGGAGGAGACGAGGAGGGGGGGAGATAATATTTCATGATGGGCTAGGCCGTGATACATTGTGCTATAGATATTATTTTTTTTACAAAAAGATCATTTTCGTGCCAGTCCAGCCCATACACGACTCAGTTAATCATGCTGTGTTGTGCCGCCTATCATACCAATTTTCTAGACTCGGCATGACCTATAATTCATGGCACGCCAGCCGGATCCGAATACATCCATGCCGTATCATACTCTGGGCGGTGCTCGGTGGCCATGCTCGTGCTATCAGATTGTGTGTTGTCGAGAGCTCGATTGTATAAGTTCAGCTTTTCATAATAAAAGCTGATAGCTTGTCTCCCGCTTTAAATAAAGTCTTAATCAAGTCCTAGTCTTCTTAGACATCTAACCACACATGTTTGCTGAGTGCTGCTGTTAATTGTTGTTTATTCTTTTGCAGAACCTCCTGGTGATTCTGGAGCTGGTTTATCTGTTCTTTGCTTTTCGAGATTTTATTGGCGTTAGAGGATTTGGAGGTGTTCTTTCTTCGTCTTCATGATTACGCCAGCCAGAACGATCATAGTAATATGACCTGCCTTCTCATGAATGAGTTCGTGCACTGATATGAATAGTAGGTTGGAGATACGTGACATGTGGGTGACAGTAATAGTACTTTGGAGCGTTTGTTCTGTCCCAAGGATGTTTTTATCTCTGATTTGGCAAGTGCTTTGTGTATGTTGTGTTTGGCCGTTATGATAGAATTAGTGAAGGAATTTTGTAACTGAAAAGTGATTCATACCCACATGCAAGTGCTAGTATCCTTTTAAATGAGAATTCCTGAAGTAGTATCTTTGCTTGCCTGAGCAATTTTGCTGGAATTTGTTGTACATATGAGACTTCATCACCTGTAGACCCATATTAAACCCTTTCAATCTAATGACACACGGTAGATTAAATCAACCATCTTTTTACATGGCTACATGTCATGATCTGAACGTGTCTAAATGTAAGAGATCTCCTACTCTCTCCGTTTCTGAATACATGTCATTCCATCTTTCAAATTTTATTTCTAGATACATATCATTCTACAGTTTTAAGGTGATTTTTTTACCTTTTTTTCCCTTCTACACCCCTCCCATTTATCTATTTCTAATGTCATTTACTTCTATAGACTAGAGTAAGATACACCATCTAAAGATATAATAAAAAAGAGTAATACAGTCTTTTGTAGATGTATGTTGATGAAAATGCAAAAACCTAGAATAACATCTATTTAGAGTTAGTTGAATTTATTTCCTGAACGGTGTCTTAGACTTTTGGTCATCTCAGTCCTTATATGCAAATCTTGTCCAATAAGGTTCTGTTTGGTTCAAGGGCAAAGATAGATGGAATGGGACCATCTCATCCACGTGGATGAAGTCAACCAATTTTTTCTTTGATTGGAGGGATAAAGTTGGATGGGATAATCCAATTTTTTATTTGGTCGGAGGGATAAAGTTGGATGGGATGAGAGTTGGAACGTGGATGGGGTGAAAATTCAAATTGGGTTGGTGGGATAAAAGTTAGATGGTGGATGGGATGAGAGATAGATGGAATGAACCAATTTTTTTGCTGTGGGATAAAGTTGGATGGGGCTATCCCATCCACGTTGAAGCCTTGAATCAAACGCACCCTAAGTGACGTAGCTGAACCATGCATCTGTTCTTAAGGATGAAAGTGGATGTGGGATGTTCGCTAATGGGCTTAATTTAGTCCGCATAAAATATTAAGTGGACACCCACAACCCGTTTAATAAATTAAGTGGCACTTGCGGGTAACCCACGTGACCCACATCGTGCTCGCGTAGCCCACATTAAGGGGGTATCCGGTGCCTGCAACATAAAAAGGCTAGCATGGTTGACGATCCGCCGGACAATATTGCTAAGGCGACGTCTCCGGGAAGGTACGCCGTGATCTTCAACGCTGGCAGCACGGGGAGCCCTGTGCACATCTTCAAGTTCAATAGCAAGATGGACCTTGTCGATGTCGTTGATGACATCGATAAGTTCTTTGCACATTAGATTGCAAGCAAGGCAAACATTGTTTCAGAAGATGGACTTGAAGGTACTGTGTTGGGCCTTGCAATAGGTGAGCATGCATGAGAGCTCAGAGCTTTTTATTTCCTTTCTTTTTCATGCTAGCATACGTTACATGAAACTGTCGGTTGTGTCAACAAACAATAACTGTAATGTTAATTTTGCTTTTGATACACTCATATTAATGCTGATATGCAGGTGAAGCCCAGACTGAGCTCATATGCTGGACGGCCCTAAGAGGCTGCAAAATCAATCGCAATTCTACTTGAAAAGGCTAAAAGTATCGTCCCTCGGTGGCTTCAGAAACGAACCCCCCTTAAACTTGGGGTAATCCATCAACTAATTCGCTCTGATTAAGTCTATATCTATCCCTCAAAAGAAAGTTGCTCAATTTATGATTTGCCAGATACAACAGTCCTTGAACTAATCATTCTCATGTATTTCACGTACTTGATGTCCAAGTTTTTTTTAAAAAAAAAATAGAAATCTTATGCATCAGCAAAAAATTGGTTCTTTTTTTAGTCTCAAAGTGTGCAACTTACCAAACAAATTTACATGTAACTGTTGGGCTCAGGCTTATTGGAAATGAGAAGGCAAACCAAATTCTTGAAGCTGTAATTTCATCTTATCGACAATTTTACTGTATCGCTTCATTAATTGGTATAGTCACATCATACATAATAAAAACAGGATTAAAATGCTGCTTATTATTGATTCTCAATACAGGTTCATGAACAACCTATAAATCTTTCGTAGGCTGCTTATTAACATAAACAGAACAAGGTTATTACATAGAATGGGTTTTGTGGGCATCTCATTGCCCACTTAAATCTTTTGCGAGCTACCGCAATATTCCGTATAAACGCTTGTGGCCAATGTGGGTAACATGCGGTCGGCCCGCATTACCTTCCACTTGCATCCTTATCTGTTCTCTCTGTACTTTTTGCAAAGCACATTAATGCACAAGTGAGTAACAAGTGGGTCCATGGGAACATCTGCTCAAAGGCCAGTGTGTCCTGTTGTTGTAAGTTGTACCTAGTAGTAATTAACAAGCTGCCTTCTTGTGAGGTTTGTAAAACTTCAAGCCTGTCATGCATTTTTCGAGTCATTCCAACTATCTGTAAATGTATTGAGGTTGAATCTGGTTTTTGTGTAATTCTTAAGGGACTGCAATTTAAGCAGTCATGTGCAAGCCGTTGGATTTAGACGAATTTTGTACTGTAGCATTTTACTTCGGTAAACACTGTAGCAAATGAAATTAGACGATATGCATAATTCGTTCGCTTGATCGGATGGACCACACCCGTGGGGACTGCAGGACTGCTTAAGTTGCAGTCCACACAGGGACTACCAGGAATCTGCCTCCGTTGAGGTTACATGTGAAAATCATGTGTTCCAAACAGTTGCTAATTAAGCTCGAGCTTATCGGATAAAATTACGCGGAATTTGCTTTCTTTTGTTCCCAAGTGGGTGCACCAAATTCCTCACCATATATATCGAATGCCTATTTCCTTAGGCACCAATTGGGAAAAGCAATATTAATTCAATGAGGAAAAATAACCATAATGCACGTCACTAATGTTGATTTGTTGTTGATGGGTGCCAGTGGTTGTCGTCTGAAGTCCTGCTGATGCCATGTGCTTGCTTTCTGGTGTAGGCTTTTTGTCAGATCTCGAACAGTTATCTCAACTCTGACATCATTTTTGCAATATAAAATAGTACCGGGGTGTTTCCTCTGTGTTTAACATACATGATTTGTCCTTTGCTGGTTTTTTTTTTAAAAAAAAAACATCTTACGATTGCAAGACAACGAAGATAATTTGCCTTCTTAATTGAAAATTTAAAGGAACCAAAATTAGAAGCAACCAAAGCAGCCAAGGCTAAAGAAAGAGCACATTTGGCCTTTGCTAGCCAAAGAACACATCCCAACAAGCAAAAGCTTTTGGAACTAAACCATTTCCAAGCTAGGCAAGCTTTGGAAAGGAAATGTTAAAAATCGAGGGAGGTGGTTCTATGTATTATATTTTGAAAATTACATAAATATTAAAACATAAATGAATGATAGATGGTGATTATTTACCTGTTTATTTACTTTAAAATTTGTGTATTTTATATTGGAGGGAGATGCATACAAACACTGCTCAGCTAGCTATATGGAATAAACAACAGATCGATGAGCTTGGAAGTACATATCCAATTCAGACATTTTGGATCCAAAAGTTAGTTCAAGACCCACACTCGCTTTCACTACCCTTCCCCACTGCCTTGTCAATGTTGCGCCCTGCTGCCACCCCCTCCCCCCACACTGGCATACACCTCCTCCAGGCACCGTCATCATTGCTTCCGGATTGAAAGGAAAGGAAATATAGAGGTGAAAGCTTTGGATTCCGGATTGAATGTTCGACTGAGGTTGAATTTCCAGAACTTCGTGTTGAAAGCATAGCTATCATAAACACGATTCGTCGGAGCCATTGTATATGATTTGGGCTCGCGTTTGTCTCTTTTTCGTCCAATTTCTATTGCAAACACTAAATAGATTCGAGTTTAGCGAAACCGGTTAACAATTCCAGGGGAAGGGGGGGTTGGGGTTTACAGCGAATCCGGTAACTATGGTCGAAAGCTCAAAATATATCGTGTAGCACATCAGTCTCTGTACCAATTAAAGTGTCGCAAAAATTGATGTAAACAAAAGAAAAAAAAATCAGGTCACTTACAAGTATGAAAACCATAGGAACACATAATTGATCCATAACAGTATGTGTAGCTGCATGCAACTTTAGGGGCAGTTTTTAGTACATCTACCTCTTTACATATGACGACGAAACCCTCCATTACATCGTGCGAACGGCAGAGGCATACGTGCGTGAGACCTAGCTTAGCTATGTGTTACACGTGTGGCGATCTACACTGCCACACACGCAGTCACGAACTCCTCGTGTCCGTGCAGTTGGCATGCATAAGCAACTCTTGGATCTGGTGGCTGTTGTTCTCTACCTGACAAACCTGCACCTTATGATCTGCAGCAGCAGTATTATATCACACATAACACAGGGAGTTAATTAATAATACAGTAGACATGTAGAACTAAGCGTGGGAAAGTATTTGTGTCTATTTAAGAGAAGTAAGAGGTAATATATGGAACATCCAGTCTGCCGTTAGCATGATGTTCTTTGCTACAGCCGAAGAGGAAAAGGAAAAGGAGATAATGGCGAAGAGGTTCAGAGATTTCAGTAGGTAATTCGGTACTGCATGTCTTCCTTGTTCTTGTTTCCTGAACTGAAACCATGCTCTCCAATCGTCACACAATGATCTGAATCCAAAACTGCACTGAAGAAGCTACAATTTCTCTTACCAAAAGGGACAATAATAATACAAGAGCTCTTTTACGGTACACTAAATTGAATATGAACCGTTCATTCTTTTCGATCCAATGGATCAGATTAACTAGAATTTACTTATACTACACCTGGTAGTAGAGTAGTAGAAACATCCTTAACAAATCAACGGTTAGATGTGATTTCTACTACACATTTTATACTACAAGTATAATCCACCATAAAATTTCCCTAATACAAAGGTTGAGATCATCAGTATATATGCATACACATTACCAAATTTCACGTGAAGAGAGAAGCTAATTAAAAGCTGGGAGATAACTAGGAAGAGGGTGGCCTGGCATGGCGGATGAGAGCCACTCTGGCTAGCCAAGAAGACCGGCCCATGCAGCCATATTAACCGCATCCATCACAAGGATTTCCCTTGCCATCACCATGGCTGCTGATGGATCAGCTAACAGAGGGCAAGCATAGGCAAGTCATTCTTGGCTACCAAAGGGAGGAGGCTCTCCATCTCCATGCAAGGCTTCCCCTCTTCTCCACTTGCTAGCTCCTTAGACATGGCATCTCCTTGGCTGGTGTGTGGCATCACTGGTAGCGTAACACCAGGTATTTATAATGTGGGCAAGGAGAGGGTTGAGGACAGGTGGTGCTTGAATGCCACATTTCAGTGAATGGTAGCTTATATTATTAGGACCCAATTGTACAAAGAATGGGATAATTGTATTCGCAGCCGGTTGAAAAATCGATGGATGGGATTGTTGGAAAGGTGGGCGAGAAGTTTAGTTAAATTTTATGTTGCCAGTTTTTGCTTTTAGCTACATCAATCCAGCGTTTGTCGAGAGGTAACAAGTCAATTACATGGTATATGGATGAAAATACAATACTAGTACAAGAATCGTCATTAGTGAAGATTTTTAACTAACAATCGCCAAAAAGCCGCCACAAATACGTATGTCACTATTTTAAAAAACTACATTTGCGTTAGTTCCTAGGAACTTCGTGCAACGCGTCAACTCATCCTAGTACTACTCTCGACCAAACACACTTAACTTCAAAGTTCTAACGGGTTCAGTAAATTTAACTTTCCGAGAGGTCACTCATCCTACTACTACTCTCACCAAAGCACGCTTAACTTCAAAGTTCTTATAGGATCCAGTACTTTAATGTTGGTATGATCACATGTTACATGTAACACGTCCCTCTCCCCTTAATCCCGCAGAGCATCCAAGCATTGATTTTAATGTTATCATACTCCGAACACGGTTTGAGCTATATTTTAGTGTTGTCTCATACTCCGAACGGGTACAAAACTTCGGATGCCGTTTTGAGCCCTTAAACGACGTTTTTTTTGTATTATATCACCGCGCTCGCACTCATGCAAACCATCATTGAACTTCTACATTTTCGGATGAAACTTCTCGTTAGCTTTCCAACGAGCCAAAGAACGCCCCGATCAGAGTTACGAGTCAAAAGTTATGGTCATTTTACCAAACGTGTTCGGATTTCCTATTTGCAGACCGAATCAGACTTGTTGCCCGAAAGAAAAATTGGAGAGCTCATCATGCTGGTTCCAGAAAGTACAAGAATGCCCCAATCGAAATTATGAATCAAAAGTTATGATATTTTTACTGACCGTGCGGAATATTATTTCTGACGGTTTTAAACTAAAATCGCCACAGATAATATTATCAGTGTTGGTTTTAACCAAAAACCGCTATAGATATTCATATTATCAGTGGTGGTTTTTTGCTAAAACCGCCACAGATATTTATACTATCAGTAGTGGTTTTTGGTTAAAACCGTCACAAATTGCATTATTTGTGACGGTTTTTCTTTAGAACCGCCATAAATAGTTTCAAAAGTATTTGTGACGGTTTCAAAGAAAAACCGCCAAAAATAACGTATTATTTGTGGTGATTTCAAACAAAAAGCATCACAAATAGTGCTCCCGTCATTTTTATTTTAAAACCACCACTGATAACTCTATTTGTGGCCGTTCGAAAAAACCGGTCACAACCCGCCACAAATAGGGTGCCACCTATATGTTGTTTTGTAGTAGTGCAAACAGTTGTCGGCGAAGAGATGCTTTCATGCTTTTCTTTTTTTAAAGTTACACAAATATTAAAATACGAAGGAATGATATATGATAATTATTTATCCCTTCAATTACTTTAAGATTTATACAACTTATATTAAGGGGAAAATCATTGTAGCATTACTTTTTTATATATATATATTTGCCAAAAATTGATCTGCCAAGCTTAGTGAACAAAACCGGCAGCCACAAGGTATCCGCCCACACGTTTTGTTGCTTTTTTCCGTTGTTTATTGCCGCATTGTTCCATTCAAATGGAATAAATTATTTGTTCGGCCATTAAAATGCAAGCTAAGACACCATAACCAAAAGTCTTGATTTTATTCCTTGCAGCTCGATATTTGACTCGCCTCAAAATCTTCTGAAACCTCGTGCTCATGCATATGCTACTTGTGTCTGGACGGATTTGGATGCCCAATGCTAAGATCGATCAAAGCGTAAAGAATCTTACTAACATTCTTTATCTTGAGAAAGAGAGAACCTTGTTAACATTGTACGTCATTGCAGGTTCTATATATGCTCCTCTTGCAACAGTGAAATGATCGGCATAACAATGATGATTAATGGGTTCATAGGAACTAAAAATGGAAAGTATCCCCCGGTTACAGTTTTTGGCATTAGTTTGTTTGTTTAGTAGGCAGACAGCACGAATTCATTGATAGGCGAAGCACACATAACATCCATCAAAATCAAAGGACAAGAAAAGGTCTGCATCCATTCAGACTGTCGGTACTAACACATGTCGACAATAAGTCTGGACTTTGAATGCAAAAAAAGGGATATAGTAAAGCAGTGCAGTTGTTTATTTTTACAAGTGGGAATTTCTGCATTTCAAGTAGAGCAAATAATGCCTTCTTCCGTGAAACTCGCATCAAGCTCTTACTGCCTACCCTGCACAATAGCACAATAAATAAGCGTCAGTGATCAGCAATGCACAACAGCAAGCATAAAACTAGATAGAAAGTGTAATGTGCCATTGCATATTCCTCTAAGGAAGGGCTGCCCTGCAATTTATTCATATCCGACACGAGAGTAGTAGTAGCCCAGGCCTTACAACTTTTTAAGGGAACCAGGCCTTACATTTTGTTAACCTAGGTTGCTGTATGGTCCAAGATCTACTGTCATTTCTTATATTAGCTTTCCTTGTATCGATTGAAATAGTATCTGCACGATTGCACTTACAATTAGCACTTCAGTAGGTTCATTTAGCTGATTTAACACTTTTACCAATGGAAGCAAGGGGGGTGGAAATTGAAATCCAACAAATGAGTTCACTTCATAGGGGGAAAATTTGTAGCTCAATATACGACCAGATCATGGTCACCATACCGACTTCAATCCATCACTAGACAAGCATTACAAGCAAGATAGTAACAGCTTGACTAGGCAGCACACTAATTGATGCATATTGCAAATCTATGGACAAGCGATCTAAAATTCTAATTGATCTATTTCAATCCAATAATTATACCGCTGTACCAGTAAAAATCATATGCCAAATGATTTATACCTGCCAGTTCCCTTGTTGTCCATCACTTGGCCTAGGATACTGACCAGAACCTCCTTGCGAGTTATCTCCTGCATATGTAGATCCTGCCCCCTGTCTGTTGTCTCCACCATAACCAGGATTAACACCAGGACCCCCTTGGTTACCTCCAGAATATGTTGGTGTAGGTGGTTGCCCATAATTTCCAGTTGCCGATGGTTGACCATAAGTTCCAGGTGCTGAAGGACCACCAGGTCTGAAATCTCCTGCCTGTCCTTGTGAGAAGTTCCTGAGCTCTTTTGGGTTGTAGTAACCTTGACCTTGACCAGACTGATTTACTTGTCCTTGGTACTGAGGTGGTGGACCCTGGTACCCACCAGGCGGTCCACCGTAACTTGAATGGTCTGCATAATCATTCCTCCCATAACCTCTACCACCTTGTCCAGCTTGCGCATAATTCTGCTGCGGAGCATAGCCTCTTCCATCTTGCTGTGGGCGGTATGCTTGGAAGCTACCTTGCTGTTGTGGGCGGTTTTGGTAATTTCCTTGTTGCGGAGGGCTGTTCTGGTAATTTCCTTGCGGTGGAGGGCTGTTCTGGATGTAATTTCCTTGCGGTGGAGGGCTGTTCTGGTAGTTTCCACGAAAGTTACGGTTCCTGTCAGTCCTCGACGGTTTGCTATAATGAACAGGTGGTGGTCTTGGAGTGATGACACCATTGTCATATTTGTCTCCTGATGAAACAAATCCATACACAGACATGATCAGGGGTATATGAAGTTAATGAGCGGCAAATTCAGAAAACAGAAAAAAAAAATAAAACAAACCTCCATACTCCTTTGTCTCTGGATATAGATATGAATCAGGCAAAATGAAAACAACTCCAGGCAATCCTGAACAAAATACCAAAACAGGAAAGTGAGTACTTTAAAGTCTAGAATCCAGCAAAAAATTAATTTAGGCATATTGTCCACTCACCGCGGAATTTTTCTGACATTTCCTCAGTCATTACAGCTTGAAAACCAATATATGTTGTTGTACTCAAAGCATACATCCTCTTCTTAGCCTCCTCATAACTACAAGAAGGTCAGAGCCCAGAAAAATGAGGAAAATTATATGCTCCAACCACTTGAATTTAATTGGTTATATCGATCAAAACAAAAATCAAGTCACAAGTAAAAGAAATGACTTCAAGAGCAGAGACATCAAATATATACAATAATGGCTTCAAGCGTTATAAGTAAGAGCAATGACTTAGTTAAGAGCAGAACCATAAAATATATACAATGATGATTTCAAGCATTATAACCTTATAAGACAATGACTCTTAACTAGCTAGGAGTAGAACCATCAAATATATACAGTAATGGGTTGGCGCACCATTCGCCAAACAGAGTTCCTTGGCATAATGATTCCAGCTAGGAACAGTTCTTTCCGAATACTTCGAATGTTCAGAACAAAAGTTTTATGAACAGCGCAATAACTGTAGAAACCATAACAGATGATGTGATCCTTGAACTGGAAGCTTGATTCAACAACTGAATATATGTTTCGTGATAACTGAACTACTGAAATTTTATATTACTACAAAGTCATTATATAATCACCTATCATCTAAAGTCAAATCACACTATCTTCCCTTTCTATAACTATCCTAATTTTACATGGAAAACAACAAAACGGGAGTAATGCAAACAACTCTCATCATACAAATCTTAGTCTGAGATGGACCTTGAGGTGCTACTTTCAAGATTTGTCCTCAGGTGGACCATGTCTAGTTTTTTTGGAGGGCCATGTCTAGTTTTTTTGGAGGGCCATGACTAAAAAAGCAAAATGATTCAATCATGGAAAGATTTATGCTATTCAATTTAAGAAATTACAAAATGGAGTGGAGTTAGAAAATTTTGACACTATAGAGCAGCTTTATAATCCCTCACCAAGCCAACCTAATAGTATGCAATACATCAAACTACTTCTGACATCCAATATTCTATTACAATAACAGAAGAAACTAACATACTCTCCCTCAAATCACCCATCGCTAAATGCAACTGTAAACTCCTCCATCCACAATCATATCAGACGCAAATGACAGAATTATAACATATTAGTGCCATTCTATTAAATTAAGTTCAGAAAAGTTCGTAACAAAAAAACACACATTTTGTCATCATTCACAAATCAAAACTGTAAAACTAGAGCTCAAGCAAAACAGAATTTTCATCCAACCATTATCAGAAACAAGAGATAGAATCAGTCCTTCATATTATATCACATAAATTGAACACTAGTGATATAATTTACTACTAGAGCCACCAATTATGGTGTGTGATCCTGACCTGCAAAGTCATCACACAAAAACACCTCCAGGCTCCAAAATGACCCCAGGCAAATGCAACCACACAGCGGGAATAACCCCCACCCCCGAAACAGCGCAATTGCAATTCATAGCAGAACTGCGTCTGCAAGGCTGCAACAATACCAGGGCCACACATACACCACCTTACATCGAAAACCCGATTCATGCTCGATCACTCCGACCATAAACAACGCAACAAATAAAGCAAGCGTACCGTTCAGTATCACTTTTCACCCTACGGAGGCCAATTCCACGCAACACCGAGGCCAACTCCACACAAAATTCACACGTTTCTGATGCGAAATGTTTTTGAGAGATTCGCTTATACCTTCCGACGACCTTGGCGAGGGTCTGAAGGTAGGTCTCGATCATCTCCTCGCGGGAGGGCTTGGGGTCGGGGAACTCCATGGTGATAAGCCAGTGGTTGTAGTCGCACCCCTCGAAGAGGATCTCGTCGGGGGAGATCTTGCCGTCGTCCCCTCCACCCCCGTAGTCCCCTCCCCGCGCAGCCGCCGCCGCCGTCGATCGGAAGCCGGCGGTGGCGCCCGGGGGATGCTGCCGCGGGAGCGGCGGGGTGAGGGGGGCAAGGGGGAGGAACCGGGAGGCGGCGGCGGTGGAGGAGGAGACGCCTGGGCGGATGAGCGGGGCAGCGGTGGAGGTGGCGGCTAGGGCTCGCCGGAGGCGGAGCGCGAGGGCCATGGCGAGCTAGGGTTTCGTGGGGAAGGTGGGGAGGAACCCTGGGGTTTCAGTTCAGGGGTTTATGTGAGAAGGGTGCGGCGCGGTGGTAGTAAGGAGGTGGTTGCGAGGCTAAGTCGCTTACAGGTGGGGTCGAGCGGCAAGTTGCGTATGGATGTCAATGGGATTAGGCGTGAGGGTGCAGTCTCTTACAAGTGGGGTCTCCTTGAGGCTGGTGCTGGGTGGCTTACAGGTGGGGTTGCTGGCAGTGCATTTGGTCCGTCGGTGGGACGCCCGATTTTGTCGGGTTAGCGGGGGCGAGCGGCAGAGGATAAAAACTACGAAAACATGGTAAATAGTTGTTTTGTTTTTATTTTTATATTTTTTTATCGAAACGAAATCAGAAACCCGAAAAAGAATACAAAAACGGATACAGAAACGAAATGAAACGGATTTGAAAACGAAAACACCCCAAAATTTTGCTTTTCTTAAATTCATGTGTGATTTGGCACTTTGGTGAATTTTTGGAATTTTCTGGAATTTATTTGGATTTATTTGGAATTTATTTGAATTTATTCCATTTTGAAATAATTAAAGAATTTAATTTTGCAAATAAAATTTTGTTGGAAATATTTTATTCGAGTCCAAAATGTTCCAAAATATTTTCCGTAATTTTTCCGAATTTTCAGTCTTTTGCTATTTTTAATGAATTAAATGAATTATTGGGAATTATTTTAAATATTAAATCGCTGAAAATCAACTCGGTCGCATCGTTCATCCGATCGAAGTCGGAACCGAAGTCGGACTCGAGTCCGACCGAGCCGATTGACTTCGACCAAACCGGCCTCAACCCTAGCGATCCCGACCGTTGGATCGGGATCCAACGGCCGAGATCCGTCTGCACGGTTCGAGCCGCGACCGGACACGATCGCGCCCGTCGGCGATCGTGGCCGCTGATCGCGACACGTGGGCGGCTCGATCCATCGCTCTCGCCCGACTCCGAAGCCGGAGAAACTCCGCCGTGACCGAAGCGGGACACGGCTTAGGGTTCCGATTCGACGCCGAGGCCGATTTAAAGCCCGGACCGCCCTCGAGGTTGCCTCATCCGCGGCGCACTCCGTTCCCCTGCCATCTCGGCCGTCGCCGTTTGCCGTCTGACGTCGCTCGCGGAGTTGGAACCTCTTGCCGGTTTAACGCCGATTCCGCCGCCGTCCGTCGTCTTCCGCCGAGAAGGAGCCCAGATCCGGAATCCCCGTGACGAGACGCACCCGAAGGGACTCATCTCGCCGGAGCGACCCCGAAACGCCGTCGGGCTCGTCGTCGTTCTCATCTCCGGTGGCCTTGCTCGCCGCGTCGCCATCGACCTCGCTGAAGCTCAGTGCACCGTCCGATCTTGATCGTGCGGTTGAGGCGAGTTCACGTGTTTCCAAACTCGATTAGATCTCGACCGTTGGATCAAGATCCAACGGCCCACGATCGCCACGCGTCGTAGTAGTGCTATTATAGGATTAGATCACGGGCCGTCCGATCTAGATCGAACGCCCACGATCATCGAGTAGTTTCAACGTGTTAACCCTGGATCTAATCGCGGCCGTTGAATTTCAAATCAACGGACACGATCGTGCCACGTGTCCAGGGAGCCGAACCGCCGCGCCACGCGGGCGTGCGCGTGGGCCACTGACACGCGGGGCTCGCGTGTCAGCGACCGCACTGTGACGTCACCCATGACGTCATAGGATGGACCCGCTGTCGCCAGACTGGGTTTGAGCCCCCGTGACGTCGGGCCGATGACGCTACCCGAGCGGGCCCACATGTCGACGCGATGGAGTCGTGGGCCGAGTCCACGGTAGACCCGAGCCGGCGTGGACCGAGTTCATGGACCTACCGACGCCACCAACCAATCGAGAGGCGCCCACGTGTCCATGCCGATTTAATAATTAATTTCGAAAAGAAAATGATTTATTAATTCGAAATAATGATTTGATTTTGTTTCAAACTTCAAACGCTTATAACTTTTATGCTTCAACTCCGATTTGAGTGATTCAAATTTCTAAATTTGTATAAAATTGAGATCTACCTAAATATGAATTTTATTTAATTTTTGGACTAAAGTTTTCTCTGCAAAATTATTTAAATTGATTATTTAAACTTTAAATAATCATAACTTTTGCGTCTTAACTCCAAATTTGACGATTCCAGTTTCTAAAAACTCATAAAATTATGTTCTCTCTGTTTATGGATTTTATTTGGGTGTTTGGACACTTTTTGCCTATTGTTTATTTGTGTATTGCTATTTGCACGCTTTACGAGTAGACGTTGAAGTGCCGGAAGGATTCGAAGGAGAAGTATTAACTCAGGATCCAACTCAAGACCAAGAACAAGTACTTTTTGAAGGCAAGTTGTGCTTTGACCATGTTGATCCTATTTCGAAATCTATTTTGATTTAAACTATTGCATGCTAGTTCAATTAGAAAAATACTTTGTTTAAACATGGGGGTTAGATAAATAACAATTTGTCAGATGACACCTTGATTACTTAAGTATGTGCCATGACCTTTGTCACCCTAGTTGTGGATTACTAGTTGGACATTATTAAATCGCCAACATGGGTTTAGACCGTTGTAGTATACTGCTTAGACCTGCTACGTGCTCATGACATGATTTTGGACAATCAAATGTTAATATTGACTTAATGATATATTGAACCTGTTTTGGAAAAGTATCATGTGATGTTGATGGTACGTGGTGCATGGTAATCAACCTGGGTTTGATAAGCTGATTTCGGTAGGGCATATGGCAAGAGTAATCAAGTGGGCCGATTGTGGCATTGGGAATGTTGATTTGGTTCTTCGGGTAGTCTTGCCTGGTCACCCTAAGGACTTAACCTTGCAAGCCTTTGAACTGGTCTAACGTGCAACCACATGTCTCAGAATGGACGGACCTAGTTGACTAAGTTGCTAATAACGCACTGTGGGACCTCGGGAGGTCAACTACACCCTTTGTGTAAGTTGTGCGGGAGCCGCATCGGCCGAGGCCAGTACCCATCTAACGATTGATTGGCCTAGACTTCGCCTTAGCGAAGGGAAGGGTTAGTGCGCAATAACCGGGAGGACCACTTGTATTGTTAGAAGTTTCGAAAGACTTTGTTACGGGAACTCGCCTTTGTGGTGTTTGTTGTATCTTGTGGGTAAAGTGCATAATCTCTGCAGAGTTTAGAATCTATTCGAATAGCCGTGTCCATGGTATTGGACATCGCTCAGGATTACAGTCAAGGGTTAGATTTTCTCAAAAATAACTTGGTTTGGAAAGGTTGGGTTGGACTAATAATGAAGTTGATGGAAATGTGGTTTAGGTTGGGAAAGATGTTGACTAAAACTTCTTAAAAAGTTATTTATGCTTTACTTATTTCTACTGCTTTCGAATCTACTTATATTACTTGTCAAATGTCAAGCATCGCAAATATACCTTGAGCTATTCCTTTGTACCAAGCCATGCATATAGTATATTAGCACGTGCATTACTGCATGACTTCTTGAGTACCAAGTACTCACCCTTGCCACAATACAACACCGCTTGAAGAGGAGTCTGCACCACTTTGGAGGAGGAGCTCCAAGAGGATCCGTCTACCTAGGGAAGCGAGCCCGGTCGATTGCTCGTGGTATACTGGATGGCGCCACGAAGTTATTTGATTTTTTCCGCTGCTATTATTTCTCTCTGAATAAGTTTCGCCTTGCGAGGCATATATTTGTAACTTGACCATAAGGTCGAGTAACCAGTTTGACTATTTAAATAAAGTACTTTATTGGTATCGAGTGGTATGATTGTGATATTTACCGATGTTAAGACTGTGTGCACTAGCGCGTTCCTGGACTAGTGCTGAATACACAGAGGGTCCGGATTTGCAAATTCGGGGTCCCGACAGTTTCCAGCAAACTAAAAGAAAGCAATAATTTCAAGATTCACATATACAAAGATAAATGCAAAATTCATAAGTACAAGATTCATAAATACGGAATTCATAAATATAAGGTAAATGCAAAATTCATAAGTGAAAGATTCATAAATGCAGAATTCATAAATATTCATAAATATTCATTAATACAGCTTCGTGCATACGATCGGATTCATATGCTTGATCGACTTAGTGCGATCTGCGTAGCGCGGCTTCATGCGCGCGGCACAGTCAGTTCCATGCGCGTCGGCCTTCTTGGCGCGACGGTGGCCGCTTCGTACGGTGTGCTTCAATTTCCAATGAACTATATTAAAGCAATAAATACAATGCATAGAACAGCAATAATTGCACAATTCATGAATTCATAAATGCGGAAAAATAAATTTTCATGAATTTTCAATATTCTAAACAGGGCAATTATTGCAAAAATACATGCAAATATTCATAAATACAGAAAATAAGGCTAAGTACAAATTAAAAACAGAGCCATAAAGTTTTCTGCAATTTTCTGATAATTTTCATATTTTTCTGTCAATTTTCAGAATTTTGTAACCAATTTTTATGAATTTCTAATCAATTTCTCAGAAAAGAAAACAAATAAAACATGAAGAAATTGGGGGAGGGCAAAGGGGTAATTTCCCCTGCCCTCCCCGTGCCCGATTGTTTCCATAAACTGGAATTGAGCAAATGAACTTCATGTCCACGTCCAAAGGGTATGGACTTCATGTCCATGGCTCAATGGACTCCATGTCCAAGCCGATTGGGGAAGCCAGTTGAACGGCGGGACCGGCTGGGCCTGCGTCGGGCGTGGCAAGCCGGCCGGGCGCGTAAACCGGGCGGAGCGGTAGGCGCTTGGCGCTGGCCGTATCGTGGGCGGCGCGGCAGTGCGCGGCGCGGCGCACCGGCGAGTGGCGGGCACCAACGCGAAGCGAGCCGCTTGCCGAGCGCGCCGTCGGGGCGGCAGGATGGCGCTGGCCGGTGGCCTCGGCGCAGCGCCAGGTCGCAGAGCCGGAGTCGGCGAAAACAAAGCGAGGCGAACATGGTGCCGGCTGGCGGCGCGACAACCGAGCAAGTGCGACAGCGAGCCGAGTGCTGCGACACAGGCAGGTTCGGGCCCGCTGCCGATCGGCGGTGTTTACGCGGGCCGGGCGTGAGACTTTGGCCGAGCGGCGCGGCAGCCGAGCGAGCGCGGCAGCAGCGCTTCGAGCGCGTTCGGCCGGCGGCGCATTAGTGGCTTCGTGCCGGTGAGTGCGGTGCTTCATGGGATCTGCACTGGCTTCGTGCCCTGTAGATCAATGGCTTCGTGCCTTGGTGGCGCTTCCTGGCCGAGGAGACCGGCCGGCAACGGCAGCTTCGAGCCTGACCAGAGAGAGCGCTTCGTGCGGCCGGCGGTCATCCGGCGGGTGGAGGCTTCGTGCACGGGTGCAAAGGCAACAGCTTCATGCCGTGCATCAATGGCTGTTTCATGCCATGTATGCCATGTACTGTATGTAGCATCTGCGAACGGTGCACTGTAGCACATACAGATTTGTGTCGTAGCTTCATGACACGACCTGGAAATAACACCGTGTATCCCTAGCTTCGTGCCATGGTGATGCACAGTACTAGATGCGAAAATTAGATGAGTATAAATATTCATGCGAGATATTAGATCAATCCCACGTTCTCACCTTTTCTCATCTTTTCTCCGGTAGAGCTTCGTGCTGATAACGTGTTAGACAACCTCGCTATCGAATAGTCCGGGGTTGCTTAATAGATCTAAAGTAGAGAACAGAAAGAAAGGGCGAGAGACACAATATGAGGGACACAATATGAGGAGGAACAGGTCTGCTTTATTATTTTATATACTTGTGTACAATAGGGTGACCCCCTGCCTCCTATATATAGCGGTTCTGCTTAGAGATAAGGAAGAATCCATATAGAATACGATAACCAGTTTCCTAACACTTTTGTCCAATGTTTCGTACCATACATAGACCCATTGTCAGCTAAAAAAATCACTCCCTCTCTCCGGTCCGAGGAACTTGTGCGACCTGGAGAACTTCGTCAGGTGGTAAATACTTTTCTATTGGCCAAGCTAGCACTGAATCAGGATTTTAGTTGGATCCACATCTTTGGCATGATGACATCTAGAGTTGCTGGGTCGATGCAAGGGAGAAAGTATGGCAGAAGTTCTAGTTCACCCTTCGTCTTCAACAAGTATTATTGTGCCGTGAATCACTGTATAAAAGATTTAGCTTTCCTAGTATAACTCTCTACCTTAGCATGTCTTTCATTGTTAGAAAGCAAGGTCATGGATTTGTCACTGAGTCATTGTTAGAAAGCAAGGTCATGGATTTGTCACTGAGTCAGATACTAAGGCCTTGTTTGGTACGATTCTAGATTCTAGTAGAAACGAAGATGGTTTCAGATTCTTTGTAGAAACATTTCAGGTAGAATTCTGTGAATCGGATGGAACGGGGTTGAGACTGATTCGGCCACAGAATGGAAAAAGAAGAAACGATCCGAAGAGAATCATTCCGAGCTTTAGTCCGTTTGGTTGGATTTCTTCCAGAATCTAGTAGAAACGACCCAGTTTCAAGTTGTCAAACAGGGCTTAAATTCGAGCATGTCTTTCATTGTTAGAAACCAATCTAATGGATTTGTTACTCAGGTACTAAATTCGAGCATGTCTCTTCTACAAGGCTTTCACTAAATTTTCCCTCTCTTATTTGCTAGTATCTCCCCAGTTCTTGATGTCTTTTAGTTTAGAAGTAGAATTCACATGCTACACCTGTGCCAGTGAATCCAAATGCATTACAATCAAGGATCCAAATTTCGGTCCGCAATTCGAAATCTCGGTCGAGATTTCGGATTTCGGACCCTCCTCCCCCGAGATTAAAAATACCGGTTATTTTAAAAAAAATAAAAAAAAATTCAAAATACTACAGTGCGTATTCAAATTTCGCCGAGATCTCGGTGATTTCAGCCGAGATCTCGGCGATTTCGGCCGAGATTTGTATATTTTTTTTACCGGATTTTTAATTTTTTTTTCACCGGATATGATTGCATTTAGGTTGAAGATCACCCACAAATAATTTCAGATTTTTTTTTTATGTTTTTTGACCATTTTTTGGCCGGTTCAAACCGGACCGAAATCTCGGAAATTTCGGCCAAAATCTCGGTGATTTCGGCTGAAATCTCGTATTTTTCGGTAGAAAAAAAAACCGGATTTCAAATTTGAATTTTAGATTCTGTCCGGATTTGATTTAAATTTCCGAAATCTCGCCAAAATTTCGGATTTCGGACACCTCCGAATGTTTTTTGAAAACGAGATTTATAACCCTGATTACAATACAAGAATAAATTACCTGTTGTTCTCCTCTGCGATTCGAGCTCGCGTCAAGCTCGGATCGACGCCTCGACCCACGTCCAGCCCATTTCCATCTTTCGGGCACACGGTGAGCGCAACACCCCTCCACATGCCCAGCCATGCACTAAGCGTGTGGGTCTCCTCTCCAAGCCCCACGGCGAGCTTCTTCTATGAATCCATGTGTCTACCTATCTAGATTCTTCATCTATTAATTCTTTTCGATCAAAATGTATGGATCCATGTGTATATATACCTAGACTATGTTCATGTATTAAGGAAAATATGCAAGATCTCTATTTGCCTATGTCATTTTATGAGTTGCTTCCTTCTTGGGTATGTCACCCTCACTCCCTTTGGCATCATGTACTAATTCGATACTTCATTTGAAATCCATATTTTGACATAGACGCTTGTAGGATGCTTCTAATAACCAATGAATGGCAAGTGCTTTTCCTTGTTTAGATCCTATTTTAATCAAAACTTCCCGCATTGATCCTTTTTGTTCTGTCTTGTTTTCACCCCTATATTGGGAGTTACTCTACATATTCCTTAACATAAAACTAATAGCGGATTTGTTTATATCTTTTGTTGAATCATGTTCACGCCTTGATAGAGCATTTGATAAGCCAATGATTTTTTTCCATCTTTCATAATACGGTTAATCATCTTGTTAACTAATTGATTACAAAAAATTGGATTAGATTTTGAAGTTCTTTTCTTTGCAATACCTCAACGCGACATGAGCGTGAAAAATGTTAAGAATCCATTTTCTTTTTATAAGGACTAAAAATGAATCACTTTTTTTTGGCTTTTTACCCTATAGTGTATGGTGGATCTCGAAAGATAAGAAAGATCTTCCTTCAAGTTGTACATATGGCTTTCATCAAATATGGCTTTCCACATAATTATATATGGATCTATGAGATCTGTTATGAAATTTTGTTTACTTACTTTAAATTGAGTATTTGTTTCTCTCCTTTTTCCCATTAGGATTGGAAATCATGTATTTTCCATATCGATACGATCTAGTCTTTAGGTTTCCAAAATAGTGTAATAGAAAAAGAATTACTTCGAATCATTGCTATTTGACTCAGACCTATTTTGAAAAAGCCGAGGTGCTTCGAATTGTTTGTTGATATGGAACCTCTGAAAAGAATTTTCATATTTACCTTGGACATATAAGAGTTCCGAATCGAATCTCTTTAGAAAGATGATCTTTTGTCTCATAGTAGCCTACTCCAATCCCTTATGAACCTTCATTATTGGGTTAGCCATACAATTCACATGTTTCTAGTGATTCACATGGCATCATCAAATGATACAAGTCTTGGATAAGAATCTACAACAAACTAGAATGCCCTTGTTGATGGTTTTTTTACTATGACATCATATAGGGTTCCTCGAATAATGCAATATCTCACACAGGGTAAATCTTTAACCCTTCCTCCTCTTACTATTACTACATAATGTTCTTGTAAATTACGGTCAATACATGGTGTATAAGTAGTTATTTCAATTCTAGAGTTTAATCATACTCTAGCAACTTTATGTAAGGTGGAGCTGGTTTTCTGGGGTAGATAGTGGAAAATTCAATAGTTAAGTCAGTGTTATTGTCCCTCGATAGAACCGTACATCCCTCATATGACTTGTTCAATTCTTCCAAAGAGATATTTTTCCTCTTTGAGAGTCTTGGTCCTTCTTCCACTTTGCCTCGAAGACTAAGATCAATGGAGTCACGTTTTCATGCTCTAATTTAACACTTCATTTATGATTAAAGGAAAATATTGTTTTTTACCAGACAAATGCATATCAAATCACGTCTTATAATAAGAAGATATTTTTCTTAGTATCAATCCCCTTGCCTCATTCTTTGATAATCAAAAGGATCCTTTTCGAGTTTTCATTTTTTTCATTTGGAAACTAGGCTCTTCTATATTTAACTTATTTTTTGTTTTATTCTTTATTTATTTAATTTTGATTTGCCCTCTTTCTCTATCCCTATCCACTAGGTATAGCATTTGCTTCAATAGAGAATCTTTTTCTCTGTATGTATATATATTATTTCATTCCAGTTTCTTCCCGAAACTTTCCAAGAAAAATCTCGAATTGGATCCAAAATTGGCAGTTTAATGTGAGCTTATCAATGCGGTTAGGTACTTTTCAAATAAGAAACCATTTTCTAACTGGTTTTTGTGCTTTGGTGAGTCGCTTGAGATCGTTTCGATGACATATGTTACGTTGAAGGGATATCTATATAATCTAATCGATTGGATAAAACCCGTAGTAGAAATGGAATGCGGAATGTATACAAAAAAAGACAATTCTTTTCAATTTTGATTATCTATATATTAGTTCATTTCTATTTCTAGATATCAATTTCTATGTAGCATAAGTTAGTAGTACTATTCTATTAGTTAGAGATCCCAGCTGAGAGTTCTTACTTTCGTTATGAACTATCGGTACAATCCTACATTTTTTTTTCTATGGATTGAGGAGAGGAAGAGGATTGTACCATGAGAGAAGCACATAGGTTAACCCGCTTCAAATATAGAACATGAATTCCAGCAATGCAATAGAGTTGAGTCCCCATATCAAACCGAATAAATCATTCATTCTACAATGGTCAAACTTTGTCTGTTAGGCAAGATCACAAATTCAAAATTCTATCACGATAGGACATGGATTTCTATTCCTATGAAGTTCATAAATGGAAATGATGTATTTAATGGGAGGACTACCATTATATATTTTTTCTTGTATGAGAAGAAATTTGCCCATTCATGTTTCAAGGTCTAAAAATAGGGAGTGGAAACATATAGATACTCTTGAATGGAAATCAAGAAGAAATGTAGTTACAATTCCTTCAAAAATGGTAACATATTTGGTGCAAGAAGAATGGGCAACCCATATCATCTTGACTTGATTCAGCTTCTCAATACCGAGTCAGACCTACTCCTACCATCCTAAACAAGATCTTGCTCGTACCATGTTGAACAAGATTGTCAATGTTAAAGACCAAGGGGTCCTTAGATCGAGGTTATGAATGTAAATTAGGTTGCCTTTGTCTAGAAATCAAATATTGAAAAGAGTAAGAAAATGGGAATTGTTTTTTATTAAATCACATGTGTTTCACATAATACAGACTCTTGGATGAAAAAGAAAGCTAACACTAATTACTTATCCTTAATCTTGAACTTAGTCTCTCTACTTCTCCCATATGATCATGCTTTGAATCCTTACGGAAGCCTCCTATTTATAGCCAACGAAAGGGTAGTAGTTTATCGTCTTCTAAGAGGTGTCTTCCCGCGAAAAGGTGTCTTCTCATCAAAAAACATCTTCTTGTCAAAAGGTGACTTTTCATAAAGAGGCGTCTCTTTGTAGGAAGTAACTTTCAAATGTCCATTTGTACTTGTCAGAGAGAGCTTTTCCCACACATAAGCTTTATGCAGGGGATAACTCCTTCCCTGACCTCGACTAGGTTGAGATAAAGATCTACCCCACATCCGACATGTATCCTGCTCGGGGTTATCTTAACAGTGCGTATCTATCAGGTCGAGATTTTTAGAGCATATCTGCAACATCCCAAATCTGTGCTTTTATTCAATTTATTGAGTTATTTGAATTGTTGGAATTTTTCGGAATTTATTTGGATTTAATTTGAATTAATTCCTTTCTTGAGTTATTTAAATATTTAAAATTTCAAATAAAGTTTTATTGGAAATATTTTATTCGAGTCCAAAATGTCTCAAAGTATTTTTTCAGAATTTTCCTCGGATTTTTTCTGAGCTTTTTGCTATTTTTCTTGATTTATTTGAATTACTAGGATTATTTTAAGTATTAAAAACGAAAAAGGAAATCTGAAAAACCTAACGGGTTGCGCCGTTTGGACCCGCAACCCGCGAGACCCGAACGCTAGCTGCTACGCTGTCGGATCCTGACCCGATGGCTGGGATTTCGCCACATCACCCGATCGCGTTCGGCTCGGATCCGTTCGCGGCGCGCGATCGTGGCTGTTGATCGCGTTCACGTGGACAACCAGGATGCGGCCACATCACCTCTCCGTGCGCGCACCGGACTCCGCCGCCCTTACTAGCCTAGCCGCGATTTGCGCGTCTACCTCGGCGTTTGGGCCAGTATTTAATGACCGGGTGGACGCTCGAGGATCGCCTTTCCCTCGCGCACATTTCGCCCCAGGTCCCATCGCTCGAGTCGTGCCCTATCCGCCGTGATTCCTCATCGGAGTCAGAGAGGAAGCCACCTCAGTTTCGGACGTTTAGCACCATCGTCAAGTCGTCTCCGTCACGTCTGTGCCCAAATCTGGATTCGCGAAGGCGAGGCACTTCGGAGGGGACCATCCACTTCGCTGAAACTGCTTCAAAATGCTACGCCCTAGGTCTTCACCCCCATCTCCAGCCAGCCAGCTTCGTCGCGCTCCATCGGCGCGTTCGCGAGCTCAACCGGCCGTCCGATCAGCATCCAACGACCCAGGTACTACCACATAGCCTTTTCCCGTAATGAACTATATCGATCTGGAGCCATTAGATCCTAGTTGGGCGGCTCAGATTAGGCCACGTAGTGCGTAAGTGCAGTAAACTAGATTAGATCTAGACCGTAGGATTTATTTTGTATGGCTTAGATTGAATTGGGTAGACCCAGTTAGATCTAACTTCAGCCGTTGGATCCAGAACGAACACCCCAGATTAAGCCATGTAGTTCCGTACTGGGGCGAGTTAGATTGGATCTTAGCCATCGGATTTAGATCGTACAGTTATATTTGATTCACGTAGTGTTGATTAGATCTGTTTGTAGCCGTTAGATCAAATGTGAGCGGTGTAGATTGGGGCCACGCGTCTCACGCTGGGTCATGCCACGTTTCCCCCAACTGCGACGAACTCGATCAAATCTCAGCCGTCCGATCCGAATTGAACGGACCGGATTGGCCGCTTAGATCCTTATACGTGAGGTTAGATTGAATCGTGGCCGTCGATTTTTGAATCAACGGTCGAGATCATGCCAAGCGCAACCAATTGAGACCCGCCATGTGTGCGTGGAATCCGAGGCATCGCCGAGCTGGCGCGATCGTCGCTGACGTCAGTGGTGATGTCAGCCGCGGGGTCCAGCTGTCAGCCGCTGGTCACCGTGCACGTGACGTCAGTGATGACGTCAAGATGATGTCACGATGGGACCCACTTGTCTGGTGGCACAACCGAGCCGTGCTGACATCAGCATGACATCATCCCGAGCGGGACCCACGTGTCAATGACACGTGGTCCGGTGGACCGAGTCCACCGCGGACCAGGACCGAGTGTGGACCGAATCCATGGACCGGATGACGCAATGTTGATGTCATAAATCGATTTTCCTTTAGAAAAATAATTCGACCGAAATTCAAATTCGGTGCTGACGTCATAATTTTGATTTCTCAATAGAAAAATAAATGAAATAATTCAGTTTATTCTTTTTAATTGATTTTAAAACTTCGAACGGCTATAACTTTTACGTTTTAAATCCGATTGAGGCGATTCCAGTTTATAAATTTTTGTAAAATTGAACCCTATTTAATAGTGAATTTTATTTGATTTCTGAACTTGAGTTTTCCTCTATTTTTATCTATTTATTGTTTATTTATCCGTTTCGCGTAGACGTTAAATTGCCCGAAGGCTTTGAAGGAGAGGTCTTGACCCAGGAACAAGTCCAAGACCAAGAACAGGACCTTTTTCAAGGCAAGTTATGATTTGACCATATTGATTCCACTTTTTGAAACTATGTTCATTTAAATTATTGCATGCTAATTTAATTAAAAATGCTTTCAATTAATTCTTGGAATAGCTATTCAACCTGTTTGTTGTATGCCACTTTGTCTATAATAATTGTATGCCATGAATCATTTGTCGCACTAGATTATGGGATATTAGTTGGACATCAATAATTTGCCAACATGGGTTATATAGATCGCATGTAGTATGCTTAGCCCTACAACGTGTCAATGACATCATTTTGGAATGTTAAATGCTAATCTTGAATAATGAGATATGGAACGTGTTTATGAAAGATGTGATATGTGTTATTGATGATGTCGATGGCACGTGGTGCATGGTAATCAACTGGGGTGATAAAATGGTTTAGACTGAGGCAAGTGGCAAGATTGTTTATGGTGGGATGGGACAGACCTGGCTGAGTAAACTGTGATGTCTAGATTTCGGTGCTGTCATGGTGGCGTGAGCCCCGGGTTTACGGGTAGACTCACAGGCGCAAGAGGGGGGCCTGAGTGTGGTAACCAGTCCCTTCAGTGTTGAAACCTTAGCGGGCAGTACCGGGTCTAGAAGTAGCTTTGGAAAGGCTTTGTTACGATCACTCGCCTTGGTGGTGTTTGATTGTATCTTGTGGGTAAAGTGTATAACCTCTGCAAAGTGTACAATCTATTCGAATAGCCGAGTCCACGGTATTGGACATTGCTTGGGGATAACAATCAAGGGTTAGACTTTCATAAAAATAACTTTGGTTACTTGGTATGGAAATGATGAAACTAGTTAAGAAGGGTAAATGCTTTACTTGAGAAATTGATTGTGAAAGTTATTATTGTTATTACTATTTTTTTTACTTCTTTCAATCTACTATTGATATTTGTAAATGTTGCTTTACAACAAATGAACCTCTTAGCCTATCCTTTGTAATAAGCCATGTATGTAGCTATCTAGAATTGCATTTCTGTGCATGACTTGCTAAGTGTTTTATGTACTCACCATTGCCACAACACAACCATCAGTTGAAGAGGAATCAACACGAGCATTGGAGGAGGAGTTCCAGGAGGAGCCGACGAACTAGGGAGCGAGCCCAGTCAGTTGCCTGTGGCATATTGGTTGGTACCACGCATTTCTTTATTTTCCACTACAAGTTTATTTATTTAAGACTAAAGCCCTGTGAGGCATACTTTTGTAACTTGACCATAAGGTCGAGCAACCAGTTATATTTCCCTTTGAATAAAGTACTTTACTATTTCGTTGAGTATGATTGTGGTATTTATCGATGTTGAGACTGTGTGCACTAGCGTGATCCTGGACTAGTGTTGAATACCCAGAGGGTTCGAATTTGCATGTTCGGGTCCCGACAATATCATATCATATGAACAATATTATATACTGGTCGGGGATATTTTTCACGTGACTAAATTTAATTTTGGTTGAAGTTGTAACCAGGTAATGAGCCTCGAGTCTTGTCTTTATTCATAGGCTCTTTTTCTTTATGAGACAGCCCCAAAAATAGAATAGAGTGTATCAATCATCGTTAGTTAGCCCCCAAGGCCTGAGTACATAAATGTATTTACTCGAAACTTTTCAACTTCTGAGATGTTTTATGGGGTCTTGCGCTAATGATATCACCGTTTCAGTTCCCGGTAGAAAGATCTCTTGTGATTACCTTGGTAACCGAACTGACGGGACAAATGTCCTAACCCCTAAAAAATTGTATAAATAGAGGGGGTGAGGCTTCCCTCAAATACTTCACGCCTTCATACCTTTGAGCGCGAAAGAGTTCTTCTAAGTTCTTCTGCTTTCTTTCTTCTTGGTTCTTGAGGCTTTTCATCTTTCAGGTTCTTTCCTCTTTCGCAATTAAGAAATCTACTTTCATCGAGAGCAAAATCCAAGAACTCGAGGATCAAGGCTTGATTCCATCACGTGAGATGGTGCGCTGGGATCCTTGTGCGGAAGACACAAAACCGATCTCAGGAGGGACGCATTGTGCTTTTTGTCGCATTCCCTAAGTTAGGTTTTTGTCTCTCTGAGAGCGAATTCCTAGCTGATTTGCTCGATCATTATGAGATCGAACTTCATCATCTTCCTCCTAACTCTATTCTAATTTTGAGTGTTTTTTGCATCTTTGCAAGGCTTTTCTTGGTATTCGTTCTCCTATTCGTCTTTTTCATTTCTTCTACCAGTATACTTTGAAGGATTATCGGCGGGAGTGGTTTTACTCAGAGCTACCGGGAGGTAGCCACCTCCGATTCACCAGGAAGGTTGCCCCAACCTGAATGAGGTCGAAAGCTAAGAATGAAAAAGATTCCCTAGAGCTGACCAGTGAGGAGAAAAAGATCGTAAAGTTTATCTCCATGCTGGTGGCTGGGGTTTTTCGGGATAGAAAATTGTTTATGATTTTCTGTATCATAAGTTGGGTCCCCTAAAATGGTGGTTTAGACTTGCTTGGAGGATCGAGGGAGACCAAGTTCCATTAAAGACGAGCCTCAAGGTAGGGTTCTGAATGCCAACCTCCTTTTTCTTCTCTATCTTATTAAAAGAGATTTTTCATTAATCCTTTATATTTTAGTGTTAACTACCAAGGAGGCTTGTACCAAAGTTACGTAGATTTTGCGTGTTTCTTCGAATGGGTCTGATCAGGCTGCTTCGGACAAGCAGTCGTCCAGTCTGATCGGGTAAAGTGATGAGTTCATTAATGAAAGCATCAAGGTAAATACCAAGTAATTTGTTTAGTTAAAGTAGACGAGCGATTATTTTTATTCTAACGATTGAATTTGCATTATTTTTTCAGATGCATGGTCAGAAACAGTGCGCCGACCAATCTGAGGTTTCTGCTCAAGCTCCTCCGATGAAGAAAATGAGGACTATGAGCATAGCTACCTCTAAAGTGGTGGCCTCAACTTCCACCACAGAGACTAGTCCAATACAAGGAATACGTTCTAAACATGTTGCCGACCAGCCACAAGTTCAGGATCAAAGGTCTGGGATCTTCTGCAGTAACGTAAAAAAAGGACCTCCTTGTAGGTACGTAATAAGAGAAGATATGATGTATGGGATATTCCTTATAAGAATTATCCCTTGTTTCCATATATTCAAGGTGAGAAGAAAGAGACTGATGATGACAACATTCCTCTCATTTTCAAAAGGAAGAGAACTCCTATTCTAGACGTTGGGACAACCGATACTCCTTGGTTGTCCTAGAGCATGGACTTGAGAGTATCCTTTAAGTAAGTCTTTCTTTATTACTTAGTTCTAAGTATTTTTTTTAGTCTTTAGAGCTAGTATAGTTTTTTCTATACTTTTGATATGTCGGCTCTTTCTCTTTTTTTAGCTCCCGGCTACACCTCAGATTGAAACTAGGGTAGATCCCGAAGTGGATCATTTGGTTGGAGCTGCACTCACTAGCATGGAGCCACCTTTGGATCAACTGTGGCAGCAGAGGAAGAGGTCAGGGCAGTTGAGGAGATAATTGTTGCTCTAACCTGCGGTGAGAGACAAGTGGATGTGGTCACAAAATTGGCCATGACCACCGAGGTCAGTTTGATTCCCTCCTCTTCTGGTGTTGCTAACCAGGATCAGGATTTCAAGCGATTTTTTTTAATAACTTGCTTTCTCAGGTATTTTTCCTACTCTCTATTTATTAAATATCAAGAAAAAGAAAGAGTGTATTTGACTTATTTTCTCTTCGACCTTCAAGGAGAATGATGATCGGGTTTAGCAGCTCAGTCAAGAGATTCAAGTCATCATTCTTGAGAAGGAGGCCGAAGTGGAAAGAAAGTGGCTTTTTCTGACCTGATAACAGTTTGTTACTTGTTTCTAAAATAATAATTTTAATCTTTATTTTGTCATAACTAAAAAAAATGTATTAAGGGCCCAAGAACACTAGCTCTCACAAGGAGATGCAGATAAGAAGAAGTTGATAGAGTCGGGTTCCAAGGTCCAAGGAGATATCAATAAATGAAAGAAGATATGAATATCTTAAATGAGAAAAAAAAATAGGGATTCAGGGAGTAAGTAAATCAGCCCTCAGCTTTATTTTTATTCAATTGAGGAAGATATTGATGGATTTGAAAGGAAAACAAGTTGAACTTATAACTTCAAATCCGTCAGTCGACGAGCTGATTATGAGGATAAGGAACCAGTTGAAGATACTCAACAATCATATTCCTATTGGATGCTTCGTCGAGTACTTGTCCGTCGCCATGGCTCTCGAGACCGGTCAAGATCTAAAGAGAGCAAAACCGGCTCTGATACCAATTGAAATATCGATATGGCGATCAGAGGGGGGTGAATGATCCCAATTTCAAAATTCCCACTATTGAACAAGATTGATGCGTTCTCCAACAATGAGCCCCAAGAACCAAGTCAAATAATCAAACCAAACAATGAACTCCCAAAAATCAAGAGCAATCATTTTAAAGACAGCAGCACATCCCCCAAATAAAATTTCCATAAACAAAAATTTGTGGCTCATATGGTCATGGGGATTTTTTTCTCTGGTACTAATGCTTGTTGAGAGTCCACCAAAAAAGGAATCAATTGAAAATCACCTTTAGAGTAAAAAGATAAACAAAACAATATCTGTTGTTTCTGAAAAGTAAAAGTGAACTTCCAGCATAATAGAAACTCAATCAAAAGCTGATATCTCCAAATCTGTGATTCATCTGAATTTCAAAAAAAAATCTGATGAGACCATGGAATCACGTAGGTACCCACCAAAAATCAGATCCAGATCGAGCAAGGAAAAATTCTGATGACAATAACAAGCTCTGCTACACGAAGAACTCAGATAGAACGTTTAGGGCTTCGAAAAATTTCCATAGCTCTTAAACCGTGGCTCTTGGGCCTATGAAATTTTTATTACGAGGACCTACGGAAGTTCAAAATCCAACCCAACAAGAATCACTTCAAAAACATGTTGAATGATTTTTCCACAAAATAAACAAGGACTGCTGCACAGAGATAATAGATTTGAGCAGGAAATCAAGAAAGAGACTTCAAGAACAAAAACTTCAAGATTTCTCGAAGATTGAACATAAGAAATGAAGCCTAGATGATTGGGATATGATCTAAAAAGATTCATCCATCAATCATTCATCCTTGACTCCAGAACCACAAGCATTTAGAAGGAGGGGAGGCAAATGTGCGGAATTTAAATGCTTGAAAGTAAATGCTGAATTTAAATTGCGTAAAGTAAAGACATAATTTAAATGCGAAATTTAAATTCACAAGAATAGTAAATAAACTCTTTATATTTCTGGTGAGAAGGTTTACAAAGCCTCACAACAAGTGGGCAAAGCTCAAAGGAGCAACTCAAACCTCTAAGAGGGGAGGCTACCCCTACCCTTCTATTTATAGTGTTCATGGATCATCCTCTATCTTTGGATGGGTTGCTTCTATCCTAAGCCAACTCACAAAGGCCAGGATTTTATCCCACACTTTACCTTTTTAGCTAACCTGAAACCCACTAACATAACGGGTTTTGCACGCTTCTCAATGCGAACAAGACTTAACTACTACTCTATCCTCTAGACCCGCGATCCAACGGCTCTCCTTGATCCGAGTAGTGTTAAGCTAGCTACTCCACTGCTCCCTTGTCTCCATGACTTGCTCCGGCTTCATCTCTGGCCATCTTCTGGCGATCCCTGGCCATCCAGACCTTCAACGCACCTCGCCTAGTCCCGGACATTCTTCGCCTCACCATGACCATAATTTGATGCCCTGCAATCATCAAAGACAAGGAAACTCATCACATAGCATTGTCCAACAATAATATGCAATAATCATCACAAAAATCTTATATAGCTCATATAGTCGATACTACTGCCTCCACAAGGCAAGTAGTGCCGCCTGAAGCTGACACAACTCAAATTGCTTCCTTTTGAATTCAAATTCAAATCAAACTCAAACCTGAACACACCTTACTCAAATAAAGTCAAATACTCATCACAAATATGGATGGACCTCCACATGGTCCTTCATCTAGCCAAGCCCCCGAGCATGTTCTGAGATGATCGAATACTCGTTTCTTCATGCCTTGCATGATTTGACCATTAGCATATTCTACTGCTCCATTACTCTACGGATGAGCAACAGAAGCGTAACAAATCTTTGTGCTTATTTCATCACAGTAATCTTGAAATAGATCACTAATAAATTATGATCTATTATCAGTAATTAGTCTGCTAGGAACTCCGAATCTAGTGACTATATTCTTTACAAAGAATTTCTTTGCTGCTTATGCCGTAATTAAAACTACGGATTCAACTTCTATCCATTATGTGAAAGTATCAATAGCAACAAATAGGAATTTATATCCATTAGCTGCTTTAGGTAATGGACCTACTATATCAATACCCCATATAAAAAATGGCCATAAAAATGGTATTATTTGCAATTGATTTGTGGGTTGATGTACTTGTCGAGTATGAAATTGATATTGCTCACAAATCTATATAAGGTGCATAGCATCTTATAGAGCGGTAGGCCAATAGAACCCTTGTCGGAATGCTTTTCCGATCATCATTCTGTATGAAACGTGTGCTCCACATAATCCCCCATGTATCTCATGAAGTAATGTTATCCATTGTTCTTGGGATACACATTTCATAAAACTCTATGAGATTCCTTTCTATAAAGAGTATCGTCAAGTAATTTGTATATTCGCACATTTCGAATCAATCTGTCTTTTTAATGTATATCCTCAGGCAGTGTCCCATGTCCTAGCTAGGCTTTAAATGGTTTAGCCTAGTCCAAATCTTGCTCGAGGACTCTGACCTCATTGCTGGTCGGGGACACTTCTATGGAAGTATCCATATGAGGTTTAGACAAATATTTAAGAATTACAAATATTGGAACAGGTGGGGATCCTAGTTTGGATAACTGGTCCACTAAAATATTATATTTTCGCGGAGTATATTGGACTTCGAAGTCAATGAAGTATTTTTTTCAATCTCCTCACTTTATTCACGTATTGAGACATTGCCTCATCTGACATTCTGTATTCCTTGCTAACCTAGTTTACGACTACTTGTGAAGCACCATTCGCTAAAAGCTGACGGACTCAAACCAATTTGGCTGCTCGAAGCCCGGCTAGAAAACTTTCATACTCTGCTACATTATTGGTGGCAAGGAATTGCATCTGGATTATGTATTATAACTTATGACCTTGTGGTGTGGCCAGCACTATTCCAGCCCCCAAACCTCTTAGTTCTCTAGAACCATCAAAATATAAGGTCCAGTGGTTGATGTTAGTGGAATTCTATTCTACAGAAGACTCACTGTTAGTCCATTCAACAATAAAATCTGCTAGAATTTGTGACTTGATTGTTGATCAGGCAATGAAATGGATGTCAAAAGATGCAAGCTCAACTAGCCACTTTGCAATCCGACCAGTTGCTTCCTGGTTATAGAGAATGTTATCCACAGCAAAAGATGAGGGTACTATAATCCGATGAGATTGGAAATAATGTATTAATTCCCTTGAAGCCATTAATAGGGAATAAAGCAGTTTTTGAACCCGAGGGTATCTCTCCTTAGATCGTGTAAAACTTCACTTACATAGTATGCAGGTTTTTGAACCTTATCTTGTTCAACAATCAAGACAACGCTAACCATATCATTTGTAGCCGCTAGATATAACAACAATGGTTTCTCTTGATTAGGTGATATCAATGTTGGTGGGCTTGATAAATAATTTTTAATATCTTGGAAGGCTATTTCTACTTCATCCGACTAGTGAAATTTATTGTGTTTTCTTATGACCTTAAAGAAAGGTAAACCATGTTCTCCCGATCTGGATATAAAGCGACTGAGAGCAGCTATTCGACCAGTTAGTCCTTGTACTTCCTTCATCGAAGAAGGAGATTTTAAGGATTCAATGGCACGGATCTTCTCAGGGTTGATTTCAATTTCGCATGAACAAATAAAGAATCCTAGCAACTTGCCAAAAGAAACTCCAAAGGTACAACTTTTGGGATATAACTTTATTCCATATTTTTTAAAATTACAGAATGTCTCGGCCAAATCTAACAAATGTTTAGAGATTTTCTTGCTCTTTGCAATGAGATCATCTACATAATCTTCTAGGTTACTTCCTATTTGACTTATAAAAGCTTTCTGCATGAGGCACTGGTACGTGGCTGCATCATTTTTCAGCCAAAATGGCATCTTCTGATAGCAGTAGATTCCAAATGGGGTTATAAAGGAAATCTTCTCTTCATCTTCTCTTGCCATACTTATTTGATGTTAGCTTGAATATGCATCTAGGAAGCTCATCATTTCGCAACCCGCTGTTGAGTCGACCAACAGGTCTATTCGGGGCAAAGAAAAATCATCTTTTGGATAAGCAGTATTTAGGCTGATGAAATCGATGCAATTCACCACTTATCATTTTCCTTAATGACCATAGCCGGATTCGCAAGCAAATTTGGATTATCAACTTCACGAATGAAGCTAGTTTCCAAGAGTTTGTCCAACTCTTGTCGAATAACCTCTCGCCGATCAGGAGCAAATCGCCGTAGCTTCTGCTTCATTGGTCGTATTTCAGGTCAAATAGCTAACCTATGCTCGATTACCTCCCTTGGGACTCCAGGCAAGTTCGATTGTTTCCATGCAAACACATCTGCATTAGTCTGGAGGAAGGCAATGAGTGTGCCTTTATATTTGGCATCCATCCCTGACCCTATCCAAACAGTTTTAGACTGATCGGTGGGATCGATGGGAATAAGCTTTACTTGCACATTCGACTAAGGAGATTAGCTTTCAGCTTTTCTGACTTACCAGGTTTGTCAATCTTGCAAGGTTTTCATCCATCATTAGCATCTCTTAATGGTAATTGATCGATACTTTTCAGTAATTTTTAATAACAATCCAATGCAGTATTTAGATTGCCTTGCACGTTAATCACGCCTTTTGGACCATGTATCTTGAGGCTCTGGTAGGCATGATGAGTAACTGCCATAAATTTGGTGAGTGAAGGTCTACCCAATATATTGTATGCAGACTCAAAGTCTACAACTTCAAATGAAATTAACTCGGTTTTGAAATTACAGACATCTCCAAAAGTGACAAGTAATACAAGTTGTCCTATTAGAGTTACTGACCGACCAGGGACAATTCCAGAAAAGGGATTTATCACAGGTATATCTTAGACTGGGGGATTTTTACTTCATCAAGATTATGGATAAAAAGTAAGTCTAATGAACTTCCTCAATCAACTAGAACTCTTCCTAGTTTATAATTACTAATAGTAGGAGATACTACTAATGGAAGTTTGCAAGAAGTAGACATATGTTTTGGACAATCATCCTTGCTGAAGGTGATCGTAACATTTGACCATTTTGGAAAGTCTGGTTTTCCAGGTCGCGTGCTGATGTTATTGACCTCCCTCCATGCGGATTTAAATTGCCTTTTTAAAGAATATGCAAATGATCCACCGAAGATCATGTTGACATGGTTGTCTAGTTTTTGATAATGCATGCCTTCATCACCATCTGCATCGTTAATACTTCATCATTCTGGTAAGGTCAGCATAGGACCCTTACCAGAGTAAAATTCGTCCATAAGCTTTTGCCATGTGCAGCAATTACATAGGTCATGTTCTGGCGTACTATGCAGAGGACACCATCGTACATTCCCACTATTTGGAGTAGATCCTTTGGGTATGAATAGGTCACCTATCCGACCAGGTTTCTTCTTACAATGTGCTTTACCCTTGGAGTATGCAGGTCATTTGGAAATGGTCGCGACCTCTCTTTGAGAGATCTTGTTACCTTTTTTCTTATTTTTATGTTTTCGGTCTTCAGGTGCGGAGATCTTCTTATGTTTGTTACCTTCGGTGATCTTCAAATCTGGTTGAGGTGGTGCATGACCCTTGTCGACCATATAATTCCATTCAACTGCCTCATGTGCATCGGAATACCGATCTGCCATATCGAAGGGTTTGATATGGTGGATGGTGGGTGAATGTTGAGGTCATTTGTGAAGTGTTTATAGCGCACAGCTTGCTTGAATGCATGAATCACAACATTATTAGATATGTTAGGAATTATATTATAGACCTCTACAAATATTTTAATAAACTGACGTAAATTCTTGTTAGAGGTTTATCAAAGACGATGCAAATCATCCTCTTTACCTGGCTTAGCATAACAACTTTTAAAATTGTTTAAAATAGCATGTCATAAAATTTTTCAACTAAAAATAGATTATTCTGGTTGATTAAATAACCAAGTTCTTGCAGATCCTTTTGAGGACAGTAGGAAGATAATTTTTCATTACCTTCTCATCGCCACTAGCGGCTTGGATGGCAGTGGTATAAATTTGTAGAAATTATGATGAATTTTGAATTTTATTGTAGCTTTCTAGAGGTCCTGGCTTGAATTTTTCAGACCAAGTGACATTTTTTAGCCCTGGAGAAAAGGTTTTGCATCCTGTATACAACCCCAAACGTGTTCGTACACTAGGTGCTTGTTCTATGTAATCAGGAGAACAAGGTTATCGCCAACCATGATTAATGTTTTCACCTGGACCAAGCCTGTCGAAAGCACTCCTCCTTCGTGGATTGCTCCTCTATTGGTGGTCAGTATTTTGTTGGCGTCGACCAGACGAGGAATGATCCACGCAGGAATCAGTTAAAGACCTCATGGAAGGAGATACACTCTATACTTCTGCAGCAACTTCTTGCAGATCAGCAGATAGAGATCTTATAAGCGGTGCATTGTCTCCATCCGTGGGTTGGTTTAAAATCATACTGGTTATAACACGAATTTTGTCTACAGGAGTTTCCTCTTGTGGGCTATTAGGAACCATGTTTATGTCCATTACCACCAACCTTGGAACCTGCAACGTGGCTTAAAGAATTGATTGGGGTGTTAAGGACCTAGCCTTCGCGATGTTCCTGGCTGGTTGTTGTGGTAAAGGCGTCTCGTCTCTTCCACAGCCTTTTGTTTGGCAACTGCGAGACGCATGTTGCACCTGGCGACCTTTTCTTAAGCTTCATGTTTCACTCGTTGTGCCTATGTCTCCTCTGTGACTGCGCAAACGCGAATTCCGGAATTGACACAAGGGGTGAGCACTCTCTCATCGGAGGACGATGATGGGTTATAATCGAGTTCAAGACTTCGGAGGAAATCTTCTGAAGTTGAAATCTCATGGAAGTTATTCTGGTGAGTTCGAATATCGTTGACTTCTATATGGCATGCGCCTTGATTCTCTGCCTCTGGGACAGGAGTAGGTACGGAGTCATTACGTTTTCCTGATTTTTCCTTAGGAAAGGTGCTCCTGGCGTGGCCTCATCCGATTTGGATGAAGTCGCCAATTCTGAGAATTCCGCCTCAGTAACATACTCGGAGTAGAAGTCATACTTATCTTCGGAGTAGAAGTCATACTATCTTCTTCGTCCTCCACGAAGTCATCATTGATGAGATGAGCATAGTCAGCGAGATCAAATGAATTTTCTTTATTCATTGATTCTAACGACAACACATTACCTTTTCTTTTTCAACCTAGAATTATGACGGAAGACCTCCTAGCGCCAACTGTCGATGTTTAAGGCCAAAGGATCCCTATATCGAGCTTACGAATGTAAATTAGGTTGTCTTTATCTAGAAATCAAAGATTGAAAAGAGTACAAAAAAAATAGGAATTGTACGACACAATCCAAACAATAGATTTTGCTCCGAGTGAAACAATAATAAGAAAGTATTGGTCGAAGTCGCGCGAGTCGTGCTGTCTCTGACCATGTTTCTCAGGTGATGTTTATCAAGAAATCAATGTTTCAATTAGTAACAAATTGATCCGATACATGCTTACAAAATTCATTCAAAATTTGTGTACTAAACATGATACCGTTTCCTCCGGTTCAAATTTAGGTCAACGGTTCCTGAATATTAGTCCCTTTTAGGCTACTAGGCTATGTACAATAGTATAGACAGCAGTATAGATGACAGTTATCTGTAATACATTTTCATATCATCTAAAGATAACATAAAAAACAACTCATACAATAGATCATCTATATAATTGTCTGAATAGTCTCATCCAATTAACAGATTATCTATACAATGGTTCACAAAATATAAAACCGCTTATTAAATAGTAAACAGCGTTCTCTCTCCTCCGCATCACCTAAAATCATATATGACATAGTCCCACAGATAGCTGACACATACCACTGTATATTCGCTTAGGCCATTGCCATGTCGTGTAACGAATGCTCAGAATTTTTGTAACATTAAAAACTGCAGTTTGTTAACTGGCACAAGCTAGATCTAGCACAGCAACGAGCTCGCTTGCTCATCCAGACGGTGAACCAGAAACAAGAACCATGGCACGCATGGACAACAGAGAATCGGAAAGGTGCGTCATACAGTGAAGTGTTGGCGAAAAGATGGCACCCTACTATTATTCTAGCACATGAGAGGTGATAGACGTAATAACCTAGAACACACTCCCTCTTGTAAAAGGCTATTCTACACCCATGAAAATTAAAACCATAGGAGTATAGAAACATGACACGATTTACAGGGCTACTCTGCGACAACACCTATACAGTGGGGAGATGAGGTGAAAAGAATTAGTTGACTGGCCAGCCATCATCATACGGCCCTAAAACAACCTCTAATAATTACACAAGCTACGTGAACCAGCCGCTGGCGAGAGAAGGTAGCAGCGCTCTAGCACTACAGCAACGAGACTAAGGTGGCATCTTCATCTCCGCCGATGTTGGGCCATCTTTGCATGAGCCTGCGCTATCCTATCGGCATACATCGGGAGGCGCCTAATCTCGTTGATCTCTTCTAGAAGCTTGTCTTCAGTAATATTATCTGTGATGCTCCTCATTACCTGTAGATAACACAAAGAAATTGTCAGAATATTACAGTAATTCTGCCTTCTCATTCCAACTCTTAAGGATGCATTCCATTATTGAAAAAATCTGTAGAGCTCATTTGGGTATCATGAAAAAGCAGTTTATTTCAGGGAAAGCAAGCCAAAGATGTCCTGCCAGTTGCTTTAATCAAATTGCCTAACTGAATATGTTAGAAAGCAATAATCCTAACAAGATGATGAAGATTGAAGTCAAAGTTGAAAGTATGCATCTATTACAACCACAAAGAACACTGATACAATTCGCACAAAATACGGCTTTGATGGTTTACCTTTTACTGGATGCAAGCTATGCATACAATATTACAATGTAAGCGAATAAGTCAACTGATTCTGAAATGCAACCATCAATTTTGCAGTAATATCAAAACCATTTCAAATGATTAGATATACATTTTACGTATTAAAAGGATCATGAACATATTTGCATGTAACCATATATGCACAAGTAAATTAACAAAACACTGTAACATAAAAAAGGTATAGGAGAATCAGCCTTGCGGTATGTGTTGATGTCATTTGGAGTCGATTTATCAGATCTAACGCGCATGCAGACCCAACACTCCTCTTCCTTATTCCAAGAGCACTCAACAATCCTCCCTGAGATGGAGGATGGATCTTCTTCATCTGCATAAGTTTCAGAACATTAGCATAAATACGCAAAAAATAAGACTTCAGCAGAAAAAGCTCTTATGAGAAACCAGGTGTATCATTAATTTTTTGCTATTATTTTGATACAGCACAACCAAATTCTAGCATTACAAAAATAAAATAGAAAATAAAAATAATGCGTTTGCCAGAAATTTTTTGTCTAGTGCTAGCTGAAGTTATCATTAACAATTTTCAATTTGCGGAAAAGAGTACTACACAAATTGCAGGGTTCATCCAAAAGTGGATCCAAACCCATCAATTTAAATACTAATGAAGTTTCCTTACAAGATATACTCAAAGTTACCATACTTAGCATTACAACAACAAAAAAAGTAAAATGCTTGATGTTATGAGAATACAAATTTGTGTGAATAATGAGAAACATGCCGTGCACTGTGTGCAAGATGAAATGAACACCAAAACTGCATTACACGCTTACTTGGAAATACTATCCGAGAACCATCCATAAGTTTCTTTTTCCCCCTCTCGTAAAGGAAAACCAGCTGACGATTTTCACTCCCAACCTGCAACAGTTAGATATGACTAAATAAGCCCCACCATCAAAAAAAATTATCATTACCATGACTAACCATTTAAAGCAACCATGTTGGAAAAAAAAAGAGGTAACACAAACCTCAAACAGAAAGTCAACTGAATTCATTTCGGGGTATTTCCACTTAAGAAGGCCTTCATGGGTACGAGTTACGTATGGATCATCCCAACCCTAAAGAACAAACAAAATAAGTATGTCAGCCAAGACAAACGAATTGTACTTCTTGAACTGTCTGAAATGAAGTGTACCAAACCCCAAAAAGGATGGCCGATGACCAAGGAGACAGTGTGCATAAATTACTCATAAACAGCCAACTGGATTTTCAAGGCCACAGGTAGGGGGTGTAGGAAAATCAGGACACAGATTCACAGATTCATATATCTAAAACTGTACCAAGAAATGTGACCCTAAATTCTACACCTCAACAAACCTCCAGCTATATATAAAATCTAACAGACGCATTCACCTACACTTCAGAAATAAAGACACGGACACCCATGCTACTATTAGATAGCATCCTAGTTACCTTGCATAAGAGATTGCTAGTTGCCTTGTATAGAGATTGTTAGCCTTGTATAGATATTGCCTTATATAGGCTTTTCTTCTATACTCTTATGTACATGTATATATACTAGCACATTGGCCTCATGTTGAATACAAGTGCAATTCCTAATATGGTATCAGAGCAAGTTTAGGTTTTTTTACCGGCGTTGCACTTGCACCGTTTTTTTCCTGTCGAGCTTTTCCCGGCCGCTGCCTCAGCTCTTCTCGTAAGGTTCTTCTCGGCCTCTCCCTGCCAAGCTCGGCGGTTCCTCCACCTTCTCCAAGCTCGGCCTCGGCATCTCTGTCGGCGCCTAGCCTCGCTAGCGCATCAAGACGCCTCCGCCCGATTGCCCGCCTCTCTTCGAGTCGTCTGTCCGCCGCCTCCTGGTGACTCCTTCGGCCAACACCGACGCCGCTGCGGAGGCGGCTGCCCGATGACCGCCGATCCCGACCTCCCTGACGCCTGCCGAGCCCGGCCCGACGCTGGCCACCACCCGCCTGGAGTTCTCCTGACACCGAATCCCACTAGTCGGCCGACGACGACTGCCGAGCCCACTGCTGATTTACTACCACGAACCGACCACCCGACCGAGTTTCCTCTTATTAGATTTCAAGAACTGGTTTTAAGCCTTTTTGGGTCCAGCTCCAGCTTAGCTTCTAGGCGGCTCCAACTTCTAGCCAATTCGGCTCAGGCATTCTGCGGCTCCGCAAAAAAATGTTCTCTTCTGGTTCTTCTTCGAGGACTGTTTCTGTTCCTCGATGTCCAATTATCTTCGATGGTCTCAATTATCGAGACTGGGTTCTCCATATGTGCCTTCATATGCGCAGGCAACATCTTTAGGAGTCTTTCCAACGAGCTATCTTGTCTGCCTCGCCCTACTCCCCCTACCACGCCTGTTATTCCCAAGAAGGCCGATGATGCTGCTCGACAAATGGCGTCCGATGATTATGGTTGATACTGAGTCTTTTCAGACTCAGTTTACTGCTTACAAGACATGGATTGATGAAGATGCTTGTGCGTCCGCTGTTTTGGTTGCTAGCATAGAAGTACATCTCATTGGTGATATTGTCGCTTTTTCTTCAACACAGTTGATGCGAGCGCATTTTCACGATCGCTATGAGCCTGTTGGCGACTTTGTACCTTGTGCGAAAGGAGCAACCGCTACAGCAAGATGATTCTACTGTGAATGAGTTCTATGCGCAACTGTTTGCGGTGTGGCGTCAGCTTGATTCTCTGGGACCGAAGGTTTGCCGCACTTGCCAGTACTGTTAGCGGCAGCACTCTCAGTTGGAGCTTCGCCACATCTACGACTTCCTAACACATCTTCGGGCTGAATTTGAGCAAATTCGTGCCTAGCTGCTTGCTCATCATCCTCGTGACCATGTTGGAGGCCCTTGCAGCTATTCGTACCGAGGAGATTCGCCTTCGTGGTGCGGGTCTGCTAGTCTCCTTCCGTCTTGGCGGTGCCTCGTTCTACTCTGTCAGTGGCACCTACTCCAGTTTCGGCTACTAGGGGTGGAGGCCTTCACTGCACCTACTGCGATAAGAACAAACATGTGGAGCAATTCTGCTACAGAAAGAAGGATCTTGCTTGTCGAAGTGGACATCCTCCTAAGGGCACTAGAGGCTTAGGCGTCTCAGCGGACTTCTACCGACTTTGACTCCACTCAAGAGATTCTCATGCTGCTACGTCGCATGGCTGCCTCTACACCGACATGTTCTGCTGATTCTGCTACTCAGTCTTCCAGTGAGACCACCTTCTTCATCAGGTATCACACCATGGATTCTTGACTCTGGAGCTTCTTTTCATGACATTTGATCCCACGAGTCTCCATTCCATTAGTCCTCTTGATGCTCCTATCACTATGGAAACCGCAGATGGTACTTCTCTTTCTGTTGCAGGATAAGACACTCTCCTCTCTTTTCATGTTCCCAAACTAACCATGCAGCTCATATCCGCTGGCCAACTCACTGATCATGGCTGTCGTGTTATCCTTGATTCTAACTCTTGTTGTGTTCAAGATCGTCGCACAGGGTCTCTGGTTGGAACTTGCCCTCGCCGCCGTGACTCAACGTCTTTGGGAGCTTGATTTGCTTCGTCTTCCGTCCGCTGCCTCTGCCAGTCTCTTAGTCTCCTCCACCGCTTTCGCCTCTGTTGCATCTTCTACCAGGTCGTTTGCTCAGTTGCATCACCATCTAGGACATTTGTGGTTCACGCTTGTCTTCTCTGGTTCGTCACAGTCTTTTAGGATGTGTCTAGTGATACCTCTTTATTGTACGGTTTGTAAGCTTGGTAAATAGCTACAACTTCCCTATCCTTCCATTGAGTCTGTATCCCAGTGTTCCTTTGATTTTGTTCATTCTGATGTTTGGGGTTAGGCTCCTTTTTTTCAAAAGGGGGTCACCAATATTACATTCTTTTTATAGATGATTTCTCTGGCCACACCTGGATATATTTTGTCTTCTCGTAGTGAGGTTTTATCCATCTATAAGAATTTTGCCACCATAATCCATACTCAATTTGATTCTCCCATTCGTGTTCTTCGTGCTAACTCAGTGGGGGTCTGTCAGGAGCCCTTCGTGCTTTTCTTGCTACGCGGTGCACTCAGTTTTCTTGTCCTAGTGCTCATGCTCAGAATGGTATGGCTGAGCACAAGCATCGTCATCTTCTTGAGACGGCCCGTGCTATTTTACCTACTTTCGTTGTTCCACCTCACTTCTGGACTCAACGGGAGAGTATCTATCAGGAACCTTTCGAGCTTTTCTTGCTAAGTAAGGCACTTTCTCAGTTTTCCTGCCATGGTGCTCATGCTCATAATGGTGTGACTAAGAGCAAGCATCGTCATCTTCTTGAGATAGCCTATGCTCTTTTACTTGCTTCCGCTGTTCCGCCTCACTTTTGGGCTGAAACTGTTTCCACTACCACTTACTTGATTAACATTCAACCTCCTTCTGCTCTTCAGGGTGGGATTCTAGTAGAGCGTCTGTGTGGCATGCCTCCCAATTATTCTAATCTTCGCCTCTTTGGGTGTGCACTATTTTCTTCTTGCACCTCGTGAACGCACCAAGCTAACCGCTCAGTCTGTTGAGTGCCTTTTTCTGGGATATAGTACTGAGAATAAAGGATATCATTGTTGGGATCCTATTGGTCGACGTACGTGGATCTCTCGGGGTGTTACTTTTGATGAGTCCCGTCCCTTCTACCCTCGTCCTTCATCTACTCCAGCGTCTCGTTGAGCCGCTTTCTTTCCTGACTTTTCCAGATACTCCAGTTGCCACTTTTCCCTTTCCACGGTTGGCTTCTCCTTCATCGTCTGCCTCTCCTTTGGTGTCTTCTTCATCACTGGTGCCTCCTCACGAGGTCTCCTGATATAGCTCCCTCTTATTTTCTATACTACACTTGTCGCCCGCGAGTTGAGGATTCTCCTACTGAGCCATCTTCCTCCATGTCTCCTCGCTATGCTCTTCGCGATCGCTAGTCTATTCAGCCACCTGAGTGGCTGAGTGCCTTGGCTTTGCTGGTGCAACTCTTGCCGAGCCGACTTCTTATCGTGAGAATAAAGGATATCATTGTTGGGATCCTATTGGTCGACGTACGTGGATCTCTCGGGGTGTTACTTTTGATGAGTCCCGTCCCTTCTACCCTCGTCCTTCATCTACTCCAGCGTCTCGTTGAGCCGCTTTCTTTCCTGATTTTTCCAGATACTCCAGTTGCCACTTTTCCCTTTCCACGGTTGGCTTCTCCTTCATCGTCGGCCTCTCCTTTGGTGTCTTCTTCATCACTGGTGCCTCCTCACTAGGGGTGAAAACGGGACAGGAAATATCCGCCCGATCCGATACCGAATCCGTTTAAAATCCGTACCGATGTTATCCGTATCCGTATTCGTAAAATCCGGTGTAATACGGGTTAGGATATGGGAAGAGCAATATCCCATCCGTGATCCAAAAAATCTCAAGTAATATGGGTTAGGATATGGGAAGAGCAATATCAGGCCTCGATATCAGAAATATCCGACCAGAATATCAGGATAAAATTAGTTATTCTTCCATTAATTTGGCTCATTATTGGATAGATAGAGCGGTTGTTTGATATTGGCACTAAAAAACACTACTTTATTATTAAGAGTGAACTTCAACAAATCTATTAACAAACAAATAGAGTGATGACATAATGCTTTTACCTAAATTGATTTGTTCAACTTATTTGATAAACTTCTTTTCTATTCAAATTCTGGAATTAGTTGAGTTGCTAAATTGACGATAACAAACAAATCCGAAAGTAGTCCTCATTATGAGAGAAGTCTGCATCTTGATTTGTCGAGAATGTGACAATTCAACACTATTTAATATCTCCGTAAAATTTATTCCGTAAGGTTAAGTTTGATGGAAGAGCTCCCATATTGTTCTCTGTTTTCTTTATGTCTCGATCTCTCTCCTTGTATCCGACCCATTTGCACCTCTAACTATACTACTATCCTACGTTGAAATAATTATGATTTGAAGCTAATGTTGTAAGGTCAATGCTTCATTATTTTTTACGTACAATTATGTATTATACTATTATCCGATTATGATATCCGATCCCGACCGAATCAATCGTATCAGCTCCGTGATTCGAATCTGAATAATCCGAATTCAGATCCAGTATCAGGCATCCGTATCCGACTCGAATCCGAAAAAAAAATATGGGTTAGGATACTGACGAGCAATATCACTTGAAATGTCAGGCAGGTTTCACCCCTACTCCTCACGAGGTCTCCTGATATAGCTCCCTCTTATTTTCTATACTACACTTGTCGCCCGCGAGTTGAGGATTCTCCTACTGAGCCATCTTCCTCCATGTCTCCTCGCTATGCTCTTCGCGATCGCTAGTCTATTCGGCCACCTGAGTGGCTGAGTGCCTTGGCTTTGCTAGTGCAACTCTTGCCGAGCCGACTTCTTACCGTGATGCTATTATTCATCAGGAATGGTAGCATGCGATGGCAGAGGAGCTTGCTGCCCTTGAACGCACTGGCACATGGGATCTTGTACCTCTTCATCCACGTGTCCGTCCCATTACATGCAAGTGACGAATTACTCGCCCTGATGGTTTTCTTGAGCGCTATAAGGCTCGTCTTGTGGTGCGTGGTTTTCAGCAGGAGCATGGTCGTGATTATGATGAGACTTGCACCTGCGGCTCACATAACCACTGTTCGCTCTACTGCTGTAGCCTATATATTCGTGAATGGTCCAACTCTCATCTTAACGTCAAGAGTGCCTTTCTTAATGGTGAGCTTCATGAGGTCTATATATGCATCCACCACCATGGTATTCTGTTCCTGAGGGCATGGTTTGTCGGCTTCGTTGCTCTCTTTATGGGCTTAAGCAAGCTCCTCATGCTTGGTTTGAGCGTTTTTCTTCTGTGGTCACTACGACTGGTTTTTCTGCTAGTGCTCATGATCCTGCGCTCTTTGTTCACACTTCGCCTCATGGTCAAACTCTTCTCCTTTATGTTGATGACATGATCATTACTGGAGATGATTCTCAACATATTGCCTTTGTAAAGGCTCATCTCAGTGAGCAGTTTCTCATGTCCGATCTAGGTCCTCTTCGCTACTTTCTTGGGATTGAGATTTCTTCTGCATCTTAGGGTTTCTTCCTCTCCCAAGAGAAGTATATCCAGGATTTTCTTGATCGTGCTTCTCTCACTGATCAGCATACAACTAAGACTCTCATGGAGCTCAATGTTCACCTTCGATCTACTGATCACGCTTATCACGGCGTCGCCTAGGCGTCCAGGCGGCCGGCCGGACTCGCCTTGGCTCGGCGCCTCACCTGAAGCCGGCCAGGCGGTCGCATGGAAGCCCTAGCGTCGCGGCGTGGACGCCTAGGCGTCGGCTAGGGTGTTCAAGCGGTCGACTAGTTTTGGCTGAAGAATATAAGCGCTCGTGCGACTGGACCAGGCGGAGAAGAGACCGAAGTGGACTAGGCGAAGGACCGAAAGACTCGGGTGGGAGAAGAGACCGTACTAGAGAGTGGAGAGGCGGAGAAACCCTAGCAGCTCCGCGCCACCGCCGCAAGCAGCTGCTCCGCACCTGGCGATTCAACCACTGATAATCCTCCACCTCCACCTCCCCCTCCCCCTCCGCCTCCCCTTCCTCGGCCGCTCCTCCTCCTCTGCTCTGTTTTTAATATTTTTATCCTTGGAACATTCTCAATTCTGTTTTTAAGATATCTTTGTAGTTTATGTGAACTCCATGTACCCAACAACCCTAGTGTTTCATACTTTCATCTTGCTAACATCAAGTAAATCTCCTGCTTCTACCAGGGAAAATCAAGGCAAGCTGTTGGATGGATTGATCACACCATAGATTCATACAAGGTACTACACACCACTCCTCACTTCTACTATATTTGAGCTTGAATGATGATTTTGTACATAGGAAGCTTGAACTTTAAAGTCCATAATTGAGATTCAAATTTAAACTATTTGGTCGCCTAATTGTCGCCTAGGCGTCCAGGCGCTCCGGAGGCGACTCGCTTCGCTGGGGCACCGTGATAACCATGCTACTGATGGTGAACCTCTTGAGGATCCTACTCGCTATCGCCATCTTGTTGGGAGTCTTGTTTACCTTGGTGTCACTCGTCCTGACATTTCGTATCCAATCCATATCGAGTCAATTCGTTTCTGCTCCCATTTAGCTCCACTATAGTCATATTTTTCATGTTCTACGATGTCTTCGTGGAACTCTAGCCGTTTTTTCTTTCCACACTCAGCTCCAGGCATACTCTGATGCTACCTAGGCTAGTGATCACTCTGATCGTCGGTCTCTTTCTGCTTACTGTGTTTTTCTTGGTGGTTCTCTCATTGCTTGGAAGACTAAGAAGCAGACAGTAGTTTCTCGTTGGCTATGGCTCTTTTGACAGCTGAGGTTACTTAGCTACGGTGGTTACTTGAGGATTTTGGTGTTTCTGTTTCTACAGCAACTCTTTTATTTAACAGTACAGGTGCTATTAACGTTGCTCGAGATCCAGTTAAGCATGAGCTCACCAAGCATATTGGTGTTGATGCTTCTTATATGCTATCACATGTACAGGTTCAAGTTGTGGCTCTTTAGTATGTGCCTTCAAAGCTTCAGTTGGCAAATTTCTTCACGAAGACACAAACTAGAGCTCATCATAACTTTTTCTCTCCAAACTGAGTGTTGTAAATCTGCCATGAGTTTTGAGGGGGTGTTAGACAGTATCCTAGCTGCCTTGTATAGAGATTGTTAGCCTTGTATAGATATTGCTTTATATAGGCTTTCCTTCTACTCTCGTACATGTATATATACTGGCACATTGACCTCATGTTGAATACAAGTGCTATTCCTAACAGCTACGACTAAGCACAAAACATGAAATAGCTCCCCACAACTTTCTGAGGAAAAAAACATAAGAGTTGGACAGATGAATAACGAGAGTAACACCACAAACATGATTTTTGGTGTGGACTGCAAGGTAATAGACAAACAAATCCCAGGACAAATTGCATACTTGACCCCAACTGCTAAAAGTAAGTTTACAGTGATGTCACAAAGACATTATTCTGTATATTGATCACCACCCTTTTCTTGCTTCCAAGTAACTCAACAAGCAGATTACGGCTGCTCTTAAGTTATTCATAAAGTGAGCAGCAAATTGAGGTAAAGAGGTGAAAATTCAAGTTTGCAACATACTGCTAGAATTATAAATTGTTCTTAAAAAGACCTGGCTTATATGTATATAACCAGCATCCATTTCATGCTTCAAACACATAAAATATGTAATCTCAATCAGGTGATCATGGCCACTCAAATAATGTTAAAAGTTGGAATGCAGCAAACAAGATGAAATGTCAGCCTGCTAAGCAATATATATCCAGTGAGTTTACCTGTCAGAGCACTGCATATTTGTAAAGAATCAACAAAGCCCCCAAAAAAGACAAGACCGTGATCAAATTGATTGAAAAATCAAAATGATCCATCCCAAGCCAAAGTACTAGGCCATAGTTCACATACTTCAGCAAGTCCCGGTAGCTTGCAAAATCAGAGTACTTCAAATTCATGTTACAATTGCTAGTTTTCACAAGAGGTTGTATCCAAATAAAATATTGTATTATAGTTCACCGATATGGCTTCTTTTCTTGTTTAAGCATTTATGCATTGCGTCAACTTGTACAGAAAATCCTAATACTTATTTCCAACTTTCCTATACGACCACCGATAGAAGACAAACCAACCTGAAATATAAGGCCATCCGCATCATGTGAAAGTGATGGAATAAACTCCTTAAGTAGCTTTTTTACTGTGGAGAGCAGCCAAAAATCCTTTCTCCTGACCTGGTAAAGCATCCAAGAATAAGAAAAATGTACTTCGCAAAACACATCAAAAAGGAACAAGGAAATTCAGCCATTTTGGTTCCAGATACCGAAAATAGTTCCATATCGTATTTATACACTGGATTGCTCTTAGCACCACTCTCAAACTGCTTTTTCTCATAATAACGTGGCCGAATTATTTCATCTTCAAGTAGTCTCCACCTTTCAGAAAAGGGCAACTGCATACAAAAATATTTCCCAACTTAAGAAACAATACTAAGGCCAAACACTACTTTGCATCAATAGCATCTAACCATATATTGGAAAAATGATGTGTATAGTCAATATGAACTTTGATCTTTTTTGACATATGTTTCCTTATATTAAATGGGATGATGATACAAAGTAACATTTTGATTATTGTTTACAAAACATGTGCGGCAACAGGAACTTTATAGTCACTCGTGCATATAATCTGGAAGAAAAAAATGACTAAGAAATGGTAATCACAGCAGAGATCAAAGCAAAGTGTAAATAATCAATGGAGCGACTGGATTCCAGGTAATTCAATAAAGGAAGCTCATTCGGTTCTCTCTCTCTCTCTTTTTGCTACTACATGCCTGGAATAAAAGGACACTAAAAGGCTGGTAGATACCTTTGTTTTGGACACTGAATCAAGTGCCATCAGATCATATGCCAAGTACCTCCTCTTCAATCCTGAATCTGGTACCGTGTCTATAATCATTTCTCCATCAATCAAGGTCATCTCATGTGGACCCTTCAATCGGCAAAAATAAGGTTAGATTTTGCTAAATAAAAATGCACTATAACTGTTTCTCCAGCACCAGAATGGTAATCATACTTCATTAAGGTTCCTATGAGGAAAGCGCATCTGAACTCTTCTAAAGCAGAAATTCCGATCAATCAAGAAACAACCATCCCTCATTATAAGCATCATATATCGGGTTCCATCAGCTTTCCATGTAGCATAGTAGTATCGCTGTCTAAGTAATTGCAGATTTTCACTGCATGCAGCGAAAAAAACATTAGGTCAAAAAGGAAACATAGGGCCAGCATGGACTAAACTAATAGTGATTAGGGCAAATTTGGAACACAGGAATTTTACAGGGCCTTCCTTTTTTCCCTTCCTTGAAAGAATTATTGTTTATTTGTTTTCTTCAAATTAGCAAGCACAACCACTCAGCACTCACTGATCCTAGTTTAAGACTTTAACTGAGAACTGACTCACTTTTTTCGGAAATAATAAATTTGGGATAAATTTTATGTACAGTTCTAAGGAAATTGATAATATAAAAGAAGAAAGGATCCCAAGCCTTCGTAAATAAGGACACGAGCCTTCGTAAATAAGGACACGAGCACATGTGAGAGATTCCAAACAGCAGGATGCATAATTTCAACTCATCAAATGCACACACTTACCTAACTTTGGTTGTTGTTTTTTACAAAAGAGGTGCATAGTTGCATGTTTCAAAGCCTTACAAGTTACAAGAATTCTATTCCTGGTAAACCCAGTATACATGAATACCATTATATAATACACACAAGGAATATCAGGAATCAGGATGCAAAAAAAAGCGTAAGAGAAATTTTACTGACTACGGAAGTTGGTGGAAATAGTTTATTTAATATTCTAAACAATACATGGTGCCAGGTTTGCAGTTAGTTACCTGTTAAGGGAGACTGGATGTGATCCTGGAAATTGCGCGTGCCCTCTTACCTTTAACAAAAGAAAGGACATAACATCACCCTATGAAAGAAGCATAACTTCTTTGGGAGCTACACATGGATAAACTTGCAGAAGCAATACAAGTTACAGAATGTGCTAAGAGGAAAGTATATCAACTAAAAGTATTGCACAAAATAATATCTAGGAACAGGCTAAAGACATGGAAAACATGATTCATCTGCCCATTATAGCATGTTCCATAACTAAAGAAAGGACATAACATCACCACATAACATCACCCTATGAAAGAAGCATAACTTCTTTGGGAGCTACACATGCATAAACATGCAGAAACAATACAAATTACAGAATGTGTTAAGAGGAAAGTATACCACAAAGTATTGCACAAAATAATATCTAGGAACAGGCTAAGACATGGAAAACATGATTCACCTGCCCATTATAGCATGTTCCACCCATGTCATATTAAATAGCATTTTCAAAATGTCAACTACACGAGGCAGTTAAAGGCGCACCTAAGGCTCTAGGTCCTTAAACGCCTGAGGCACAAGGCGCAAAAAAAGTGCGCAGATGAGAAACACTAGGCACAAATACATAACATTCATGTTGAGAATGCACATACGCAGCCCTACACCACACTTGCATGGAAGATCCAATGCACTGTTTATCCCTTTGGTTCCCACACTTGCCATAGAAGATCCAATGCATTGTTATCCCTTCAGTTCCCAAGGAGCACAGCAATAATTACAGGAGAAGAGATAAATATAAAGTACTGGGCTACAGCCAACCTACTCTTCCATCCTTATGTCCTTTCTAACCCCAAGCCAAGTTTTTCTCTCCCTCACCCACTCCTCTGTCCAGCATCTGCTCTTCCCCAACCCATGCTCCCCCTACCTCTCTCCCTCACCACACCTCCCATCTTTCTCACTCCAAATCCCTCCCTCCTCCCCAGCTCCTCAAAGCAGAGCTCCTCCTATCCCTCTCCACACATTTGCTGCAGATGGAGAAAGTTTGGTTGCCCTGCGAGAGATGGAAGATGGCGGCAAGGCGTGCGCCTGGGCAGCTTGAGGCATTTTTGCCTTGCTGCGACTCACCTGAGCGCCTAGGCGTGCGGCTTTTGCTCTTTTGACTGTATACTCATTTTACATATCCTACCTTATAGGTTAGTGAAACAGTTAACATGCACATGTCCACCATGCCAAATAGTCACATACTTCGAATGAAATGGCAAATACTTGCATAAACCACTTGCATTACATTTTTTCCAACAAACTCATACGGCTTGCATCACCTGACATGTGTCATTGCCGGCCAGCCGGCCATGTGGCACAAGGATAATCCTCAAACCAGCAACAGCAGCATTAGGCGCAGCAGTATTAGGTGCATTAGATCATCCCATAACATTTGTTAGTTCCTTAGTTTCAGCAGATTGCTATCCTATTAAGTTAGCTTTATCTTATCTTATCATATCATTAGTTGGTTGGTTAGATATGTTTATTAGGACCAACAACTTTTAAGGGCATCAGCATCATCATCAAGATTAAGAATAAAAAAATCAACTCCTATCTCCCTGTATATCTCTATCTCTCACTGCCTCCCTATGTATCTTCTTCCCCACTGTTTGCAGCTTCCTCTCTCTGTTTATCCCAACCTCTACGTTTCTTCTCTGTTATTCCTATCTATCCTGCACCAAGCTAAGCACAACAGATATGCTCTCCAGTAACTTTAAGTTATGCATACGAATTGAATGTAAGGCCTACTGTGAACAATAGCAAGCAAAGATAGAATTGGTAACATTCGAACTTTATTCTATAACTAGAAACGCAAGCGCGGCGCACGCCGCGCGTGTGAACAACACGTTTTTTTTTTCCCGGAGAAAAAACAGGCCACTAAAACATTTTTCTCATGCTCCGGAGAGTAAACGGATCACGAAAATAATTTTTCCGGGAAAAACGGAGAAAGCGCGCCGCGCGCGCGAACGGAAAATATTTTTTGTTTTTTTTTCGAAGGAAAAACAGGCTACGGAAACATTTTTCGCATGGTCCGGAGAGCAAACGGATCACGAAAATATTTTTTGCAGGAAAAACGGAGAAAGGGAAAATATTTTTTGCTTTTTTTTCGGAGGAAAAACAGGCTACGGAAACATTTTTCGCATGCTCCGGAGAGCAAACGGATCACGAAAATATTTTTTGCGGAAAAACAGAGAAAGCAAGGTACAACGAAATTTTTTTTTGAGGAAAAGCAGGCAGCGGAAACATTTTTCCCATACTCGGAGAGTAAACGGACGCGAAAATATTTTTTGGGAAAACGGAGAAAGGACACGAGCGAAAGTCCAGGGACCTATTTGTTATAATTCTGGACCTGTTCGCTATTTCGAATAAGTAAGAAAGGGCTCGTTCGCAATTCGTATTTAACGGGAGGCTCTTTGTGTAAAATAGCGAACGGAGGACCTAAACGCGAACCGTGAAAAAATATTTTACGCTCACAGAAAATTAAAAAGGATCTTTTCGTAAACATAAAGGATCTATCCGTAATTCCTAAGAACCGGAGGGTTTTTTTGCAAGAAATGGAGAGAGAGAGTGGGGGGTGACGTGGGGGGCTTCTCCGGCCGGGAAAGCTTCCGCTAATGTTTGGCTGAAGATTGGTAACACTGTTGTTTGATGCTATCCTCATAGTCTCACACTAATCTATAAGAAAATGCACGTTGGGTAGGACTAAAAGAATTTATACTTACAGGGGGCATTTCAAACAACCGATAACATACGATGCGCAGAGCATCTTGCTGATCATATGGTACGGCATCTCCTAACACATCATCATTAGTGATGACTTTATCCTCTACCTCATTCTGCAAGATACAAAGCAATGTCTTGAGAGCAAGAAAACACTACATCTACTGTCAATAATGCAAGCAATGTTGTCTGACAATGAACAAATAACATTAAGCAAAGAATGGTAAACTAATCTGTAATGTTACAAGTTTCAATTCAAATTGTGAAGTGGGCAGTGAGAAGAATTGAAAATCCAGTACCAATTTGTGCCCAATGGTGAACAAAATTGAGAGATACGGAAGCAGCCACTTGATTCAACACCAAATTACTTGGAATAATTTTTTTCTATAAAGGAGAAATACATACATGTGATGGTGCAAGATCACCATTGTCATCGTCATCATCTTGCTTAGCTTCACCATTTAAATCAAGATCAGAAGGTCTCTTCCATTCTGGTGTTGAAGGGCATGTTGTCATCATATTCTCAGGAACCTCATGATAAAATGAGTACAACGCTTCAATGTAGTCCCTCTTATATATACCAGGTGGTCGCCTTTGAGCAAATATATTTATTGCCTAGCAAAATAATGACATCAAGAAAAATAGTAGAATTAAATTGAGCAAAAAACATTCAGAACCTAGATGCCCTACCTCAGCAACACAAGCGACATGTGTGCGCATAAGGTAATGAATAATCATGAAACCTGTCCGATTGTGACCATGGGTACAGTGAACTAGAATATACTTAGGATTCTTTGACTGCTTTTGTCGGTCAAGAAACATCATCGCCTGAAACAGCAAAATTGTTACATAAATAACTTATGGGGAGCTCTTTCTGTAAATATGGTCTTAATGGCCTACATATGTATCAATATAATCTACAGTAAGAAAAACTAACCACAATCATTGACTGCAGTTGAGGAAATATCTCATTAAGAAACAAGAAAATCACAGATGCCAACAAAAACATTCATAGAAATGTATCTACATTTCCCAGAGATATATTATCAAATTGGTGCCCCAGAATGTTATTTAAGGAAAACAGAAACGACAATGCAACCCACTATGCACCATTCCAGTGAACTGACAGTCCAAAGCAATTGGTATACAGGTTGTAAGAATATCCTGGAAGTTAGAAACATGATGCATAAAGAAGCATGTGGAAAAACAGTTAATTATTTATATGTTCACATAACACACAACTTGATAATTATCACCCAACTCAAAAAAACAGTAGCCTGTCATTAAAAGATAAGGTGCAATAGAGAACCGCATTGCAGCATAAAACATGCTGCAGAACAAACAACGTGCAAATATTTCAGGGTAATAAAAGAAATCAAATAATATTAAGAATAAAGCATCAGAATCCTGCTTGGGCAAACAAATACGCCACCCAGAATCAAATTTGCTGCTTATGCAAATATCTGTATCCAAATATTGCTGTTACCTCATAGACAAATATGTTAACAGATTCATTATCAGGCACAGCATCTCTTCCCTTGCAAGGAATCTAAAATGGAAATGTGTCAGTGACAAAATGTTCTTCAAAATTCAACGATGCATTTAAGCTAAGCTTTCTCACCTTGACATGCTTAGTACCTTGCCTTGTCCATTCTGCTGGTGAGTAATACCTAGTAGTATTTGTCAAATCAATCACCAAACCTATCTGAAAAAAATGAAAATACAAATTAATATAGATATATCTGTTTGCTACAAGTGACTAACTAGGAATGCATTCTACAAGGGAAAGGGGTGCAATAATAACAACCCCTTGGTAACAATCACAAACAAGAGGGTGAAGTAAACACACATATTTTTACAGAAAAAATTCAAAAATGAAATCTTTTCTCTATCAGAAATTGAAAAAAAAAAAAAACAGCGCAATAATAACAACCCCTTGGTAACAATCACAAACAAGAGGGTGAAGTAAACACATATTTTTACACAAAAAATTCAAAAATGAAATCTTTTCTCTATCAGACTATATCTATCAGAAATTGAAAAAAAAAAACAGCGCAATAATAACAACCCCTTGGTAACAATCACAAACAAGAGGGTGAAGTAAACACACATATTTTTACACAAAAAATTCAAAAATAAAATCTTTTCTCTATCAGACTATATCTATCAGAAATTGAAAAAAAAAAACAGCATTATTTTCACATATAAATGAGTACATGATGCATGATTATGGTAAAGCTACAGATATTATCAACCAAGCTATACTTACTTCGCGGCCAGCTTTTCTTTGTTTATTAACTACTTGTTTGGAAGAATATCTTTTCCCAGGAGGCACCGAGTCATTAAAAGTTTCATCGAGAGGAACTTTGGAAGGTATAATTTTGTCTATTGGCTCACCAAATGCAGGGCAATCCAACCAGCCTAAAATGACACCGAGAAATACATGATTTTAACACTTAGAAATAGCAATGGCATAACTAGAAATTACCAAATGAAAGAGGAGAATAAAAGGTGAAAAAATAATAATTGTGTCAACAATAAAAATTCGTTTGAAATTGTTTCCAATACTTCATACCCTGTGGTGCCTCTTTAATCCAACCTCTACCAGCTTTGCTTTGAGGCACATAATCATTTCTAATCTGCTGAAAATGTAGCCTTGAGCCTTCATCCTGTTGTTCTCTCTTTAATTTCCTGCGTCTCTCTTCACGCTCCTAGTAACAACGGCAATATTTGCATAAAAATTGGTATAGCTAGCAATATCAGATAAAACGATTTTGCATGCTTGCAATTAAGAAAAACTAAAATAGGGTGGTCACTATTTGCAAAACCCAAACTAACTAGTTCAATAACAAGAGCATGGCATAAATTTAAAGCGAGAAAATTAGAATGGACAGCATCTACACAAAAGAAATATGATCAAAGCAAATTTGTTGTAGAACATGGTAGATAGATTGAACTTCGAAGACCATTGAAATTAACAAAAAATTTAACATACATCTCAACTATGCCTCTGATGCAGACTATGGTGCCTGGGATTTGTACCTACATAGCTATGTTATCAAGGCGTCAGGCGACACCTAGTCGTCCAGTCGACTGGAGGACACCTAGGCCGGCCGCTTCGACTGGAGCGAGTTAGGCGCCCGCCCAAGCCCAAGCGTCCAAGCAAGGGGAACGGTGACTGGGCGTCGTGGCGGCTGGAGTTAGGTGCGCTGAGGAGGTGAGGACGGGGATAAGGGTGCTGAATCTGCTGCACAGGCATAGAGCCAGACCGGGTAACCCTAGCTCTGCGCAAAGAGAGAAGACAAGGCCCAAGGGAGCTCTGCCCGTCCGTGCCGCTGCCGGACCTCCTCCATCGCCGTACCGCCACTGCGCCGCTAGCTCCGAACCTCCGATGAGACCCCCCTTCCCGATCCCCTCTGCTCGTCGCCTCCTTCCGGATCCCCTTACCGACCGGCCAACCCCTCTTCCGATCTGCAGCATCTACTCCTCAGTCCTCACCTCCATTTGGCCCCCATCCCCTCGACTCCTCACCTCCGTTCGGCCCCCTTGCTACTCGCCTCCCCCTCTGCTCCTGTCCCTCTGATGTTGTTCCTAATGATGCTTGATGCTATTGATCCCCCTTCCCCTTTGATGCAATGATGCTACCGATGCATTGATGGCAATACTTGATTGATGGCGATGCTTGCTACTTGATGCATTGATACTCATATAGACAAGATAACAGAGAAGCACCTTGGGCTTTATACCTCGTAGTATGTCAAGGTTCTAAATATATATACTAGTGTCCCCTGCTTACCGATGCTTGATGCTTGATGGACTGATGTTGATGCTTGATCATAGAACATAGATTCATATTAATCATAGAACATGTGTGCATTGAAGATTACACGTCTTTTGCTTCATATTCGACTTAATTTCATGTCATATGAGATATTATTTACTATTTTCATCGTCTAGTAATCGCCTAGGTGGCCGCCCAGGCGTCCAGACAGTCCAGGCTCGCCACGCCTAGCCAGACCGCCATGACAACTATGCTACATAGCCTCAATGTACACAAGCAAACCAATGTTAACCATCTCTTTGTGCATGTCCTTTCCTTCAGCTAACAATATTAACCTAGTGCTCAAACCGAATAACATTGTGTACAGTTTATCTTTCAATTATAACTAACAAGACATCATTAGCTGGCTCCATGTACAGACATGTAGAGCATTCTACAGCAAATAAAAAACTATATAAGGAATGGGTATCACGTACCCTTCGCATAGTTGCAACAGCAGACTCAACATGTTCCTCTGGTGCATAATCAACCTCAACAGGTTCTTCATAGGGCTGTTCATCTTCTTCAGGCAATGGTGATGCGTTCAAATCCATGGAGAAGATCATTAAACACCCACTACTTCATATATCCCTAAACAACCTTTTGAGATTTGCACCTAACAACAAGCATATACACTTAGACAAGTTGTCTATAGAACAACAAGAATTATGGAAATTTCCCAAGCCATTACAAGTAAATACTGTAAAAGGCATTAGACAATTAGTGCAAAGACAGTGCAATTTTGAAGAAGGCAGTAGAGATATCAACAGCATAGCAGATCAAAAAAAAAGAAAACGAAAGGAAATCAAGCAAAGAATAGGACAAATTTCAACTACATACAAGCTTGGACAAACAAAAGGAGAAAAAGTTTAGGAGAACTTCATTCGCCATGCACTGCATTCTTTCTTATTCAAACTGCATATAAAAAATACACATCGCATAGCTATTAGCCTATTACCCACAATGCTGGGCTGCTCAAAGTAGTACAGTACATTTTACCCTAGTACCTCACTCCCATGTAACTCAAGTCAATGTTAAGATAACCCAAAAAAGACTGCCGTGAATAATAACCTGCAACTTTTTTCCTTAATTTTCTTTGAATTCATAATCCACCGTATATTTCCACTTTTTATATTCCATAATACTAACTGAGTTTGAAACTGAATTTTTTAATGGTGGTAGATTACTTGAGAACCAGCTTCACAAATTTGATAAATTTTTTATATGGATGGTAAATGCTACATGGTTTGCATATTAGCACATATTCAGTGGGTTGTCATAGATATGCACCTGTTAAATAAATATAAGTCAATGTTGCATATATTCTGCGATTTTGACAAGCCCATTGTCAGAGCAACAACGACTCCATACAAGGTAAATTATACGGCAGACTGTAATATCAGACTAAGAATTGAAGGGGCATAATTATTATCTTGCAACAAAGAAAGGGTAGAAGAGAAAACAATCAAGCGTAACATTTTCAGGAGTGGTACTCATCATTAGAAATTATGATAAATTAATCATTTCTCCAGTAGAAAAGCTAAACGTCAGGTCACCATTGCATCACATATTTTGAAAGCACAATGCAGTCTCTATCGCTCATCTCAACTATAAGGTATCAACTGATGAGAGGTTCAAATAATGAAGTGCACGACACTGATAGCACGTTTTTTGATACAGAAAACCAAAAACCAAGAAAAACAAGAAAGTGATCTCAAATGGTCCTCCATGGTACACTGATTTTTTTCTGATACAATAGCAGTATACAAAGGGCTCATAAGTCAAGCAGGAACAAGAGATAGACTTAGGAAAACAAGCCTGTGGTTTCTTGCAGCAGTTTCGTCAAAAGGGGGCTAGGTTAAAAAATAAAGGCAAACCGGCAAATTGTTCTGACGAACAATATCCAGCACAGGCGAAAACAACCCTTCCGCATATAACGATGCAATTGATTACCCAAAACACAAACAAGCAAAATGATTGCCAAACTAGAGGATTTCTGACACCATTGCTTCTTCCAGGCAACCTAGCGTTTTCAAATTGGCAAGCTAATTAGGGTTCACGGGCTCACGGCTACAGGTGGCAGACACGCATGGAGAAATACAAGAACAAACAAGAGACCAGCGCAGCGCGGCGCCCGTACGGCCGTACCCCCCGCCCGGAACCCACCTAGGGTTTGCGAACCCGCGCCGAATTACCCGCGCCACGCACACGGGACCGCCCCGCGCCGCAACCAAACCGCCGAGGCGCACCGCGCCAAGCCGAGCGAACGCGAGCCCAGCACAAGAGCCAATTGGGTATGCGTACCTCACGCGCGGCGACGACGGAGGCGGCGGCGTCGAGGCACCGGCGCTCCTCCCGGCGGAGCAGCGTAGGGTCACGCCGGCACGGGCGGCGGAGGAGGACGGGGGGCGGGGAGGGGTAGGAGGAGGGAGGGATCTGCAGGTTAGGGTTTCGGAGCGGCCATGCGAGAGTGGAGTCAGAGACGAGTGGAGGGGAAGGAGGAAGCGGAAGTGAGTCGAGTCGCTGCCGAGGTGGGCACGGGGCCTGATTTTATCGCTTCCCCCCTCATGAGCCCGTGCGCCCGCCTCTCCACGTGGGCCCGCTCCCAGAGCCGTCGCGGCGCACGGCGAGCGCCTCGACTTTAGCCTCCCGTAAGCTAAGATAGACTGTTTCGTACGTAGTTTTCTGATGGTTGAAAAGTGTAGTTTATTATTGAAAAATCTGAAATACCCTTTAAGTTTGTGATGACTATAGGTTTCTAGGATATCTACGAGCCCACTTGAAGCCCTCAATTTAGCATGGCTTTGGTCATTAATGATAGTTAATTTTTATGGGCTAACATTTTTCTTTGAGTGTGCAAAAGATAATAAAGTAACAAAAAGACGATTAGAGGGGGTAAATATGAGCCAAATAAAATTTTTTCTCTAAAAATTCAAACCACCAAGAAAATAGATCGAATAAACTGTAAAATCCGAACAATTAAGGTCAGATAAACAGTACTACGACCTGGAGGTCGGATTAACAGTACCCCGACCAAGTTGAGGCCGGATGAATAGTGTTCGGTGAACAGTACTCCGACCAAATTGAGGTCGGATGAACATGCTCGGTGAATAGTACTCCGACTTAAATCGAGGTCGGATGAATAGTGCCACTGACCTGGAGGTCGGATGAACAGTGTTTGGGTGAATAGTAAAAATCAGCACGATCACAGAAAACAAAAATCAATATAACTTTTGATCAGTTGATCCAAAATCCGTGAAACTTTGTGTGTACCTTTTTATGGATGTCAGGAATCTATTCCAACTTTCAATCTTAAGGATTGATGTCAGGACCTGACCTTTTTCAAGTTTGAAGAAAATTGCAACAAAGAACCGGGTCTTAATAAATACCTCACCCTAGACTTGCTCATGGGGTTCTGTTCATCAGAATAGACTTGAATAATCTTCCACAACTCATAGCAAGCAAGAACACTAGAGCATAACTCTTTAAACAGATAAGAACACGATCTACAAGAATCTTTCTTCTTTCAAGCACAAAAAGATCGGTTTTACTGAAAAGAAAAGGTTGTAGATTGCATAGATGACTTTGAAATGATATATAGAAGATTCATCCAACAGTCTTTCATCATTGGCACAAAATTCAAAAGCACTTAGAAGGAGGGGAGATAAATTCAAAGTGCAAAAAGTAAAAATGCAAGAACTGAAATAAATTTCAACACATAAAAACTAAATCTTGCAACACTTGGAGAATAAGGATTTCCAAAGCCTCACAAACAGGTAGGCAAAGCTTTCATCAAGCAATCACAAAATCCCCTCTCACAAGCTTGGGGGGGCATACCCTCACCTCTCTATTTATAGCACATTAGGAGCAATATCCACCCTTTGTGACCTTCTTGTCCTTCAAGAAGCATCATCAAGGGTTCAGATTTACTCCCACTCTCCACCCTTAGATGACTTTCTTGTCTCTCAAGAAGCCTCATCAAGGGTTCAGATTTACTCCCACTCTCCACCCTTAGATGACTTTCTTGTCCCTCAAGAAGCCTCATCAAGGGTTCAGATTTACTCCCAATCTCCACCCTTAGATGACTTTCTTGCCCCTCAAGCAGCATCATCAAGGGTTCAGATTTACTTCCACTCTCCACCCTTAGATGACCTTCTTGTCCCTCAAAAAGCCTCATCAAGGGTTCAGATTTACTTCCACAGTACACACATGGGCTAACCCGCAACCCAATATCATAACGGATTTTATCCACACATCCACATACTAGTTTAACTACTACTCAATCTGCGAACCCTTGATCCAACGATTCTCCTTCGCTTGAGTATAGTTCAAGTTAGCATCTCAACCATCCACTTATCATCATGGTTCGCAGCCACTCCCCGGTCTCAGTCATCTATTAAGGGCGACTTAATTAGTAGCTTGAAACTAAGTGTATCTACTTGGCTCAACTAGCATGATAACTCATATTGTTCATTTGCATAAAGTTTCAAGTACAAAATCCCAATTGTCTGGTCAGAATGGCACTACCGACCCCTTAAGGGCAAAGGGCGATAGTTATTTAACATAAGCCGTGGTTTTGGTACCTCGGTGGGCGGCATTGTCGGCCGTGTGGAGCGATACTGCCGGACGAGCAGCAGTACCGCCCCCATAACCTCGGTAGCTTTATTCCAGAAGACCCCGAATCTGCTCATTTTGAAAATGCGACACTGCCGGCCAGTTTTGGCGATAGTACCAGACTCATGGGGGTTGGAGTAACGGCCAGAACCTAGTGAATTAAATGCACTAGGTCAGTCGTTAGAACTCTAGCCGGCACTACTAGCCCTCAGAGGGCAGTAGTGTCGAACTCGACTGAAAATCCTGAAAAAAAGCCTCAAATGGCTAGTTTTTTGGTGGAGTTATAAATACCCCCACCTACATCAATGGAATGGTTGGTGACCACATTGAATACTTTCTAAGCCCTTGCAACTCTCTCTACATTCTTGAGCATTCAATTCTGAAATTATGAGTTGTGGAGAGCTAATTGAGTGCATTGCATTAATTGAGCATTTGAAGCATTCAACACCTTCAAGCAAGTGTGAAGTCTATTTCTCTTGGAGGTTACCGCCTCCTAGACGGCTTGGAGGCATGAACCAGTGATCTTCTCAAAGGAGTTTGTGAGAAGATCCAGTTGGTTGTGAAGGCAAGGAGCTCACCTACCCGAAGCAGGAAGAGCTACCGCGAGTGATCGAGAAAGGCTCAATTTAAGCAAGAAACCGGCTTGAGTTGGTCAAGCTTACCTCAACGTGGATTAGGAGAAACCGGCAAATCTCTGAGAACATGGGATAACTTCTTGTGTCCATTCTCTAGTGGTTTGCTTTCTCTTACTTGTTCAATTTACTTTCCTAGTATACTTAGTGATTGATCTTTGCTCTAGGATTGTATATTTTGCTTAGACTTAGGTTGTTAGTGCATTTAGAAAACCTTAGGGCTTTTAGGTCTTACTTGTTAAAATTCCCAATTCTAATTTTACTTACTTAGATTATTGCAATTAGTGCTAAGAATTTTAAAAACCTCCTATTCACCCCCTCTAGTCAGTTATCCTTGATCCTATAAGTGTTATCAGAGTTTGGTCTCTCATTTTAGACTTCATTGTCTAGAGAGAAAATGATGGCTAGTGAGGATATTTCCATAGGCAAGATATCGTTTTTTAATGGCACGAATTATGCGTATTGCAAAATACGCATAATCGTTTATCTCAAGGCCATGAGCCCAAGCATTTGGAGATTGCAGGTGAAGATTTTGCCATGTCTCTTGATCCGACGTTCAAAATCAATCAATATGAGCGAAACTCCCACATCAATGCTTAATCGATGAACGCCTTGTTTGGAGCTTTGAACGCGGATAAGTTCAATCGCGTGAGCAATCTAGAGATGACTCACGAGATATGGACAACCCTCTCCGAAATACACGAGGGCACATCCGCAGTCAAAGAGGCCAAATTACATATGCTCCGGATTAAGTATGAGAGTTTCACCATGTTGCCCCATGAAAACATCACCGAGACGTATTCACGGCTAAACAACATAGTGAATGAGCTCAAAAGCCTTGGGAGTTCACTAACTGATTGTTGTTCGTAAGATGCTTAGGGCTCTTCCGGATAAATATGAGATGTTGGTGTACTCTTCCTCAACTCTCCTGAATTAGCAAAAATGACGCCAACCACGCTTTTGGGTAACTTCATCACCAACGAGTTGTACAAGAAGGATAATGAGGAGCTCTTAGAGCAAAGTTCTTCTAAGAAGAAGAACATTGCATTCAAGGTCAAGGAGGAGTCAAGCGAGGAGACGCTTAATGACTCCGATAATGACACAGAGGAGGAGATGGCTCTCCTTGTGAGGAGAATGAAATGGTTTATGAAGAGGCGCTCAAGCTCTAGCGTTCATCATAAATTCAAGAAAGGGAAACACTCAAGTAACAATCTCTTCAACAACATATGATGCTTCGAGTGCGATAAGAAGGGGCATATTGCCTCTCATTGCCCCAAGAAGAAGGATGATAAGTCTAAATCATCCAATAAAAAGGGATTTCAAGGCAAGAAGAAGATTTTCAAAAAGCTTCACAACGACGGGAAGGGTGAGTCACACTAGAGAGTGGGATTTCAAAGAAGAGTATTCGGATTCCGACTCCTCCGATGAGTACACTCCTTCCAAGAAGATGGGTCTTCCCGAAGTTGCCATCAAGAAGGCTTCATCGCTTTTCGTCACTCCACTTTGCTTTTATGTTAAAAGGTGATAAGGTAAAAGCTAATGATGACGATAATCCTTCTTATGATGCGCTCCTAGTTATGCTTGAGGATTTAAATGAGTATCTTGGTAAGGAGAAGTCTAAACATAACGCTTTGAGAAAAGAATTTACTTCTCTCAAGAAATCTTATGATGAGCTCAAAAATACTTATGAGACTCTCCTTCTCATGGACCATTCAAAATCCAAAATTGATGTAGGAGTCTTTTATGGTATAATTGATGCTATGCCTAGAGTAAATAATTCTTCTTGCAATATCTTTAGATCTAACATAGCTTCTTCATGTGATGATTTGATTGACATGCTCTCTAGCTCTTATTCTAGCTCAATTTCTATTAATAATGGCAATGATTTAATTGTTGAGAACAATGAGCTCAAAGAGCAAGTGAGCAAGCTAAGTAAGAGCTTGGATCGGTATTTCAAGGATAAGGAAACACTCGATAAGATTTTGTGCGGACAACGGTACTCATACAACAAGAAGGGACTTGCGTACATCCCCAAGAAAGGTAAGAAGGTAAGCAACAAACCTTTAAGGTTTGTTAAATCTAATGGAAAGCTTTGCTATAAGTATCACGACGTGGAACATATAGCAAATGATTGCCCATTAGGTAAAACTCCTAAGAACAATGTTTATGATTCATGCTATGTTCTTAGGAATACAAGCAATGGTAGAGTCATTGCTAAATTTGTTAGCACTCCTATACTTTGTTGCAAAAAGAATGCCATTTGGGTATCCAAAGCCTTGGTTACTAACCTGAAAGATCCAAACAAAATTGGTTACCTAAAAATGTTTGATTTTCTCTTGTAGGTGAACTACAAGACCGGTGGACGACAGTGGGTGTTGGATAGCAATTGCACCCAACACATGACTAGAGACCGGAAGATGTTCACCACATTTGAGAGTGAAGGTGGAGATCATAATAAAAATGACATTTGGCGATAATAGCAAAGGAAATATATCAGGCTTGGGTAAAATCACTATCTCTAATGACCTTTCAATTTCTAATGTTTCATTAGTTGAGAATTTCAATTTTAATTTGCTATACGTCGTACAAATTTGTGATCTTGGTCTTATTTGCACTTTCTGTTAAAATGGAGTTGAAATTTCAAAAAAATGATAAATCATTGGTTTCCAAGGGTTTTTTATTTGAAAATCTCTATTTAGTTGATTTATCCTCAAATGAATCATGTCTTCAAACTTGCTTAATTGCAAAAATATCCTTGTGATGGTTATGGCATAGAAGACTTGCTTATGTTGGGATGGTTCAACTTAAAAAGCTTTTAAAAATGATTTAGTTGTAGGTTTGAAAGATGTGAAGTTTGAGAAGTACAAGCTTTCTAGTGCTTGTCAAGCTGGCAAACAAGTTGTTAGCTCTCAATATCATGTTCACTTCTAGACCATTAGAGCTCTTACATATGGATTTATTAGACCCAATAACCTATAAGAGCATCAGAGGAAATTCTTATTATTTAGTGATTGTAGACGACTACTTGAGATTCACTTGAGTTTTCTTTCTTCATGAAAAATCCGAATCCTTCGAATTTTTAAAAGCTTTGCAAAAATGGCTCAAAATGAATTTGATTTTAAAATCAAGAAAATCCATAGTGACAATGGTTTCGAGTTCAAAAAAATACAAAAATTGAGGTTTTTTGTGATGAACTTAGAATAAAACACAAATTATCTGCTAACTATACTCCAAAGCAAAATGAAGTAATAGAATGGAAAAATCGAACATTAATTGAAATGGCAAGGATAATGCTTGATGAGTATAATACTTCCAATAATTTTTGGGCAGAAGCTATTAATACTGCTTGTCGTGCCATAAATCATCTCTATTTGCATCGGCTCTTGAAATAGACCTCTTGCGAGCTTCTTGTTGGTCTGAGTCCGCACATTTCTTATTTTCGAGTTTTTGGTTGCAAGTGTTTCATTTTGAAAAAGGGTGTTCAACTCTCCAAGTTTCAAAGTGTAACATCCCAAAATGTGCTTTTATTCAATTTATAGAGTTAATTGAATTTTTGGAATTTTCTGGAATTTATTTGGATTTAATTTGAATTTATTCCTTTTTGAGTTATTTAAATATTTCAAAGTTTCAAATAAAATTTTATTGGAAATGTTTTATTTGAGTCCAAAATGTCTCAAAGTATTTTTCGGAATTTTTCTGAGCATTTTGCTATTTTTCTTGATTTATTTGAATTTCTAGAATTAATTTAATTAGAAAAATCGAAAAAACCCTAATGGGTTGTACTGTTGGTCCGACCCGGGTCAGACCTGGGTTAGACTTGAGTCCGACCGAGCCAAGCCACGCCAGACCGAAACCTAACCGCGCCGACCGTTGGATCGAGATCCAACGGCCAGGATCGAGCCACGTGTACGCGTGCTGTGAACCGTTGGATCGGGATCCGGTGGCTAAGCTCGTGTCCGCGTGTGCGTGTGAGGGAGGCCTTTGGATCGAGCCACGTGGACGGCTGTCAGGACCCGAATATGCAAATCTGGACCCTCTGTGTATTCAGCACTAGTCCAGGATCACGCCACAGTCTCAACATCGGTACATATCACAATCATAATCAGTGAATTAATAAAGTACTTTAGTTAATTAACCAAATTGGTTGCTCGACCTTATGGTCGAGTTACAAATATACGCCTCGCAGGGCAAAGACTTATTAAAAGAGATAACATCAGCGGAAAAATAAGATAACTTCGTGGCGCCATCCAGTATACCACAGGCAATTGACTGGGCTCGCTCCCCTAGTTCGTTGGCTCCTCCTGGAACTCCTCCTCCAGTGCAGGCGTTGCTTCTTCTTCAACTGATGTTGTATTGTTGCAAGGGGTGAGTACTTTGGTACTCAGCAAGTCATGCGCAGAATGCAGTTCTAATGTTCTACATGCATGGCTTATTACAAAGGATTGGCTAATAGGTTCATTTGCAGTAAGGCAGTATTCATAAATACAGTAATAGATAGTAAAGCAGTAAAACAATAATAAAGATAATAACTTTCACAAGTGAAGCATTTCACATCCTACATTTAATTCACATCTCCAACCCAACCATTTTTCCAAAGTCCGAGTTATTTTGATGAAAGTCTAACCCTTGACTGTAATCCCCGAGTAATGTCCAATATCGTGGACTCGGCTATTCGAATATATTTTACACTCTGCAGAGGTTATACACTTTGCCCACAAGATACAGTCAAACCCCACTCAAGCAAGTGACCGTAACAAAGCCTTTCAGAAAGTTTTACCTTAACAAGTGAACCTCCCCGGTTGCCATACACTATCCCTTCCCTCAGAAGAGGCGAAGTATAGGACCGGCATACCGTTGGATGGGTACCATGCCGCAGCACCTGGTACACTCCCCCGTACAACTACACCTAGGTATAGCTGACACCCTGAGGTACCGCATGCAAGTTATCAGTAACCTACTTGTCGGGGACTGGAATCCCCTGTCCGGTCAACGGCACGGTCAACGGACCCCAGCTCGAGCCTGACCTGGAGGACTATGCTCAGCCCCGGGATTCTTGTCCAACGACCAGTTCGAGGCCCGCGCAACCTCGAGCAAGGGGATTGAAGGTCGAGACACGACCAAGACCTGGAGCTCAGGGAGGCCTGGTCAAAGGCTCAGCGGTTACTGAGATCCGCAAGGACGGGACGTGGGCATGTCCCCCGGGGAACGGTTAAGATCCGGCTGGAACGGAAGTAGGCCCACCCTATCCGAATAACACTCCTGGCCGTTCCTCAGTAACGGGAGGAGAGACTTTGTAATCTGTATATATATGTAGGAAAATCTCAGATAAAGGGCGACACTCAATCACTTGTACTCACACATAATCAAATCCTCCGCCTCAGGGCAAGACTGGAGTAGAGCTATTACCCTGATCGGGGGCTAGAACCAGTATAATTCCTGGTGTCCTTTGCCCGTTTCTCAATCGAATCATAGCAAGTAGCGCCATCGATCTCCCGGGGAATGAACTCCTTGGGTCCCTCACACGTATATCCACACAACCTCATTTCTGCGGTTGGTGATCCCCGATCTTCGACACTACTCAACTAGGTCTGTCCCATTCCAGACATGTGGTTGTACGATGAACTCAGTTCAAAGGCTTGCAAGGTTAAGTCCTTAGGTTGACCAGGGCAAGACTACCCAAGTAACAAAACCAAATCGACATTCCCGGTGCCACTCTTAGCCCACCAGAACAATCTTGCCACATGCTCCGGTCTAAATCAGTTAAACACCCAATTGTTACCATGCACCACGTGCCATCAACATCATCATCAATAACACATGACACTTTCCAAAATATGTTCCATATCTCATTAAGTCAACATTAATAATTGATCATCTAAAATCATGTCATGACTACGTGGCAGGGCTAAGCATTACACTACAGCGGTCTAATTACCCATGTTGGCAGTTTTAATAATGTCCAACTAAATAACCCACAACTAGGGTGACAAAGGGTTCATGGCACATAATTAAATAATTAAGGTGTCATACAGCAACTAGGCATTTATCTAATTCCCAAAAATATTTAAAGCATTTTTTAATTAAACTAACATGCCATAGTTTGAATCAAAATAATTTTCAAAAATAGGATCAACATTATCAAAGCATAACTTGCCTTCAAAAAGTACTTGTTCTTGGTCTTGAGCTGGCTCCTGGGTCCAAACTTCACCTTCGAAGCCTTCGGGCACTTCAACGTCTACTCGTAACGTGCACAAATAGCAATAAAATAAACAAATAGTAGACATCCAAGGTTCAAAACTTCAAATAAAGTTCACAAACAGAAAGAGCTCAATTTTACAAATTTTTAGAAATTTGAATCGCTCAAATCGGAGTTTAAACGCAAAAGTTATAGCATTTTGAAGTTTGAAACTGTATTTGAAAAGAATAAACCGAATTAATAAAATAATTTTTATTCTGGAAAAACATTTATGACGTCATCACTGACACGTGGCACAATCTTCACCGTACGAACTAAATCTAACAGCTTAAACAATCCGTTCACACCGGACCGGGACTTGGTCCGGCAGCATCCACGACGGACCGAACTTTTGGTCCGACGTCAGTCACGATGGACCAGAAATTTGGTCCGGCGTACACGTCGACTCTCGGTTGCTTGAGAAATTTGGTCCGGCGCAACATCGAACTGTACTTTCACCATGGACCATTACTTTGGTCCGGCGCAAACATAACCTAAACGTTCACCACGGACCATTACTTTGATCCGGCGCAAACCTAAACTACACGTTCAATCGGAGTTAAACTTTGGTCCGGTGCCAACAGACCACATGTTCATAACGGACTAGCAACTTAGGTCCGGCACAACCCTAAACTAAACATTCACCACGGACCAAAACTTTGGTCCGACGCAAACGTAGACCATGTTCATCGGCATCTGTGAAATCATGTGCTGAAAAATTGGCTTTGAACTGAAAAATTAACTTAGAATTGGATTTGCAAATTGTGCTGGTGCATGTGCTTGACAATTTGACAAGAAGCAGTAAGTTTCGCTTTTGCGCCGGACCAAGATCTCAAGAAACAGTAAGTTTCCCATCTACGACGGACAAACTTTGTTGGTCTGTTGTAAACATGTTTTGGCACTTTCCCATGTACGACGGACCAAGTTTTTGGAGTGCATCGTGGACATGCTTTTGAGATTCTGAGCCAAACTCAATTTTCCAAGAAACCAGTAAGTTTCACATGTACAACGGACTAAGTTTTTGGGTCTGTCGTGAATGGCTTTTTGAGGATTATTTTCGCATGTAAAACGGACAAAGTTTTTGGGTCCGTCGTAAACGTGTTTTCGCCGGAATGATTTCTTTTTGGAACCGAGAGTTTCACTTGTACAACGGACCGATTTTGTTGGTCCGCTGCGTGAATCGTTTTTAAGCTCAATTAGGGTTTTGAGCGATTTGGATTTGAATTTTGAATGTGAATATGAAATTTGTGATGATTTCATGATACTTGTTTTGAAGTGGACTTTATGCAATGCTCATGTGAGTAGTTGCATGGATTGACTTTGAGTCAAGTCGTGGACTTGTGCTCGGATTTGTTTCGTGGTTTGTTCATGTGCAGGTATTGCTCGAAGACGAATGTGGTCGATGACGGGACCGGAACTAGGTTCATGGAGGAACTGAGGTTCGGGACTAGGTTCAGGAGGAACCGAGGTCTTGGTGGTCAAGGATGTCATGCGGGACGTTCGGGCTAAGAGAATGGTGCACATGAAGAATGGTTAGTCACGTGAGAATGGCAGGAGGTCATTCGCGTGCAAAGTGTTAGTCACGTGAGTATGGCGGTGGCCATCACTGGCGTGCAAAGTGTTAGTCACGTGAGTATGGTAGGGTTGCCATACGGCGTGCAAGAGTTGTACTCGGCCTGGTTGGGCCAAGTAGAGTTGAGTTGGATCACAGTTCCTTCTAGGGAATAGGAATCGTATTCGTAACTCCTTGTGGGTTGGTGCTTTAAATAGGTGGGGTCTCTGTTGAAAGGCACCAAGTAGAGCTGAGCGCATCAAGCTTTGAGCTTGGTTTTAGGGTTTGTACTCTTTTGATGAGAGTATTTTAGACAAGAAATAAAGATCAATTCTTCCAAGATTTTTGCGTGCTCTGATAACCACGTCGCTACAGTATTTTCTGTTTTGGTTCTTGTTTGCATGCTTGTTCTAGTTCTAGATTGGTTTTCGTTCTTCAAGTTTTATCTTGATTTGATCCATCAAAAACCTCTCTAGGGTATTGATCTAGTGTTTCTCAAAGTCTAGTTGATCAATCTTTTGTCGTTCTTGTTTAACCTTGAAGTTTTGATTAGATTGATTCTCGTCAAGTTCTGGATCAGCAAGCTTGCGAAGCTCATAACTTTTGATCCGTAAGTCCGATCGAGCTGATTCTTTTTGGGTTTGATTCGTATTGGAATCTAGTTTCTTGTGTCCAAATTTCAGATCGTTTCGACGGTTGGATCTCCGGGAATTCGCGTTTTACTATACCTCTGTCTTTCTGTTTTTGTCGAAAACGAGGCAATTATTTGGTTCTGTTTTGGGGTGAACTTTTAATAGATTAAGAATTTGGTTTTAGCTTCCGCACAATCATTCACCCCCCCTCTGATTGCTATATTCGTATACTTCGATCCTACAAGTGGTATCAGAGCAAGGTTTCTCTAATCTATCTTAACTGGTGATTAGATCAATGGATCGTTATTCGACAAAACCATGTGTGTTCGATGGTGTTGATTTTCAGTTTTGGAAGGCCAAGATGGAGGCGTTCATCCAAGCACAGGGCTTCACAATTTGGGAGAAGGTCTACAAGCCATATGAAGTCCCTGCAAACGACAACGTCAACGACACCAATCGCACACATGTTGAAGCAAATAGCAAGGCGCGCAACTTGATCATCCAAGGCTTGGGACGCAGCGACTTTGATCGTGTGGTTCATCTTCGATCCGCATATGAGGTATGGAAATCTCTTTGTGATTACCATGAGGGTTCTAACACTGTCAAAGAGGTTCGCCAAGATATTTACAAAAAAGAATACATGCGTTTTGAGATGAAACCTAGTGAATCTGTAGATGACTTCTTTGCACGTTTCAATAAAATTCTTAGCAATCTACGTGTTGTTGGAGTTAGCTACACTGATGCTGCTAATGCTAGACAATTGCTTAGTGCTTTGGACATGTCCGTGTGGGAGATGAAAGTAACATCCATACAAGAATCTACTACCATGAGCACACTCACATTAGATGTTCTTTACTCTAAGTTGAAAACTCATGAGTTGGATGTTCTTGCCAGGAAGGGTAACATTAAATCAATTGCTTTGATCTCTAACCCTAACATGTCAAATACAAATTCTTCTTCTAGTTTTGCCTTGTCTTCCATGTCTTCTTTAACAGATGAGCAACTTGAAGAATTTCAGAAGAAGATCTGGCAATACTCTCTTCTCGCTTTAACAAAGCTTTGCAGAATGTGAGAATGAGAAAGAGAGGTGGTCCTCCAAGATGCTATGAGTGTGGTGACCTCAACCATATTCGCACAAATTGTCCTAAGCTTGCAGGAAAAACATTAAAGGAGGAGAAGGACAACGACAGAAGGAATGAGAAGAAAAGGTTCTCGTTAAATGATAGGAAGAAGAAGAGCTTCATCAACCGCAAGGTGGTTCACCGAGTTCTTTCCGCTCTTGAACAAGTCAATTTGAGCGATGTGGACTCGGAGAGCAGCGAAGATGATGCAACTCCAAGCAAGCATGATTTGATAGGATTATGTCTCATGGCAAGCGACAAGGATAGCTTCAGGAGAACGACCACGGCAAATGACTTCAATGAGGCTTCTCGCGCAAGGAAGGAGAACATATGGCTAGTAGATTAGGATGCTCACGCCACATGTCCGGTGATAAGAATTGGTTCTCCTCCTCACTCGTGCATCTCGTCTTTGAAAGTGTTACTTTTGGAGATGCTTCTTCCTCTTCTGTTGTGGCAAAAGGTACAATAAAGGTAAGTGACAAGTTTATGTTCAAAGATGTAGCTCTTGTTGAAAATTTGAAATATAACTTGCTTTACATCTCACAAATGCTTGATGAAAATCTTGAAATAAATTTTAAGAAAAGTGAATGCAAAGTGTTAGATGCTTGAGTGACCTTGTTTTTAAGATCTCACGCTTTGGAAGAGTTTTTAAAGCTGATTTTGATGCTTCACCTTCTTGAAACATAGGTGTCTAGTTGCCAATGTTTCTAAAGATTTATTCTTTTGGCATCGTAGACTTGGTCATGTTGGTTTTGATCATCTTACTCGTGTAAGTGGTTTAGATCTTATACGTGGCTTTGCCTAAGCTTAAGGGTGATAGCAATCTAGTATGTTCTTCTTGTAGACATGGTAAGATGATTGCGAGGTTCACATCCACCTCTTACCATGGTAATGACAAACGCTCGGGGGCGGCTTCTACATCTTGATCTGATTGGACCATCTCGAGTTCAATCCTTTGGAGGCAAATGGTATGTGCTTGTGATTGTTGATGATTTTTCTAGATACTCTTGGGTATACTTTTTGGCATCTAAGGATGAGGCCTTTAGTCATTTTAGAAGTCTTGTTCTTAGGCTTTCTTTTGATCATCCAGGAGCTCTCAAAGCTATTAGAAGTGATAATGGAACTGAATTCAAAAATGCTTCTTTTGATCTCTTTTGTCTTGAAAAGGAATTGATCATCAATTTTCATCACCTAGAGTGCCTCAACAGAATGGTGTAGTTGAAAGGAAAAATAGAACTTTGGTTGAGATGGCTAGAACCATGTTAGATGAACATCATACTCCTAGAAACTTTTGGGCTGAAGCGATTTCAACTGCATGTTATGTTTCAAACCGTGTGTTTTTGAGATCAAAATTGGGTAAGACTCCATATGAGCTTCGGTTTGGACATAGGCCTCACTGTTTCTCACTTTAGGGTTTTTGGATGCAAATGCTTTGTCTTGAAATCTGGAAATCTTGATAAATTTGAAGCTAGATCAATGGATGGCTTTTTCCTTGGATATCTGCTCATACTCGTGGCTATCGTGTGCTTGTTTTGGAGACTAACAAAATTGTGGAAACTTGTGAAGTTACTTTTGATGAGGCTAGTCAGGCACTAGTCCAAGTGATGCAGGTCTGGCGCATACATTCAGGGGAGAAAATCTTTGAAGATGATGATGATGTTGAAGATGAGGTCTTGACTCTTCCTAATGCACAACAAGATGTAGCACCTTTGGCACCTACTACTACATCACCTCTGACTAACCATCCTCAAGCTACAACATCATCTGTACATCTTTGAAAATGAAGAAGGAGAAGGAAAAGTCTCAAAAGCCAATGCTCCCTTGTACATTCAAAAAATGCATCCATCTGAACAAATGATTGGAGACCTAAATGAGAGAGTCACTCGATCCAGGTTTATTCATTCTGACACTCATGCTCATTCCGCTTTAGTTGCTTCTTTTGAACCCAAAGATATATCTCATGCATTATCTCGACTAATCTTGGATCAATGCCATGCATGAAGAAATAGAGAATTTTGAACGAAATAAAGTTTGGAAACTTGTCTCACCTCCTCCAGATTTTAATGTTATTGGAACTAGATGGGTTTTCAAAAATAAACAAAGTGAGGATGGTGTTGTTGTTAGAAACAAGGCTAGATTGGTTGCTTAAGGTTACACTCAAATTGAAGGCTTAGATTTTGATGAAACCTTTGCTCCTGTTGCTAGAATTGAAGCCATTAGAATCCTTTTAGCTTTTGCTGCATCCAAAGGTTTCAAATTGTATCAAATGGATGTGAAAAGTGCTTTTCTTAATGGCTACATAAATGAGGAGGTTTATGTCAAGCAACCACCTGGTTTTGAAAATCCAAAGTTTCCAAATCATGTGTTCAAACTATCAAAAGCTTTGTATGGTTTGAAACAAGCCCCTAGAGCATGGTATAATAGGCTAAAAACCTTTTACTTGAAAAGGCTTTTTAATGGGAAAGGTTGACAAAACTCTCTTTTTACTCAAGCAAGGCAATGATCAACTATTCGTTCAGATTTATGTTGATGATATTATCTTTGGTGGTTCATCTCATGTTTTAGTGTCTAAGTTTTGAAACAATGAGGAAGGAGTTTGAGATGAGTATGATGGGTGAGTTGACATACTTTTGGGATTTCAAATCAAGCAAGCGAAGGATGGTACTTTTGTACATCAAAGCAAATACCACGAAAGACTTGCTACATCGCTTTGGAATGGAAAGCGACAAGCCGATCATGACACCCATGGAGAGCACTTGCGCACTTGACCACGATGAAGATGGTGAGCCGGTTGATCAAAAGGAATATAGAAGTATGATAGGTTCACTTTTGTACCTCAACGCATCAAGGCGGATATACAATTTCTTTGTATGCTTGTGTGCTCGTTTTCAAGCTTCCCCACGTGCCTCACATCGACAAGTCATCAAAAGGATTTTCAGTATCTTCATGGAACTCAAGATTTTGGCATTTGGCTTTACGCTTCCTCATGCATTAGTTTGAGATCTTTTACGATGCTGATTTTGGAGGATGTAGAATTGATAGGAAGAGCACTACGGTTCATGTCACTTCTTGGGAAATTCTCTCATTGCATGGTCATCTAGAAAGCAATCTTACATTTGCACAATCAAGCTACTTGAATCTGAATATGTGGGCTGCGCTAGTTGTTGTTCTCAAATTCTTTGGATAGTAGCTACACTTAAAGATTATGGGGTTATTTTGGATAGTGTTCCTCTTTTGTGTGATAACACTAGTGCAATTTGCATTGCTAAGAACCCTGTGCAACATTCAAGAACAAAACATATTGACATCAGATTTCACTTTCTTAGAGATCATGGTGAAAAAGGCAACATTGTGCTTCATCATGTGGATACTGAACATCAATTGGCAGACATTTTCACAAAACCTTTGTCTTCTTCTCGTTTTGCTTTCATTCGGGGAGAACTTGGGATTGTTCATCCAATGGGTTTGTTTTGAGGGGGAGTTTCCTTGCCAAGTTCTTTCACTTGATAAGCTCACTTTATCATATTTCTTTATATACTATATAATTGAGCTAATATATGATAATCTAAATTGTCTCATTTGAACTAAGAATGACATTGCGGAATTCCCTGGACTGATTGCCTATAGCTAAATACTCTGTGATATCTCACTCTTCTAGGCTTGATATTGAATCTTCTTGACAAATTTGGGCTATGAAGCAAGTGTGTTTTCAACTTTACTCTTTCATAAGACCTTTTAATCATTTTTGCATGTTTACAATCAAAGAAAAAGAAAAGAAAAAGGGAATCAATAAAAAAGGGTTGTTAAAAGCAAAAGCCTCAAGTTATGAGCTTCAGGATGCTTTCCCTAAAAGATAAGATGTATGCTTCAAGCATGCCATTCCCTCAAAAGACAAGATGTATGCTTCAAGCATGCCACTCCAAGGAAATAAAAGAAGTATGCTTCAAGCATGCCACATGCGATTCTTGTTTAAAGATTAAATTGGTCCACTAGATTGGAGTCGAAACTACTTGCTCGCCCTGATTTGTTATTTGCTTCAACTTTGAGCCTTTGTTTTTCAACTAAAGGTTTTGCTTAGTATTTGGCTATAGTTGACTCAATTGAGGTTGAGATGCATGTCATTCCCTAACTTGCTAAAATCACATCAAGATCATGTATTTTGCATATTATGTGATATATAAGGTTATATGATCGGATGAGCTCATCTTCTCCTATCTTGGCACTCCCTTGTTTCTCTTGGTGAAATCATTGTTTCAGGAAAAATTTTGAACCTGTTCTCTCTTTTGTACTCTTGATGACTCCATTGTCAAAGGGGGAGAAATTTGGGAATCGTTGAAAAGTTTAAGAAAAAGGGGGATTTGTTTCTGGCTTTTTGTGAGAAGTTTGGAGATTTTTAGGAATTTTGGACACATTGCACATTCACACACATTTTCCTTCTCAGGGGGAGATTTTGTTTTGCATTTTGGTCTGTGTTTTCTCTTTAGTCTTTGATCCTTTGGATTTCAAAATCTTTTGTAAAGTGAATGCCAAATGTTCAATTCTAAGTGGTGTTGCCAATGTTTTCATCAAGGGGGAGATTGTGAAATCATGTGCTGAAAAATTGGCTTTGAACTGAAAAATTAACTTAGAATTGGATTTGCAAATTGTCTTTGGTGCATGTGCTTGACAATTTGACAAGAAGCGATAAGTTTCGCTTTACTTGTAGGACCAAGATCTCAAGAAGCAGTAAGTTTCCCATCTACGACGGACAAACTTTGTTGGTCTGTTGTAAACATGTTTTGGCACTTTCCCATGTCTGACGGACCAAGTTTTGGAGTGCATCGTGGACATGCTTTGAGATTACGAGCCAAACTCAATTTTCCAAGAAACCATTAAGTTTCACATGTACAGCGGACTAAGTTTTGGAGTGCATCGTGAATGGCTTTTTGAGGATTATTTTAGCATGTAAAGCGGACAAAGTTTTGGATTAAAATCGTAAACGTGTTTTCGCCGGAATGATTTCTTTTTGGAACCGAGAGTTTCACTTGTACAACGGACCGATTTTGTTGGTCCGTCGTGAATGCGTTTTCGCTCAATTAGGGTTTTGAGCGATTTGGATTTGAATTTTGAATGTGAATATGAAATTTGTGATGATTTCATGATACTTGTTTTGAAGTGGACTTTATGCAATGCTCATGTGAGTAGTTGCATGGATTGACTTTGAGTCAAGTCGTGGACTTGTGCTCGGATTTGTTTCGTGGTTTGTTCATGTGCAGGTATTGCTCGAAGACGAATGTGGTCGATGACGGGACCGGAACTAGGTTCATGGAGGAACTGAGGTTCGGGACTAGGTTCAGGAGGAACCGAGGTCTTGGTGGTCAAGGATGTCATGCGGGACGTTCGGGCTAAGAGAATGGTGCACATGAAGAATGGTTAGTCACGTGAGAATGGCAGGAGGTCATTCGCGTGCAAAGTGTTAGTCACGTGAGTATGGCGGTGGCCATACGGCGTGCAAAGTGTTAGTCACGTGAGTATGGTAGGGTTGCCATACAGCGTGCAAGAGTTGTACTCGGCCTGGTTGGGCCAAGTAGAGTTGAGTTGGATCTGAGTTCCTTCTAGGGAATAGGAATCGTATTCGAACTCCTTGTGGGTTGGTGCTTTAAATAGGTGGGGTCTCTGTTGAAAGGCACCAAGTAGAGCTGAGCGCATCAAGCTTTGAGCTTGGTTTTAGGGTTTGTACTCTTTTGATGAGAGTATTTTAGACAAGAAATAAAGATCAATTCTTCCAAGATTTTTGCGTGCTCTGATAACCACGTCGCTCTGAGTATTTTCTGTTTTGGTTCTTGTTTGCATGCTTGTTCTAGTTCTAGATTGGTTTTCGTTCTTCAAGTTTTATCTTGATTTGATCCATCAAAAACCTCTCTAGGGTATTGATCTAGTGTTTCTCAAAGTCTAGTTGATCAATCTTTTGTCGTTCTTGTTTAACCTTGAAGTTTTGATTAGATTGATTCTCGTCAAGTTCTGGATCAGCAAGCTTGCGAAGCTCATAACTTTTGATCCGTAAGTCCGATCGAGCTGATTCTTTTTGGGTTTGATTCGTATTGGAATCTAGTTTCTTGTGTCCAAATTTCAGATCGTTTCGACGGTTGGATCTCCGGGAATTCGCGTTTTACTATACCTCTGTCTTTCTGTTTTTGTCGAAAACGAGGCAATTATTTGGTTCTGTTTTGGGGTGAACTTTTAATAGATTAAGAATTTGGTTTTAGCTTCCGCACAATCATTCACCCCCCCTCTGATTGCTATATTCGTATACTTCGATCCTACAGCATCGTTCACGACGGACCAAATAGTTGGTCCGGTGTCACTCACGATGGACCAAATTGTTGGTCCGGCGTACACATGCTACGCTCGGTTACTTGGGAAATTTGGTCCGGCGTCAATCTAACATGGTGCATCGTAGAGCTACGTGGCACAATCTAAGTCACCGGATCTAAATCTAATGGTTGAAAATGCATATAGATCTAGGTTTTAAGATCTACGGCATGAGAGGAGGGCTACGTGAACTCACCTCAGCCGCGAGATGACAATTGGATGGTCGAGGTTGAAAGCCAAGGTTCGATCGAGGCACGGCGGCGCAGGTGAACGGAGCCGGGGAAGAAGAGAAACCCTCGGCAGCGCTAAGCGAACTTCGGCGAGGAATCCGAACAGATGACGACGGCTCGGGCTATGGGGTCTAGGGCACGTGTGCGCACGGGAGAGGGGTCACGATGGTGGCGGCGGCACATTAAATAGTGCTCTTGGCGTCCGTGAAAATCACGGAAATCGAGGCCCACACGGCACGGCGGTGGAGTTCGACATGGGAACGAACTGGGTGATGTGGCGCAATCACAGCCGTCGGATCAAAATCCAACGGTTCACACGAATTAGGGTTTGGGCCAGGTTCACGCCACTCATGACGGACCAAATTGTTGGTCCGGCGTCACTCACGACGGACCAAATAATTGGTCCGGCGTGGATGGGTTAATCTTGGTCCGGCGCGGATGGTTTAGTTTGGTCCAGCACTGTTGGGCTCAATTTGGTCCGGCGCTGTTTGGCTCGGTTTGGTCCGGCGCAGTTGAGCTCAATTTGGTCCGGCGCTGTTGGCTCAATTTGGTCCGGCGCAGTTGAGCTCAATTTGGTCCAGCGCTGTTGGCTCGGTTTGGTCCGGCGTAGTTGAGCTCGATTTGGTCCAGCGCTGTTGAGCTCAATTTGGTCCGGCGCTGTTGGGCTCAATTAAAATATTTCCAACAAAACTTCTGTTAGGATCCGAATCTGCAAATCCGGACCCTCTGTGTATTCTGCACTAGTCCAGGATCACGCTAGCGCACACAGTAATAATAGGGATGAAGTACCACAATCATACACAGCGGAATTAATAATAAAGTACTTCAAACATTAAATAAACTGGTTGCAAGACCTTAAGGTCATCTTACATTAGTCTGCCACGCAGGGCGTACAATAACACAAGTTGATAAACAGCAGCGGAACGAAGAACGTCGGTGACTCCTATCAATATGCCACAGGCAACTGACAAGGTTCAGCTCCTAGATAATTGCCTCCTCATGGAATTTCTCCTCCTTCGAAGTTGTAGTCTTCTCCTCCACTGATGATTGTGTTGAAAGCAAGGGTGAGTACACACAGTACTCGGTAAGTCATGTACAAAATGCAGTTCTATTACTACATGCATGGCTTATTCCAAAGGAATGGCTGAATTGGTTACTTTGCATCAAGCAGTACTTTTAAACAGATGATCCTATTTAGATTTAAAGATAGTAAAACAATATTATAAGAGTAAGTTTCTCAATTCTTTTCCAAAGGTTATGGCACAAAGCCCTAAATCAGTTTCACTTGTCTATGGCACACAACCCCCATTCCCACATTTTATTTTAAAAGTTCTAACCCTTGACTGTAATCCCCGAGCAATGTCAAATACCGCGGACACGGCTATTCAAATAGATTTGACACACTCTGCAGAGGTTGTACACTTTACCCACAAGATACAGTCGCACACCACAAAGCGATTGACCGTAACAAAGTTTTTCAGAAACTTCTATCTCAACCTATGACCCTCTCCGGTATTGCCATCACTACCACTCCCCTCACACAGAGTCGAAGTGTAGGACCGACAAACACTGTTGGATGGGTACCAAGCCGTAGCTCCAGTACGCTCCCCCTTACAACTACACTGGTGTAATTGTTCCTTCTCTCAGAATTTGGCACACAGCCCTCACATCACTCATCCCGTTGCCATGAAGGCCCTCCTGGCACGAAGCCATCTTGCCACTTGCCTCGGTCTAAATCATTTCCCACCCCAGTTGTTTATTGTGCAACACATGCCAACAATAACTCAACTTCCATGTAGAACCACACAGGTATCTACATTTCAACTTCATCATACGACAATGATACAACATTTCCAAAATACATTCCATATCTCATTAATCAATATTCTTTTGCAATTTGAAACAACATTCCACGTATAAGCAAGGCTAAGCATCTATTCATGGTCTAGCCACCCGTGTTGGCATAATATTATCATCCAACTATTTTAACCAAACTTAAGGTGACAAGGGTACATGGCATACACATATTAACATCAAGGTGGTACTAACAATTAGGTTGAATAGCTACTTTACCCAAATTAATTTAATCCATTTTAATCAACATAGCATGCATAATTTAAATAAAAATACATTTCAAAATTTAGGAGCAACATGGTCAAAGCACAACTTGCCTTCAAAGAATAGCTGGTCTTGGTATAAAGCTTGATGTTGGTCCTGGTCTTCACTTCCAACCATGTCATACAACTTGACGTCTACGCGTAGCAGGAAAAGAACCAAATAAACACTCAAAACAACGTATAAACACACATTCGGAAAAATACTACAAATCAAACTAGCTTATAACCTCATGAAAATTTTCAGGTAATTAGTTTAGCATTTTCTAAGATTTATAAAATTTATTTTGACATTTTTGGATGTATAGTTTAAGAGATACAAAATTCGTAAGTTTGGACTTTCCGCGAATAATTTGTCAATATAAATTTATTTGTAAAATTTCATGAAAATTACTGTGGAAAGGTATTAATTTCTACTAATTAACAAAAATTTTTGCATGCGATTTGGACTTAGAACGAATTTGTAGCGGAAAAGATAAAATTCAAAATTTTGGTGAACGTAATGTAACAAATCCACGTTTCATGCATGCATGGTACTATTCAGGGTGTATATGCGTATTCTTCTGCGGCTTGTTGCTTGGCTTGCTTTGGCTATGAAAAAGAGACAGAGAAGGAATCGGCCAGTGCGATCAGCACAGGGCGGCGAACCCAGTTGGTCGGATCGGTCGAATATATATAACCGTAGGTATACATATATATATGTACAACACAGGGTGTGTATATATATATGTATACATGCGACGACTAATATAGAAACATGAATACGCCTAGCGAGTATCTATATACGTATGTATACTAACTACGGCTATTATAAATACATGCATGCTACGTGAAAGAAACAGCGTAGTGTATATGTATATATGGATGCATGTTGCGGCTGGTATGGGTACATGCATTCGGTCTCACATATATATGTCCACACATGCATGCGCCTAGCTAGTGTATATACATACATACATATATATATATATATACTAGCATATATATGTAAACACACACACATCCTAACAAACGCACACATCTTAATATATAAATATACGTATACACGTGCAGCCTAATATATATATGCATATACATGCGTAAATACAAACGATGAGATCACCTGTAACACCCCAATTTTTGCTTTTCATGAGTTTAAATGAAATTTGGCACTTTTGTGAATTTTTGGAATTTTCTGGAATTTATTTGGATTTATTTGAATTTATTCCCTTTTCAAATAATGAAAGAATTTAACTTTGCAAATAAAATTTTGTTGGAAATATTTTATTTGAGTCCAAAATGTTCCAAAATATTTTCTTGAATTTTTCTGAGTGTTTTGCTATTTTTAATGAATTAAATGAATTTCTGGGAATTAATTTTAATTATTTAATCGCTGGAAAACCCAAACCGGGTTTCTTGTTCCTCCGTCGAGCGAGTCGGACTCAGTCGGTCAGACCGAATCAGCGGTTGGGCCGAACCAAGTCGTAGAACCCTAACGCAGTCTTGTTGGATCGTGATCCAACGGCCACGATCGCGCCACGTCGCGTGAACCCGAGCGGCCGAGGCCAACGGTCGCCCGAGCGACCGAGCCCAAACCCCCGTACCGTTGGATCTTGATCCAACGGTCCACGTTGAGCCACGTCACCGAATCCGAATTGGATTCGGATTTCGCCGCCGCAACCGAGTGGACCTCGGTCTCCGCGCAATACACGGAAGCCAAGGCCCCTATTTAAGGTGCCACCGCCGCCACCAAGTAGCCGACTTCTGTGCGCACCCGTAGCCCTAGACCATGTCGCCTGAGCCGCTGCCGTTCGCCCGCTAAAGCTCGCCGTAGTTGGGATAGGTCTCCGTCGCGGTTATTTGTCGATTCCGCCACCGCCGTCCGCCGTCCTGCGCCGCAGTTGAGTCCAGATCCAGAACCGCAAGGACAAGCCGCGTCAGAGGGTACCATTCATCTCACGAGCGCGAAGAAGCTGATTCGGAGGTCGTAAATCACCGTCTCGTGGCCGTGAACCACCGCAGCGCCATTGTCATCCGCGAGCTTGGTGCACCATTGGATCTTCATCAGACGGTCCAGATTGCGCCATGTCGCCCGAAGATGTTGAGGTGCCCGAAGGCTTCGAAGGTGAAGTGTTGACCCAGGAGCCATCTCAGGACCAAGATCAAGTACTCTTTGAAGGCAAGTTATGCTTTAACCATGTTGATCCCATTTTGAAATTAATTTGATTTAAATTATTGCATGCTAGTTCAATTATAAAATGCTGTAATTGATTTTGAGAGATTAGTTAATTGCCTAGTTGCTGTATGCCACCTTGACATAGATAATTTTATGCCATGAACCCCTTGTCACCCTAGTTGAGGATTAAATAGTTGGACATTACTAAATTGCCAACATGGGTATTTAGACCGTTGTAGTCTAATGCTTAGACCTACCACGTATACCAGACATGATTTTGACAATTACTTGTTAACATTGACTTAATGAGATATGGAACATGTTTTTGAGAGGTGTCATGTGTTATTGACGATGATGTTGATGGCACGTGGTGCATGGTAATCAACAGGGGTTTGATAAATAGATTTGGGCCGGGGCTTGTGGCAAGAAATGATCGGGTGGGCCAGTTGTGGCATCGGGAGCGTTGTTTTGGTTGGTGGGTAGTCTTGCCCTGATCAACATAAGGACTTAACCTTGCAAGCCTTTGAACTAAGTAAATCGTGCAACCACATGTCCGTAATGGGACGGACCTAGTTGAGTAAGTTACTAATAACTTGCTTGTGAAACCTCGGGTGTCAACTACACCCTTTGTGTAGCTTGAAAGGGGAGCGTACCAATGCGATGGCATGGTACCCGTCCAACGGTATGTCGGTCCCATACTTCGCCTTTGTTAAGGGAAGGGATGGTGTATGGCAAAAACCAGAAGGGTTCACTTGCGTAGTTAGCCGTTTCCGAAAGGCTTTGTTACGATCACTCGCCTTTGTGGTGTTTGGCTGTATCTTGTGGGTAAAGTGCATAACCTCTGCAGAGTGTAAAATCTATTCGAATAGCCGTGTCATGGTATTGGACATTGCTCGGGGATTACAGTCAAGGGTTAGACTTTCTTGGAAATAACTTGAACTTGAGAGGTTTGGTTTGGTTAAATGATGATGTTGATGGAAATGTGGACTAGGAATGGGGAAGATGTTTATTTAACTCCTAGAAAAGTTATTGATCTTATACTTGTTTTTTTTACTGCTTTCGAATCTACTTATGATACTTGTCAAATGCTGTTTACTGCAATTATACCTGGAACTATTCCTTTGTATTAAGCCATGCATGTAGTATATTAGCTTGCATTCTGTGCATGACTTGCTGAGTACCAAGTACTCACCCTTGCCACAAAACAACACCAGTTGAAGAAGAGGCGACGCCAGCTTTGGAGGAGGAATATCAGGAGGAGCCGTCTAACTAGGGATCGAGTCCAGTCAGTTGCCTGTGGCATATTGGTTGGAACCACGCGTTTTCTTTATATATTCCGCTGCAGATTTTATTTAAATAAGTCTTAGCCCTGCGAGGCGTACTTTTGTTACTTGACCATAAGGTCGAGCAACCAGTTTGGTTATCTTAATTAAAGTACTTTATTATTATCAATGTGTATGATTGTGATATTTACCAATGTTGAGACTGTCTGCACTAGCGTGATCCTGGACTAGTGCTGAATACACAGAGGGTCCGGATTTGCATATTCGGGTCCCGACAGAGGTGGTATCAGAGCCAGGCTGACTATAGGCTCAACCCTTAGTTAGAATGGTCGTAGTAAGGATAAAACTTATTTTCTAAAGCTAAAAGTTTGTCAAGATATTGAATGAATTCTCGACTCACCCCTTCTCTCTTTCCTTACCCCTTTGCTGAATTCTTTTGTCTCCCACTTTAATTTAAAGTGCTGCATTCTTACGCGAGTGTTTTGTGACAGATGGAGGGAGAGATTAACTATGTCGATCTTGAGGTTGGCCGCGCCGCGGAACTTTGGCATATGATGCAGTTTCTCGAAGGTTTTGAGAAGCCGCAATACCAAGTGAATATCATCAGACAAGCGGGACTGATTAAGGCTTGTGATGTGAAGATCACGATACATGCCAGGAAGAAGGGCAAGGGCAGCCGTCCGATATACTGCACCGCCAGGAGGTCAACAATGCATATGGGAATTCAGGAGGTATCACGACGAGCAATGCGACACATCGTCCGCATCTACTCCAGCGAGCTGGAGGGCGCGGTGTACCGCTACCATCCACACAACAACAACCTGCTTGACCCGAGATTGATTCAGGATGAGAATGCCACGGTCACACAGCTGGCACGACTTGTCATCGCTTAGGAGGATGTGCTCGATGATACGAACCGGGAGCTACAGAAGGCTCGCGAGGAGGTCACGGTAGAGAAGAACCGATGGCGGGAGGCTCAAGAGTATGTGTCCCACCTTCTGCGAAGGATTGACGAGTTGGAGATGGCATTGTACGGACCAGGACTAGAGCCAGTACTTGAGTTACATGAGCCGGACCCGGAGGAGCCCGATCTCGAGGAGGACACCGCTTCTTCGACTACCACAGTTGCAGGGCATGGTGATTGTTTCACGCCGATGTTACCACACCCGCACCCAGGCAACGGAGGTTTTCTTAACAAGTAAGCCTAGGTCTTGTAGTTGAGACTCCTTCGTCGAGTCGCGTTATAGAATAAGAGTCACCCTTAGAGGCGTTAGACTTCTGTAAGAGTTGATTTGGATTTTCATTGCTTACTGAGTGTGCAGTATGTGTTGCAAGGCCCTTAGGCATTGTAAGCAACCATACCAAGATATTATTATGGTATAATTAATAAAGTTGGATTTTGAATTACACCTCCCTACATAAGTTACTCTACTACTTGTCTATGCTTGTTTCCCTCTTTAAACCTTGGAGCAATTAACAGATGGTGAACACCCGCGGAAACCTTGGAGGCAATGGGAGTGGATCTCGCCCAGTTGGGAACCCTAATAATGGAGCACCTGCACCCCAACCAAAGGCCGCTTGATTGACATGCGAGAACTTTGGAGCTTTTCTTCTTTGCCTGAGACCGGTGATGCATGCCATGATGCAATAGATACGGCAGTCCTTTGCTCGCCCACCAGATTAACCAAGTAAATCAGGGACAACGACAGGGAGCAAAGTTGTCGGAGTTCATGAGAACTCATCCACCCACATTCTCTGGGAATGCCAATCCACTAGAGGCGGATGATTGGCTAAGGTCAATAGAAAGGAAGTTACACATTGCCCAATGCATGGGAAATGAGAAGGTGCTATACGCCTCTCATCAGTTGGAAGGGACCGCCGCTGAATGGTGGGAAAACTTCTGTGCCACGCGGGAGAACCCACAGGACATCACGTGGGAGGAGTTCTGGCTGCGTTTAAGTCGATTATCACATGCCAGAAGGAATAATGGACCTTAAGAAGGAAGAGTTCAGGGCATTGAAGCAAGGTAATCAACCAGTGTCAGAATATCTGAACAAGTTCACCCGTCTTGCACGCTACACACCTGAAGATGTAGCGACAGATAAGGCCAGACAGTCTCACTTTATGAAGGGACTCAACTCAGGACTGCAGGTGGGACTGATCACCCACACCTTTCCAGATTTCCAGGAGCTTGTGAACAAGGCGCTTATTCTTGAGGACAAGCGCAAGGAGTTGGATGAGAACAGGAAGCGCAGAATGCAGTAGCAAGGATCACGTCAGGGAGCGCAGCAGCGTCTGCGGGTTGCATCAAATCAGTTTTTCAGATTCCAACCGCAATGTGCAGCGAGAACACCGTCGCCTGCACCGAGGCCTGTTAATCAGAATTATCAGACTCCAGCCCCAGCCATGAACGCTGCTATAAGCAACCAGCAGGGCACAGTGAGGCGTTGCTATACATGCAACGAGCCAGGGCATTTCTCCAACAAGCGCCACAAGAAGGCAGCGAGAGTGACCCGATTCGCTTCAACTTGGGATCCACACGGCGGACACACACATCAGGAGTAAACGCCGCGAGCGGCATAGCCAGAGCCACACCCCGCACCGTGGTGAGAGGCGAGTCAATCACGTGACGCAGATGCACTTGAGAATGCCCACGAGGCGTCATCTTTGGGTAAGATACTTGTCAACTCGATGCACAGCTTGATTTTGTTTGACTCTGGGGCTTCGCATTCGTTTGTTTCCCGAGATTTTGTTTCTAAGAATGATTTGGAGATTGAGAATCTTAAGTGTGTGCTTATAGTTCAAACCCCTGGGTCAGAACTCCGATCTCAAGTAGGATGTTCCGGGGTGAGAATACTAATAGATGGGGTAGAGTTCCTAGCAAACCTTATTATGTTGGGAACCCAGACCCTAGATGTTATCTTGGGAATGGATTGGCTATCTAAGCACAAAGCCGTATTGGATTGTGGGCGAAGGATTATATCAGTTGAGGGCCCATGTGGAAGAAAAGTGGAATTTCAAGCGACTGCCGTTCGCGATGGACAGCTGATGGTCAACAGTACGAAGGCGATCAGCATAGAGGATGTCTCAGTGGTGAATGAGTATCCGGATGTTTTTCTTGAGGATTTACCTGGCATGCCGCCAGATAGAGACATAGAGTTTGTGATAGTGCTTGTACCCGGAACAGCACCAATAGCCAAGAGACCTTACCGAATGTCCACTGAAGAACTGGTAGAGATGAAGAAGCAGCTTGAAGAGCTGATGGAGAAAGGATTCATCAGACCAAGTTCCTCGCCGTGGGGAGCGCCAGTTCTGTTCGTCAAGAAGAAGGACGGGAGTTTCAGGATGTGCATTGACTACCGTGCACTCAATGAGGTCACCGTGAGGAATAAATACCCGCTACCCAGGATCGATGATCTGTTTGACCAGCTGAGAGGAGCCGGAGTTTTCTCCAAGATTGATCTGAGATCGGGATACCACCAGCTGAAGATCCGATCAGAGGATATTCCGAAGACCGCATTTTCGTCAAGATATGGACATTACGAGTTTACTGTTATGTCCTTCGGTTTGACAAATGCGCCAGCTTACTTCATGAATATGATGAACAAGGTTTTCATGGAGTACTTGGATAAGTTTGTCGTCGTGTTCATAGATGACATTCTTGTTTACTCCAAGTCAAGAGAAGAGCACGCGGAGCATTTGAGGCTAGTTCTTGAGAAGTTGAGAGAACAACAACTCTTCGCCAAGTTCAGTAAGTGTGATTTTTGGAAGGACAAGGTGGAGTTCCTCGGACATGTTGCTAGCCACAAGTCAGGATGAGCTATGCCAGGAATTTCAGAAAATGAAGATTGAGGTGGTACCTAGCGGATTCTTGGCCGCATTAGAAGTAAAGCCTACCCTAGAGGATCAGATCCGAGAAGGACAAAAGGATGATGACAAAATCCGCAGGATTAAGTTCATCAAGGAGGAAGGCAAGGCAGAGGACTTCAAGTTGGATGAGCAAGGCACGTTGTGGATGAAGGATCGGATTTGTGTGCCTGACAAGAAAGAATTAAAGCAACTGATTTTGGAAGAAGCCCATGACTCCAAGTACTCAATTCATCCCGAAGCGCCAAGATGTATCGAGGATCACGAAAGAGAGATACGGTGGCGAGTATGAAGCGTGAAGTTGCCGAGCATGTTGCGTTGTGCGACGTATGCCAGAGAGTCAAGGCAATGCATCGAGACCGGCGAGGATTGCTACGGCCGCTAAAAATACCTGAGTGGAAGTGGGAGGAAATCGGAATGGATTTCATTACCGGTTCTTAGAAGACTCAAGGAGGTTATGACTCCATATGGGTTATAGTGGATCGCTTGACTAAAGTAGCCCATTTTATCCGTGAAGACCACTTACTCGGGAGATAAATTAGCGAAATTATACATGATCGGGATTGTCTGTTTTGCCGGAGTGCCGAAAAGGATTGTATCGGACGAGAGGTACCCAATTTACCTCAAGGTTACGGAATAAGTTGCATGAAGCCATGGGAACCCGTTTGAACTTGATCTGACCTATCATCCACAGACGGATGGATGAGGCCGAAAGAGTCAACCAGATTACGGAGGATATGTTGAGAGCTTGTGCATTGGCTTATGCTACCTCTTGGGATAAGAGTTTGCCGTATGCCGAGTTCGATTACAACAATAGTTATCGAGGCTAGTTTCTGAGATGTCACCTTTTGAGGCCTTGTATGTATGGTCGACCACTGTCGGACGCCATTGAATTGGAATGAGACCGGCCGAGCCGTGTCTTTGGGCCTGATATTCTTCAAGAGGTGAAGAACAAATCGCCATGATTAGGGAAAGGTTGAAGATCGCCCAATCTCGGCGAGAAGAGTTATCTTGACAACCGTCGCGAGGATTTGAGTTTTGAACGAGAAGACTTTGTATACCTCGAGTTACGCCTCTCAGGGGAGTTAAGAGGTTCCATGCCAAAGGGAAACTTGCACCCGTTATGTTGGACCATTTAAGATTTTGAGTCGCGAGGCGAAGTTGCTTATCATTTGGAGTTGCCCTGATCGTTAGCGAGGAGTACATGGCGTATTCCATGTGTCTCGATTGAAGAAGTGTCTCAGAGTTCCTAAGGAGCAGACACAGCTAGAGTTAATTGAGTTGCAAGAGGATTTGACTTATAAGGAGCATCAGTGAGGATTACGGACACAATGGATCGAGAAACTAGAAATAAGTCAACCCGTTTACTGTAGAGTTCGATTGGAGCAACCATGAAGAAAGCGAAGCGACTTGGGAGCGCGAAGAGGATTTGAAGAAAGAGTTTCCAAACCTATTCTGTAGTGAGCCCTGAATCTCGGGGACGAGATTCTATTAAGGGGGGGAGGTTTGTAACACCCCAAAATTTTGCTTTTCTTAAATTTATGTGTGATTTGGCACTTTGGTGAATTTTTGGAATTTTCTGGAATTTATTTGGATTTATTTGGAATTTATTCCATTTTGAAATAATTAAAGAATTTAATTTTGCAAATAAAATTTTGTTGGAAATATTTTATTCAAGTCCAAAATGTTCCAAAATATTTTCCAGAATTTTTCTGGAATTTTTCTGAGTCTTTTGCTATTTTTAATGAATTAAATGAATTATTGGGAATTATTTTAAATATTAAATCGCTGGAAAATCAACTCGGGTCGAAATCTTGTTCATCCGATCGAAAGTCGGAACTCCGAAGTCCTGACTCGAGTCCGACCGAGCTTGGCTCGACCAAACCGGCTCCCAACCTAAGCGATCCGGCCGTTGGATCGGGATCCAACGGCCGAGATCACGCGTCACCGGTTCGGCCGCGTCGGCCCGGACACGATCGCGCCCGTCGCGATCGTCGTGGCGTTGATCGCGCGACGTGGGCGGCTGCGATCATCGTCTCGCCCGACTTCCGAGCCGAGAGCTCCGCCGTGACCGAAGCGGAACCACGGCTAGGGTTCCGATTCTTAGCGCACGTCGAGGCCGTATTTAAAGCCCGGACCGGCCCCCGAGGTTGCCCTCATCCGTGCGCACCCGTTCCCCCAAGCCATCTCGCCTGAGCCGTCGCCGTTTGCCGTCTGAGTTCGCGGAGTTGGAACCACATTCTTGCGCAGTTTAACGCCGATTCCGCCGTCAGTCGTCTTCCGCCGAGAAGGAGCCCAGATCCGGAATCCGTGACGAGGCGCGCAGAAGGAAGGACTCATCTCGCCGGAAGCGACCAGGCCGTCGGGCTCGTCGTCGTTCTCATCTCCGGTGGCCTTGCTCCGCTGCGTCGCCATCGACCTCGCGAGCTCACGTGCACCGTCCGATCTTGATCGTGCGGTTGAGAGTGAGTTCACGTGTTTCCAAACCGATTAGATCTGGGCCGTTGGATCAAGATCCAGCGGCCCACGATCGCCACGTCGCGTAGTAGTGCTATTATAGGATTAGATGCGGACCGTCCGATCTAGATCGAGCGGCCCACGATCATCGAGTAGTTTCAGCGTGTTAACCACTGGATCTAATCGCGGTAGTTGAATTTCAAATCAGCGGACACGATCGTGCCACGATGTCGAGGAGCCGAGCGCCGCGCCACGCAGCGGCGTGCGCATAAACCAGCGACACGCGGGGCCCGCGTGTCGGCCAGCCGACCGTGGCGTCACCCATGGCGTCATCGGATGAACCCACTGTCGACCGTGGTAAGTGAGCCCGCCGACGTCGGCGATAGCGTCACCGAGTGGGCCCACATGTCGGCGACACGTGGAGTCGTGGGCCAGAGTCCACGGTAGACCCGGCCGGCGTGGACCGAGTCCATGGACCGGTGGCGTCGACCAACCAATCGAGAGGCTGCCACGTGTCCATCTTGGCGTATAATAATTAATTTCCGAAAAAGAAAATGATTTATTAATTCGAAATAATGATTTGATTTTGTTTCAAACTTCAAACGCTTATAACTTTTGCGTTTCAACTCCGATTTGAGTGATTCAAATTTCTAAATTTGTATAAAATTGAGATCTACCTAAATATGAATTTTATTTAATTTTTGGACTAAAGTTTTTCTCTGCAAAATTATTTAATTGATTATTTAAACTTTAAATAATCATAACTTTAACGTCTTAACTCCAAATTTGCGATTCAGTTTCTAAAAACTCATAAAATTATGTTCTCTCTGTTTATGGATTTTATTTGGGTGTTTGGACACTTTTTGCCTATTGTTTATTTGTGTATTGCTATTTGCACGCTTTACGAGTAGAGCGTTGAAGTCTTGGGAAGGATTCGAAGGAGAAGTATTAACTCAGGATCCAACTCAAGACCAAGAACAAGTACTTTTTGAAGGCAAGTTGTGCTTTGACCATGTTGATCCTATTTCGAAATCTATTTTGATTTAAACTATTGCATGCTAGTTCAATTAGAAAAATACTTTGTTTAAACATGGGGGTTAGATAAATACCAATTTGCTGTATGACACCTTGATTACTTAAGTATGTGCCATGACCTTTGTCACCCTAGTTGTGGATTACTAGTTGGACATTATTAAATCGCCAACATGGGTTTAGACCGTTGTAGTATACTGCTTAGACCTGCTACGTGCTCATGACATGATTTTGGACAATCAAATGTTAATATTGACTTAATGATATATTGAACCTGTTTTGGAAAAGTATCATGTGATGTTGATGGCACGTGGTGCATGGTAATCAAGCGGGGTTTGATAAGCGATTTTCGGCCAGGGCATGTGGCAAGAGTAATCAAGTGGGCGATTGTGGCATTGGGAATGTTGATTTGGTTCTTGGGTAGTCTTGCCTGGTCACCCTAAGGACTTAACCTTGCAAGCCTTTGGCTGGGTCTAACGTGCAACCACATGTGCGTAATGGGACGGACCTAGTTGACTAAGTTGCTAATAACGTGCACTGTGGGACCTCAGGAGTCCAACTACACCCTTTGTGTAAGTTGTGCGGGAGCGCATCTGGGTGAGGCCAGTACCCATCTAACGGTTGATTGGCCTAGACTTCGCCTTAGCAAAGGGAAGGGTTAGTGCGCAATATGGGGAGGACCACTTGTATTGTTAGAGGTTTCAGAAAGACTTTGTTCACGGAACTTCGCCTTTGTGGTGTTTGGCTGTATCTTGTGGGTAAAGTGCATAACCTCTGCAGAGTTTAGAATCTATTCGAATAAGCGTGTCCGCGGTATTGGACATCGCTCGGGATTACGAGTCAAGGGTTAGATTTTCTCAAAAATAACTTGGTTTGGAAAGGTTGGGTTGGATTAATAATGAAGTTGATGGAAATGTGGTTTAGGTTGGGAAAGATGTTGACTAAAACTTCTTAAAAAGTTATTTATGCTTTACTTATTTCTACTGCTTTCGAATCTACTTATATTACTTGTCAAATCTTGTTTCTTTGCAAATAAACATTGAGCTATTCCTTTGTACCGAGCCATGCATATAGTATATTAGCCTGCATTCTGTGCATGACTTGCTGAGTACCAAGTACTCACCCTTGCCACAATACAACACCAGTTGAAGAGGAGTCTGCACCAGCTTTGGAGGAGGAACTCCAAGAGGATCCGTCTACCTAGGGAAGCGAGCCCGATCGGTTACTGTGGTATCTTTGGATGGCGCCACGAAGTTATTTGATTTTCATTTGCTATTATTTCTCTACGAATAAGTTTAGCCTTGCGAGGCATATATTTGTAACTTGACCTTAAGGTCGAGTAACGATTTGACTATTTAAATAAAGTACTTTATTGGTATCGAGTGGTATGATTGTGATATTTACCGATGTTAAGGCTGTGTGCACTAAGCGCGTTCTGGACTAGTGCTTTGGATACACGGAAGAGTCGGATTTGCAAATTCGGGGTCCCGACAGAGGTGGTATCGAGCCATACTTGACTGTATGAGCTCAACCCTAGCTAGAATGGTCGTAGTGAGGATAAAACCTATTTTCTAAAAGCTAAAAATTTGTCAAGATAAGAAATGACATCTCGACTTATCCCATTCTTTCTTTTCTTGTCTCTTGCTAAATTTTCCTTACCTTGTCACAATTCAAAAATTCCGAGTTCTTACGTAAAGCACTCTTGTAATGAGATGGAGGAAAGAGTTCAACTACGTTGATCTGGGAGTTAGTCACGCCAGCGGAACTTTGGCATATGCTACAAACTCTCGGAGATTTTGAGAAGCCCCAATACCAAGTGGAAGTGATCGGACAAGCGGGATTGATCAAGGCTTGTGGCGTGAAGATTGAGGTACTGCTAGGAAAAGGGCCAGGCAATCGCTCGATACACTTTGACCTTTGCGGAGATCTACAATGCAGATGGGTATCCAAGAAGTATCACGACGAGCAATGCGGCACATTACCCGTATCTCGCCAGAGAGTTGGAAATGCGGTGTTCGTTATCATCCGGCGCAGCGATAACCTTCTTGACCCGAAGGCGATTCAGGATGAGGATGCCACGGTTACCTGATTGGCACGATTTGTTGTCGCCCAAGAGGATGTACTAGATAATACAAGCAAGGAGCTACAGAAGGCCCGCAAGGAGATCACGGCAGAGAAGAAACGAGATGGCGGGAAGCTCAAGAGTATGTGGCACACCTTCTGCGAAGGATTGGCGAGTTGGAGATGACTTTATGCGGGCGGACCAGGAGCCAAGATTTCGAGCTACACGAGCCAGATCGGAGGAGTCGACCTCGATGAGGACATCGCTTCTTCGACTACCACGGATGACCGCGATTCTTTGGACATGGCAATCGTTTCGCTTATGCCACAAACACCCGTACCAGGCCGTGGAGGTTTTCTCGATGAGTGAGCATAGGTTCTATAGTGAGACTTCTTCGCCGAGTCGCGTCATAGAATAAAGAGTCACCCTTTAGGCGTTAGACTCCAGAGATAGTTCGATTTGGATTTTCATTGTTTCTTTGAGTGTGCAGTATGTGTTGCAAGGCCCTTAGGCATTGTAAGCAGCCATACCAAGTTATTAATAATAAAGTTGGACCTTACAGTTATACCTTTCGCCCCGCATAAGTTCCATATTACTTGTCTATTCTTGTTTCCCTCTAATCTCTAAACCTAGAGCAAATCGACAGATGGTGAACACCCGCGGAAACCTTGGAAGCAATGGAAATGGTTCTCGCCCAGCAGAAACCCCAATGAGGGAGCACCGACCGCCCTTTGGATGTGCAGAATTTGAGCTTTTCATTGCCCAGACTTCGATTGATGCATGCTATGATGCAACAAATGCAACAAATCAACTGTGATCCACTTTGCTAATCAAGTCAATCGGGGACCACGCTGAGAATACAAGACTATCAGAGTTCATGAGAACTCACCCACCCACTTTCTCTGGGAATGCCAATCCCTTGGAGGCCGATGATTGGTTAAGGTCAATCGAGAGGAAGCTACACATAGCTCAATGCATAGGAAATGAGAAGGTACTCTACGCTTCTCATCAGCTGGAAGGAACGGTAGAATGGTGGGAGAACCTGTGCCACGCAGAGAGAACCCTCAAGATATCACTTGGGAAGAGTTCACATTTGCATTCCGACGATATCACGTGCTGAAGGAATCATGGACCTTAAGAAGGAGGAGTTGAGCAGAAGCAAGGTAATCGGCGGTGGCGACTACTGAACAAGTTCACACAGCTAGCACGCTACGCTTTGAGGATGTAGCGACGGATAAATCGAGGCAGTCGTTTTATGAAGGGACTTAACTCGGGATTGCAAGTAGGGTTGATCACCCACACCTTTCAGATTTCCAAGAGTTGGTAAATAAGGCGCTTATTCTTGAGGACAAGCGCAAGGAATTGGATGAGAACAGAGCGCGAGGATGCAACGGCAGAAGGATCACGCTAGGGAACGCATAAAGGCACGAGTTGCACCAAATCAATTCTTGATTCCAACCACGAATGCAACAAGGACACCATCCCAAAGACCAAGACTGTCAATCGAACTACGGACCCACCCGCTAGAAACGCTACTCGAGCGATCGGCCAAGGAAACGGTGAGACGCTGCTACAAGCTGCAACGAGCGAGACACTTTGCCATGATTGTCCAAAGAAGACAGCGAGAGTGACCCGATTCGCTTCAATCTAGGAACCACCCAGCTAGGGCGCGGCACCGAGAGCCACACCCAGGCCAGTGGTGAGAGGCCGAGTCAACCATGTCACCGCATGAATGCAACTGCGAATACTACGGACGTCGTCTTGGGTAAGTTAGTTGTTAACTTTCGATTACACCTTGATTTTGTTTGACTGGAGCTTCGCATTCGTTTGTTTCGCAAGGTTTTGCTACTAGAAATGATTTGAGGATTGCAAGACTTAAGTGCATGCTTTTAGTTCAAACCCACAGTTCCAGAACTCGAGCGAAAGTAGGATGTTAAGGGGTGAGAATACTACTAGATGGAATAGAGTTCCTAGCAAACCTTATTATTCTAGAAACCCGGACCTTAGGCGTCATATTGGGAATGGATTGGTTATCCAAGCACAAGGCCGTATTGGATTGTGGGCGAAGGACTATCTCGATTGAGAGCCCGTGTGGGAAGAAAGTGGAATTTCAAGCCACTACTTGATTAGAGATGGGCGAGTTGATGGTTAACAGTACCAAGGCAATCAGCATAGAGGATGTCTCATTAGTGAATGAGTACCAGATGTTTTCCCGAAGATCTACCACAGTATGCCGCTTGAGAGGGGACATAGAGTTTGTGATAGAGCTTGTACAGTACATGCACCGATAGCAAAGAGACCCTATCGGATGTCCACCGAGGAGTTGGTTGAGATGAAGAAACAGCTAGAAGAGTTAATGGAGAAAGGGTTTATCGGACCGAGTTATTCGGCAGTAGGGAGCACAGTTTTGTTTGTCAAGAAAAAGGGCGGAAGTTTCGGGATGTGCATCGACTCACCGTGCACTCAATGAAGTCACCGTGAAGAATAAGTATCCGCTACCAGGATTGATGATTTGTTCGATCGGTGAGAGGGCCGGAGTTTTCTCCAAGATTGATCTTAGATCGGGATACCATCGATTGAAGATCCGATCGGAAGATATTAGAAAGCTGCATTCTCGTCAAGATATGGACATTACGAGTTCTGATTATGTCCTTTGGGTAACGATTTAATCGCGACTTATTTCATGAATATGATGAATAAGGTGTTCATGGAATATTTGGACAAGTTTGTAAATCGTGTTCATAGATGATATCCTAATCTACTCCAAGGCAGGAGGATGAACATGCCGAACACTTAAGGCGAGTTTTGGAAAAGGCGAGGAACGACAACTTTTCGCCAAGTTCAGCAAGTGTGATTTTTGGAAGGACAAGGTGGAGTTTCTTGGACATGTAATGACCGCATGAAGGAGTCGCCAGTAGATCCAAGCAAAGTAGAAGCTGTGTTACATTGGGAGCGACCAAAGGCGTGACCCAGATTCGGAGTTTCCTTGGAATGGCGAGGATACTACCGCCCGTTTCATTGAAGGCTTCTCGACAATTGCCGAAACCTCTTACGCAATTCTTTGAAGAAGGAAAAAGAAGTTTGCATGGGCGCTTGAGAATGTGAGGAAGGATTTGAGGCGAAGAAGCGATTGACATCGGCCGGTGTTAGTTCTAGGATGTTGCTCAAAGCCGATATTTATTGTGACGCATCGCGCCAAGGACTTGGATGTGTCTTGTCACGAGAATGGAAAGGTAAATCGCTTATGCATCAAAGCGATTGAGGCCGCATGAGGAAAATTATCCGACACATGACCTAGAGCTATTTGCCGTAGTGCATGCCTTGAAGATATGGCGTCACTATCGATTGGAAGCAGATGTGAAGTATATACGGATCATAAGAGCCTTAAGTACATATTCACCCGATCGGATACGAATATGAGGCGGAGGAGATGGTTAGAGTTGATCAAGGACTACAATGTTGGAATCCATTACCATCCGGGAAGGCCAGCGTAGTGGCGGATGCTCTGGTCGGAAAAGCCATCTTTGTGAGCATGTTGCTAGCCACAAGTCGAGGATGAGCTATGCCGGGAATTTCAGGAAAATGAAGATTGAGGTGGTACTTAAGCGGATTCTTGGCGCATTAGAAGTAAAGCCTACCCTAGAGGATCGGATCAGAAGGACAAAGGATGATGACAAAATCAGGTAGGATTAAGTTCATCAAGGAGGAAGGCAAGCGAGAGGACTTCAAGTTGGATGAGCAAGGCGCGTTGTGGATGAAGGATCGGTTGTGTGCACGACAAGAAAGAATTAAAGCAAGCGATTTTGGAAGAAGCCCATGACTCCAAGTACTCAATTCATCTGGAAGCGCCAAGATGTATCGAGGATCTGAAAGAGAGATGCGGTGGCCGAGTATGAAGCGTGAAGTTCTTAGAGCATGTTGCGTTGTGCGGCGTATGCCCGGAGAGTCAAGGCAATGCATCGAGAGACCAGCGGGATTGCTCTGACTAAAAATACGAGTGGAAGTGGGAGGAAATCGGAATGGATTTCATTACCGGTTCTTAGAAGACTCAAGGAGGATTATGACTCCATATGGGTTATAGTGGATCGCTTGACTAAAGTAGCCCATTTTATCCCGTGAAGACCACTTACTCGGAGATAAATTAGCGAAATTATACATGATCGAGGATTGTCTGTTTGCAGGAGTGCCGAAAAAGAGATTGTATCAGACAGAGTACCCAATTTACCTCAAGGTTACGGAATAAGTTGCATGAAGCCATGGGAACCCGTTTGAACTTGATCTGACCTATCATCCACAGGCGGATGGAGCCAGGCAGAAAGAGTCAACAGATTACGGAGGATATGTTGAGAGCTTGTGCATTGGCTTATGCTACCTCTTGGGATAAGAGTTTGCCGTATCTGAGTTCGATTACAACAATAGTTATCGAGGCTAGTTCTGAGATGTCACCTTTTGAGGCCTTTGTATGAGTCGACCCTGTCGGACGCCATTGAATTGGAATGAGGCCGTGGCGCCGTGTCTTTGGGCTGATATTCTTCAAGAAAGTGAAACGGTCGCCATGATTAGGGAAAGGTTGAAGATCGCCCAATCTCGGCGAAGAGTTATCTTGACAAGTCGCGAGGGATTTGAGTTTTGAACGAGGAAGACTTTGTATACCTCGAGTTCGCCTCTCGGGGGAGTTAAGAGGTTCCATGCCAAAGGAAACTTGCACCCGTTATGTTGGACCATTTAAGATTTTGAGTCGCGAGGCGAAGTTGCTTATCAATTTGGAGTTGCCACGATCGTTAGCGAGGAGTACATGGCGTATTCCATGTGTCTTAGTTGAAGAAGTGTCTCAGAGTTCCTAAGGAGCAGCAGACACGCTAGAGTTAATTGAGTTGCAAGAGGATTTGACTTATAAGGAGCATCCGTGAGGATTACGGACACAATGGATCGAGAAACTAGAAATAAGTCAACCGTTTACGTAGAGTTCGATTGGAGCAACCATGAAGAAAGCGAAGCGACTTAGGGAAGCTGAAGAGGATTTGAAGAAAGAGTTTCCAAACCTATTCTGTAGTGAGCCACGAATCTAGGGCGAGATTCTATTAAGGAGGTTTGTAACACCCCAAAATTTTGCTTTTCTTAAATTTATGTGTGATTTGGCACTTTGGTGAATTTTGGAATTTTATGGAATTTATTTGGATTTATTTGGAATTTATTCCATTTTGAAATAATTAAAGAATTTAATTTTGCAAATAAAATTTTGTTGGAAATATTTTATTCAAGTCCAAAATGTTCCAAAATATTTTCGAATTTTTGGAATTTTACGAGTCTTTTGCTATTTTTAATGAATTAAATGAATTATTGGGAATTATTTTAAATATTAAATCATTTGGAAAATCAACTCGAATTCGATCGCATTCATCAGGCCAGAGTCGGAACCAGAGTCGGACTCGAGTCCGTCCGAGCGATTGACTCGACCAAACCGGCTCCCAACCTAAAGCGATCCGGCCGTTGGATCGGGATCAACGGCGAGATCACGCGTCTGCCGGTTCGAGCGCGTCCGACCCGGACACGATCGCGCCCGTCACGATCGTGGCGGTTAATCGCGACTGCGTGGGCGGCTCGATCATCGTCTCGCTCCGACTCGGCCGGAGAAACTCCGCCGTGGCCAAGCGGAGACCACGGCTAGGAATTCGATTCTGCGCGCACGTCGAGCCGTATTTAAAAGCCGGCCGGCCCCGAGGTTGCCCTCATCCGTGCGCACCGTTCCCCAAGCCATCTACGCTGGCCCGTCGCCGTTTGCCGTCTGAGTTCGCGGAGTTGGAACCCTGTTGCGCGGCGATTTTAACGCCGGTCCATGCGCCGTCCGTCGTCTTCAGCGAGAAGGAGCCGGAATCCGGAATCCCCATGGCGAGAGCGCACCGAAGGAAGGACTCATCTCGCCGGGCGACCCGAAAGCGCCGTCGGGCTCGTCGTCGTTCTCATCTCCGGTGGCCTTGCTCGCGGCGTCGCCATCGACCTCGCGAGCTACGTGCACCGTCCGATCTTGATCGTGCGGTTGAGAGTGAGTTCACGTGTTTCCAAACCGATTAGATGCGGGCCGTTGGATCAAGATCCAGCGGCCCCGATCGCCACGCGCCGTAGTAGTAGTGCTATTATAGGATTAGATGCGGGCCGTCCGATCTAGATCGAGCGGCCCACGATCATCGAGTAGTTTCAGCGTGTTAACCCTGGATCTAATCGCGGCGTTGAATTTCAAATCAGCGGACACGATCGTGCCACGTGTCGAGGGGCCGACGCGCCAGCGCCGCGCGGCGTGCGCATAGGCCCGCGACACGCGGGGCGCGTGTCGGCGGCGAATGTGGCGTCACGCGTCACCCATGGCGTCATCGGATGAACCCACTGTCGGCCGGTAAGTGAGCGCGACGTCGGCGATGAGCGTCACGAGTGAGCCCACATGTCGGGCCGACCGCGATGGAGTCGTGGGCCAAGTCCACCAGTAGACGGCCGAGCGTGGGCCAGGAGTCCATGGACCGGTGGCGTCGACCAACCAATCAGAGGCTGCCACGTGTCCATCTTGACGCAATAATTAATTTCGAAAAAGAAAATGATTTATTAATTCGAAATAATGATTTGATTTTGTTTCAAACTTCAAACGCTTATAACTTTTGCGTTTCAACTCCGATTTGAGTGATTAAAATTTCTAAATTTGTATAAAATTGAGATCTACCTAAATATGAATTTTATTTAATTTTTGGACTAAAGTTTTTCTCTGCAAAATTATTTAATTGATTATTTAAACTTTAAATAATCATAACTTTCTGCGTCTTAACTCCAAATTTGTGATTCAGTTTCTAAAAACTCATAAAATTATATTCTCTCTGTTTATGGATTTTATTTGGGTGTTTGGACACTTTTTGCCTATTGTTTATTTGTGTATTGCTATTTGCACGCTTTACGAGTAGGCGTTGAAGTCTGGGAAGGATTCGAAGGAGAAGTATTAACTCAGGATCCAACTCAAGACCAAGAACAAGTACTTTTTGAAGGCAAGTTGTGCTTTGACCATGTTGATCCTATTTGAAATCTATTTTGATTTAAACTATTGCATGCTAGTTCAATTAGAAAAATACTTTGTTTAAACATGGGGGTTAGATAAATACCAATTTCTTTGTATGACACCTTGATTACTTAAGTATGTGCCATGACCTTTGTCACCCTAGTTGTGGATTATTAGTTGGACATTATTAAATCGCCAACATGGGTTTAGACCGTTGTAGTATCTTTGCTTAGACACGCTCGTGCTCATGACATTATTTAGGATAATCAAATGCTAAAATTGACTTAATGATAAATTGAACCTGTATTCGAAAAATATCATGTGATGTTGATGGCACGTGGTGCATGGTAATCAAGCGGGGTTTGATAAACGATTTTCGGCCCGGGGCATGTGGCAAGAAGTAATCAAGTGGGCGATTGTGGCATTGGGAATGTTGATTTGGTTCTTGGGTAGTCTTGCCTGGTCACCCTAAGGACTTAACCTTGCAAGCCTTTGAACTGGGTCTAACGTGCAACCACATATGCGTAATGGGGCGGACCTAGTTGACTAAGTTGCTAATAACGTACTGTGGGACCTCGGGAGGTCAACTACACCCTTTGTGTAAGTTATGCGGGGGGCGTCTTGGAAGTGAGGCCAGTACCCATCTAACGGTTGATTGGCCTAGACTTCGCCTTAGCAAAGGGAAGGGTTAGTGCGCAATAGCAGGGAGGACCACTTGTATTGTTAGAGGTTTAGAAAGACTTTATTCACGGGAACTCGCCTTTGTGGTGTTTAGTGTATCTTGTGGGTAAAGTGCATAACCTCTGCAGAGTTTAGAATCTATTCGAATAAGCGTGTCAGCGGTATTGGACATCGCTCGGGATTACGAGTCAAGGGTTAGATTTTCTCAAAAATAACTTGGTTTGGAAAGGTTGGGTTGGATTAATAATGAAGTTGATGGAAATGTGGTTTAGGTTGGGAAAGATGTTGACTAAAACTTCTTAAAAAGTTATTTATGCTTTACTTATTTCTCCGCTTTTCGAATCTACTTATATTACTTGTCAAATCTTTGTTTCGCAAATATACCTTGAGCTATTCCTTTGTACAGAGCCATGCATATAGTATATTAGCACGTGCATTCTGTGCATGACTTGCTGAGTACCAAGTACTCACCCTTGCCACAATACAACACCAGTTGAAGAGGAGTCTGCACCAGCTTTGGAGGAGGAACTCCAAGAGGATCCGTCTACCTAGGGAAGCGAGCCCAGTCAGTTGCCTGTGGTATACTGGATGGCGCCACGAAGTTATTTGATTTTCCGCTGCTATTATTTCTCTCTGAATAAGTTTCGCCTTGCGAGGCATATATTTGTAACTTGACCTTAAGGTCGAGTAACCAGTTTGACTATTTAAATAAAGTACTTTATTGGTATCGAGTGGTATGATTGTGATATTTACCGATGTTAAGACTGTGTGCACTAGCGCGTTCCTGGACTAGTGCTGGATACACAAAGGGTCCGGATTTGCAAATTCGGGGTCCCGACACATGACCTAGAGTTAGCTGCCGTAGTGCATGCCTTGAAGTTGTGGCGTCATTATTTGATTGGAAACAGATGTGAAGTGTATATGGATCATAAGAGTCTTAAGTACATCTTCACCCAATTGGACTTGAACATGAGGCAGAGGAGATGGTTGGAATTGATCAAGGATTATAATGTCGGAATCCATTACCATCCCGGAAAGGCCAACGTGGTGGCCGATGCTTTGAGTAGGAAGAGCCATGCCGTGAACATGTTGATAGCTACGAGTCAGGATGAGCTATGTGAGGATTTCCAGATAATGCAGATTGAAGTGGTACCAAAAGGATTCTTGGCCGCATTAGAAGTGAAGCCTACCCTGGAGGATCAGATCCGAGAAGGACAGAAGGAGGATGACAAGATCCGTAGGATTAAGTCTAAGATGGACGAGGGCAAGGTAAAAGACTTCAAGCTGGATGAGCAAGGCACGTTATGGATGGAGGATCGAATTTGTGTGCCGAACAAGAAGGAGCTGAAGCAGCTGATCCTAGAGGAAGCCCATGACTCCAAGTTCTTTATTCATCCAGGAAGTGCGTAGATGTATCAGGACCTGAAGGAAAGATTACGGTGGCCAGAGCATGAGCGTGAAGTTGCCGAACATCTTCTTGTTTGTGCGACATATGCCAGAGAGTCAAGGCAATGCATCAGAGGCCAGCGGGACTCCTACAGCCGTTAAAGATACCTAAGTGGAAGTGGGAGGAAATCGGAATGGACTTCATTACCGGTTTGCCGAAAACCCAGGGTGGATATGACTCTATATGGGTCATAGTGGATCGCTTAACTAAGGTCGTCCATTTTATTCTAGTAAAGACCACTTACTCGGGAGATAAGTTAGCAGAATTGTACATGACCAGGATCGTTTGTTTGCATGGAGTGCCGAAGAAGATTGTATTGGACAGAGGTACCCAGTTTACCTCGAGATTCTGGAATAAGCTGCATGAAGCCATGGGGACCCGTTTGAACTTGATCTGACATATCATCCATGAGACGGATGGAAAAATGAAAAGGGTTAACAGATTCTAGAGGACATGTTAAGAGCTTGTGCATTGGCTTATGCTACCTCTTGGGATAAAAAGTCTGCCAGTATCTTTGAGTTCGGCTACAACAACGGCTATCAAGCAAGTTTGCAAATGTCACCATTTGAGGCATTGTATGGTCGACCACTGTCGAACACCATTGAAGCTGGAATGAGGCAATTGAGCGTCGTGTCTTTGGGCGGACATTCTTCAAGAAGGTGAAGAAGCAGATTGCCATGATCTGAGGAAAAGGCTGAAGATAGCACTGATCAAGGCAGAAAAGCTCTGGCAGATAACCGTCGCGAGACTTGAGCTTTGAACGAGAGGACTTCGTGTACCTTAGGGTTACCCCTCTCGGGGGAGTTAAGAGATTCCACGCCAAAGGAAAACTTCGCACCCCGCTATGTTGGACCATTCAAGGTTCTCGGTTTGTAGAGGTGAAGTTGCGTATCAATTTGGAATTACCGCAATCACTAGCGAGGAGTACATGGCGTGTTCCATGTGTCCCGAGATGAAGAAGTGTCTTCGAGTACGGATGAAGCGGAACAGATTAGAGTCGATAGAACTGCAAGAGGATCTAAGTTACAAGGAACAGCCCGTCAAGATTTTGGACACAATGGATCGAGAAACGAGAAACAAGTCAACCCATTTATGCAGAGTTCAATGGAGCAACCATGCAGAGAGTGAAGCAACTTGGGAGCGCGAGGAGGATTTGAAGAAAGAGTTCCCGAACCTATTCTTTAGTAAGCCCTGAATCTCGGGGGCGAGATTCTGTTAAGGGGGGGAGGTTTGTAACACCCCAATTTTTGCTTTTCATGAGTTTAAATGAAATTTGGCACTTTTGTGAATTTTTGGAATTTATTTGGATTTATTTGAATTTATTCCCTTTTCAAATAATGAAAGAATTTAATTTTGCAAATAAAATTTTGTTGGAAATATTTTATTTGAGTCCAAAATGTTCCAAAATATTTTCTATAATTTTTCTGAAATTTTTCTGAGTGTTTTGCTATTTTTAATGAATTAAATGAATTTCTAGGAATTAATTTTAATTATTTAATCGCTGGAAAACCCAAACCGGGTTTTACTGTTCCTCAAGCAAGGCCCAAGTCGGACTGAAGTCCGAGTCAGAGCCGAATCAGCGGTTGGGCGAACAGCATGATTGGTAGAACCAAGTCGGTAGAACCCTAACGCTAGCGCTTAGTTGGATCGTGATCCAACGACCACGATCGCCACGTCGCCGAACCAGAGCCCGACCAGAGCCAACCAGGTCGCCGGACAGAGCCCAAACCCCGTCTTGGGTGGATCTTGATCCAGCGGTCCTCGATGAGCCACGTCACGAATCGGGTGGATTCGGATTCGCCGCCATAGCCAAGTGGACCTCGGTCTCCAGCGCAATAATACAGGCGAGGGCCGCTATTTAAGGCACCACCGCGCCACCGCAGTGTAGTTGACTTACATGCGCGCAGTAGCCCTAGACCACGTCGCTGAGCGGCTTCGTTCGCCCGCTAAAGCTCGCCGTGGTGCGATAGGTCTCCGCGCGTGATTATTAAATCGGTCCGCGCCCGTTGAGTCCAGATCCGGAACCGCAAGGGCAAGCCGCGTCGGAGGGTACCATTCATCTCACCGGAAGCGTGAAGAAACGTCGTTCGGGAGGTCGTCGTCACCGTCTTCGGCAGCCGTGAACCACCGCAGCGCCATCGTCATCCGCGAGCTTGGTGCACCGTTGGATCTTCATCAGACGGTCCAGATTGCGCCACGTCGCCCGAAGACGTTGAGGTGCCCGAAGGCTTCGAAGGTGAAGTGTTGACCCAGGAACCATCTCAGGACCATGATCAAGTACTCTTTGAAGGCAAGTTGTGCTTTGACCATGTTGATCCCATTTTGAAATTAATTTGATTTAAATTATTGCATGCTAGTTCAATTATAAAATGTTGTAATTGATTTTGGGAGATTAGTTAATTGCCTAGTTGCTGTATGCCACCTTGACATAGATAATTGTATGCCATGAACCCCTTGTCACCCTAGTTGAGGATTAAATAGTTGGACATTACTAAATTGCCAACATGGGTATTTAGACCGTTGTGGTCTAATGCTTAGACCTGCCACGTATACCGGATATGATTTTGACAATTACTTGTTAACATTGACTTAATGAGATATGGAACATGTTTTTGAGAGGTGTCATGTGTTATTGACGATGATGTTGATGGCACGTGGTGCATGGTAATAAACTGGGGGTTTGATAAATAGATTTGGGCCGTGCATGTGGCAAGAAATGATCGGGTGGCGCAACCTGGTCAACATAAGAACTTAACCTTGTAAGCCTTTGAACTGAGTTAATCGTGCAACCACATGTCCGTAATGGGACGTACCTAGTTGAGTAAGTTACTAATAACTTGCTTGTGAAACCTCGGGTGTCAACTACACCTTTTGTGTAGCTTGAAATGGGAGCGTACTAATGCGATGGCACGGTACCCGTCCAACGGTATGTCGGTCCCATACTTCGCCTTTGTTAAGGGAAGGGATGGTGTATGGCAAAAACCAGAAGTGTTCACTTGCGTAGTTAGCCATTTCAGAAAGGCTTTGTTATGATCACTCGCCTTTGTGGTGTTTGGCTGTATCTTGTGGGTAAAGTGCATAACCTCTGCAGAGTGTAAAATCTATTCGAATAGCCGTGTCCGCGGTATTGGACATTGCTCGGGGATTACAGTCAAGGGTTAGACTTTCTTGGAAATAACTTGAACTTGAGAGGTTTGGTTTGGTTAAATGATGATGTTGATGGAAATGTGGACTAGGAATGGGGAAGATGTTTATTTAACTCCTGGAAAAGTTATTGATCTTATACTTGTTTTTTTACTGCTTTCGAATCTACTTATGATACTTGTCAAACTACAATTATACCTGGAACTATTCGTTTGTATTAAGCCATGCATGTAGTATATTAGCTTGCATTCTGTGCATGACTTGCTGAGTACCAAGTACTCACCCTTGCCACAAAACAACACCAGTTGAAGAAGAGGCGACGCCAGCTTTGGAGGAGGAATATCTGGAGGAGCCGTCTAACTAGGGATCGAGTCCAGTCAGTTGCCTGTGGCATATTGGTTGGAACCACGCGTTTTCTTTATATATTCTGCTGCAGATTTTATTTAAATAAGTCTTAGCCCCGCGAGGCGTACTTTTGTAACTTGATCATAAGGTCGAGCAACCAGTTTGGTTATCTTAATTAAAGTACTTTATTATTATCGATGTGTATGATTGTGATATTTACCAATGTTGAGACTGTGTGCACTAGCGTGGTCCTGAACTAGTGCTGAATACACAGAGGGTTCGAATTTGCATATTCGGGTCCCGACATCACTGGACCAATATATATATATATATATATGCATCTGCCGACCTTGGTACATGTGTTAGTGCATATAGAGAAATCATACACGCTAATCTTCCTAATATATACATGCGAATTATAATATATATATATAGGGAAACTGGCATGTGTATTATCATATATATGCGTTCATGCGTTTGACTTAACAAGTATATTCATACACATGCGAACAATCCTAATATAGATATATAGATGCGCAAATACAGATGATGAGATCAATTGATCGACGGAGATAGAGTGCGCGCATAAGAGAAAAGATGTACCGTCGGCGTGTAGTAAGCTTGAGACGTCGGCGTAAGAGAAGCGAGGTCGAAGTGCGCCCGGCCAATGGCGACGGCGGCAGCGGCGACAAGCAGCGGCGGCGTTGCTAGAATTCAGCAATCAGCGGAAATGAAGAAACGTGTGTTGCTAAAAAATGGAGGAACATGTGTGTTGCTTGGAGAATGGAAGTGGCTGGAAGTTTACTCGTGAATGAAAATAATGGAAGGTGAATGGCTAGAAGATGAGATGCTTCATGTGTGCGAACTAGAAACAGCAGGACATGCACTGCTTAGAAATTGAAACGGCTGGAAAGTGAAACAACTAGCATTGATTCATGCATGCAAGGAATGGAAAATGGCCGGAAAGAATTGAATGGAAACGGCTGGGAATTGAAAGACTTCAACGCATGGAGGAAAAGCTGGTAGAGAAAACGATTCAGGCGCATGGACAATCGGCTGGAAATTGATTACGTTTGAACGTTCTAAGCCAGGATTCATGCATATACGTGAATACATGTTGTACATATACCTATATATGCATATATGTTCTCAAAACGCGTTTAGAATAAAATAGCGAAAAAGTTCTAAAAATCTTGAAAATTCCTCTAAAATACTAGGAATTATTTGGAGCTTAATGAAGTTGGTTTCGCGATTTTTCGACGTGTAAATTTTTCGTAAAAAATATTTTAGTGAATCAGACACTTGTACAGATTTTAATATAATCGGCAAACTTAATTTATATAACATGTTTTTGAAAATATTTGAGAGAAACACTCTCATCTTCCAATTATCTTTATTATAAACGAAATTTAGATTTTATGCTTATAGAGAAATGCATGATCTTTATTTAATGCGATTAGTTCAATAAGCTTGAATTCAAATTAATCTCGAGGACTCCAAATAAATTTCGAAAAATTCCAAATAATCCCAAAAACACACTAAATATATTAAAAGCAATTTTTGGGATGTTACAAACCTCCCCCCTTAACAGAATCTCGTCCCCGAGATTCAGGGTTAACTAGAGAATAGGTTAGGAAATTCTTCACGTTCCTAGGTTGCTTCGCTCTCGTTGTGATTGCTCTACTGAACTTTGCAGAAACGAATTGTTTTATTCCTAGTTTCTCGTTCAGCTGTGTCCAAGATCTTAACTAGATGCTCTTTGTAGGTCAGATCTTCTTGCAACTCTATCTTTTCCAGAGGTGTTTGTTTAGTTGGCACTCGAAAGCACTTCTTAAGTTGGGATACATGGAATACGTCGTGCACTCCCGCTAAAGATTGTGGCAACTCTAATTGATATGCGACTTCACCTCTACGGCTCAAGATCTTGAATGGACCGACGTATCTTGGGGCGAGTTTTCCTTTAGTGTGGAACCTTTTAACTCCTTTAAGTGGGGTGACTCTGAGATATACATAATCCTCTGGCTCAAAGCTTAACTCACGACGTCATTTGTATGCGTAACTCTTTTGCCTTGATTGTGCAGTCTTCAGTCTTTTTCGAATCATCGCGACTCGTTCCTCTACTTCTTGAAGTATGTCTGGTCCAAAGATACGATGCTCACCTATCTCATTCCAATTTAATGGCATTCTACAGGGTCGACCATATAAAGCTTCAAATGGTGACATCTGCAAGCTTGCTTGGTAGCTGTTGTTATAACTGAACTCCGCATATGGTAGACACTTGTCCCATGAAGTGGTATATGCTAGTGCACAAGCTCTAAGCATGTCTTCCAAAATCTGGTTGACTCTCTCCGTCTGACCATCTGTCTGCGGATGATAGGCCGTGCTGAAGTTTAAACGAGTTCCCAATGCCTCGTGTAACTTTCCCCAAAACCTCGAAGTAAATTGGGTACCTCTGTTTGAGACTATCTTCTTCGGCACTTCATGTAGGCAAACTATCCTTGGCATGTACAGTTCTGGTAGGCGATCTCCTGAGTAGGTGGTCTTCACAGGTATAAAGTGCGCCACTTTACTTAAGCGATCCACTATATCTCATATGGAATCGTATCTAGCCTGAGTTCTGGGCAAACCGGTTATGAAATCCATATCGATTTCCTCCCACTTCCATTCAGGGATCTTCAAAGGTTGTAGCAGTCCTGCTAGTCTCTGATGCATAGCCTTCACTCTCTGGCACACCTCACACAATGCAACATGCTCAGCTACTTCCCTTTTCATACTTGGCCACCAGAACCTTTCCTTCAGATCTTGGTACATCTTCGCACTTTCTGAATGAATCGAATACTTGGAATCATATGCTTCTTCCAAGATTAACTGCTTCAGTTCCTTCCTGTCAGGTACACAAATACGCTCTTTCATCCATAGGGTACCTTGATCATCCAGTTTGAAATCTTTGACTAGGCCTTCCTCCATCTTGGACTTGATTTGCTTGATCTTTCCATCATCCTTCTGACCTTCCTTGATCTGGTCCTCCAAAGTAGGCTTTACCTCTAAAGCGGCCAGGAATCCTTCTGGCACAACTTCCAATTTCATCTTCTGGAAATCCTTGCATAACTCTGCTTGACAGACTTCCATTAGCATATTCACACTATTGACCATCAACTAGCCATCGCAAACTACGGTTATTTGAGATTCCTCACACTTCCCACTGACATACTTTTGTGACCACAATCCAAAACCGCCTTATACTTGGGTAACTAATCCACTCTAAGATTAGCATCTAAGGTCTTGGTTTCCAATATAATGAGTAACCAAACATCTCAACTACACATGCCTTGTGAGTTGTCTATACTAACATTGGCAACCTTCCACACACTGAAGTTTAAACGAGTTCCTAATGCCTCGTGTAGCTTTACCTGAGAAATTGTTTACGAAGTTATTATTGTTATTACTGTTTTATCGCTTTCCCATCTATTACTGTTAATTATGAATGTAGCTTATTGCAAAAGAACCTCTTAGCCTGTTGTTGGAATAAGCCATGCATGTAGCTATTAGCATTGCATTTCTGTGCATGACTTGCTGAGTGCTTTTAAGTACTTACCGTTGCCACAATACAAACATCAGTTGAAGAAGAATCGACGCCAGCATTGGAGGAGGAGTTCCAGGAGGAGCTGACGAACTAGGGGCGAACCAAGTCAGTTGCCTGTGGCATATTGGTTGGCGCCACACGTTTCTTTATTTTCCGCTGCAAGTTTATTTGAGTAAGACTTAAGCCCTACGAGGCGTACTTTTGTAACTTGACCATAAGGTCGAGCAACCGGTTATATTTCCTTTCAATAAAGTACTTTACTATTTCGTTGAGTATGAATGTGGTATTTACCAATGTTGAGACTGTGTGCATTAGCGTGATCCTGGACTAGTGCTGAATACTTTTAAATATGTGCATTTGATTCCTCTAAATACTTTTAATGCACACATTTAGGGGGAGCTCCACCTTATATTTGATGTTCAAATATGCTAAGTCAATTTCATATCATATTCTATTTGCTTTTAATTGTGTTGTCATCAATTCACCAAAAAGGGGGAGATTGAAAGTGCATATAGGCCCCTCAATTTATTTTGGTGATTAATGATGACACAATTAAGGAGATCTAATGGTTTAACTAAGAATAATGCAGATCTCGAGAACTCTTCAAGCTTGGAATGAGATTGGACGCTCCTACGTACATTAAAATTCAAGAAAACGGCATCAAGACGAGATTTGTAATTTCTATTTCTTTTTGAGTCTTAAGGATAGCCGTACTATTAAGAGGATACGACGAAAAATCGTTTTTAGGATGTGCATGTGCTCAAGGTCAAAACTTGCATACAAACTAGCACTCAAATACTTGCATTTCCCAAATACAGCAATTTCCAACCGAGCCATCCAACCCGGAGTATCCGGACATTTAGTCCGGAGTGTCCGGACTCTCCGGGTTAACCCATTCGGCCAAAATGTCATTCCAGTTTATTCGGAGTATCCGGACATTTTGTCCGGATAGTTTGGATCATCCAGAGTGTCCGGGTTAAATTGTCCGGAGTGTCCGGACAGTTCAAAATGGGGAGTAACGGCTAGTTTTCAAAAAGAGTATTTAAAGCCTCCACTCCTCCCCAACAGCTAGGATCTCTATTGAGCTCATTCATAGCAGCATTCAAGCCATTCCTAACCCTCTCTAAGCATTCAATAGAGCTCACACTCCCCCCACCTCTTGATTTGTTGGTTAATCTCTTTTGGTGTGGAGGGGAAGAAGTGCTAGGTGCATTCAATTCAAGTCCTTGAGCACTAGTTCATCCTCTAAGCGAGTTCCCGTGGTGTTATTACTCTTGGAGGTTGAAGGTCTCCTAGACGGCTAGGAGTCACCGGGAGCAACCGACGCTTGTGGTGCGCCCCGGTCGTTTGTGAAGGCGAGTCTCGCCTCCGAAAGGGAAGAGACAAGAAGTGAAGCCGGCGAGTGCATTTGTGCAACACCAGGAGGAAAGCGGGTTGAAAGAGACCCCGGCTCAAGTGCGACCGAGCCACCTCAACGGAGATGTAGGATTCCCTTCAAGAATCCGAACTTTGGTGAAAAATCGCATCTCTCATTTTCTCATTTACTTACTAGCTTTGCTTGTGTGGATTTGTCTTTGTAGAGCTTCGATCTAGCTTGTTGCTACACTTTATTCTTGATCCGCACTAGCTTCTGAACTAGGTTGATCTTGCTATCTCTTTATTCAAGTACTTTGTGCTACACTTTATTCTTGTCCGGAGTGTCCGGATAAAATACCCAGAGACTCCGGATTGACCTGTTCATGCAAGTTTAATTCCGCTGCGATTTTTTTATCCGCCTATTCACACCCCCTCTAGGCGACATCTCTGGTCCTTTCAGTGTGGCATCTATGTGTAGGTAGTGTGACCCCGGGAGTGTCCTCCTCATCCCGCCAATTCGTCGCCCGAGGTTAAGGCAAGTGTATTGGGATGGGTAGCATGTGGTTTATTTGCTTGTCTTGACTAGATGCAATTGTTTCCCTTTTATGCTATCTTGCCATGCTTAGTGTTTGCCATGATATGATAAAAAGGGTATGTTAAGATGCTATGCAATGGTTTGTGGTTAATGATTATGGCATATGTTGCATACATGGCATGAAACTTGGCCCGGTCGGTGAGAACGTCATAACTATTCCGGTAAGATCGGTGAGAAAGTTATGACTAATCCGGAGCGCCATGGATGTAAGACCTACCTCGTGATTCCACCCACACGGTGAGTGGAAGCGAGGAGTAGGCACCCTCCATCTACGGGATGGAAGGGGGATGTGGGTGCACGCCGATGAGTGTGCACTCGGCAATACCGGTATTTGCGTCGAGGAGACATGTGCATTGCATTGCATTCATGATGATGATGATGAAATGATTTCCATGAGGTTGAGATATGAATATGATGTTGCATATGAAGTATGACTTAATCATGATGTTAAGTTTGTTATGTAGTGATGATAATATTGAATTGTTTTGTATGACCCATTGCAATATACTTGCTGAGTGTTGAACTCACGCTTGTGTTTATGTTGTTTTTCTTAGGTACCTTGACATCGACATGTGGGAAAGGGGCTTAGCGGCACGACATCACATAATTTTCACACAATTATACAATATTTACCTTTCGGATTTGTGATCATGAAACTAGGGTGATGAAACTAGGATTATGATTTGTTCATGTGCTTGTTTACATCCTTTTCTTCGCTTGGCTCATGAGATGGTTGGAATCATTATTCTAGGCTTATACTGTTGCTAGAACCCTTGTTATTGATGATTTAGATGCCATTCTTTATACTATATCCTGTGATCATATTGTTGTTGCTTCAATTCATGTTAAAACAAAGGAGATGCTGCCGAAATTTCGGTTTTTAGCATTTGTGCCTTTGCTGTAATTTATCTTTATTTATGGTATTTAGGTGATGTTTAGTCTATTTTGGTAGCATTCGGGCATACTAGATGCCGGGGTATTACAATTTTGAAGTTTTTTGCGATGCATCAAAGCAAGGTCTTGGTTGTGTTTTGATGCAGGAAATAAAGTTATAGCCTATGCTTCAAGACAACTGCGACCCCATGAGGAAAACAACCCAACCCACGATTTGGAGTTAGCTGCAGTTGTGCATGCACTCAAGATTTGGAGACACTATTTGATTGGAAATCGATGTGAGATCTATACAGATCATAAGAGTTTGAAGTATATTTTCACTCAGTTAGATCTCAATTTGAGGCTGAAAAGATGGTTGGAATTAGTTAAAGATTATGATGTCGGTATCCATTATGTCGGGACCCGAATTTTCAAATCCGGACCCTCTGTGTATTCAGCACTAGTCCAGGAACACGCTAGTGCACACAGTCTCAACGTTGGTAAATATCACAATCATATTCAACGAAATAATAAGGTACCTTAATTAGTTAACCAAGCTGGTTGCTCGACCTTAAGGTCAAGTTACAAATATACGCCACGCAGGGCAAAAACTTATTAAAAGGGAAGTAACTGCAGCGGAAAATAAGATAACTTCGTGGCGCCATCCAGTATACCACAGGCAACTGACTGGGCACGCTCCCTAGATAGACGGTTCCTCTTGGAGCTCCTCCTCCAAAGCTGGTGTAAACGCTTCTTCAACTGATGTTGTTTTGTGGCAAGGGTGAGTACTTGGTACTCAGCAAGTCATGCACATAATGCAAACTAATATACTACATGCATGGTCTAATACAAAGGAATAGCTCAGGGTATAATTGTAGTGAAACAGCATTTAACAAGTAACATAAGTAGATTCGAAAGAAGTAGAAACAAGTATAAGATCAATAACTTTTCCAGGAGTTAATAAACATCTTTCCCATTCCTAATCCACATTTCCATCAACGTCATTATTAAACCCAACCAAACCTTTCAAGTCCAAGTTATTTTCAAGAAAGTCTAACCCTTGACTGTAATTCCCGAGCGATGTCCAATTCCGCGGACACGGCTATTCGAATAGATTTTACACTCTGCAGAGGTTATGCACTTTTCCCACAAGATACAACCAAACACCACAAAGGCGAGTGTCCGTAACAAAGTCTTTCGGAAACTTCTAACAGCACAAGTGGGCCTCCCCGGTTATTGCACACTAACCCTTCCCTTAGCGAAGGCGAAGTTTTGGCCAACCAACCATTAGATGGGTACCTGGCCGCAGCCCCGGTACGCTCCCCCGTACAACTACACAAAAGGTATAGTTGACACCCCGAGGTTCCATAGGTACGTTATTAGCAACTTAATCAACTAGGTCCGTCCCATTACAGACATGTGGTTACATGTTTGACTCAGTTCAAAGGCTTGCAAGGTTAAGTCCTTAGGGTGACCAGGGCAAGACTACCCGAAGAACCAAATCAACGTTCCTGGTGCCACAACTGGTCCACCCGATCATTCTTGCCACATGCCCCAGTCGAAAACTAGTTATCAAACCCCCAGTTGTGTACCACGCACCATGTGCCATCGATATCGTCATCAATAACACATGACACTTCTCAAAAACAGGTTCCATATCTCATTAAGTCAAGGTTGTCATGTATTTGTCAAAATCATGTTACGTAGCAAGGCTAAGCATACTACATCGGTCTAATTACCCATGTTGGCAATTTAATAATGTCCAACTAGTAATCCACAACTAGGGTGACAAGGGTCATGGCACATAAATAATAATCAAGGTGTCTTAGTGCAAAGTTGGCATTTAACTAATCTCCCAAAATTAATTAAAGCATTTCTTTAATTAAACTAGCATGCAATAAATTAAATCAAAATAATTTCAAAAATGGGGTCAACATGGTCAAAGCACAACTTGCCTTCAAAGAGTACTTGTTCTCGGTCTTGGGCTGGCTCCTGGGTCAATACTTCACCTTCGAAGCCCTTGGGCACTTCAACGTCTACTCGTAAAGCGTGCAAATAGCAATAAAGAAATAAATAGTAGACAAAAAGTGTCCAAACATCCAAATGAAGTGCATAAACAGAGAGAGCATAATTTTATGAATTTTTAGGACTTTGAATCGGCAAAATCGGAGTTGAAACGCAAAAGTTACAAGCATTTAAAGTTTAAATAATCAATTAAATAATATTACAGAGAACAACTTTGGTCCAAAAATTAAATAAAATTCACCATTAGGTAGATCTCAATTTTATAAAAATTTAGAAATTTGAATCACTCAAATCGGAGTTAAAACGCAAAAGTTATAAGCGTTTGAAGTTTGAATCTATATTTGAAATCAATAAACCGAATTAAATAAATAATTTCTTTTTCGGAAAATGATTTATTGCGTCAGCATGACATGTGGATCAATCAGAGACCGCCACGTCGCCTCGGGTCCATGGACCCGGCGCACGGTTCGGCTCGGTCCACCGTGGAACCGGTCCGCGGCACGTGTGCCTTTGACAGGTGGGCCCCCCCGGGTGACGTCAGCGTTGACATCAGCGCATGGCTCGGCCGAGGGCTCGATACCGGGCCCACCGTGGCGTCGCGATGGCGTCATGGTGCGGTCCGGCCGAGCCGTGACTGCAGCGGGTCCCATCTTGACGTCGCTGCGGACGTCGCGTGGCGTCGGCGATCGGCGTGACTGCTGGCCGATCGCGACGGTCAGCCTTCCGGCCACGTGGCTAGATCTCGGCCGTTGATTTGAAAATCAACGGCCCAGATTGGATCTGGGTTTCACGCGTTAGGAACTACACAGTCGATCTGGACCGTTCGATCTTGATAGGACGGTCAAGATCCAATCTAAAGTTACAACGTGGCTAACCCTAGCCGTACGATCTAGATCTAACGGCTGAGATCTATCCAAGCACGGTGCAGTTACGGCTACGTGGCACGATCTAAACCGTTGGATCTAGATTTGACGGTTGGAAACAGATCTAAAAATTAACACGTGAAATTTTACCGTGTGACGTGGACGAATCCTGGCCTTCGGATCTTGATCGGACGGTGGAGAGAGCTCGGGAGACGGCGATGGCGTGCGGCGGTGCTAGCAGACCGGAGTTGGGGACGACAACCACGGCGACGGCGTTACGGGGCTCCTCCGGCAAAGTGAGTGGTAGTCTCTGACGCGTCTCGTCCTTGCGGTTCCGGATCTGGGCTCGGTGGCGGCGGAGAGGCGGGCAGCGGCGAAACTGAGGAACCGCGGCGGAAGCCTAACCCAACTACGGCGAGCGATTGCGGCGCAACCACGGCGACTCAGGCGTGAAGGACTAGGGCTACGGTTGTGCAATGAAACGGAGAACACGATGGCGGCGGTGGCGCATTAAATACCCCCTCGACGTCCGTGTTATGTGCGGAAAACGAGGGCCCACGCATGGGCGGCGGCGGAATCCAAATCCAATTCGGATTGGGTGATGTGGCTCGACGTGGACCGTTGGATCTTGATCCAATGGGCACGGGGTTCGGGCTCGGGTCTGGCTCAGCGACCTGGCTGGCTCGGTCGGAGTCGAGCTCGGGTGAGGTGGCGCGATCGTGGCCGTTGGATCATGATCCAACGGTCACGTGGTTTAGGGTTAGGTTGGACTCGGGTCCGGTTCGACCGTGGTCCGGTCGGACTCGATTCCGACTCGGTTCGGGCTCGGTCGGATGAACAGTGCTAACCGATTCGATTTTCCAACGATTAAATACTTTAATTAATTTCTAGAAATTCAAATAATTCAAGAAAAATAGCAAAATGATCAGAAAAATTCCAGAAAAATTCTGGAAAATATTTTAGGACATTTGGGACTCAAATAAAATATTTCTAACAAAAATTTATTTGTAAAATTAAATTCTTTAATTATTCCAAATGGCGATAAATTCAAATAAATCCCATAAAATTCCAAAAATTCACAAAAATGCCAAACTTCATTTAAACTCATGAAAAGCAAAAATTGGGGTGTTACACATTACCATCCCGAAAAAGCTAATAATGTTGCGGATGCGTTGAGCAGGAAAAATTACTGCAACAATGTTATGGTTCAAAAAAGTCATTCAGCACTTCATGAAAAATTCCAACGCCTCAATTTGGAATTCGTAAGTGAAGGCTGCATATTCAATGTTGATGTGCATTCAACCTTAGAAGATCAGATCAAAGAGGCTCAAAAGAATGATAGTGGTATTGCGGACCTAAAGAATGACATTAAGAAAGGAAAATCTCCTGGATTTTCTGAGGATGCGAGAGGTACCGTTTGGTTTGGAAAAAGGATAGTGGTTCCTAATCAAAAAGAGATCAAGAATTTGATTTTAAAAGAGGCCCATGACTCTGTTTATTCCATTCATCCGGAAAGTACGAAGATGTACTCGGATTTGAAAGAAAGATATTGGTGGTCAAATATGAAAAGAGAAGTTGCTGAGTTCGTGGCTCGTTGTGATGTTTGCCAGTTGGTAAAAGCGGAACATCAGAGACCAGCCGGATTGTTACAACCCTTGCAAGTTCCTATATGGAAATGGGAAGAAATAGGAATGGATTTCATAACTGGCCTTCCTAGAACTAAGTCCGGATATGATTCTATTTGGGTTATTATGGACAGATTGAGGAAAGTTGCACACTTCATTCCTGTGAAGACAACCTATTCCGGTGATAAACTCATAGAGCTATACATGGCTAAGATTGTGTGTTTGCATGGTGTGCCAAAGAAGATTGTGTCAGACCGAGGTTCTCAGTTTACTTCGAGGTTTTGGCAGAAATTGCATGAGGTTTTGGGCACAAATCTGAACTTCAGTACTGCATACCATCCTCAGACTGACGGTCAAATGGAAAGAATAAATCAAATCCTAGAAGATATGTTGAGAGATTGTGCTTTGACTTATAGAGCTTCTTGGGATCAGAATTTGCCTTTTGTAGAATTCTCCTACAACAATAGTTATCAGTCAAGTTTGAACATGGCACCTTTTGAAGCTCTTTATGGAAGAAAATGCCGAACACCGTTATATTGGAAAGAGACAGAGGGTGGACAAATAATTGGACCTGACATTTTGAAGGAAGCCGAAGAACAAGTCAGGGTGATCTGTTATAATCTGAAAACAACCTAGTCAAGGCAGAAGAGTTATGCTGATAATCACCGACGAGAATTAAGTTTTTCACCTGGTGATCATGTATATTTGAATGTTTCACCTCTCAAAGGAATGCGCCGTTTCAGAGTCAGTGGCAAGTTAGCACCCCGCTACATTGGTCCCTTTCCAGTGGCAGCCAGAAGAGGGGAAGTTGCTTACAATGTAGAACTACCACCGTAGTTATCGGATGTGCATGATGTCTTCCATGTTTCTTAGCTAAAGAAATATCTCAGAGTAACCGAGCATCAGATGCCATATGAAGAGATGGAATTAAAGGAAGATCTTTCGTATCCAGAATATCCCATTAAAATCTTGGATGAAGCAGAACGTCGAACCAGAAACTGGGTAATAAAGTTTTGCAAGGTTCAGTGGAGCAACCATTTAGAGAAGGAAGCAACCTGGGAGCAAGAAGAGGATCTCAGAGTCGAGTTTCCCAATCTTTTTCTTTCTCCGTCTGAATCTCGGGGACGAGATTCTCTCTAAGGGGGTAGATTTGTAACATCCCCAATTTCTGTCTTTTGCCAAAAGCTAATTTAAATTAATTAAATTCAAAACTTGGGTTTTCTTCGGTGATCTAATTAACTTGGCATCCTTATCCTTTCGAAATTGGAGTTCATTCCTTCATCGTTCACAATGTCAAAATTCTAAATTCCGGTCCGCTCGAAATTCCACCCAAGTTCCAAAATCCTTCAAAAATCCCAAAACTTATTGCATTAGGTTCCAAATATTCTATAATATTTTTGAGAATTTTCCCAAGATTTATAGAATCCCTTTGCTATTTTATCTTTCACGCTCTTTCCCGGAATACTATTCAATTTCAATTTAATCATTCCGGTGTCATCCAAATTCCAAAATTCATCCAAAAATTGTGAAACCAATTTTATTTGGTTCCAAATATTCCCTAGTATTTTTGGAAATTTTCCTAGGATTTTTAGAACCTCTTTGCTATTTTAACTCTCGCGCCATAGTTTGTTACTATTCCAAAGGGTTGCCACCTGTCACCTTACTGTTCATCTCGCCCACACGACACGATCCAGAGAGGAGCACGTTCATCCGTTCATGGTGCATTAGATTCAAACCTTCATAACTTTCCATTAACTCTACCAATCACGCGGTTTGATGCATTGCGAAGGTAGTGACGAGGAGAATCCATTCCTGGCCTTTAATCTACGCCGTGCTCACCTCCTTACACTGTCCCCTCACTCCGTTCTTCCAAAAATTCGAGAAAACCGACGCCGAACGCTGTTTGTGGACATCACCGTGGCATCTTTTGTTCTGATGAGGCATTTGCAAATCCGTTCGCGTCACCGTGTGCGTCTCGTTGCCAAGAACAAAAGCCCTCAATCAATTTTGGGTTTCATTGCAGGACGGAGACGAATTTCGTGATTGAAGTTGCGGGTGGGAGCTTCGTTCATCATCGATTGCTCACAATCTAGTGATCCCCTCCGAAATCCGACCACAACCCTAGGTTCTTCTCGTCGCATTCTACGTGATGCTACCTTTTGTTTTGCAAAAATCCATTGATTTCGTGTTTTCCCAAATTGTATGTTCTTTGGCCGTTTCCGTTTGCGCTCGTTCTGGAAGAGTTGAGTATTGTATAGTCGAATGGCAGTGTGGATTTTCCTTTTTCTGGATTTTTCTTTTCGGTCCAACTTCAAAACGCTCGTTCTCTTTCATCGTAACTCCGATTCGAGTGATTTAAATTCCTAAATTCATCTAAAATCACCCTCTATTTGCCATTATTATTTTTATAATTTTCAGATTTTATTTATTTTATTTATTTGTGTCTCGTTTTGCGCGTAGCCGTAGTCGCCGACGCCGTCGTCGTCCCTCAGGGTTTCGAGACCCTCGCTGCGACTAGAGGAAAGTCTCCTTGACACACATTGATCCCATATTTTACAGCTGTTTTACAATGATTTACAACTTGCATTGCTATCTTCATACATGTGATGTCAAATATAGATTGATAGTTAATACGAGTTTGTTGTCACCTCCTTGTTATTGATATCCATGTTTACTTGTAACCCTAGGATACTGAGATATGTCATGTTTAAATTATATTGTGAAATATATTGTTTAGTGCGTTAGATGTGCTTAGTTGCAAAATTGATCGAATTACCTAAGGGTGGGATTCTTTGATACTATGGTTAAAATGTGTTTTAGTGAAATCTAGCAATGTATTTGCTACTGTATTTGCAAAATAAAAATAAAATGAAAATGGCTTGGACTTGGGCGGAATGGAATGTCGGGTGGGTGCGGATGGAGCACTAGTTTCGTTTGTGCAAGTATCGCCCCAAGTCAATTAAGGACCGACACTTGCGATTGTCCATTCTAAGCATAACCGTGCAGCCACAAGTCTAAATGGGTATGACCTGGCTGAATAATTTGTAGAAATCTAACTTAGACTCACCAGATGGTGAAATGTGGGTGCCAGATGGAGGCAAGTCATTTTTTTCCCACACGGCGCAAGAGGGGCTTCTGTACTGGGTAGATGGAACCCTAACAGCGGTGAAACCTTAGCGGGTGAAGTCTGGTTAGATGGATACATTGTAAAGGCCTTGTGTTGTTTTACTTTGTCGCACGCCAAAGGAAGCGTGTAATGGACGACATCAAAAGTAAAATAACTCTTGTGGGTAAAGTTGTACACCTCTGCAGAGTGTAAAACTATACGAATAGCCGTGCCTACGGTCAAGGGTAAGCGAAGAATGCTTTCATATTGGTAGACTTGGTTTTTAGTTTTAAAAACTAGAATTTTGGGATCCGGGAGTGGTTAGGACTCTCGGATGAGTTTATGGCGGATTGAGCCAGTCGGGTGGTTGGAACCTGTTTTATTCATGACGGATGGAGTCATGTGTCAGTTTACCTTAATCTTTTAAAATGTGCGAATAGAGCCAGTATACTAGTGTTGGTGGCTAGAACCTTCACTAGAGTTATAAGTAATTTCTACTATTCAAATAATTGCTAAAACATGCTTTGTGAAAATTAATACTAGTATGGTTTGATGAAACTTGGCATTGTGCAAAAGAACCCTAATAAGCCATCTTTACGAAGCCTTGCATGGTGCATATTTCCCCAGACCTGCTGAGTACATTTGTACTCAAATGCTACACTCAAAATTTTCTTCAGAGAATTTTCAAGATGCCGTCGAAGATGGTGAGTACTTCGCGGAGGAGTTCGATGAAGGACCTCAAGATGATGCGTCTTTTGAGCTTTACTGTTTTGTTTTTATTCTGTTGCTATAAGATTTTGGTCATGTGATTGAATAATGTAATATATAGCCTTGTGGCTAGTATTTAATATTTATTCTAATATTTCATTCGGTCTAGTTATGATTCATCACTGTGAACTGTGTGTGCTAGCGTTGATCTGGGACTAGCACAGAAATACACAGGGGATTCTAGAAAGCTGATCTGGGGTCCACATGAATTTATGATAAATGTGGACTAACATGTAGGAAGAAAAATGTAAGATTGTATTTTGGAATGTGCAAAATGGTTTGGTCCTTGTGGTACAGGTTATTGAGGCAGTTGTGGTCGTTGGTGAGTACCGGGACTAAGTTGGGAGATCCGAGGTCCGAAACGGTCGACGATGCCGATGAAATGGTTGGGCTCAAACCGGGATCACTTGGACATCATGGGAATGAACTTCAGGTGGCTCAAGGTTTCTGATTTGGGTTGGAGGCTCGAAGAGGCGGAAACGGAGCGGTCAAGTCTGGCGGATAAAGGCCCGTTGCATCGGGTTGGACGGATTTTGTTTAAAACCCATGTATGGCCTATGTGGCCCATGTAAAGCCCATGTGTGAGGGTGGAATGAGTGGGTTAATCCTAGCCTTTGATGGAGTGCTCTAGGGTTTCGAACTCATCCAAGGGTGGTAGGTGGCCCATGACTAGTATAAATAGAGGGGGTGAGGTGCCCTCCCTCACTTTAAGGTTTGAGTTGCTCCTTTGAGCTTTGCCCACATGAAGTGAGGCTTTGTAAACTTTCCAACCAAAAAATAAAAAGATTTTCTTTTCATTCTTGTGAATTTAAATTCTGTATTTACATTATGTCTTTACTTTATGCAATTTAAATTCAGCATTTACTTTCCCGCATGTAAATTCTCGCAATTTGGATTTGCCTCCTCTCCTTCTAAATGCTGTTGATCAAGGATGTGTTGAGGGTTCTCATTTGGTTTTACATCTTTTTTGCACCCTAGGATAGACTAGAGATCAAGTTTCTATCAAGATTGCAAATCTGTCCTGAACTTACTCTCCGCGCAGCAGTCAGTCTTCGATCTTTAGAAAAATATAGAAAAATCCTTTTTGGGTGATTTTTATTGGAGAATGTGTTTGACTCATATATCCATCTGTGGAAAAATTTTGGAGTCCACTGGTTGCACCATTTGGGAGCTATGAGGTGAAAATCGAGCCCCAAATTTCCTGATCGAAGTTCCTAACTATCTGTAGTTCTTGTTTTTTCCTGATTTTTCTACAAGGCTTTTGGAGTTGATTTTTGGTGGACTGTTTCACGAATTATTTTCTCATAGGGAGAAAAATTCCCAAAAATTTTAGAGCAACAAAAATCCACCAACCATCTGTTTTAAGTGAGGATAATTCCTAAAAAATCTGCTTTTCTTTTCTAAAACAGACTTTTGTGATTTAGCTTGATCTCTTTTAGAAAAGAAGTATTTGAATTGATCCGTCTTTGTTTGGACACTTGAAAACCAGGATTGTGAATGAAAAACCCCTCACATATTTCATGGCTCTCATCCATGCAAGCCAGGGGTACACATAGTTATCTAGTCGTTCCATTTTTGCGGGTTTTGCTATTTTGAGGAGCATCGGTTTTCTTGCGGGATTGTTTGGAGTACTTTGAGTGGGGGAAATTTTATTTGGGATCATTCACCCCTCCTCTAATCGCCATCTCGATCCTTAAGCTATTCGCGTCTTGCTAGCTTTTGCTTGTTGCTTTGATATTAAATTATTTCAAATGAATGTAAAGATTGCTTTCTTGAATGGTCAAATATCCGAGTTGATATTTGTAGAACAACCTCCCGACTTTGAAAATCATAATCATGTCTACAAATTCTCTAAAGCACTATATGGAATCAAACAAACTCCTAGAGCATGGTATGATTGACTTAGATATTTTGTAATTTCAAAAGGATTCAAAATTGGGAAGGTTGACACAACACTCTTCACCAAAATTATAGATGGAGAGTTTTTTATATGCCAAATTTATGTTGATGACATTATATTTGGTTCTACTAACGAAGATTTTTGCAAAAAGTTTGGTGATATGATATCTAGGGAATTTGAGATGTCCATGATCGGGGAGTTGAGCTACTTCTTTGGACTACAAATCAAGTAACTCAAGAATGGAACCTTCGTGAGCCAAACAAAGTACGTGAAGGATTTACTTAAAAGGTTTAGTATGGAGGTTGCGAAACCCATCATGATTCCCATGGCATCCAACGGGCATATAAACCTTAATGAGGGAAGTAAACCAGTAGATTTAAAGCTGTATTATTTTATGATTGGTAGTTTGTTTTATCTTATCGCATCTAGGCCCGATATTATATTTAGTGTTTACATGTGTGCACGCTTTCAAGCATCTCCAAAAGAGTGTCATTTAGTGGCCGTTAAGAGAATTATAAGATATTTAAAGCATTCCTCAAATATTGGCTTATGGTATCCTAAAGGTGCTAAATTTGATTTAATTGTATATTTGGATTCGGATTATGCGGATTGCAAAGTGGATAGAAAGAGAACGTCTGTAGGGTCGAGGATGCGCCTAGAGGGGGGTGAATAGGCATTTATAAAAATTCTCTACTCGAGATACGCTCTAATTACCCCTATGTCAAAACCTTAAAGAATTACGGAAGCGTAAATTACGGTTTTGACTATTAAGGCCTAAATCAACTGGGCTCACTAGTGCACTAACTAAAATAAGTCTCTACACAAGAATTGCTATGTTGATCAAACAAATTATACTAAGCAATTCTAGATACAATCAAGCAATAGATAAATATGCAATAATGTAAATGCTTGAATGTAAAGAGACAAGTGACACACCAACTTTTTACCGTGGTGTTCGGAGACTTACCGGTCTCCCCTAGTCCACGTTGAGGAGGTCCAACTCACTTTGGACTGGCTCACTCACTTGAACCTTCCACCTCAAATCCACTCGTGGTAGATTTTCACTTCTTCGGGTAGGCAGATCTCCAACCTTCACAAACTTCGTCGGGGCTTCTCACAAACTTTGAGAGCTTCCTGCACACAATGCACCTACGCCGTCTAGAAGGCGGCAACCTTCAAGAGTAATAAGTTGAGCACTATGCTCAAACTTCACCTAGCACAACACATGTGCTTCCAGTGACCACCTAAGTGCAACACATGCACTAAGCTCCTCTCATTCACACTCTAGGTGCAAGACATGCAACCTAGTCTCACTCTTGAGCTCAAAAACCAAAACTAGGTGTGCAACACATGCAACACTCTCTCACAAACTCACACAAGAGCCAAGAGTACTAGCAACAACCTCAAGTATATTAACAACATCAACAACTACTGCAAAAATGTAACACCCCAATTTTTGCTTTTCATGAGTTTAAGTGAAATTTGACACTTTTGTGAATTTTTGGAATTTATTTGGATTTATTTGGAATTTATTTGAATTTATTCCCTTTTCAAATAATTAAAGAATTTAACTTTGCAAATAAAATTTTGTTGGAAATATTTTATTTGAGTCCAAAATGTTCCAAAATATTTTCTAGAATTTTTCTGGAATTTTTCTTAGTGTTTTGCTATTTTTAGTGAATTAAATGAATTTCTGGGAATTAATTTTAATTATTTAATTGCTGGAAAATTGAGTTGGTTTGCACTGTTCATGCGACCGAGCCCGAGTCGGACTCGAGTTCGAGTCCGACTTGAACCCAAACCGTGCTGCGTCCGAGCCGGACCCGGTCCACCGGGCCCTAAACCGTGGACCGTTGGATCAAGATCGAACGGCCCACATTGAGCCACGTAGCCCACGTGCGCCGCACCACACTAACCCAGAGACCAGCCGATCTGGACCATTGGATTTAGATCCAACGGTCAAGATCAACCCGTACCGGTTCGAGCCGTATCCGGTCCGGCTCCGGTTCCGCCCGCGCGATCGTGGCCGTTGGTTGCGCCCCGTGTACGGCCCAGATTGCATCTTCCCCGTCCGAATCGCCGCCGGACTCCGCCGTCGTGTGGGCCTAGGGTTCTGCCTTTTGCGCGAACGCCGAGGGTATTTAATGCCCGGGACATGCCTCGAGGACCGCCTTGACCCCGCGCAGCCGTTGCACTAGCCGCCGCAGCCCGTAGTGCCCCGACGCGCCCGCAATTGCTCACCGTAGTTGCTCTCTCCTTCGCCACGGTTTTTGCTTCGCCCTGCCGTCGTCCGCCGTTCGTCGCCGCGTTTGAGCCTAGGTCCGGGATCGTCAGGACAAGGCGCACCCGTGAAGAACTTTCACCTCGTCGCAGAAGCCCGCAACCGCCGTTCCCCGTGTCGTCTTCTTCCTCCCCGGTGAGCCAGGGCCGCCGCGCACCACCAAGCCCCCACGAGCACCGTCAGCCGTCCGATCCACATCATGTGGTCCAGATTCGTCCACGTCGCCCGGAGGTATTTTCTCACGTTTGATTTCTTAGATCTAATCTCCGCCGTTAGATCTAGATCTAACGGTTTAGATCTCGCCACGTAGCCGTAGCAGTAACGAACTAGATTAGATCTGGACCGTTGGATTAAGATCCAACGGCCCACATTAGCCCACGTCACCGCAACGAAATCCACGTTACGGCATCTAGATCCAATCTCAGCCGTTGGATTTAGATCCAACGCACGAGATCGTGCCACGTAGCCAGCCGCCGCACCGTGCGCGTGTGGTGAGCGCCAGCGACATCTTGAGGCCCGCATATCGGGCCGATCGTGGCGTGCGCCGAGCGCATGTAGAGACCATTGTCGGGACCCGAATCTGCAAATCCGGACCCTCTGTGTATTCAGCACTAGTCCAGGAACGCCGCTTAGTGCACACGATCCTCAACATTGGTAAATATCACAATCATACCACTCGATACTAATAAAGTACTTTAATTAGATAAACAAACTGGTTGCTTGACCTTAGGGTCAAGTTACAAATATACGCCTCGCAGGGTGGAACTTATTAAAAGAGAAATAATAGCAGCGGAAAATAAGATAACATCGTGGCGCCATCCAGTATACCACAGGCAACTGACTGGGCTCGCTCCCTAGTTAGACGGTTCCTCTGGAAGCTCCTCCTCCAAAGCTGGTGTAGACTCCTCTTCAACTGGTGTTGTATTGTGGCAAGGGTGAGTACTTGGTACTCAGCAAGTCATGCACAGAATGCAAGCTAATATACTATATGCATGGCTTGATACAAAGGAATAGCTCAGGGTATATTTGCAGTAAACAGCATTTAACAAATAATATAAGTAGATTCGAAAGCAGTAGAAACAAGTATATCAGTAATAACTTTTCCAGGAGTTAAGTAAACATCTTTCCCAATCCTAATCCATATTTCCATCAACATCATTATTAAACCAAACCCAACCTTTCAAGTCCAAGTTGTTTTCAAGAAAGTCTAACCCTTGACTGTAATTCCCGAGCGATGTCCAATACCGCGGACACGGCTATTCGAATAGATTTTACACTCTGCAGAGGTTATGCACTTTACCCACAAGATACAGTCAAACACCACAAAGGCGAGTGTCCATAACAAAGTCTTTCGGAAACTTTTAACAGCACAAGTGAGCCTTCCCGGTTATTGCACACTAACCCTTCCCTTAGCGAAGGCGAAGTTTAGGCCAATCAACTGTTAGATGGGTACCTGGCCGCAGCCTCGGTACGCTCCCCCGTACAACTACACAAAGGGTGTAATTGACATCCTGAGGTCCCACAGGTACGTTATTAGCAACTTAATCAACTAGGTCCGTCCCATTACAGACATGTGGTTGCACGCTTGACCCAGTTCAAAGGCTTGCAAGGTTAAGTCCTTAGGATGACCAGGGCAAAACTACCTGAAAAACGAACACAACGTTCCCGGTGCCACAACTGGCCCACCCGATCATTCTTGCCACATGCCCCGGTCGAAAACTATTTATCAAACCCCAGTTGATTACCATGCACCACGTGCCATCAACATCACATGATACCTTTCCAAAACAGGTTCAATATATCATTGAGTCAATATTAACATTTGATTGTCCAAAATCATGTCATGAGCACGTAGCAGGTCTAAGCAATATGCTACAACGATCTAAATTCCCATGTTGGCAATTTAGAAATGTCCAACTATTCAAACCTCAACTAGGGTGACAAGGGGTCATGGCACATATTTAATTAACCAAGGTGTCATACAGCAATTAGGCATTTATCTAATTCCCATAATTTAAATAAAGTATTTTCTAATTAAACTAGCATGCAACAGTTTTGAATCGAATTAATTTGAAATTGGGATCAACATGGTCAAAGCACAACTTGCCTTTAAAAAGTACTTGCTCTTGGTCCTGAGCTGGCTCCTGGGTCAACACTTCTCCCTCGAAGCCTTCGAGCACTTCAACGTCTACTCGTAAAGCGTGCAAATAGTAATAAATAAATAAACAGCAGACAAAAAGTGTCCAAACATCCAAATAAAGTTCACAAACAGAGAGAGCATAATTTTATGAATTTTTAGAAACTAGAATCGTCAAATTCGGAGTTTAAATGCAAAAGATATAAGTATTTAAAGTTTAATTAATCAATTAAATAATATTACAGAGAAAATACTTTAGTCGAAAAATTAAATAAAATTCATCATTAGGTAGATCTCAATTTTATACAAATTTAGAAATTTCAATCACTCAAATCGGAGTTCAAACGCAAAAGTTATAAGCGTTTGAAGTTTGAAACAAATTCTGAAATCAATAATTCGAATTAATAAATCATTTTTCTTTTTCGGAAATTCATTTATTGCGTCAGCATGACACGTGGCAGCCTCTGATTGGGCGGTTGACGTCAGCCGGACCATGGGCTCAGCCCACGGCTCGGCTCGGGTCCACGACTCACGTATGACTGATAGGTGGGACCGCAGGGGTAGCGTCATTCTTTGCGGCGTTAAGCGGGGACTCGGCCCGTAGCGGCGAGTGGTACCACTGGTAGCGTCATGGGTGGCGTCACGGTGTGTCAGCGGCGTGTGGGCCTGCCTTGTCGGCCGGTGGAGTTCCGCAGCGCCGCCGGCGTGGGCGGCAGGTGGGCCCTCTGACACGCGGGCCCCGCGTGTCAGAGACACGCTCCCACGTTCAGCGCTGACCGCGACGGTCAGACTTCCAGCCACGTGGCGCGATCTCGGCCGTTGATTCAAAATCAACGGCCCAGATTGATCTGGTGACGACGTTTGGGGTGAACGTGGCCAATCTGGACCGTTGGATCTAGATCAGCGGTTGGGAGTAGATCTGGGTTTGGAACGGAATCTCACCGTGGGTGACGTGGCGCAATACTAGCCGTGCGATTGCGATCCGACGGCCGAGGAGCTCGAGTCCGGCGATGGCGTGCGGCAGTCTTTGGTCGGGCCGAGCCGGGATCGGCGACACGGCAACAGCGTTTGAGCGCCGACGACGTGAGTTCTCCCTTCGGGTGCGCCTCGTCGCGGGGAGTTCGAATCTGGGGTCGTCGGCGGCGGAGGACGGCGGACGGCGGCGGGGCGAAGCAAAAACCGCGGCGGAGAGCTTTTCCAACTACGGCGAGCAATCGCGGGCGCTACGGTGCGCTACGGGCGGCGGCAGCTAGGGCAAAATGCGTGCAGGGTGGGGGCGAACCTCGGGGCATGTCCCGGGCTTTAAATGCCCTCGGCGTCTGCGCGGAAAACGGAACCCTAGGCCCACACGGCGGTGGGCGCGGCGGCGGAGTCCATTTCGGACTCGGTGGAGACGATGACGGGTGGCCGTCCACGAGGCGTGATCGACGGCCACGAACGCCCGGCGGGACCGGATCCGGCGATCTCGGCTCGAGCGGTCGCGGTCCAATCCAGGCCGTTGGATCCCGATCCAACGGTCGAGGATCGATTAGGTTAGGATTGGGTTGGTCGAGTTTGGCTCGGTCGGACCCGAAGTCTGACTTCGAGTTCGACTTCGAGTCGGATGAAACGATAAAACCCACTCGCTAATTTCCGCGATTAAATAATTCAATTAATTCCCAGAAATTCATTTAATTCATTAAAAATAGCAAAAGACTCAGAAAAATTCCAGAAAAATATTAGAAAATATTTTGGAACATTTTGGACTCAAATAAAATATTTCCAACAAAATTTTATTTGCAAAGTTAAATTCTTTAATTATTTCAAAATGGAATAAATTCAAATAAATTCCAAATAAATCCAAATAAATTCCAGAAAATTCCAAAAATTCACCAAAGTGCCAAATCACACTTGAATTTAAGAAAAGCAAAATTTTGGGATGTTACACCCGCCGAGCCCGTAGACCGGGTCCATGGACCGGGACACGTGGCAGCACCCGGGTGGTGCCACGTGGCATGATGACGTCATGGTGACGTCATCATGGGGTTCGGCCGGCGCTGACGGCAGCAGGTCCACGTGGACCAATGAGGTGCTGACACGTGTCAACCATGACGCAATAATTATTTTTCCGAAAAAGAAAAATGATTTATTAATTCGATTTATTGATTTCAAATTTAGATTCAAACTTCAAACGCTTATAACTTTTGCGTTTTAACTGCGATTTGAGTGATTCAAATTTCTAAATTTTCATAAAAATAAGACCTACTCAAATATGAAATTTAATTAATTTTTTATTATGAATATTTCTCTGCTTATATTTAATTAATGTTTTCTTTAAACTTTAAACGGTTGTAACTTTTGCATTTTAACTCCGATTTGGACGATTTCAATTTCTAAAAATTTATAAAATTATGCTCTCTCTGTTTATGGACTTTATTTGGATGTTTGGACACTTTTGTCTACTGTTTTATTCATTTATTGCTATTTGCACGCGTTACGAGTAGACGTTGAAGTGCCCGAAGGCTTCGAAGGTGAAGTATTAACCCAGGAGCCATCTCAGGACCAAGATCAAGTACTCTTTGAAGGCAAGTTGTGCTTTGACCATATTGATCCCATTTTGAAATTAATTCGATTTAAATTATTGCATGCTAGTTCAGTTATAAAATGCTTTAATTGATTTTGGGAGATTAGTTAATTGCCTAGTTGCTGTATGCCACCTTGACATAGATAATTGTATGCCATGAACCCCTTGTCACCCTAGTTGAGGATTAAATAGTTGGACATTATTAAATTGCCAACATGGGTATTTAGACCGTTGTAGTATAATGCTTAGACCTGCCACGTATACCGGACATGATTTTGACAATTACTTGTTAACATTGACTTAATGAGATATGGAACATGTTTTTGAGAAGTGTCATGTGTTATTGATGATGATGTTGATGGCACATGGTGCAGGGTAATCAACTGGGGGTTTTGATAAATAGATTTGGACCAGGGCATGTGGCAAGAAATGATCAGGTGGGCCAGTTGTGGCATCGGGAGCGTTGTTTTGGTTCTTCGGGTAGTCTTGCCCAGGTCAACATAAGGACTTAACCTTGAAAGCCTTTGAACTGAGTTAATCGTGCAACCACATGTCCGTAATGGAACGGACCTAGTTGAGTAAGTTACTAATAACTTGCATGTGAAACCTCGGGTGTCAACTACACCCTTTGTGTAGCTTGAAAGGGGAGCGTACCGATGCGATGGCATGGTACCCGTCCAACGGTATGTCGGTCCCATATTTCGCCTTTGTTAAGGGAAGGGATGGTGTATGGCAAAAATCGGAAAGGTTCACTTGTGTAGTTAGCCGTTTCCGAAAGGCTTTGTTACGATCACTCGCCTTTGTGGTGTTTGGCTGTATCTTGTGGGTAAAGTGCATAACCTCTGCAGAGTGTAAAATCTATTCGGATAGCCGTGTCCGCGGTATTAGACATTGCTCGGGGATTACAGTTAAGGGTTAGACTTTCTTGGAAATAACTTGAACTTGAGAGGTTTGGTTTGGTTAAATGATGATGTTGATGGAAATGTGGGCTAGGAATCGGAAAGATGTTTATTTAACACCTGGAAAAGTTATTGATCTTATACTTGTTTTTACTGCTTTCGAATCTACTTATGTTACTTGTTAAATGCTGTTACTGCAAATGAACCATGAGCTATTCCTTTGAATTAAGCCATGCATGTAGTATATTAGCTTGCATTCTGTGCATGACTTGCTGAGTACCAAGTACTCACCCTTGCCACAAAAACAACACCAGTTGAAGAAGAGGCGACGCCAGCTTTGGAGGAGGAATATCAGGAGGAGCCGTCTAACTAGGGATCGAGTCCAGTTAGTTGCCTGTGGCATATTGGTTGGCGCCACGCGTTTTCTTTATATATTCCGCTGCAGATTTTATTTAAATAAGTCTTAGCCCTGCGAGGCATACTTTTGTAACTTGACCATAAGGTCGAGCAACCAGTTTGGTTATCTTAATTAAAGTACTTTATTATTATCGATGTGTATCATTGTGATATTTACCAATGTTGAGACTGTGTGCACTAGCGTGATCCTGGACTAGTGCTGAATACACAGAGGGTCTGGATTTGCATATTCGGGTCCCGACAAAAAACCCCCAAAGGGGTCCTTATATAGCCCCCACTTCAAAAACTAGCCGTTACTAGCATTTACTAGCCATTAGAAGTGTCAGACTATAAAAAAAAGACTAAACAAAAGTGCCCCGGACTCACTTTGAAAACCTTCACAATTTGCCTACTGCACGCTGGACCAATTTGATTGAAAATCCCATTTACACCGGACGAAATCAGTTTGGTCTGTCGTACACATGCTTTGAGCAAAAATCGGTCCGTCGTGAAACCAACAAAAACACGTTTGCGCCGGACCAAAAAAGTCGGTCCGGCGTAGACTTTCACATTTTCTATAGAGAATCACGTTTGCGCCAGACTAAAAGAAACTTGGTCCGGCGTGCATGGAATTTTAACCAAGCACCAAAACAACTATTCTTTGAGCCTAATAGTGATCAACACAAGATCACACTAAGTTGCATAACACAATTGCAACACTTTAAAACCATGTTCAAAGAATTTTAACCATTTTGCGAAAACACATTTCACAAACCAACTCAAAGATATATTTGCAAACACGTATTAAGAAAATAAACCACGAGTCTATGAGTTTGATCCTCCTAGCCATGTGGTGGTCAAGCCACAACCAAACGGACTTGCAAAAAACACGGTGCAAGTATCACATGCTCTCAGGATCGAAACCCATAACCCTCGCTTATTTGCACAACGAATTTGCAAATAACAATTAAACCTCAATGCATTAGCTATCTCCCTTTTGCAACTCATGCAATTCCATAGCCTCATGCAACAGCCAAACCAAAACACATGCTTGAGCTCTCTATTTGCAACACATGAAAACATAGCTCCAAGCAATACCAAATAAACTCAAATAGAATTTTGGTTTGAAAACAAAAACATGAAGTTCAACAATTGCAACACATGCAAAATATGAACTTTATGCGAAAAACCAACGTATTAGCTCTTCCCACTTGCAACACATGCAAATCAAAGCAATCATACTAAAAACCAAAGCATATGCTTATCCTATTTGCAACACATGCAAATTAGAGCAATATGCCAAAAGCCAACGCATTAGCTCGTCCCATATGCAACACATGCAAGTCAGAGCTACTATGCGAAAAACCAAATCAAGAAGAGATTTGAGCTCGAGTGATTAACGGGATTGAGATCACCAACACATGATGAAGCTCAAAGCAAAGGACTCAACCCCTCTTAATAGTATGGCGTTAAACTAGACTCAAAGTTAGGGAAAAACCTTAGCCTATCTAGTTATACCTTTGTGCCGCCGCGAGCGATCCCCTTTGGGGTTTTAAGATCTTCAATCTTTTCTCCTCGGGATCGTGGCCTAGCTCCCTTGAAGTCTTTATGATCTTCAATCAATCTTTACTTCAAGATCGACACCCGGCTCTATAAACTTGTTCATCCATTCTTGATGAACCTTCTCTTCTCTTTTCAAACTTTGGACTAAATCCTGCTTCAAACTCATTGAAAAAATTAGTCCAAAACACATGGTTGTCTCGACCATCTATTGCACTCCATTGACACATAATGGATGCCTCTAAGATCGATTGAGCGCAATCTAAATCAATTTAAATGAATTAAATGTGTCTTAAGCACAATGATGCAACATATGCTTCATTACACTTACGAACTATCCATTTGTCCTTAATTAATCAAGAAACACCATCAACACATGATGAATTGTTTTCTAATGATTAATAAGACAAATGAACTAAATTTAAATTTTTGTTTAAATTGATGTGAGTATATACTAACTACACAAGTTTTCATATACTCATGTTGATGATAAGTAATGATCCATAATATGTGGAATGTATGAATATAATCATTACTCTTAGCCATCAACTATAGAATAAACCCCACAAGTATATGTGCATACATATTATTGACTTTAAATCAATATTCACATATTCAAATTGACTGTATTGGAGTTCATCCTATATTACCATGAGCACACTAGAACTAGGCATTTAGAATATATACTCAAGGATATGTTTCAATGTATTGATCATTTGTATATGGAGTGAAGATTAGATCAATACAATGAAACATCAAGTTAAAGCTTGAACTCCCCCTACATGTGTGCATCCATGTAATATATGGATTGGAAAACATAATACACATTATGTGGTTATAGCAATGGGGAATTTATTCTTTAACTTGAAACCTAGAGTATGCAATGAATAATAGAATGAATGTGCATACGTACTTTGGGTTTTCCATTTTCCATCCAAATTTGAGGCCATTTCCCAGTAGTAACGCCCTGGCTAGCACTACTAGCTTATAGAAGCGGTAGTGCCACATGTGTCGGGTGGGGCCATTTAATGGCAGTTTCTTCTCTGACCGACGTTTCTCCCACTTCCCTCTTTTCTGCCCGAGTATCCTTCCCTTCACTTCTCTAAGTTTCCTTCCCCCTCTTCTCTCTCTTCCTCAAACCCTAAAACTCAGATCCTCCTCAAATCTTTGGGATTTATTTTGCTCGTCACTTTAAGCTGCTTTCTTGTGTTTCTCCTTCAAAAGGTGACTTTCTCCCTCCTTCTCTCATTCATTTTGTTGCCTTGAGCCACTCTATTCCTTTTAGGGCTTAATCAAGAATGTAGTGTGTATAAGTATGTTTAGTTCAAAACTCTTGTTGAATCTATGTGGATCATGGTGATTTTTGGTTATCTCCTAGATTTCATGTGTCCAATCCATATTTATAAGGAGTTTTGAATAAATCTTTTGCACTTTAGCCGTTTGGTGCTACCGCCCATTCTGTGGTAGTGCATGGTCGGCACTATTGAGCTCTTCGAGCGGTAATGCTGCCCCTACAGTGCTTGCACAACTGGGGCAGTTCAAGTTGATGGCCTATTTGTCCAAACTTGACTATATACCTATTCATTCTCTATCAAAACCTTTTCATGATCCTTTTTGCTTATGTGTCTCTATTACTTGATTTCTAGACTATGCCGAGGACGAAGAATCCCTCGAAAGCCCCAGTTCCTCGGGGCGGTGGATTTGTGAGGAAGTCCACACAAGGACGAGGAGTTCCCATTCTCACCGCTGATAGTGATAGCAGCGATGATTCCTTCACCATTGCTTTGAGGAACAAAAAAAAGTGGTTGAAAAAGAAATCATAGGAGGCTCAAGCTCCAGGAAAGGAAAAGAACCTACAGTTGAGTCTGAACCATAATATGAAGAAGGATCTGAAAATGAAGAGGAAGTTGAGGAAGAAGATGAGGAGAGCGAAGATGAGGAAATGCCGTGTAGTATCACAGAAAGACATGATCGGTTGGGGCTGTTATTCGGCTATTTTTGGTCTATCTTTATGCTGTGGTTGGGCTATGCTTCCTAACCTTAGCTCCTCCTCCCACCAAAGCTCAGCTGGCCCCACCCTCCACTTATTCACGAGCTCTCCTCCTAGCCAGCTGCCTCCAGGTCGAGCCCCTCCTCCTCCATGGCGCCTCCAGGCTGAGCTCCTCCTCTTGGCACCTCCCTCCTCCTCCTCCCCTATGAGCTACCGAGCTTCCTTCCTATGCATCCTCATCCTTGTTCCTCCTAGAGGGGAAGTGAAGGTAATTCATTTTTAGGGTTTGTGGTGACTTTCTTGCTACATCTAGTAGGAGCCCTGCTAGATTTATGTGTTCTAGGCTTGGAGGATTTGGTGAATTTTGGGGATTTTGGTGGATCTGAAATTTGGGCAAGTTATGTGATTTTCGGGCTGAGCAAAACCCATTTTGGGAGCTGCGATTTGAAGTCCCTAGGTTCATTTTCAGAGGGGTTGATTGTTGAAGAAGTTGTAGATAATCGTCTTAGGTTTAATTGAAGACTAAGGACGCAAATTTTGATTCAGCCGTTTAGGAGTTATTCTCATTTTTGTGTCTGTTGTCTAGAGGTAGTTACTACTCGCAGCGGTTTCAGATTTGTGCTGTTTAAGGTTAAATAGAGGCCGAATATGAATTTCTCAATACATAGAAAAAGGTGGGAAATTTCCTGTCGATTCCAAAAATATCCTTGTTTATTGAATTTGAAGTTGTGTGCAATTAGTTATGCTCTGTTGAATGCGTAGTCCAGAAGTAGCATCTCTGCTGGAATTTTAGATTTGGGCAATTTGCTGATTTGATGTTCAGACCGCATTTTGGGGTTCTTTTGTTCAGTTCCAGAGAAGTTGGATGTTGTAAAAAATGTGAATTGTTGTCTTAAGATTCATTAGAGATCACAACACCAATTTTGGTTCAGCGATTTAAAAGTTATGATCAGTAGAAGTGGGATGTCCCGAATTAGAACATCACTGCTGAAAGTTCAGATTTTGGGAAGTTTGCTGGAATGAGCTTTAGATCCCATTTTGGAGTTCTTATGTTCAGTTCCAAGAGTTCATAAGTTGTAGATGATGGTTTTAAGTTTTAGTCGAGCACAAGAACACGAAATTTGGCCTGAATCTTTGGGTTATTAGTTCGGGCTTTAGACTAAGAATTCTTCTTGTTTTGGCCATCGAGATAGCAAGGGGTGGTTATGTCACATGAGTTGGACGGATAGCATTGGGTGACTAGTTGGTGTGAGGGTGCTATGGTTGTCGATTAAATTTTTGTTGCAAGATTTCTTTCGAGATAAGTGCATTTGTATATATATATTTATTGTAAGAGATGTGACTTCGAGAGTGGCTTCCATCTCACGCCACTCCACTCTTCGTGGGTAAAGGCAAGTACATCTTATGAAAATCATGGTTAAGATGAGTTTCCGGTTTGAAAGGATTAAATGGCTAACTTGCTGTCATATTATTATCGAGATGTTGTAGGATAAATGAATGTTGGTGTGGATGGGCATTTGTTGTAGGATAAATGAATGTTGCTGTCATATTATTATCGAGATATTATAGATGCATCGCAAATGAACTTTCTGAAATACTTGTTGCATTACTCGCATTCATGACATGAAAAGATTTGCGAGCCAGGTTGGTGAGAAAGTAATATGAGGTCATATGACTAATCCAGAGTGCTCTTCAGAAGACCTATCTCGTAGTCCCATCCACAGGGATGTATGGGAGCAAGACAGTAAGCGTAGGCCTCTCCACAGGGATGGAAGGGAACCAAAGGGTGTGACACTAACGGGTGTGCACTCAAGCTATACCGGTATAGGCTAAGAATGGTGCATTTTGAGCATGAAAACATAAGTGCATGGTATTGCATTGCATCGCTAATGATGTTTATTGAGTTGATAGAAATGAATAGGTTTGGGATGGAATTTTGGACTCATCTAAAGATGTCTACTGAGGTAACGGTAATACTTGAGTATGTTATTGAGGTATAGACTCAATCCAAAGTGAGCAATTAGGTGATTGTGTTAATTGGTGACGTTATTTCTATTTTATGTGCTTGCTGAATTTAATTCGAAAAATTGTTATGTTATGGTTTTTGGAACGTGAATTTGGTATTTGAGGTACTTTGCTGAATCTTGGACTAATGCTTGTTGTTTAATGTTTTTTAGGTTCTCCGAGGACGTCATGAAGGGATGGGATTTAGCTTCACCACTTCACGCCATGCCATACACATTAAATAGTCTTGAGATTTTCCACATTAGAGAATGATTTAATTGTTCAATCTTGAATCCTTGTTTATCTAGTTGATTACACTCTTTATTGGTCAGAAAAGGAATGGTGTTATGTGTGGAGCCTATTTATTGAACTAGTTTTGTTATGTAGTCGATTATTTGTTTAATCGGTGGTGGTGGTTATTGTTTATGTTTCCAACCCTCATTTATAACTTGTGGTTGATGGTTATTGTCTAAAGTTAGAACTTTATGCTTGTTGTAATTATAGTGTCAAATGGTTACTTGCTATTGTTGTTATAGTGTCCTATGACCCATATTGCAACAAGTTGCTGCCGAAATTTTTAGTTAAGTTTGGCAAATTATTAGTATGCTAGTTTGTTGTGGTTCATTATTGTTGTTAAGTAGTGAGATGTCCTTTAGCATGCTTGATGAATTTAGGTACGTTGGAATTAATTTGTTGTGGTTGAGCTTGTGGTAGCAACATTTAGGGCACGCGAAGTGCCGGGGTGTTACAGCCAAATGTTGGGGCATTTAGGCATGATCCTTCTCAGATCAAAGTGGATAAGTACTATGCTCTTAGAGGTGAAAATCAGTATCTCTTGCCCTGTGATGCCACCGACCCTAGATTTCACTCTTTTTCAGCAGAAAGTGTTTAGTCAAATCTACAAAGACAAAGAGTTTGCATATCAGAGGTGGGTCAGTTGGGATCATATCAATGATCTACCTGATTTTGTGGGCATTCCTGAACGCTTTGGAGGAGTTGGGTTGTATCATTTTCTCAAAAGGAGATTCAACTATATGGATGGCATAATCAAACAATTTTATGACACTATCTTTATTCCCGAGACTTTGGATACCATCACTTGGATGATAAGGACTGAGGTTTATACTACAAACAAGGCTGAGTTTGAGCAGGCCTTGGAGATCTATCACAACGGCATCCAGCAAGAGGAGCTAGGCTAGGGAGGCTTGCATGACTTCGCCTCCAGCTTGGCATGATTAACAAAATCATAAGGGTCAAAATTCACCCCAAGAGTGGGAATTTCAATGAGATCAGGGGCTATGCCTGGAACTTGATGGCTAAGATCATGCAAAAGTAGAAGTTTGATGTTGTGAACTTTATAATGAGGGAGATGGGACAATCTGCACGTGAGCAGGGTAAGACCATTTACTTTGCTCCCCACATTATGGCCCTGATCAGGAGGAAGATAGGGTATAATGGTCATTTGCCCACACCTCACAAGCCCTACAAGCCCCGAATTGCTCCACCTCAAGTTTTGCATCACATCGCCTACAGCAGCACCAGGGCGAGCTTGAGAGAGAGCAGGCTAAAGCTCAAGAGTAGGCTCAAGCAGCAGCAGCACCTACACTAGATGCCATTCTTGCTGGCCTTGCCAGTCTGCGCTCTAACATGATGGGTCAGTTTGCACAAGTCTATGATTATCAGTCTCAGACCCGTCAGATGGTTGAGGAGATCAGGCAGCACATGGACATCATAGGCATGATCGTTGATCAGCTTCGCGACGAGCTCCTTTCGATCACCTATCATTGCTACAGTGTGGACGTGGACGTGGCGGTGATGCTCCTCCTCCTGCCTAGTCATCGCCTAGAGTGCCCTCTTTTGGTATTTGATGCCAAAGGGGGAGAAGTCCAGGGGAGGTCGAAGCGGAGAAGTCCAGGGGAGGTTGAAGCGGAGTATGTCTTTTGTTGAGGATTAGCTTATGTACTTTATTCATAATATCTTTATGTAAGCTATTGAACCTCGTGCTTTGTTGCTACATTGTCTCGTTTCCTTGGTTTCTATCTTTTTGGTTGAAATGACTTGTTGAATGTTCTATGTTGGATATCTTTAATGTTAAATGCTTATTGTCTTAAATTATTAAATCCTCTAGTTATTAAATTGTTCTTAGATCCTTGTGAAGTACATTAATTATATTGATTATCATTATCTCATACTTCATTTTACATTGTTCATCGGATCTAATATATAGTTGAAACTCCACCAAAAAATTCGAAAAATCCACATATGTGCATAAATTCCAACTCACTATTCCCATGCACACATTTAGGGGGAGCTTTAACTATATCTAGTGCTTAAAATGGTATTTCACTCAAAATCTTATTTACTTTCCCTTCAAAGTAAGTAAAATGCCATTTAAAGCCAATAATCTCTTGAGTATATAATTTGCTTAATTATATTATGTACTCAAAATCAATTTCAAAATTATATATTTATGCAAGGGTTGTCATCAATTATCAAAAAGGGGAAGATTAAAACATCTAGGCCCCTCCAATTTCGCATGGTTTTGGTAGTTAATGATAATCAATTTTTGTGGACTAACATTTTGCTTTGATTGTGCAAAAGGTGATTAGTCTCCATCAACAGAATACAAAAATAAGTGGCATGAGTTCCTATTCGAAGTCAAGCTCAAGATCAAGGTATAAAGATTAAGAATTTTTTATAGCATTTGCCGATATCGGTGTTTGGAGAGAGACCGGGTTGTTAGGATAGATGCCATACTATTAAGGGATACTTGATTAGTAGCTTGAAACTAATTGTATCTAATTGGCTCAATTAGTGTGATAACTCATATTCTTCATTTGCATAAAGTTTCAAGTTCAAAATACTGGCTATCTGGTGAAAACGGCACTACCGGCCCCTTAAGGGCGATGCTGCCGGAGGTGTAGTCTTACCGCCCACGAAACGGCGGTAGTTATTTAACAGAAGCCATGGTTTTGGTACCTCGGTGGCTGTCGGGATCCGAATGTGCAAATCTAGACACTCGGTGTTTTCCACACTAGTCCAGGATCACACTAGTGCACACCGTCTCAACATAGATGTATATCACAATCATACCCAGCGGAATAATAAATAAAGTCTTTATTATAACAAAAGGCGGTTGAGTCAACCTTATGGTTAACTTACAAAGATACGCCTCGCAGGGCAAAGTCTTAAGTAAATAAACTTGCAGTGGAAAATAAATAGAACTCATGGTGTCCAATCAATGTGCCACATTCAATTGACTAGGCTCGTTTCTTAGTTCGCGGGTTCCTCTTGGTACTCCTCCAGCGTTGGCATTGATTCTTCCTCAGCTGATGTTTGTATTGTTGCAAGGGATGAGTACTTAAAGCCCTCAGCAAGTCATGCACAGAATGCACACTAATACTACATGCATGGCTTACTCCAAATGACAGGCTAATTGGTTGTTTTGCATTAAATAACATTCACAAATAATCGTAATAGATTGAAGATTGTAAAACAATAATAACAATAATAACTTTCACCAATATTTCTCAAGTAAAATATTTATTATCCTTAACCAGTTTCATCATTTTCATACCAAGTATCCAAAGTTACTTTTATAAAAGTCTAACCCTTGACTGTAATCCCTAGGCATTGCCTAATTCCGTGGACACGGCTATTCGAATAGGTTGTACACTCTGCAGAGGTTATACACTTAACCCACAAGATAAAGTCAAACACCACCAAGGCGAGTGACCGTAATAAAGCATTTACAATGCTCCTTCTAGACCTAGGCATTGCTCATTTATTTTTCTACTAAAAATTCAGAAATATGACGTTAGCACCATTTTCTTTTCCGACTGAATTATTTTTCTAAAGAAAAATTGAATTATTGCTTCATGCTTGCGTCATCCGGCGCATGGACTCGGCTCGTGGTTCGGTTTGGGTCTACGTTGGACTTGGTCTACCAAACCACGTGTCACTAACGCGCGGGCCCCATAGTGATGACATCATTGCTGACGTCAGCACGACTCGGCTGAGTCAACTAACATGTGGGCCCCATCGATGACATCATCATGATGTCCTTGCTGACGTCACACACGCGCACGAACAAAGGCTGACATGTGGGCCCACTCGGATGACGTCATGGTGACTTCAACGCGACACCTCAGACCTCACGCCCGCTACGTGGCACACTCGGATTGGCTCAAGCGCAGCGCGATCTAAACCACTTATTTCATATCGGACGGTCCAGATTGGATCTGGATTCCCGCAGTAGTGGCATGACGTGGATAGTCCCGGCACTCGCCACGCGTCACGATCTATGCCGCTCAACATGGATCGAACAGTCACCGATGGATCTAAAATAAAACTATCTAACCAATCCTGACCATACGTTAGAGATCCAACGGTTGAGATCCAATCTAATACGCAACAGCTCAGATCTACGTGGCTCAACCTCAACCACCCGATCTAAGATCTATGACCATTAACCTCCCGAACCAAATCTACTAGATTCTACGCTAAACGATCTAGACCGTACGTGTCGGATCCAATGGTCCACACTGGTTTGATCTAAACTCTAGATTGCATCTACGTGGCCTCATCTAGATTGTCGATCCTAGATCCAACGGCCTAGAACTAATCTAGTAAAATCAACGAGACAACTACGTGGATGAACCTAGGTCGTGCGATGGAGATCCGATGGTCGATGGAGCTCGTGGGGTTCGGCGATGGCACGTTGAGGTCAGGTGAACGGAGCTAGGGATGAAGACCAAGGGCACGGCGCGTCTGGGGTTCTCCGACGAGGTGAGTTATCCCACCCGGTGCGCCACTTCGCGTTGAGTCCGGAACTGGCCACCCACACGGCGGACGGCGATCGACAGCGACGACATGAAGCAAAAACCGTGGTGGCGGCCCTTTGAGCAACGGTGAGAAATTGCGGCACGGTGCGGGCAGCTCAAGCGCGACAAACCTAGGGCGAAACAAAGAAGACGACGCGGCGATTCCACATGGGGCATTTAAAGCGCCTGGGTGTCCGTGTCGGGCCCAGAATCTGCGGCAGTGATTGCGCAATGGCGGAGTCTGGCGGCGCTACGGATTGGCGATGTTGCTCAATCTCTCGTGAACATGCGTCCACGATCAACGATCCGGATCTGATCTGCGCAATTCAATCTGGACCGATCAACAACCAAGCGACGTGGCCCATTCCCAACCGTTGGATCAAAATTCAACGGTGGGCACGGTTAGGGTTAGGATTAATGGTTAACGGGTTAGATCCAACGAGTCCAGACCCGTTTAGGGTTTTCCTGATTTTCTTTTCATTTTTATTATTTAAAATACTTCCAGAAATTCAATTAATTTAACAAAAATAGCAAAATGGTTAGAAAAATTCTGGAAAATACTTTGAGACATTTTGGACTTAAATAAAATATTTCCAACAAAACTTTATATGAAATTTTCAAATATTCAAATAATCCAATATTAGAGTTAATTCAAATTAAATCCAAATAAATTTCAGAAAATTCCCAAAATTCAATTAACTTAAACAATTATATAAAAGCAAAAATTTGGGGTGTTACAGTGGCTACATTGGTTGGTGACCACATTGAATACTCTCTAAGCCCTTGCAACTCTCTCTACACTTTTGCGCATTCAATTCTCAAATTGTGAGCTGTGAAGAGCTAATTGAGTGCATTGTATTAATTGAGCCCATTGGAAGCACTCAACACCTTCAAGCAAGCGTTAAGTCTATCTCTTGGAGGTTGCCGCCTCCTATACAGCTTGGAGGTGTGGAAATGGTGATGTTCTCAAAGGAGTTTGTGAGAATGCCCGATTGGTTGTGAAGGCAAGTAGCTCGCCTACCCGGAGCGGGGAAGAGCTACCACGAGTGATCGAAGAAGGCTCAATTTACACAAGGAGCCGACTTGAGTTGATCAAGCTTACTGTAAACCCCCAAAATTTTGCTTTTCTTAAATTCATGTGTGATTTGGCACTTTGGTGAATTTTTGGAATTTTCTGGAATTTATTTGGAATTTATTTGAATTTATCCCCTTTTGAAATAATTAAAGAATTTAACTTTGCAAATAAAATTTTGTTGGAAATATTTTATTTTAGTCCAAAATGATCCAAAATATTTTCCAGAATTTTTCTGGAATTTTTCTGAGTCTTTTGCTATTTTTAATGAATTAAATGAATTTTTGGGAATTAATTGAATTATTTAATCGCAGGAAAATGCGAGTGGGTTTGTACTGTTCATCTGACCGGACCCGAGTCCGAGTCAGACTCGAGTCCGACCGAGCCAGCCGTTTCGGTCGAACCCGCTCGGCCGAACACTAACCGCGTGACCGTTGGATCTTGATCCAACGGCTCACGTTGAGCCACGTCGCCCTATCCGTGTCGCCGCCGGACTCCGCCGCCGCCCGTGCGTGGGCCCTCGTTTTCCGCGCTTTTCACGGACGTCGATGGAGTATTTAATGCGCCGCCACCCGTGTCGTGACGACAACTTCCGTGCGCACTCGTAGCCCTAGACAACGTCGCCCGAGCTGCCGTGGTTGCGCCGCAATCGCTCGTCGGAGTTGATTGTGTGTTCCGCCACGGTTTTTCGTTGTTTCCGCCACCGTCTGCCATATTCCGCCGCCGTTGAGGCCAGATCCGGAACCGCAAGAGCCAGCCGCGTCGGAGGGGACCTTCCACTTCACCGGAGCACGCCCGCAACGCCGTTGCCATCGTCGTCGTCTCCATCTCCGGCCAACAAGCTCCGCCGTGGACATCGCCGTGGCCTCGAAGCTTTTCAGCCGTCGGATCCTCATCGCACGGCTGAGATTGCGCCACGTCGCCCGGAGGTATTTTCCACGTTGTGATCTCTAGATCTAATTCCAACCGTTGGATCTAGATCCAACGGTTCAGATCGTGCCACGTAGCTAGAACTGCACCGTGCTAGGATAGATCTCAGCCGTTAGATCTAGATCGAACGGCTAGGGTTAGCCGCGTTGTAAATCCTAGATTGGATCGTGACCGTCCGATCAAGATCGAACGGTCCAATCACCGAAAGTGGTTTTTATATGCGTGAGGTTGGATTCGATCCGGGCCGTTGATTTTCAAATCAGCGGCCCGGATCGTGTCGCGTGTCGATACTTGGACCGTCGCGGTCGGCCGCGGCCGCCAGCGCGCGTGGAGTGCGTGTCGACCACGCCCACGCAGCGTGAACGAGCCGGCGTGGTGGACCCACTGCCGTTGACGCGCTACGCGTGCGTAAACCGGGTCCATGCACCGGAGCCGACGTGGCCGCTCCAGAGAGCGCCACGTGGCATGATGACGTCATGCTGACGTCATCGTGGGGTTCGGCCGGTGCTGACGTCAGCAAGGCTGACGAGGACCAATCAGGAGTTGACACGTGTCATGCTGACGCAATAATTAATTTCCGAAAAAGAAAATGATTTATTAATTCGATTTATTGATTTCAGAATTTGTTTCAAACTTCAAACGCTTATAACTTTTGCGTTTTAACTCCGATTTGAGTGATTCAAATTTCTAAATTTGTATAAAATTGAGATCTACCTAATGATGAATTTTATTTAACTTTTGGGTCAAAGTTTTTCTCTGTATTAATATTTAATTGATTATTTAAACTTCAAAATGCTATAACTTTTGCAGTTTAACTCCGAATTTGCCGATTCCAGTTTCTAAAAATTTATAAAATTATGCTCTCTCTGTTTGTGGACTTCATTTGGATGTTTGGACAATTTTTGTCTACTGTTTTATTCATTTGTTGCTATTTGCGCGCGTTACGAGTAGACGTTGAAGTGCCGGAAGGGTTCGAAAGAGAGGTGTTGACACAGGAGCCAGCTCAGGACCAAGAACAAGTACTCTTTGAAGGCAAGTTGTGCTTTGACCATGTTGATCCCAATTTCAAATTAATTCGATTCAAAACTATTGCATGCTAGTTTAATTAGAAAATACTTTAATTAAACTATGAGAATTAGATAAATGCCTAATTGCTGTATGACACCTTGGTTAATTAAATATGTGCCATGACCCTTGTCACCCTAGTTGTGGTTTACTAGTTGGACATTACTAAATTGCCAACATGGGAAATTAGACCGTTGTAGTATATTGCTTAGACCTGCTACGTGCTCATGACATGATTTTGGACAATCAAATGTTAATATTGACTTAATGATATATTGAACCTGTTTTGGAAAGGTATCATGTGATGTTGATGGCAAGTGGTGCATGGTAATCAACTGGGGTTTGATAAATAGTTTCTGACCGGGGCATGTGGCAAGAATGATCGGGTGAGCCAGTTGTGGCACCGGGAACGTTGTTTTGGTTCTTTGGGTAGTCTTGCCCTGGTCACCCTAAGGACTTAACCTTGCAAGCCTTTGAACTGGGTCAAACGTGCAACCACATGTCTGTAATGGGACAGACCTAGTTGAATAAGTAGCTATTAACGTACCTGTGGGACCTCAGGATGTCAACTACACCCTTTGTGTAAGTTGTACGGGGGAGCGTACCGGGGCTGCGGCCAGGTACCCATCTAACGGTGGCTTGACCTAGACTTCGCCTTCGCTAAGGGAAGGGTTAGTGTGCAACACCGGAGAGGACCACTTGTACTGTTAGAAGTTTCCGAAAGACTTTGTTACGGACACTTGCCTTTGTGGTGTTTGACTGTATCTTGTGGGTAAAGTGCATAACCTCTGCAGAATGTAAAATCTATTCGAATAGCAGTGTCCGCGGTATTGGACATCGCTCGGGAATTACAGTCAAGGGTTAGACTTTCTTGAAAACAACTTGGACTTGAAAGGTTGGGTTTGGTTTAATAAGGTTGTTGATGGAAATATGGATTGGGAGTGGGAAAGATGTTTATTTAAACTCCTGGAAAAGTTATTAATGATATACTTGTTTCAACTGCTTTCGAATCTACTTATATTATTTGTTAAATGCTCTTTACTGCAAATATACCTTGAGCTATTCCTTTGTATCAAGCCATGCATATAGTATATTAGCTTGCATTCTGTGCATGACTTGCTGAGTACCAAGTACTCACCCTTGCCGCAATACAACACTAGTTGAAGAGGAGACTACACCAGCTTTGGAGGAGGAGCTCCAAGAGGAACCGTATACTTAGGGAGCGAGCCCAGTCAGTTGCCTGTGCTATACTGGATGGCGCCACGAAGTTATCTTATTTTTCGCTGCAGTTATTTCTCTTTTAATAAGTTTTGCCCCGCGAGGCGTATATTTGTAACTTGACCATAAGTTCAAGCAACCAGTTTGGTTAACTATTTAAAGTACCCTATTATTCGTTGAGTATGATTGTGATATGTACCAATGTTGAGACTGTGTGCACTAGCGCGTTCCTAGACTAGTGCTGAATACACAGAGGGTCTGGATTTGAAAATTCGGGTCCCGACAGAGGTGGTATCAGAGCCATACTGACTGTAGGCTCACCCATAGTTAGATTGGTCGTAGTGAGGATAAAACCTATTTTCTAAAGATAAAATTTGTCAAGATAATGAATGAATTCTCGACTTACCCCTTTCTTCCTTGTTCATACCCCTTGCTGAGTTCTTTTCGTCTTCCACATTAATTTTTAAAATGTTGCGTTCTTACGCAAGTATCCTTTGACAGATGGAGAGATCAACTACGTCGATCTTGAGGTTGGCCACGCCGCAGAACTTTGGCGTATGATGCAGTTTCTCAAAGGATTTGAGAAGCCGCAATACCAAGTGAACGTCATCAGATAAGCGGGACTAATTAAGGCTTGTGACGTGAAGATCATGGTACATGCCAGGAAGAAGGGCAAGGGCAATCGTCCAATATACTGCACCGCCAGGAGGTCGACAATGCAGATGGGAATTCAGGAGGTATCACGACGAGCAATGCGACACGTCGCCCGCATCTACGCCAGCGAGCTGGAGGGAGCAGAGTACCGCTACCATCCACACAACAACGACCTTCTTGACCCGAAGCTGATTCAGGACGAGAATACCACGGTCACATAGCTGGCACGACTTGTCATCGCTCAGGAGGATGCGCTCGATGATACGAACCGGGAGCTACATAAAGCTCGAGGGGAGGCCACGGTGGAGAAGAAACGATGGAGGGAGGCTTAAGAGCATGTGTCTCATCTTCTGCGAAGGATTGACGAGTTGGAGACGGCATTGTACGGGCCAGGACCCGAGCCAGTGCTCGAGCTACATGAGCCGGATCCGGAGGAGTCAGATCTTGATGAGGACGCCGCTTCCTCGACTACCACAGTTGCAGGGCATGGCGATTGTTTCGCGCCGATGCCGTCGCACCCCCACCCAGACAGTGGAGGTTTTCTCGACGAGTGAGCATAGGTTTTGAGGTTGAGACTACTTTGTCGAGTCGCGTTATAGAATAAGAGTCACCCTTAGAGGCGTTGGATTTTCATTGTTTGCTGAGTGTGCAGTATGTGTTGCAGGCCTTTAGGCATTGTAAGCAACCATACCAAGTTATTATTAGCTAATAAAGTTGGATTTTGAGTTACACTTTCCCCCCGCATAAGTTTTTCCTATTACTTGTCTATTCTTGTTCCCTCTCAGCTCTAAACCTTGGAGCAATCGACAGATGGTGAACACCCGCGGAAACCTTGGAGGCAATGGCAGTGGTTCTTGCCCAGCTGGAAACCCCAACAATGGAGCTTTGCACCCCAACCAAAGACCGCTTGATTGACATGCAGAATTTTGGAGCTTTTCTTGCCGCTCAGACTCGATTGATGCATGCTATGATGCAACAAATGCAACACATCACTTGCTCGAGCCACCGCTAATCAAGTCAATCGGGGACAACGCGAATACAAGACTGCCGAGAATTCATGAGGACTCATCCACCCACTTTCTCCGGAATGCCAATCCGTTGGAGGCCGATGATTGGTTAAGGTCAATAGAGAGGAAGCTACACATTGCTCAATGCATGGGAAATGAGAAGGTGCTCTACGCTTCTCATCGGTTGGAAGGGACAGCTTGAATGGTGGGAGAACTGTGCCACGCAGAGAACCCTCGAGGATATCACTTGGGAGGAGTTTTCAGCTGCGTTTCGTCGATATCATGTGCCGAAGGAATCATGGACCTCAAGAAGGAGGAGTTCAGAGCAGCTGAAGCAAGGTAATCGGTGGTGGCCGAATACCTGAATAAGTTCACACAGCTTGCACGCTACGCACTTTGAGGATGTAGCGGCGGATAAAGCCGCAGTCTCGCTTTATGAAGGGACTTAACTCAGGACTACAGGTGGGACTGATCACCCACACCTTTCCAGATTTCCAAGAATTGGTGAATAAAGCGCTTATTCTTGAGGACAAGCGCAAGGAACTGGATGAGAACAGGAAGCGCAGGATGCAGCATCAAGGATCGCGTCAGGTAGCGCAGCAACGCTTGAGGGTTGCACCAAATCATTTTTTCAGATTCCAACCACAGAATGCTACAAGGACACCGTCACCAGCACCAAGGCCCGTCAATCAGAACTATCAGACTCCGGCCCGGCCCGAACGCCGCTTGAGGCGATCAGCAGGGGACAGTGAGACGCTGCTACAACTGCAACGAGCCAGGGCACTTTGCCAACAATTGTCCTAAGAAGACCGCAGGAGTGACCCCAGTCCGCTTCAATCTGGGATCCACACCAGCCAGGACGCCAGCACCAGGAGCCAACCGAGGGACAGCACAGCCAGGAGCAGCACCCCAGACCGTGGTGAGAGGCCGAGTCAACCATGTCACCGCAGATGCACTTCAGAATGCCACGGACGTCGTACTGGGTAAGTTACTTGTTAACTTTCACTGCACCTGCGATTTTGTTTGATTCTGGAGCTTCGCATTTGTTTGTTTCTCAAGGCTTTGCTGCTAAAAATGATTTGGAGATTGCAAGACTCAAATGCATGCTCTTAGTTCAAACCCCTGGTTCCGAACTCCGAACGAAAGTAGGATGTTCTGGGGTAAGAATACTAATAGATGGGATAGAGTTCCTAGCGAACCTTATTATTTTGGAGACCCAGACCTTAGATGTTATTTTGGGAATGGATTGGTTATCCAAGCACAAGGCCGTATTGGATTATGGACGAAGGACTATCTCAGTTGAGAGCCCGTGTGGAAAGAAAGTGAAATTTCAAGCTACCGCCGTTAGAGATGGTCAGTTGATGGTTAACAGTACCAAGGCAATCAGCATAGAAGATGTCTCAGTGGTGAATGAGTATCCAGATGTTTTTCTTGAAGATCTACCTGGTATGCCACCAGACAGGGACATAGAGTTTGTGATAGAGCTTGTACCTGGTACAGCGCCGATAGCAAAGAGACCTTATCGGATGTCCACCGAGGAATTGGTAGAGATGAAGAAGCAACTTGAAGAGTTGATGGAGAAAGGATTTATCAGATCGAGTTCCTCGCCGTGGGGAGCGCCAGTTTTGTTTGTCAAGAAGAAGGACGGAAGTTTCAGGATGTGTATTGACTACCGTGCACTCAATGAAGTTACCGTGAAGAATAAGTATCCGCTACCCAGGATTGATGATTTGTTTGATCAGCTGAGAGGAGCCGGAGTTTTCTCCAAAATTGATCTGAGATCGGGATACCATCAGTTGAAGATCCGATCAGAGGATATTCCGAAGACCGCATTCTCGTCAAGATATGGACACTACGAGTTTACAGTTATGTCCTTTGGTCTGACAAATGCGCCAGCATATTTCATGAATATGATGAATAAGGTGTTCATGGAATATTTGGACAAGTTTGTTATTGTGTTCATAGATGATATCTTGGTCTACTCCAAGACAGAGGATGAACATGCAGAGCACTTAAGGCGAGTTTTGGAAAAGCTAAGGGAACAACAACTTTTCGCCAAGTTCAGCAAGTGTGACTTTTGGAAGGACAAAATGGAGTTCCTTGGACATGTAATGACCGCAGAAGGAGTCGCCGTTGATCCAAGCAAGGTAGAAGCTGTGTTACATTGGGAGCAGTAGAAGGCGTGACCAGATCCGGAGTTTCCTTGGAATGGCAGGTTACTATCGTCGTTTCATTGAAGGCTTTTCGACAATTGCGAAACCTCTTACGCAATTGCTGAAAAAGGAGAAGAAGTTTGCATGGACGCCGGAGTGCGAAAAAGGTTTTCAAGAGTTGAAGAAACAATTGACAACAGCGCCCGGTGTTAATTCTCTGGGACGTCAATCAAAGTTTTGATATTTATTGTGACGCATCGCGCCAAGGACTTGGATGTGTTGTCACGGAGCGGAAAGGTAAGTAAACTTACAGCGTTAAGGCGATTGAGGCCACATGAGGAGAATTATCCGACACATGACCTAGAGCTAGCTGCCGTAGTGCATGCTTTGAAGTTATGGCGTCACTATTTGATTGGAAACAGATGTGAAGTATACACGGACCATAAGAGTCTTAAGTACATCTTCACCCAATCGGACCTGAATATGAGGCAGAGGAGATGGTTAGAGTTGATCAAGGACTACAATGTTGGAATCCATTACCATCCCGGAAGGCCAGCGTGTTCTTAGATGCTCTGAGTCGGAACAGCCATACCGTGAACATGTTGATAGCCACAAGTCAGGAGGAGCTATGTGAGGATTTCCAGAGAATGCAGATTGAAGTCGTACAAGAAGGATTCTTGGCAGCATTGGAAGTGAAGCCTACCCTGAAGGATCAGATCCGAGAAGGACAAGAGGATGATGACAAGATCCGCAAGATTAAGTCCAACATGGATGAAGGCAAGGCAGAAGACTTCAAGTTGGATGAGCAAGGCACGTTATGGATGAAGGGTCGCATTTGTGTGCCGAACAAGAAGGAGCTGAAGCAATTGATTTTAGAAGAAGCCCATGACTCAAAGTATTCCATTCATCCTGGAAGTGCCAAGATGTATCAGGATTTGAAAGAAAGATTCTGGTGGCCGAATATGAAGCGCGAAGTTGCCGAGCATGTTGCGCTGTGCGACATATGCCAGAGAGTCAAGGCAATGCATCAGAGACCAGCAGGATTGTTACAGCCGTTGAAGATACCTGAGTGGAAATGGGAGGAAATCGGAATGGACTTCATTACCGGTTTGCCAAAAACTCAAGGAGGACATGACTCCATATGGGTTATAGTGGATCGCTTGACTAAAGTCGCCCATTTTATTCCAGTGAAGACCACTTATTCGGGAGATAAGTTAGCTGAATTGTATATGACCAGGATCGTCTGTTTGCACGGAGTGCCGAAGAAGATTGTATTGGACAGAGGTACCCAGTTTACCTCGAGGTTCTGGAATAAATTGCATGAAGCCATGGGGACCCGCTTGAACTTCAGTACAACTTATCATCCGCAGACGGATGGGCAAACAGAAAGAGTTAATCAGATTGTAGAGGACATGCTACGAGCTTGTGCATTGGCTTATGCTACCTCTTGGGATAAAAGTCTGCCGTATGCTGAGTTCAGTTACAATAATAGTTATCAGGCCAGTTTGCAGATGTCACCTTTTGAGGCACTGTACGGTCGACCCTGTCGAACACCGTTGAACTGGAATGAGACAGGTGAGCGCCGTGTCTTTGGACCGGACATTCTTCAAGAAGCCGAAGAGCAGATTGCCATGATCAGGGAGAGATTGAAGATAGCCCAATCACGACAGAAGAGTTATGCTGACAACCGTCGCCGAGACCTGAGTTTTCGAACCGGAAGATTTCGTGTATCTCAGAGTCACACCACTCAGAGGAGTTAAGAGATTCCATGCCAAAGGAAAACTCGCGCCAAGATATGTTGGACCATTCAAGGTTCTCAGCCACAGAGGTGAAGTTGCTTACCAGCTAGAGTTACCGCAATCACTAGCAGGAGTGCATGACGTGTTCCACGTGTCCCAACTGAAGAAGTGTCTCCGAGTGCCTGAGGAGCAGACACCGCTAGAGTCAATTAAGCTACTAGAAGATCTGACTTACAAGGAGCACCCCGTGAAGATTCTGGACACTATGGATCGAGAGACGAGAAACAAATCAACCCGTTTTTGCAGAGTTCAATGGAGCAACCACGCGGAGAGTGAAGCAACTTGGGAGCGCGAAGAGGAATTGAAGAAAGAGTTTCCGAACCTATTTCTTTAGAAAGCCCTGAATCTCGGGGATGAGATTCTGTTAAGGGGGGGAGGTTTGTAACACCCCAAAATTTTGCTTTTCTTAAATTCATGTGTGATTTGGCACTTTGGTGAATTTTTGGAATTTTCTGGAATTTATTTGGAATTTATCCCCTTTTGAAATAATTAAAGAATTTAACTTTGCATATAAAATTTTGTTGGAAATATTTTATTTGAGTCCAAAATGATCCAAAATATTTTCCAGAATTTTTCTGGAATTTTTCTGAGTCTTTTGCTATTTTTAATGAATTTCTGGGAATTAATTGAATTATTTAATCGCTGGAAAATGCGAGTGGGTTTGTACTGTTCATCCGACCGGACCCGAGTCCGAGTCAGACTCGAGTCCGACCGAGCGGCCCTGCTTTGGTCGAACCCGCTCGTAGAACCCTAGCGTGTGACCGTTGGATCTTGATCCAACGGCTCACGTTGAGCCACGTCGCCCTATCCGTGTCGCCGCCCATGCGTGGGCCCTCGTTTTCCGCGCGTTTCACGGACGTCGAGGGAGTATTTAATGCGCCGCCACCCGTGTCGTGACGCCGACTTCCGTGCGCACTCGTAGCCCTAGACAACGTCGCCCGAGCCGCCGTGGTTGCGCCGCAATCGCTCGCCGGAGTTGATTGTGTGTTCCGCCACGGTTTTCCGTTGTTTCCGCCGCCGTTGAGGCCAGATCCGGAACCGCAAGAGCCAGCCGCGTCGGAGGGGACCTTCCACTTCACCGGAGCACGCCCGCAATGCCGTTGCCATCGTCGTCGTCTCCATCTCCGGCCAACAACCTCCGCCGTGGACATCGCCGTGGCCTCGAAGCTTTTCAGCCGTCGGATCCCCATCGCACGGCTGAGATTGCGCCACGTCGCCCGGAGGTATTTTCCACGTTGTGATCTCTAGATCTAATTCCAACCGTTGGATCTAGATCCAACGGTTCAGATCGTGCCACGTAGCTAGAACTGCACCGTGCTAGGATAGATCTCAGCCGTTAGATCTAGATCGAACGGCTAGGGTTAGCCGCGTTGTAAATCCTAGATTGGATCGTGACCGTCCAATCAAGATCGAACGGTCCAAATCAGCCGAGTGGTTTTTATACGCGTGAGGTTGGATCTGATCTGGACCGTTGATTTTCAAATCAACGGCCCAGATCGTCTTTGCGTGTCGATGCTTGGGCCGTCGCGGTCGGCCTTGATCGGCGCGTGGCGTGGGTGCGTGTCTCTGACACGCGGACCCCGCGTGTCAGAGGACCCACGCGTCAGCCACGCCCACGCAGGCGTGAACCCGAGCCGCTGACAGGGTGGACCCACCTGTCAGTGACGCGCTACGCGTGCGTAAACCGGGTCCATGCACAGGAGCCGACGTGGCCGCTCCAGAGAGCGCCACGTGGCATGATGACATCATCGTGGGGTTCGGCCGATGCTGACGTCAGCAAGGCTGACGAGGACCAATTAGGAGTTGACACGTGTCATGCTGACGCAATAATTAATTTCCGAAAAAGAAAATGATTTAATAATTCGATTTATTGATTTCAGAATTTGTTTCAAACTTCAAACGCTTATAACTTTTGCGTTTTAACTCCGATTTGAGTGATTCAAATTTATAAATTTGTATAAAATTGAGATCTACCTAATGATGAATTTTATTTAATTTTTGGGCCAAAGTTTTTCTCTGTATTAATATTTAATTGATTATTTAAACTTCAAAATGCTATAACTTTTGCAGTTTAACTCCGAATTTGACGATTCCAGTTTCTAAAAATTTATAAAATTATGCTCTCTCTGTTTGTGGACTTCATTTGGATGTTTGGACACTTTTTGTCTACTGTTTTATTCGTTTGTTGCTATTTGCACGCGTTACGAGTAGACGTTGAAGTGCCGGAAGGATTCGAAGGAGAGGTGTTGACACAGGAGCCAGCTCAGGACCAAGAACAAGTACTCTTTGAAGGCAAGTTGTGCTTTGACCATGTTGATCCCAATTTCAAAATAATTCGATTCAAAACTATTGCATGCTAGTTTAATTAGAAAATACTTTAATTAAACTATGGGAATTAGATAAATGCCTAATTGCTGTATGACACCTTGGTTAATTAAATATGTGCCATGACCCTTGTCACCCTAGTTGTGGTTTACTAGTTGGACATTATTAAATTGCCAACATGGGAAATTAGACCGTTGTAGTATATTGCTTAGACACTTTCGTGCTCATGATATGATTTTGGACAATCAAATGTTAATATTGACTTAATGATATATTGAACCTGTTTTGGAAAGGTATCATGTGATGTTGATGGCACGTGGTGCATGGTAATCAACTGGGGTTTGATAAATAGTTTCTGACCGGGGCATGTGGCAAGAATGATCGGGTGGGCCAGTTGTGGCACCGGGAATGTTGTTTTGGTTCTTTGGGTAGTCTTGCCCTGGTCACCCTAAGGACTTAACCTTGCAAGCCTTTGAACTGGGTCAAACGTGCAACCACATGTCTGTAATGGGACGGACCTAGTTGAATAAGTAGCTATTAACGTACCTGTGGGACCTCAGGATGTCAACTACACCCTTTGTGTAAGTTGTACGAGGGAGCGTACCGGGGCTGCGGCCAGGTACCCATCTAACGGTGGCTTGACCTAGACTTCGCCTTCGCTAAGGGAAGGGTTAGTGTGCAACACCGGAGAGGACCACTTGTACTGTTAGAAGTTTCCGAAAGACTTTGTTACGGACACTCGCCTTTGTGGTGTTTGACTGTATCTTGTGGGTAAAGTGCATAACCTCTGCAGAGTGTAAAATCTATTCGAATAGCAGTGTCCGCGGTATTGGACATCGCTCGGGAATTACAGTCAAGGGTTAGACTTTCGTGAAAACAACTTGGACTTGAAAGGTTGGGTTTGGTTTAATAAGGTTGTTGATGGAAATATGGATTGGGATTGGGAAAGATGTTTATTTAAACTCCTGGAAAAGTTATTAATGATATACTTGTTTCAACTGCTTTCGAATCTACTTATATTATTTGTTAAATGCTCTTTACTGCAAATATACCTTGAGCTATTCCTTTGTATCACGCCATGCATATAGTATATTAGCTTGCATTCTGTGCATGACTTGCTGAGTACCAAGTACTCACCCTTGCCGCAATACAACACCAGTTGAAGAGGAGACTACACCAGCTTTGGAGGAGGAGCTCCAAGAGGAACCGTCTACTTAGGGAGCGAGCCCAGTCAGTTGCCTGTGGTATACTGGATGGCGCCACGAAGTTATCTTATTTTCCGCTGCAGTTATTTCTCTTTTAATAAGTTTCGCCCCGCGAGGCGTATATTTGTAACTTGACCATAAGTTCAAGCAACCAGTTTGGTTAACTATTTAAAGTACCCTATTATTCGTTGAGTATGATTGTGATATGTACCAATGTTGAGACTGTGTACACTAGCGCGTTCCTGGACTAGTACTACATACACAGAGGGTCCGGATTTGCAAATTCGGGTCCCGACACTTACCTCAACATGGATTACGGGAGACCGACAACTCTCCTAAACCACGGGATAAATTCTTGTGTCCATTCTCTTGTGGTTTGCTTTCTCTTACTTGTGCAATTTACTTTCGTAGTATACTTAGTGATTGATCTTTGCTATAGGATTGTATATTTTGCTTATACATAGGTTGTTGGTGCATTTAGACAAACCTAGAGCTTTTAGGCCTTACTTATTGAAATTCTCAATTCTAGTTTTACTTACTTAGATTATTGCAATTAGTACTGAGAATTTTAAAAACCTCCTATTCACCCCCACTAGTCGGTTATCCTTGATCCTACACCACTGTTCCATATGAAAACTAGCATTAGTTTCCCAACACAAATTACACAGGATATAGTTTCACAAACAGGTTCCTATCGATTTTCATCAATTATGTTGTCGCAAACTTTACAAATCATGTACTCCTGGATACAAATCAGCAGCACCATTTTACACTTGTTTTCACAAATGTTGACTACTGTGATCCATTAGATTACAGCCAGACTACAACAGGTGAATAATGTGATTGAAATTATTCGGTTTCCTATATAAAACTTGGCATTCCAACATGTCAATGAAGCCTCTGCTATAATTCGAAATATCTCGTAAGCAATGGCATGAGCTAAGGTCTCCAAAGATTCATGAATTACTTGGTTCCAAGAATTTTCATCCATTGTAGTTGTAATTGCACTTCGCCACTCCCGACGTTTCTCAGCTGGAGAATCGTGTCCTAGACAAATTTACCATTTTTCCAACATACATGGCTGTCATCGGCAAGGCAGTTTTGGCAGCTTGGTAGGAATGATATTATGATTGTGCCATTCTGGATGTTTTCTAAGTCCATGTTCAGAACTTCCGTTAGGGTTCTACCTCGATTTCTGCATCTCCCATCGGTTCGTCTATGCTGAAAGTGTCTTTGTCAAACACCTCCTATATATTTCGTATACAAAAGAAGAAAATGTGAGCATAATAATGAATAGAGGGTCGATAGTCATAGATCATAATTAATTAGTGGGAGCCCCTGTCTATAAGAAAACAATATTAATAGAAAATCACTCACAAGCTTAATTGGTGCTTTAGGAGTTGTGATTGTCAAAGCTAGCTCTTCATGCCAAATAGGGTTCATAGATCTCTTTTTCACACTTGTATTCAGTTTCCACAAGATAGTTAAAATAAAAACTAGATGATAAGTTGAGAACAATACACTCAAATAAAAATGCATAGATGATGGAATGAAAGAAATTAGACATAGCTGCTTGCCGAGGCAAAGAACAACATATGGATCACTGCCTCTTGCGTCACAGTAGGCAAGGTTAATCCTACGCACCACCCGTAATTTCAAGAGCCCAACCAATCCATCCATACTTGGATCAATTGTTGTTTAGTTCATGTGGATTATCGATTAATACTTTGTTAAAAGTGAGAGAGAATATGGAATGAAGAAGTGCCTAATTCAATCCTAGAATTAGGCGACTTGTGTCCCTTTTGCCTTTGACTAGAATCGATGTTTTCTTTCTCTTTTTTCACACTCTGCACTCTAATTCTGCTCAATTTGCTTGACATATTGAGTTGAACTTAACCATACATAACCAAAATATAAACAAAGTTATTACGGGCTAAATAAAACAAGTAGCACCATTCCTAGATCATGCCATGTCAAGTACAGGACTCTTAAGACTTCGCAAACTCTATATGAATATCAATTTCGTTGGCCATTACGCATTCAGACCCAAAAGCATGACCCAAAAAATGCACAATACTGGGACTAACCAAGATTGCTAAAACAAGATTAATCAATTAGTCAACGACCAATTTCACGATGCATTCCAACCCAAACAAGATAAAAGGATAAAGGGAAACAGATCGAGATCAAGAAATTGCTAAAAATAAAGATTAATTCATTAATTCATATTATTTGACCTAATCCATTGACAGATATCACTACAAATTGCTTCCTAAATTGGGCCTAAAAGAATAATGGACATATATCACTACTCTGAAACCGAAATCAACACTGATTGCTTTTTTTGTGAGAGTTATCACTACTCTGAAACCGAAATCAACACTGATTGCTTTTTTTGTGAGAGTAACACTAATTACTAAATGCAGTATTATGGGTGAGCAATTGGTACATCGGACAAAAGACACAATTAGCAAAAGAACCAAGGAATAAATGTGATAATTCACACCTCTAACAACAATCTTTTCATCCAAATGAAATCAACTAGCCCAATTTCAACTTACTCTAAAATTAGTGACCTTCAATTAACCCAAAATTTTCTATTCATCTATGAATCAAGAATGATAGATGAAGGAGGGATAAGAGCATAAAATACCTCGAGCGGTGTCGTGGAAAGAGTAGGTGGAGGAGTGTTGATGGAAGGCGAGGTAGCGCTCAGTGAGTGTGAGAAAGTTAGTGATGGGCTGATCCCACTGCTCGATGTGGAGGTGCACCTCGGCGTCGGAGGCATCAATGACCCACGTGCTGGCGCCAGTGGCCACCGAGGTCGTGGTGACCGGTGCCCTAATCACCGAGTCGGGGAGGGGATGGAGTCAGGAGACAGAGAGTCGGGTGAGGCAGACGGCTGCACCCAGGTGAGGGGAGGACGCAAGAGTGAAGAAGAGGATGATGACTGTGCAGGACGAAACCCTGTTAGGGATGAAACCATTCAAGTTTCCTTGTCAATGTTAGGATAAAACTCTTTGGGTCCGTTTAGTTCAAGAGCAAAGAGTGGATGGGATGGGGCTATCCACCCTGTTAGGGATGAAACCATTCAAGTTTATATTTGGTTGGACGGATGAGAGTTGGATAGTATGAGCTCAGTTTTTGTTTGGTTGGAGAGATGATGGTGGATAGTTCCATGCGCCAAATGATTTGGATCATGTGCTGTGTTGCAACGATATGCAATGCTTTAATGGAATTAGTGTCAAATTCATTTCCTTGTCAATGTTAGGATAAAACTTGGTGAAATTCTAAGCAATGATCTAGGTGCTACCTGCACAATTCAGAAACAGAGTACCTGTAAGAAAGGGCAAAATTCTGTCCAATGTTGAGTAAGAAAAATGCCAAGCAAGTTCCAGGTGCCAAATACACAATACAAGTGCCAAATCGCCGCGGTCACAGTGCTCAGCCACACCCTGTACTTCTCCCCTAAGTATGCGCATATGTTCCTCAACACTAGGGATGAAAACGGTACGGAAACGGTCGGTAAATGACTGTTCCGTTTCCGTTTCCATATTTTTTACCGGTAACGAAAACGAAATCGAAAACCCCGGAAATGGATAGTGACGGAAACGAATGCGGAACGGAACAGAACGAATACGGAAACGAAAGCGGAAAATTCCACAAGAACATAGTAGAGAATCACAATATACATGACCACAAGAATAATGTAGCCCATTCCACCTCCAAGGTGGATACAAGAATAGTGTTATGTTCACTAGTATCGCTAGAAATTTTTTATCAAATTTATCAGTTGAAGGCACGTTATTTGTCTCCCATATCAGACCATCATGTTCTCATCCATATAATTATCATAGATATCCTTTTGCTCCACCAACTACAAAGGTTTAACACCCTAAAATTTGTATATTATTTTTCAATGTTCATTTATGATTTTCTAAAATTTATCTTGGATTTTCTGGAGTTTATAAATACCATTTTGCTATTTTTAGATTTATAAAATTAATTTATTTATAAAAAAATAATGCTGTAAATAATTTTTCTAGGTTCAAAATGTTCCAAAGTATTTTTGAGATTTTTTTCGGAATTTTTGAACTCTATTTAATATTTTGTATAAAACTATTTGTATTTATGAAATTATTTTAATTCGGAAATAAATATAAACTCTCCTTTGTCATTTTTGGGCCAAGCCCATTTCTCCTTCCGGCTCATTTCTGTTTTTAGTTTCCAGTTCAACTTATATGGAATTTCCGTTTCCGTTTCCGTTTCCGCCGGAATTGGCTCTCCCGTTTCCGTTTCCGACAAAAAATTTCCGTTTCCGTTTCCGACAAAAAATTTCCGTTTCCGTTTCTGTACCGGTATTTTCCGTTTCCGTTTCCGAAAAGGGCTTCCGTTCCATTTTCACCCCTACTCAACACCCTCACAGCGTTCAAAGGGCACGCGTCTTTGTCTTCCAATGCAGACATGAGCTGAGTGAGCACATCGACATTCTTGAGAATGGCCGCGCCTCACTGGCCTCATCGCTGAGCTCCCTCTCCTTCGCGGTGGAGGTGCAGGTGGCGTAGTCCTGCCACTCTAGCTTGTGGCTGCAATTGAAGATGCACACGCCCTTGCCGACGAGGATTGTCGGGACCCGAATGTGCAAATCCGAACCCTTTATGTATTCAACACTAGTCCAAAATCATGCTAGTGCACACAGTCTCAACATAGATAAAATATCACAATCATACACAGCGAAATAATAAATAAAACTTTATCTACTAATATAACCTGTTTGGTTAACCTTATGGTCAACTTATAATAGTATGCCACGCAAGGCAAAGACTCAAATATTAAGAAAATTGTAGCAAAAAAGAAATAAGACTCATAGTAACCCATCAATATGCCACAGGCAATTGACTGGGCTCGCAACCTAATTGTTCAACTCCTCCTAATACTCGTCCTCAAGAGTAGGTGTAGAATCCTCTTTAACTGGTGTTTGAATTGTTGCAAAGAGGTGAGTACATAAAGCACTCAACAAGTCATGCACAGAATGCAAGTATATTATCTACATGCATGGCTTATTCCAAATGAATGGCTGAAGTGGTTGTTTTGCAATAAAACAGCATGAATGACATAAGTAGATTGCACAGCAGTAAAACAAATAATAACAATAATAAATTTCTCAATTATTTCACAACTGAACCATTCCTCATCCTTAAACCAATTTCCACTTTTCCAAAGACAACCTGTCTCCAATCCCAAGTTCATTTTATCAAAATCTAACCCTTAACTGTAATTCTCGAGCATTGTCCAATACCGCAGACACTGCTATGTGAATAGGTTTAACACTCTGCAAAGGTTATACATTTTACCCACAAGATATACTCAATTCACCACAAAGACGAATAACCATAACAAAGCCTTTCAGAAACTTCTATCCTAGCATATAAACCTCTCCAGTATTGCCTTCACTATTTCTTCCCTCACACAGAGCCGAAATATAGGATCGACATATACCGTTGGATCGACATCAAGCCGTAGCATAGACATCCTCCCCCACACAGTTTCACCCCTGTGTAACCATCTCCCTGAGGTATCACATGCCAAAACATCGGTAACTTACTAAACTAGATCTGTCCCATTCCAGACATGTGGTTGTATGTTTGGCCCAGTTCAAAGGCTTGCAAGGTTAAATCCTTAATTGACCAAGGCAAGACTTCCTTCTGTCAACATTTTGCACACAGCCCTCACACCACTCATCAACCCATTGCCAAACAGGCCCATCATGGCACACAATCTATTGCCACTTGCCCCAGTCTAAATCATTTTCCACCCCAGTTGATTATTGTGCAACATATGCCAACAACACTTCAACGTCCATGTAGAACTGCACAGGTCTCTACAAATCAACATCATCATGTGGCAACATTACACCATTTTAGAAACACATTCCATATTCCATTACTCAATATTAAGTTTGTATTTCCAAAATGATATCAATAACACGTTGCATGTCTAAGTGTACTAGTTATGATCTAACAACCCATGTTGGCAAATTAATAGCATCCAACTAATAAACAACAATTCTAGGGTGAAAAATGAATCATGACATACAATTAATAGTGACAAGGTGACATAATCATGAAGTTGATTAACTAATCCCAAATTAATTGAAATCATTTTAATTTGAATTAGCATGTAATAACTAGAAACAGCATAGATTTAAAACATGGGATCAACATGGTTAAATCACAACTTGCCTTAAAAAAGCTCTTCTTGATCTAGACATTGCTCTTGTACTAGCACTTCTCCCTCGTATCCTTTGGGCACTTCAACATCTACGTGTAACGAGTAATACATAAATAAATAAATAAATGCTAACAACAGAGAGCAACGCAACTCCAAAAATCAAATAAAATTCACCATTAAATAGAGCACAATTTTACAAAATTTTAGGCTCTGAAATCACCTCAATCGGAGTTCGTATGAGCAAGAACGAGCAATTTGAAGTTTGAAAATAAACTAAAAATGATAAACCGAATTAATCTAATTATTTTTGTATTGAAAAATCCAAATTACGATGTCACGATTACATCAGGAGCTATTTGAATTTCGGCCAAACTATTTTTCTAAAGAAAATTCCGATTTATGACATCATGCTAACGTCATCACCGAATAAAATAAAATAAAATATTTTTTCGAAAAATCCTATCTGATTGACAAGTGGGTCCTGTGATTACGTCATTGCTGGCGTCATGTCGACGTCAACGAACTGAGCAGCTGAGCTGCGATGTCTTGGAACCCATGCATCCACGTGGCGCTACGCGACTGGTTGCGTTCGCGGTTGAGTCTAGACCGTTCGCTCGAGTTTCTACGGCTGGGATCTAATCTATTCTGCGGCAATGCACAGCGACGTGGCATGTCCCGGTAGTCGCCACATGGCACTATCCGAGCCGCACAAATCCAAATGGATGGCTATGATCCATCTAAAACAGCAGCTACGCGATTGCATATCGACCCCACATCTCGAATCCTACAACCATGATCTAATTCATGCACAGCATCATAGAAGCTCTACGTGGCACAATCCTGTCCACTCACCTGAGATCGAACGGCTGACGGTGTTCACGGAGATGCGGTGGTGGGAACTAGCTGAAGACAATGACGATGACCCAAGGCGTGACGCTTCAGTGACGTCCCGGCGACGAGATCTGTCCAGTTGAAAGCGACACGAAGCGAAGATCTCAAATCTAGGGTTGAAGCGGCAGAACAAGGTTCAACGGCGCCCAAACCAGCAAGAAAACCGCGGCTAACTCACTCGAAAACTCTGGCGAGCTCCTCCTTGACGACTATGGCACCTCGATCCGGTGATGTAATCAAGGGCAACATACACACACAATGTTCCAGAAATCATTAATCGGTAGCTGATCGGTCGGCCTAGGATTAGAGATTAATTGTCTAGTCGGAGGATTAACTGAACTAATCGGTCAACCATTAATCGGTTGGTCAGCAAGGGCAATATATGTTGAGAAACGCAGTATGCTACTCTAGCACAAATTAAAATTTCTACCGCAAAACCAGAAAAGCTACTCGCAGGAAGGTGATCATAGATCAATTACCACTAGACGCGCAGTTGCGGAATCCTTCGCACGTTGATGTAGTGGATCGCCCTCACCGTGGATCGTCCTCGCTGCGGATCGTCCTCGCCACTGATCGTCTTCTCCACGCCGCAGTAGCAGCGTCACCACAGCAGTCCACACGTCTGGGGATGGAACGCTGTACGTCAGCGTGCAAGCACCTGTCGCTCGGCAGGGGCAACGAGAGGTGGAGGCTAGGGTTCTAGATGAAAGAGATGTGTGACGCCCACCCTTCTCCTCTCCATATATAGCCATGCGACGAAACCCTAAGCCAGGGCCCATCAGCGCGTTAAGCCCATGACGTCCATTAATTACGGATCCAATCCGAATTAATGCGTCCCAGCTCGTTAAGTGTGTGACCCTGTAGGTACATGCGCATTTGGATATAGATTCGGAAAACCCTTTTCTAATTCAATAGTTGGTAGCGACTCCTTGCAGAGCATGCCAACTCCCAAACGCATATGATTAAAGTACTAATGTAATAATCCCTTGCCAAACTATATGAAGATCGAACTCAAGGCGAGAAGCATATCATCCTTTAACAGTTCAATCCATCTCTCGTATCCGTGATATATTAATAAGTTGTGATTGACTTCTCAATCACGGCATGGTCATACACTTCCTTAATCATATCACACGAGTGGCCTAGACATAAATCTCCGTTACACTAGAGTGGCAAATTCCATCTTGACTGCTCACTTCCCTCTGCATGTTTCATTGTAAACATGAAAGCTACCTTTATAACTACCCGGTTAGGAAATAGTGTTTGGTAACCCTAAGGTAAACTATTACATATGTAGAGAATGTGACAATCTCAGGTCTAAGGATCATACATCTACTATGTATGAGATACACTGATGACACACAAGAATGTAACATTCTCGTAGTGTCTCATTGTGGGTCTATCTAACCCATGTTCTTCAACATGTGTTCACAATGTATTGATGATATCTCCATATCCCATGATCTATGAAACATGATCATCGATCAGTACATGTGCTGATCTATTCATCGTTGTCCACTACGATGATATCCGATCAGATATACTTACAGAATTATATCAATGAGTAGAGAGTTTCATAAGCAAGTCATATACTTATTGATCAATATAATGATATACATTCATTGGACCAACAATCATATTATTATTCATAAACATAGTCATGTTACAATCATCTATATGACTGCCTCAAGGGCATAACAGTAACAATCTCCCACTTGCACTTGAGTCAGTCAATTAAGCATCTAATACCAATAGACCTCGTGTGCGCCTCATGCTTAGGCTGTGGAAGAGGCTTCGTTACCAGATCAGCCACATTAGCTTCCGTATCTACTTTGCATATCTTCACGTCACCTCTATTCACAATCTCGCGAATAAGGTGAAAGCGTCGGAGTATGTGTTTGGACTTCTGATGTGATCTAGGCTCTTTTGTTTGTGCAATGGCACCACTATTATCACAATAGAGATCCATTGGACTACAAGCACTAGCAACCACACCAAGCTCTGAGACGAACTTCTTTACCCACACAGCTTCTTTTGCGGCCTCTGAAGCCGCAATGTACTCCGCTTCTGTTGTAGAGTTGGCCACCGTGCTTTGCTTGAAACTCTTCCTGCTTACGCTCCTTCATTTAGTGTAAATACAAACCTAGATTGCAATATCGGAAATTATCTTTGTCAGTTTGGAAGCTTGCATTGGAGTAACCCTTTACAACCCGTTCTTCCCCACCTCCAAAAACTAGGAACATATCCTTAGTTCTTCTCATGTACTTCAGAATATTTTTCACGGCTATCCAATGACCATCACCGGGATCCGCTTGGTATCTGCTCGTGACACTTAGAGCATATGAGACATCTAGGCGCGTACAGATCATGGCATACATAATAGATCCAATAGCCGAAGCGTATGGAATCTTGCTCATCCTGTCTCGCTCATCAGTTGTCGAGGGACACTGATTCTTGCTAAGACTAGTGCCATGTGACATTGGCATGAAACCGCTTTTGGATTCATGCATATTGAACCTCTTCAATACCTTGTCAATGTACATTTCCTAGCTTAATCCAATCAACCTTTTTGATCTATCTCTATAGATCTTTATGCCCAAGATATAACATGCTTCTCCTAAGTCCTACATTGAAAAACTCCTTTTCAACTAAGTCTTAACATCTTCAAGCATAGGAATATTATTCCCGATTAATAATATATCATCCACATACAAGATCAGAAACACAAGTGCGCTCCCACTAGCATTTTTGTAAACACAAGGCTCTTCTTTGTTTTTGATGAAGTCAAATCCTTTGACTACTTCATCAAAATGAATGTTCCAACTCCGAGATGCTTGCTTCAACCCATAAATGGATCTTTGAAGCTTGCATACCTTTTTAGCATATTTGGGATCAACAAAACCTCCAGGTTGTATCATGTATACATCCTCAGATAGATTCCCGTTAAGGAAAGCTATTTTGACATCGATCTGCCCTATTTTATAATCAAAATATGCAGTAATAGCTAAAATGATCCGAACAGACTTCAGCATGGCTACCGGTGATAAAGTTTCATCATAGTCAACGCCTTGAACTTGTTTGAAACCCTTTGCCACCAACCGTGCCTTATAGATCTGAACATTTCCATCCATGTCTATCTTCTTCTTGAAAATCCATTTGCATTCTATGATTTTTACACCATGAGGAGGATCAACCAAGTTCCAAACTTGATTGTCATGCATGGATTGAATTTCGGATCTCATGGCTCCAAGCCATTTTTCGGAGTTTGGGTTCATCATCGCTTCTTTATAAGTCGTGGGCTCATCATTGTCCAACAATAATATGTCATATCCATATCTTATGGGTTCATGATGTGGCCTCTCCGACCTACGTGGGGCTGGTGTCTCTTCCACAGGTTGTACATAAGCCTCGCATCCCCATATCTTGAGAAATGACAACATGGGACTTCTCCCGGTCCATATCTCATATGGCGTCTTCTCAACGGAATTTCGTGGGTCCCTATTCAATGTCAACGTAGATGTCTCTAGAGCGAAACCCCAGAAGGATAATGGTAGATCTGTTTGGCTCATCATTAACTGAACCATGTCTAACAAAGTTCAGTTCCGTTGTTCGGACACGCCATTCCATTGAGGCATTCCTGGCGGAGTAAGTTGCGGAACCATTCCACACTGTTTTAGATGATCACCAAACTCTTGGCTCAGGTATTCGCCACCACGATCTGATCGTAAGTGTTTTATTGATTTGCCAAGTTGATTTTGTACTTCATTCTGAAACTCTTTGAACCTTTCAAAAGTTTCAGATTTATGCCTCATTAAGTAGATATATTCATATCTACTAAAGTCATCGGTAAAAGTTTGAAAGTACTGAAACCCACCTCTAGCACTCGAGCTCATTGGTCCACATACATCTGTATGTACTAAGGTCAACAATTCACTCGCCCTTTCACTAAAACCTGTGAAAGGGGCTTTTGTTATCTTGCCAAGTAAACAAGACTCACATGTTTCAAATGATTCAAAATCAAATGAGGTTAGAAGTCCATCACCACGGAGCTTCTTCATGCGCTTCTCATTTATGTGACCTAAGCGACAATGCCATAAAAAGGTAGGGTTCAAATCATTTGGCCGAGGCCTTTTGACATTAATGTCATAGACGGGTTTTTCTTTGAGTTCAAGGACGTACAACCCATCCACCATGGGGCAACGACCATAATAGATATCATTCAAAAATATTGAACAAACAAAGTCCTTTATTCTGAATTCATAACCTTCATGTTCCAAACAAGAAGATGAAATAATGTTTCTACTCAAAGCTGAAACAAAATAACAATTATTGAGTTCTAAAACTAATCCTGAAGGCAAATGCAATGGGTAGGTGCCAATGGCAAGACCAACAACTCTTGCTTTATTCCCCACACGGAGATCCACTTCTCCTTTTGCCAAGTCTCTACTCTTTATCAGCCCCTGCATCGAATTGCAAATGTGAGCAACCGAACCGGTATCATATACCCATGAGCTGAGAGAAGAAGTAGCAAGATTATTTTTTATAACATTAATACCTGAAGTGGAAGTCACATTTCCATTCTTCTTATTTGCCAGGTACTTTTCGCAGTTCCGTTTCCAATGTCCTGACTTCTTGCAATAGAAGCACTGGAATTCAGGCTGAGGGCCAACTTTAAGCTTATGAAGCTTAGTTTTGAGGCTGGCGATCTCATCTTGAGCCTTGCCCTTTCCCTTTCCCCAAGCCTTAGCTTTCTTCTTTTTGAAGGCAGTTGTCTTCTGAACCATCATCATATGATTGGGTTTTTTCTTAATGCTTTCCTCGGCAGCCTTGAGCATCCCATGTAGTTCGGTCAGGCTCTTCTCCATGCTATTCATATGAAAATTCATAATGAATGGTTCAAAGCTCTGTGGCAAAGACTAGAGAATTACGTCTGTAGCCAGACCAAGGCTAAGGAGAAACTCAAGTTTTTCCAATCTCCCAATGTATCCAATCATTTTGATCACATGTGGGCTGACCGGATTGGCTTCAGTCAGCTTACAAGCAAATAGAAGCTTTGAGATACCATACCTCGCAGCGCTTGCTTGATTCCCAGGCATGCCCTTCAGGCCCACAATCATATTGTAAGCATCCTAGTCCTCATATTGCTTTTGCAGCTCAGAGTCCATGGTGACAAGCATGAGACAACTGACCTCTACAGAGGCATTAACATGTTTTTCATAGTCAACCTTCAAATTTTGAGGAGCATTTTCAGCTGGTTCATCAAGAATTGGATTCTTTAAAACATATTATTTCTTTTCATGTTTGAGAACAATTCTCAAGTTGCGATACCAATCCACAAAATTTGTTCCATTTAGGTTTTCCCTTTCCAAAACCGATCTCAAAGTAAAACCAGGTGCAGCGGCAGTAGCAGTGGTAGGTGCCATTGAACTACAACAAAAACATGCAAAGTTTCTAAGCACTATGTGTATGTGAAGCTTTCATTAAACATTTTATCAAAAGACACTCCTACTTTATGTCCCCTTTATGGACACATAGTGAGTATTCAAGATCCATATTCATCAAACACTAGTGAGCTTTGGTGTCACTACTAGAAATTTAATGACATAGGTAAGCAACATCTTTGCTAATTACATCTTATGCAACTCTTATTGGTTGAGCATGAAAACAAGTAATGAATGCCTCCGTCAACTCGACTCATGGCCAGGTCAACCTGCCCCTAGGGCTCACATGAGGGAGGGAGCACTTCCCGTTTTCGGGTGCCAATTAAGAAACTTAGCCTCATGTGTGTTTTCCTAGACACCAATTGTCTTGTATTTGTTCTTTCATTAGTGAAATCAAATCTCAACCACTTATGTCTTCAAGCCCAAAACCGTTTTGATGGCTTGATTAAATCTACCATTGTTATGCGTGATGTGTCCAACACGTCTCTATCATCTATTAAGATAGTCATTGATATACTACTTTGGTAGTCATATCAATAATGATCTAAATTCTTGATAGGTGCAACAATTGGGTGGACATAGTTGATTTAAAATTTGTTTTAACTTACGGGGATGAACAATGTCTACTATGAACATGGCATCACATGCAATGAGCATAAACAAAATAGCAAGGATTAAACACACATCCGATTATAATCAAATTAAGATGTGAAATAGTATGGCCCTTAGCATTAGGATCTCCATCATCATGTTTGATTGTTCACCTTGGCGTCATGCTTGATGCCACCATCTTCATCATTGTAGATGCAACTTCTTACAACTTTGAAAATGAATTTTACATGAGGGTTTCAAACATCACAAGTCGACACGCAGGTCGTTATACAATTCAAATAGCCTTATGGCTTGACACGGCACACATGCCATGTAATAATTACATGCATTATATACACATAGGCTATACTATTTCACATAGCATCCTGCAAAAAGAATTAAACAAAATAGATTCTACGGCAGCGGGGTTCCACAGGGCAACGCCTCTGGCGGGGTCCAGGGGTAGCGCCCAAGGCGGGGTCCAAGGGGCAGCACCCCTGGCAGCGATCCCTGATGGCGATCCCTGATGGCGGTATCCACGGATCAATCAGATTGATCCAATCCAATTCAATCTGATTGGCTTGGTCCCATATGGTTGCGATTCGTGAACCCTGATGGCTGTAACCTGACCGGTAAGGGCAACATCGTACCATGAACGGACTTGCCCAAATCAAGATTGATTCGGTTTGCACTTTCCTCAAACCCTAAACCGATCGATCTCATCGACGGCTGCCTCCACCAATTTATCACATGAATCGGTTGAACATGTAATAGATCCAATCTACTATCCTAACATACCATATGTGCAACATCTAGATTACGAATCTATGTGAGATGGCTCTGATACCACTGTTGAGAAACGTGGTATGCTACTCTAGCACAAATTAAAATTTCTACTTCAAAACCAGAAAAGCTACTAGCAGGAAGGTGATCATAGATCAATTACTACTAGACGCGTAGTTGCGGAATCCTTCACGCATTGATGTAGTGGATCGTTCTTGTGGGGGCTCCGATCTTAGATTAGCGATAAAGACTCTTACTGTTGCATCGGACTAGATAATGATGCAACCCGAAAGAAATCCAGCCGCTTATCTGAAACCGTACTCGGATTGAGAACAACTAATCGGCGCAACACACGTGCTCTTGCCAACCGGTTGGAATCAATCCGAGCTTCCCGCATATGTGTTCGGTGCTAGTTCCCAAGATCAACGCCTAGCACACACATATTTGGCACTCGAGATGTTTCATCACACATACAAATATGTAAAAGACATAAAGGTAATCTAGAAACTACTACATCTACTCAATAATACACAAAGAGTAAAGATCAGCGAAAATAACCTTAAGTCCAAAAGAGGGACAACGGTGTGCCAACCATAACCCATAGGCAACCGACTGGGGAAAAACCCAGTTCATCCAACCAAGAAATCGCTTGACCCCGGTTCGAAGTAAGCGCCAACAGGAGCGTCGTCATTACCTTCCTCTAAGCATTTTTAAGTAGAGCAAACGGTGAGTACACGTATGTACTCGCAAGACTTTAGTGTATGGAAGTAATTATACATGCAAGGCTACTCAATGGATGAAAGCTTCTATTCTAGGTTTTAATTTCAGCATAAGATAAGTTTTATTTTTAACCATGCAATTGTTAAACATTGATAACATTTGGAATGAGCATTTGATAAAAGCTATAAGTAGCATATAAGTATTTGAACAATCATTCATGACCCTCCATGGCCATAAACAATATCCGCAACATAAACAACCCACCATAACTTACACCAACACAATAACACCATTTTCCAAGTCATTTTGCAAAACCAAAACCAAAACACTATACTTGACATTATGTTTCCAAGCCGCTCATGACCGTGAGCACGACTAATCGATTAGATTTAAATCTCTGCAGAGAGTGTACACTTTACCCACATGACATATTCTAGCAATCATGTCAACCATGCCACACGATACTGTGACACCTCGGAGTGTCGTATCCTTAATTTTTTGAACATGATAAGGTTAAATACAGTATGAGATGTGGAAATAAGGTTAAAAACATAAGAATTGGAGGTTAATAGCTTTTTCGGGCCGTTTAGGGCCGCTGGTTTTGGGCCTTCAGGGAGTTTTGGGCCTTGGTGGGCTTTGGAGGGATTGAGAGGGACTCTTATTGGACTAGGGCAGGGTGTGGGGCTGTTAAAGGGCTCCCCTGCCCCCTTGCGCCCCCACCTCAGCCCCTTGCGCCCCCTCCACCTCTCCTCCCTCTCCCCCTAAGCCCTAGCCGCCACCCCCTCCCCAAACCGTGCGCCCCCCACCCCTTCCTCCACCTCCACACCACCTCCCCTCCACCCCTTGCTGCCCTAGGGTGGCCTCCCCACCCTGCACCTCGTGGAGTCATCCCGTGGAAGCGAGGAGCGAGGAGCGAGTAACGTGGAGCGAGGAAGCGATTCGCGAGGGGATTCATTGGAGATTTGTTAAATCGGCCAAAGGTATGATCTTGGGGATCCTTGGGGATGATCTAGGTACTGTTATTAGGGTGTCTATCAAGTTTTTAGATCAATTAGAGGCGCTGGTTTGAAGTAATTTGGGTTAGATCTAAACTTGTCCACGTTTCTGTTTTCGGGCAGATTGAGCAGTCGAACTAGGGTTCGAGTTTCCGTCGATTTAGAATCCGAATCCGACCGTACGGACTTCTAGGAAGTTGTAGATAATTTAATTATCTTTCCGTGGACGTAAAGCACGTTAAATTCCGATCAGCTGTTTGAAAGTTATGGCTGTTTTACCGAGCGCCTAAAAATCTGTGACGTAATTGGAACAGATCTCGGTAATCTGTAGATTAAACAACTTTAGAGGCCGAATCAGACTTTCCTTATACCTAGAGAAAGTTGGGAAATTTCCTAGGCTATGCGAGGGTGTACTCGTTTATTTCATTCGGAGTCCCAGAACTCAAGTTATGCCTTTTGCAAGGCTGCTGTCCCGCCGGGACATAACCTCTGTTTTAGGTTTTGCGAGTAGTTGGCAATGTCGGGTTAGATGGGGGTTTGTGTACTGTTTTGAGGTTATGATTGTGAGTGTGTGATGCCTATGTGCAGGTGGTGTGACCCCGGGAGAGCCCTCTTCTTCCCGCCAATCCGTTGCACGTGTTTGAGGCAAGTGTGTTGTGATGGATAGCGAGTTGTAGGTTGCATGTTGAGATTAGATGGAATTGTTTACATGATATATGTCCACTTGCCATGTGTTAATGATTGATATGATATGATGAGCATGTTTAACATATTATGATGCCATGTGTTAATATGTGAATTGAATATGATAATTGGCATGGTTGCATGCATGTCATGAGATAGGGCGAGGGCGGTGAGAAAGTCTTAACTAGTCCGGCAAGGTCGGTGAGAAAGTTATGACTAATCCGGAACGCCATTGAGTAAGTCCTATGTCGTGATTCCATCCACGTGGTGTTTGGAAGCGAGTAGGCACCCTCCATCTTCGGGATGGAAGGGAGGAAAGGGTGCACACCGACGGGTGTGTACTCCACCATACCGGTATGAGGTTCCAGAGGGTCAGGAGCATTGCATTACTTCGCATACAAATTGATGATGATATTGATAAGTAATCATGAATGAGATGATATACATGATGGAAGATGTTATTGCCATGTTGTTATGCTTGTTGTCCATTGCAGTATGCTTGCTAAGTTTTCGAACTCACCCTTGTGTTTTCTTGTTGTTTTAGGTACCATGAGAACGGCATGCGGGAAAGGGGAATAGTCACACGCTCACACGTTGCTTCACCTTAATGTTTCCCCAAGTCAATTCATTTAGTTTGATAATAAATTGCGTGTGATGGTCTTTAAAATTAAGTCTTAGCTTGGTTAATGAGAGTTCTATTGTTTGTTTGACACTTGGAACCTTAAGAGCTTAATGTTAGTCTCTTATTGTCGTTAAGACTTTATTTATTGTTGTTTTAGATGTTTCTCTTATTGCCATATAATGCTATATTGTTGCTGTTCCTTAAATTCATGATAAAACAAAGGAGGTGCTGCCGAAATCTCGGTTTTTAGCCTATGCACCTTTGCTGGAATTTTATGTTAAATGTGGTATTTAGTTGTTGTTTAGCTTGTGTTTGGTAGCATTCGGGCATATTAAATGCCGGGGTGTTACAGATACACAGGTATCCGTTTTGCTTGACTATGACGAAACTTTTCGACTAGCTAAAGCATAACCTTGCACTAGCCCGAGTATGACCTGTCCTTGCTATGGCGGCAGAATTTCAACAGTTACGATGGTCCCGCTAGCCATCGCCCTCGTTCTCCCCATAGCAAGGCATACTCGTTGTATCGGGTCACTTACTCCCAACACCTCGGTGAAGGGAGCGCCCTCGAACGACACCACTCACTTGGTTCGTCCTACTCTTCTGCCTACCGACGTGCAAGATTAAAACTTCATCTAGCTTACTAAGTTAAGGCCATCCCATACTAGCACATGTGGTTGCACCAATTAACTCAGTTGATAGTATCAAGTTCGGTCCTTAGGTTGACTCAGGCGAGTACTTCCCCCTATCTACGTGCAATGACCAGTTTCCATACAACACCAATCCATTTCCTTGTACCGTACAAGTGGCCACTTGTACGGTGCAAGACATCCCATTGCACTTTCAGATATACATAACTCGCCCGTGTCTAAAACATACTTTCATTTCCATTTTTAACCACATACCAGTATCCTTTACTGCCATTTTCAACATTTGCAAAGTTTCATAAAGATTCAAGCCTAACATTCTACCCATAACTTAAGCATGGCTAAGCATAGTATTATGTATCGATAGTAACCATCTTTCATTTCATAGCATGAATAATCCCTAGCCTAGGTTTTAGCAAGTTTTCATGGCAATGTAATTAAGGTAAACCCACAAGTTAGGAATATAACTACCATGACCCACAATATAGCAACTTTACAGAAATTAAACGCATGCATAATAGTTTGATTAAAACAAATTAGACTTTGTAAAGTATGGGATCAACATGTTCAAAGGATGGTGCTTGCCTGTTTGCTCTTCTTCTGGATTGTTCTCAGGAATATAATCAGGGTCGTCGGCAACAGATTCCGACACGTCGTCAGCTACGCGTACGAACGATAAAACCCACAACAAAAGCAAATAACCACGAATCAAATGGGGGAAAAGGAAATCAGATAGAAACCACAATTTAAGCTCAACAAGAGAACAAGCAATTACAGGAAGGATTCAATCAAATGCTAGCATACTAGTTCCACACTCAGCAGGTTCATTACATGTATCTTAGTGTTTAAACGATCGAATTCAGGAAGCTAAGATTGTTTGGATTAAAAGATATTCAAGACTAGCTACTCAAGCAATGCACTAGTTAATCATACAACTTAGACCTTTTGCTTTAATAGGATTCAGATGCAAAGCAAGTAATTAATTAAATGTTTTTCTATAACATGGTAGTGCATAAGATGTAGAGTGATTTGGAGCTATCTTCCCTAATTTCTGCATTTAGACAAGTAGTTTTACGGAGAACTGAAAAGGCCTAAAAGATCACGTTTGTACAAGAATAAGGTTAAGCTTACATTTTTAAATTGAAGTGGCAACATAATAAACTTATCTAACTAACCTTAAGGGTTATTAAGAAGTGCATAAGAAGGTGACTTAAGGTTGGGTTTATCATGCCATGGAGTCTATTGCAAGGTTAAAAGTATAATTGAGCAAGTAAGCCTTATTATCATTTTCATTCTTCCCTAATAAGCATGTATATGGAGTCAAGTTCATGAGCATGTAAAAACAGTGAGCAAGTCCTAATCAAAGTTATATAACGGCATGATCATGATATTTTAAGGCCCTAGGAACAAGTTTACATGCATTTGGATTAATATTGCACTAGTTAATAGCATTTTATTAAGTATAGGCATTGAAACACAACTATGCTAACATTCAATATAGATCAAGTCTAAATTCAATTATGCTCGCAATTTGGAAAGTTTATAGACCAGAGGTGCAAATGAAGTTGGTTTCAAGCATTTATATTTAAGTTGCTCAAACTAACAATATGGAATCCTAAGCATGGCCACATGAATATAATTACAATCATTGCAAATCAAGTGCAAATACAAATACGATCATCAAATCAGTATGCTTACACATTAAAGATCACAAAGGAGTTGGTTTCATTTAATTTGGAGTTGAAATGCTCGAATGGTACATTAGGCAACTATCAATCTAAAGCATATATTTGAGTTCAATTCCTGTACATTAGTCCAACCTAAAATATTTTTACATATTCATAAATTTCATGATTTTACAAAAAAATTGGAAGTGGTTTCATCTCATTTGGAGTTGTGTAACAAAAGATATACACATTTGAATTTGGATCGGCCTGGGAAATTCCAGAAAATAGGATAATCCGCTTTCCAACGGGGAAAGCGTATTCTCCCAAATGCGCACGTGCCCCTCTGCCTCAGCCGGCCTAGCAACATGACCCCACCGGTCAGCGAGCCCATGCGCAAGAGCCATCGATCGCCGGGCCCGCTTCGCCAAATGACCGGGCAGAGGCGCTGAGCGAAGCTGGCCAAGCACAAGGGCGTGGAGGGAGGCCGGTAATCGTAGGGGAAGCAAGAGGGTGACGAGGCGGACCTGAAGGTGAGGACGATTCGGTCTGGGCGGCAGCGAAGGAGTCCCGCGGCGAGAGGCGGCGAGTCCCTGCGGGAGAGGCTGCCAACGGCGGAGACGAAGAAGGTTAGACCCGGAAATGGAACGAAAAAACGATCTAGGGAGTAAGGAGAACCTCAACGTGCACTTGGTTCGCTTGGGGGGTGGCTCGGTGCGGGCCGACACCGCTCGATCGAAGGCGGAGAAGATGAGGCCCGAGGCGGCGGCGCTCCAAGCGACGAGAACTGCAAAGGAGCAAAGGAAGGTGGTTAGTGATGCCCCAAGATGCTAAAACCCAGTTGAGTTGAAGCATTTCACCACCAATCCCTTAATTGAGTTTCCTCCCCATTCGGCGCCCTCTAAAGAACAAGCAAGAAGGGAGTGGCTTACTGCAAGGTGAGCGATAGAGGAAAGAAATGTCGGGTCATACGTCGATTTAGAGCAGCTGAGGCGGAAGAAGCGAGGCCACAATGCCCGGTATGGCGGCGATGCAGCCGAGGCTCGGCGTGGAAGCCGCGTGTCAAGCGTGCTCTGACAGGCGACATGGCCGGGGAGAGAAAGGAGTGGTGTGAGAGGAGGGCGGCACCGTGAGTTGGGAAACGGCACCACTGCAGCGCACGGGCGGAGAAGCCAGGGCATGCAACAGTAGCAAACGGCGATGTCACCCATTGCTCACCCCAGACCTTCAGTCATCCTCCCAAAGCACGGTGCCAAAAGTTCAGACGGAGCAAAGTTCGCAGTTTTTCACTACCTGCTACAGTGCGAGTTCAGGTAAATGTTGGTTGATCTCGCGCCCTGATCGGGGGCGCAACCGACCTTTATGGTTGTGCCCCCCTGTTGCACACGCGCTATAAATAGAAGGGACTAGACAGCCCTGAGAACCAACGTTCTCTGTGCACACATCCCTAACAAACCCGTAACAAACCCGATCTACATGCGCGTTGGAGCAACGGGAAAGGCCACGACGTCCTCGTCGTCGTACCTCTACTGCCGTCATCACCGCGCGCAGGAGACGACGGCCATCTCCCACGTTGTTGTTCTCTCCAACACCACTGCCGATCCATCTTCCCCATCATCGGCAATGGCGTCATCAAGCAACAACAATCCCGAAGGTAACTCAAAAGAACTGCATCATCTAGGTGTTTAATCTAGGCATCAAGATCCGTAGAGATGACAATGGTATCAGAGCCTTGCGTTTGAAGTGTCTAGATCTAATCCTAGATGTAAATCCCCTTCGGATAAATGTGCATAGCAATTAGAAGGAGAGGAATTCCTAGCTCATAATCACAGATAGCAATTAAAAAAAAAAAGAAGGAGATCAAATCCTTACGTGAAGTCACGGGACTTCATGGAGCGCCGTATCAAGAAAAAAGAAGAAGAGACTTACCGTGTTCATCATTATGAATGAAATCACGGGAAGAAAAGCAAGCACCGGCGCCGGGCGTTCGCGCCATCTTCTCATGCGCGTCGCGGCCTCTCTCCAGCACGTCGTCGCGCCCTTACACGCCACCGCGCTGCGCTCTGAAGGCGTGCCCCAGGCGTCTTGGCCGACGGCCGCCACACCAGCCTAAGCCACCGGCCGATGCGCGCCAGCGCCTGCTTTGCCTCTCCAGCGCATGCGGCGTCTTCTCCAGCCGGGCGGCGTGGGAGCGATCGGTGCGGCTTGGCGCAGAGCACGGGGGGGCGAGTCGCCGCTGGCCGCAACCCCAGATCCGGTTTTCGTGGGAGCGGTTAGGGTTTTTGGAGGGGCAGCGATTTTTTCGGGCTTATATTACATACCGAAGTGATCTTGGCTGTCCAATTCGATCGGACGGCGTAGATGAAGCGCGTCTCTATATGGGCCAGCCTGTTAACAAAGAGGCACTGAGGTCCTTTTGGGCCATTCGGCCCAAACAAATTAGGGCTAAGTTTATTTTGCTATGCATGATGAGCTTAAGTACTAAATTAAGTCTGTATTTCCGCTGCAAGTTTAAGTTTTTCTTTTCTCTGATTAAGTTGAAACCAACGTGGATATTTAATTAGAGAAAATAGTAAATAAATAAATAGTAAATGAAAAAATAATTTTTCACATAGTTATGGTAATTTTATTTTTTCTGACCAACGTTGAAAATAATTTTTTTGCCATGACCATGTTAAGAATGATAGAAAGTTTTGAATAAAGTTTGCTCTATTCTAATACTGCCCAACGGTGTTTTAGAAATAGATCAGTCTTTATTAAAGTTGAGAGCATGTTTAATTGACCAACGTTAATTTATTCATGCCAAAGTTTATAATCTTTTAGTTTACTGATTAAATTCTTGTTTTATTTAATGAAGCTTTTCCAACCAAGATTGCCAATTCCTTGAGTGTCTTTCAAGGGCTTGAAAGGTTGAACGGCAACAATTACTCCTCATGGAGAGAGAATTTGAACTTGGCCATGGCTATGGCTGAAATAGATTATGCCTTGCTTCATCCAAAGTTGGCACCAGCTTCCGCAAAGAAATGAGTCTCGAAGCTGCGAATAATCTCGCAGAGAGTTGTCGTATAGTATTGAGAAGGCAAAATGGGACAATTCAAATAGAAAATGCCCCATGGTGATCAAGGGCACCATTATTGAGTCCATAAGGGGAGCAATCCCAGATTGTACAGATGCTACACAGTATCTGAAGAAAATAGAAGAGCAGTTTACTGGATCCACAAAGGTCTATGCAAGCACATTAATCAAGAAACTTGTCAATGACAAGTATGATGGATCTGGGCTGCGCAATGGGCCAGGCATTAGAGAACATATTCTCAAGATGTCTAACATGGCTCACTCTCTCACGTCTTTTGATATGCCTTTAAAGAATGATTTCATAGTCCACCTTATACTGGTTTCATTACCAAAAGAATTTGAGACTTTTGTTGTAAATTACAACATTAGTGAAGAAAAGTGGTCTATTGAAAAGTGCATTGCTATGTGTGTCCAAGAAGAAGAAAGATTAAAGGCACAAAAGGCTGAAGAGCTGAATCTGGTTAAGCATTCTCAAAAGAAAAAGAATTATTTCCAGATTCAGAATAAACCAAATTTCAAGAAAGGTAACTACCAAAAGGGCAACTATCAGCAGAAAAGGTTCACCAATTTTGAGAAGGGTGAACACTCCAATGGAGGGCAAAACTCCAATGGAGGACATGGTTCCAATGGACAGTTTTCTAGGCCTCCACCAGATCACATAGACCCAGATACCTGCAGGCGTTGCCATCAGAAAGGGCACCGCATGAAGGATTGTGTTCTTTTCCTCAAGTGGCTGAACAAAAGAGGTAAAGATCAAGTTACATTCATAGATGAATCCTTGTATATAGATTCACCAACTAGCACTTGGTGGATAGATTCTGGTGCAACTGTTCATGTTGCTAATTCTATGCAGGGATTCCATACGAGGAGGATCCTACAAAGAGGAGAAAGAGGAATTAGAGTGGCGAATGGAGTTGAAGCTGATGTGGAAGCCATTGGAGATCTTCCATTAGAGTTGGATGGCGGCTTCATACTCCATTTGCGTGATGTTTTATTAGTGCCTTCTTTAAGAAGGAATTTGATTTCAGTGTCTTGCTTAGATGATGAGAACATTCAGTGTCATTTTGGGAATGGAAAGTGTGTAATAAAGTTTAATAATATAGACGTTGGTCTTGCCATCCGACAAGACAAGCTTTATTTGCTATCCCATTATGATATTGTGAATGACATAAGCACCTCCTCGAATGAGAAAGTATGCAATGTTAATACAAAGCGAAAGAGAATAGAAAGTGAATCGTCATCGAAATTATGGCATTGTCGTTTAGGCCATATTTCGAGGGGGAGAATTGAATGATTAATTAAAGAAGAAATTGTTCCTCCCCTAGATTTTTCAAACACAGATCATTGCATAGATTGTATTAAAGGCAAGTATGTTAAACAAATAAAGAAAGGCGCCAAGCGTAGCACAGGAATCTTGGAAATAATCCATACAGACATTTGTGGTCCTTTTCTGTAAAGACAAGTGGATGGTTTTGATTCATTCATTACATTCACTGATGACTATTCTCGCTATGGCTACATTTATCCTATCAAAGAAAGATCAGAAGCATTAGAAAAGTTTAAAATATTTAAAGCTGAAATAGAGAATCAACATGATCTAAAGATTAAAGTAGTAAGATCAGACCGTGGAGGTGAATACTACGGTAAACACACCCCTTATGGCCAAGTTCCAGGACCTTTTGCAAGGTACCTGCAGGAAAATGGCATAGTAGCTCAGTATTCTATGCCGGGCGAACCTCAGCAAAATGGAGTAGCTGAAAGGCGTAACCGTACCTTAATAGATATGGTGAGAAGTATGATAAGTTACTCCACTTTACCGGTTAGTCTATGGATGGAGGCTTTAAAAACCGCTGCCCATATTCTTAATCGGGTACCCAGTAAGTCGGTACCTAAAACACCGTATGAATTATGGACTGGGAGGAAGCCTTCACTAAACTATCTACATGTGTGGGGCTGTCCAGCTGAGGCAAAAGTATTTAACCCAAACATAGGAAAGTTAGATCCAAAGACAGTCAGTTGCCATTTCATTGGCTATCCTGAAAGATCAAAGGGTTATCGTTTGTACTGTCCAAACAGACATACCAAGTTTGTAGAAACTAGACACGCTGTGTTTATAGATGATGATATGATCAGGGGGAGCATGGTACCCCGAGAAATTAGCCTTGATGAGAAGCGAGTTTGTGCCCCAACTCTTATGATTCAAGAGCCTTTCTTCTCGATACCTGTTGTTGCATCACTGGTTACAAAGACCTCGCCGGTGTTTCTCCGAGTTCAACAGTCGGTATGCCAGAGGCACCTGTTATGGAGCCCGAGGCCCCTGCTGTTGCTAGTGAGGAGCCTGAGCAGCCTCCTGTAGAGAGCAATGAACCTGCTCAAGAACCACTTAGAAGATCACAGAGAAACAGGAGATCAGCTATTCCAGCTGATTATGAAGTTTACGCCAGTGAAGACATAGAGATAGAGGGTGATCCCACCTCTTATGAGGAAGCGATGAGAAGTCCCAATTCATCGAAGTGGCTTGCTGCCATGCAAGATGAAATGAGATCCATGAGTACAAACAAAGTCTGGGATTTAGAAGAAATTCCTAAAGGAGCCAAAACAGTAGGCTGTAAATGGGTCTACAAAACCAAACGTGACTCCAAAGGGAATGTTGAAAGATTTAAAGCTAGACTTGTCGCAAAAGGCTTCACTCAGAGAGAAGGAATAGATTATACCGAAACCTTCTCGCCTGTTTCGACAAAGGATTCTTTTAGAATCATTATGGCACTCGTTGCTCATTATGATTTAGAATTACATCAGATGGATGTTAAGACGACATTCCTAAATGGGGATTTATATGACAATGTGTACATGGCGCAACCCAAAGGTTTTGTCATGGAAGGAAAAGAAAATATGAGATGTCGATTAAAGAAGTCCATTTATGGATTAAAACAAGCGTCTAGACAGTGGTACATTAAGTTTGATGAAACCATAAGAAATTTTGGGTTCAAAGAGAATGAGGAGGACAACTGCATTTATGCAAAGTTTAGTAGAGGGAAGTATATTTTCCTAGTTTTATATGTGGATGATATCCTATTAGCAAGCAGTGATTAGGATCTGCTGCTAGAGACAAAGAAGTTCTTGTCCTCAAAGTTTGATATGAAAGATCTTGGTGAAGCATCCTATGTATTAGGAATTGAGATACACCGAGATAGAAAAAGAGGGGTGCTAGGGCTATCACAGAAGGCATACATAGAAAGTGTTTTGAAAAGATACAGTATGCATATGTGTAATGCCACGCCTGCTCCAATAGTCAAGGGCGATAAGTTTGGAAATTTTCAGTGTCCAAAGAACAAGTATGAGATCGATCAAATGAAATCAGTACCATATGCTTCAGCTGTCGGAAGCATAATGTATGCTCAAATATGTACTCGCCCTGACTTAGCATTTACAACCGGGATGCTTGGAAGATATCAGATTAATCCATGAGTTGATCACTGGAAAGCTGTAAAGAAAGCCTTGCGGTATTTGCAAGGGACAAAGAGCCTCATGCTAACATATAGAAAGTCAAGTGCCCTAGAAATTATGGGCTATGCAGATGCAGATTGGGCAGGGTGTAAAGACACTGGAAAGTCCACATCAGGATATGTGTTCACCCTTGCCGGAGGAGCTATATCATGGAAAAGTATAAAACAATCAATCGTTGTAACGCCGACAATGCACGCTGAGTTTGTGGCATGCTATGAGGCAACCAGGGCAGTGCAATGTGGTTTAAAAAGTTTGTACCGGGTTGAGAGTGGTGGACAAAGATAGAAAAACCACTCAAATTATACTGCGACAATGAGCCAGCAGTATTTTACTCCCACAACAACAAGTCAAGTGGTGCTGCCAAACACATAGAGATCCAGTTTTATGTTATGAAGGAGAAAATCCAGGATCAAACAATAGAGCTTGAGCATATAAGCACAAAAGACATGTTAGCGGATCCGCTCACCAAAGGTCTTCCTCCCAACGTGTTTGAGAAGCACGTAGCCGGCATGGGTTTAAAGGAAAGACTATGATTCTGGATAATAGGGGTCATTGAAAGCAACCATCTCCCACAAAGACAAAGTCATTCTGTTTTGAAGTAGAGAGGTGTGCTATAGTCATTGAGTTCAAAGAAGACGTAATCGATCTGTAGACGCCTTGGTCTTGGTACACTAATCTATGGAGGAGTGGGATATTAAGTTAAAAGTGTGAGATATAAAAAGTTAATAGATCAAGATATAAAGTTTCAAAGTTGAATTCGAGATCAAGGGGGAGAATGTTGGTTGATCTCGCGCTCGATCGGGGCGAACCGACCTTTATGGTTGTGGCCCCTCGTTGCACACGCTGCTTATAAATAGAAGGGACTAGACACTCTCGAGAACCAACGTTCTCTGTGCACACATCCCTAACAAACCCGTAACAAACCCGATCTACATGCGGCGTTGGAGCAACGGGAAGCGCCACGACGCCCTCGTCGCCGCACCTCATCGCCGTCATCACCGTAGCCAGAGACGACGGCCATCTCCCACGTTGTTGTTCTCTCCAACACCACTGCCGATCCATCTTCCCCATCATCGGCAATGGCGTCATCAAGCAACAACAATCCCGAAGGTAACTCAAAAGAACCGCATCATCTAGGTGTTTAATCTAGGCATCAAGATCCGTAGAGATGACAGTAAAAACAGTAACTGAAGTTGTTGTTTTGAGTTATCGGTTCAACATCGGATTGGCCGAAGTGATCTGAAGATCTTTGAGCCAGATAGTTTGGAAGTGAAGCCCTGGAATCATTCCTTCACTGCTCCAAATGGTGGCGCAATGCACAGATTAGAATTGATGGAGACAATTACTTGTCCAGACAACAAGGTAACAATGCGATGCAAGAAACGGTTGTCAGATCTGATTGGCTCAAGGATCTTGGAAATCTTGAGCTAGTAGATTGGAAATGATATTCCTGGAAGCCACATTCAGTGCTTGAATTGGATTTGCAAAGCTCTAATTTGGAATGCTTCAAAGGGATACTTCATTCGGATAACAAGGTTTCAAACAAAGAAATCCTTATTTGCTACCTTGAATCGTCAGACTTCAAGCAGTGGATGGGCCAAATTGATCTGAAGATTGCTTGAGCATGCATTCATTTAATTGAAGGTTGAATGCACAGAAGCCATTCCAAGCAGTGAAGATATGATTAATTAGAAAATATCCGAAATGAACACTTTGTTTGGTTGGAAGGTCGAGCAGTCTAATGCACAAGTTTGAAAGTTTCAGAAGTTCTGGAATTTAATCATTCACTGCTCGAATTTGGAAAGGTTGGAATTGACTGAAATGATTAACTCACTAGCTTAAAGGAGTATCAGGCAATTGAGTTGCCACGATTTGCTACTGATCACTCAGGCAAAACTGCAGAATCGGCGGCTACTCGATTTGTCACTTCCAAAGACTTGATCGGGCCAAAGATTAGGGGACATTTTGAGCCAGTAGGTGTCCAATGAATGCATTAGCATCCAGCTCAAAATGAAGGTGCAAGGTTTATCTTTGGAACAGTAGAAGACGGGGACTTCGTTCAGAAACATGCAGCAACTCAGTTGGCTCTGAGGGTTATTTGTCTAGGCATTTTTGTGTTGTCATGACCTTGCTTTTGATTGGCCCAACTGGACAAGGAAATCCTTGAGCTGGCAAGGTTACAAGAGTTGAAAGCAATTGCACTGCTCAAACATCAGACTCCAACCCAATGCACTGTGCACGAGGCCAACACTGAACATAGCTCTTGAACCCAAATTGGCTGCCTGCATTAATCATTCCATGCATTGGATTGGCCCAAATGGATTTGGAAAGTCCTGAACAGGTAACCCTGGAAATGGAGTTTTTGAAGGTAGTCTCTCACCCCTCCAATTGGTGAAACCAGGCACTGATTAGAATGCTTAGTCGGAATTGAAAAGCATGAAATGAAACTTTATCAAGTTTACAAAGTTTTCGGATGTTACAGTTCTCAGCGTGGATCGTCCTCACCGCGGGTCGTCCTCGCCGTCGATCGTCTTCTCCACGCCGCAGTAGTAGCAGCGTCACCACAATAGTCCACACGTCCGGGGATGGAACACTGTGCATCGGCGTGCAAGTACCGTGTCGCTCGACAGGGGCAACGAGGTGGAGGCTAGGGTTCTAGACGAAAGAGATGTGTGACACCCACCCTTCTCCTCTCCTTATATAGCCACGCGACGAAACCCTAAGCCAGGGCCCATCAGCGCGTTAAGCCCACAAGGTCTATTAATTACAGATCCAATCCGAATTAATGCGTCCCAGCCCATTAAGTGTGTGACCCTGTAGGTTCATGCGCATTTGGACATAGATTCGGAAAACCCTTTTCTAATTCAATAGCTGGTAGCGACTCCTTGCAGAGCATGCCAACTCCCAAACGCATATGATCAAAGTACTAATGTAATAATCCCTTTGCCAAACTATATGAAGATCGAACTCAAGACGAGAAGCATGTCATCCTTTGACAGTTCAATCCATCTTTTGTATTCGTGATATATTAATAAGTTATGATTGACTTCCCAATCACGGCATGGCCATGTACTTCCTTAATCATATCACATGAGTGGCCTAGACATATATCTCCGTTACACATGAGTGGCAAATTCCATCTTGACTGCTCACTTCCCTCTGCATGTTTCATAGTAAACATGAAAGCTACTTTTATAACTATCCGGTTAGGAAATAGTGTTTGGTAACCCCAAGGTAAATTATTACATATGTAGGGAATGTGACAATCTCAGGTCTAAGGATCATACATCTACTATGTATGAGATACACTGATGACACACAAGGATGTAACATTCTCGCAGTGTCTCATTGTGGGTCTATCTAACCCATGTTTTTCAACATGTGTTCACAATGTATTGATTATATCTCCATATCCCATGATCTATGAAACATGATCATCGATGAGTACAGGTGCTGATCTATTCATCATTGTCCACTACGATGATATCCGATCAGAGATACTTACAGAATTATATCAATGAGTAGAGAGTTTCATAAGAAAGTCACATACTTACTGATCAATATAATGATATACTTTTATTGGACCAATAATCATATTATTATTCATAAACATAGTCATGTTACAATTATCTATAACTGCCTCAAGGGCATAACACTAACAATATATTGATGTAATTAATAAAATACTAAAAAGTAGTGCCTTGATGGTTTGGCATGTAATATTGATGTAGGTTGTAGCTTGCTTGATTGAAAGAAACATTGACAACCACATAACCTGTAAATTAAAACAAATCCATGAGTGTGCTTCAAGCTTTCAATTAGAAATATTGTAAGAAATAATCAAAGTATCAAACTGTTTTAGTGAGAAGTCAAAATAATCAAAGTATCAACTTTTACGGAGTGGAAAAAATATGTCAGCCATTGCAAAATACCGTAGGCTATGTATATGGCCGAGCGTAAACCGTCAGTAACTTCCCCTCGGCCACTCATGGTCGACCATTCATGGGGTTCGCGACGGTACCCTCAGTTATTAGTTTAACGAGGGTTTTCATAGCACTCGGTAAAAACATGGGTGAGAGGTTTTTTCTTTCTAACGGGGTATAGAAACCCCCAGTAATTTCTCACAGCTATATGTGGAATTTTTTGTGTAAAACATGTAAAAAAATTCAAATCTAGGGATTAATCTCACAACTTGTTTGCACCACAATCCCTTAAGTTAAACATTTTTTATTTTCAAATTAGAAACACGTGATGCCTAGGATTCGAACTCACAACCTACTGAACACAACCTCTCCCTCCTAACCAACTCACCTCAACTATCTTCTTGCTAGAAGTAAGAAAAGTACTTCTTTTAACTCTTGTTCTTATGATGCTTTATCAATTATTTAGTCAAATATATGACTTTCAATGGAAAAGTTGTCAACTACAAAGTTGTAGATTTCAATGAGAGCCACATTTTTCATATATACATCACCTTCATCCAGCCTCGTATGAATTTTGCAATAGCCCAGTGTTTGATTTGAACCCTCGCTAAAAGTTTGTACCCCGTCGGCAAATTATTGCAATAACCGAGTGTTACCTATACACACACACTAAATGTATTTTCACTAGGTGATTGTTTGTAATGGCCAACGGTTAGCATTGCACTCACAATAATTGTTGTACCCTCTCGGTGATTTCATACTATAACTGAGGGTTTTCCACCAACCGGCGGTTTGTGGTAAGCCCTATCGGTAAATCTTCTAATAGCCGTCCGTTTTTGTTCTATCGTCGGAAAAAAGATGCACCGTCGGCCACCTTAGTTTTTCCCAACGGTCCGTAGGCCATTACATTTCACACTCGGTAAAAGCTAGATTTCTACTAATCCCGATTAAGCCCGATTAAAGCTAATTAGTGTTGATTAATCCTTATTAATCGGTCTGCCCAGTTTTTCACCGAAAACACAAAAATCGAGACTGTCTGGCCTTGTCCGTCGTTACGTCTTCAGGTGCGTAGCGTGCAAGCTGTGTGAACTTGTTCAGATACTTGGACATCGGTTGATTACCTTGCTGTAGCACCCTGAACTCTTCCTTCTTTAAGTCCATTATTCCTTCTGGTATGTGATACTGGTGAAATGCGGCGGTAAATTCCTCCCACGTGATATCCTGTGTGTTCTCTCGCGTGGCGCAGAAGTTCTCCCACCACTCTGCTTCGGTACCATCCAACTGATGAGAGGCATAGAGTACCCTCTCATTTCCTATACATTGGGTAATGTGCAGCTTCCTCTCAATTGATCTTAGCCAATCATCCGCCTCCAGTGGATTGGCTGTAACACCCTGGCATTTAATATGCCCGAATGCTACCAAACATAGACTAAGCAACCTCTAAATACCACAATTACAAGTAAATTACAGCAAAGGAGCAAATGCTAATACCAAAAATTTCGACAGCATCTCCTTTGTTTTTCCATGATTCGGAGCAACAACAAAGTATCACAAGTTATATCATAATGGAAAGCATCTAAAACAGCAATAACAGGTGACATAGTAACAATATAAGTCCAGGATAAAGCATTCAACCACTTCATGAGCTAAACGAATCAAATAATAAGACCGAGCACACAGTTAAGCAATTCTCCAAGTTTCATGGCATTACTTTTATTATCATGACTCCAAATGATAACACTGTCTAATTTGTGTGGAGCTACGTGTAGATGTGTAGCTAAACCCTTTTTCCCGCATGCCGGTTTCATGGTACCTAAGAAAAACAACATAAACACAAGCGTGAGTTCATCACTCAGCAAGTATATTGCAATGGAACAAGAAAATACATTCCAATGCCTTCATCACCACTTTTCATATACGACATCATACACATCTCATATTCATAGTGTAAACATATCATTGACATCATCATAAATCATCCTCATATAACATCCTCATATAATGCAATGCAATGCGATGCACATATCTCCTGGAAACTCATACCGGTATGGTTGAGTACACACCCGTCGGTGTGCACCCTCTCCTCCCTTCCTTCCCGAAGATGGAGGGTGCCTACTCCTCGCTTCCATACACCGCGGTGAATGGAATCACGATGTAGGACTTACTCATTGGCTCTCCGGAATAGTCATAACTTTCTCACCGACCTTCCCCGGACTAGTTATGACTTTCTCAACGCTCGGCCATGTATCATGCCATGTATGCAAACATGCCAACATCATAAATAACTTGTACATTAACACATGGCATCATAGCATAATAAGCATATTCATCATGTCAATGGCAATCATTAAAGCATGGCATGTGAACATATCATATACTCAATTTCAATCTCAATCAATCTAGCAAACTTCAACCCGCTACCCATTCCAATACACTTGCCTCAACCACGGTGATGGATTGGCGAGACGTAGAGGGCACTCCCGGGGTCACACCACCTGTACAAAGGTACCACACACTCACAATCATGTCCACAAAACAGTATGCAAACCCTAGGTCGACTGCTCATGATGCCCGAAACAGAGAACGTGGCAAACTCAAGATTCCATCTAATCTACCCAATTACAGCACCACCAATTGATCTAAAGACATGATATTAACCCTTAGAAAAGATCCTAGACCAACCCCAAGGATTCCCATGGCCATACCTTCGCCCGACGCACGAAAACCCAACGGATCTCCTCCCGGTTCGCGCGATCTCCTTCCTCGCTCCAAATCCACCGGATCTCCTCGTCGCGGAGCGCTCCAATGGACGGATCTTCGAGGTGTTGAGGTGGAGAAATCCCCTAGGGGCAGCAAGGGTGGTGGAGAGGTGAGGAGAGGGGTGGAGGAGCAATGGGGAGCAAGGGGGGCGCAAGCAAGGGAGAGGGGAGGTGGGGGTGGCGGCTAGGGCACCATGGGGGGCGCACAAGGGGAAATAAGGTGGGGGCTGGTGCCACAAGGAGTCCAACCAGGATTCCCACTCCCACATGGGCCCGAACATCTCCCCACTAAATCCCGCGACCTTTCCCTTTAGGCCCAATCTCCCCCGGAAAGGCCCAGACTCCCGGAAACGGCCCGAAAAAGCGATTAAACTCCATACCGTAAGGTTTCAACCTCCAATTCCATATTTCATAATGTTTTTGACCTCAACATTCACATTTTATAAGGTCACGACACTCCGTGGTGTCACATTGGCATTCCCAGAGAATGTGGGTGGATGAGTCCTCATGAACTCTAACAACCTTGAGCCCTAACGCTGTCCTTGATTGACTTGATTAGCAGCGGCCTGAGAAGTGACTTGCTGTATCTGTTGCATCATGGCATGCATCAGCTGGGTCTGTGCAGCAAGGAAGGCTCCAAAGTTCTGCATGTCTATTGGCGGTGCTGGTTGGGGTGCAGGTGCTCTATCATTAGGGTTCCCAGCTGGGCGAGAACCACTTCCCTTGCCTCCAAGGTTTCCGCGGGTATTCACCATCTGTCGATTGCTCCAAGTTTTAGAGACGAAAGGGAAACAAGCATAGACAAGTAGTAGAGTAACTTATGCGGGGGAAGGTGTAACTCAAAATCCAACTTTATTATTTAATAATAACTTGGTATGGTTGCTTACAATGCCTAAGGGCCTTGCAACACATACTGCACACTCAGCAAGCAATGAAAATCCAAATCGACTAACACACTGGAGTCTAACGCATATAAGGGTGACTCTTTATTCTATAACGCGACTCGATGAAGGAGTCTCAACTGCAAAACCTACGCTCACTCGTCGAGAAAACCTCCAGTGCCCCCTTGCGGCGGGTGCGGCAGCATAGGCGCGAAGCGATCTCCATGCCCCACAACGGCAGTAGTCGAAGAAGAGGCATCATTGTCGGGACCCCGAATTTGCAAATCCGGACCCTCTGTGTATTCAGCACTAGTCCAGGAACGCGCTAGTGCACACAGTCTTAACATCGGTAAATATCACAATCATACCAATCGATATTATCAAAGTACTTTATTTAAATAACCAAACAGGTTACTTGACCTTATGGTCAAGTTACAAATATATGCCTCGCAAGGCGAAACTTATTAAAAGAGAAATAATAGCAGCGGAAAATCAAATAACTCGTGGCGCCATCCAAAGATACCACAGCAGTGGTGGGCTCGCATCCCTAAGTAGACGGGTCCTCTTGGAATTCCTCCTCCAAGTGGCGTAGTCTCCTCTTCAAGCGGTATTGTGTTGAGGCAAGGGTGAGTACTTGGTACTCAGCAAGTCATGCACAGAATGCAAGCTAATATACTATATGCATGGCTTGGTACAAAGGAATAGCTTAAGGTATATTTGGCAAGAAACATCATTTGACAAGTAATATAAGTAGATTCAAAGCGAGAAATAAGTAAAGCGTAAATAACTTTTCAAGAAGTTTAATGAACTTTTTCCCCATCCTAACCACATTTCCATCATCTTCATTATTAAACCAAACCAACCTTTCAAATCCAAATTATTTTCGTAAAGTCTAACCCTTGACTGTAATTCCCGAGCATTGTCCAAAGATCGTGGACTCGGCTATTTAAATAGATTCTAAACTCTGCAGAGGTTATGCACTTTACCCACAAAATACAGTCAAACACCACAAAGGCGAAGTTCCTCAGAATAAAGCCTTTGGAAGCCTCAAACAACACAGGTGGTCCTCTCAGGTTCGTGCTCTACACCATCCCTTCCCTTAGCCAAGGCGAAGTATGGGACCAACACACCGTTAGATGGGTATCGGCCCACGACCACGACACGCTCCCCGTCACAATCACACAAACGGTGTAATTGACACCACGAGGCTCCACAAGTGAGTCCTTAGCGACTTAGTCAACTAGGGCCGTCCCATTCCAGCCATGTGGTTGCAAGTATGACCAGTTCAAAGGCTTGCAAGGTTAAGTCCTTAGAGTGACCAGGGCAAGACTACCCAAGAACCAAATCAACACTCCCAATGCCACAACTGGCCCACTGATTACTCTTTACCACATGCCCTGGCCGAAATCAAGTTATCAAACCCCGCTTGATTACCATGCACCACGTGCCATCAACATCACATGATACTTTTCCAAAACAGGTTCAATATATCATTAAGTCAATATTAACATTTGATTGTCCAAAATCATGTTATGAGCACGTGAAAGGTGTCTAAGCAAAGATACTACAATCGGTCTAAACCCATGTTGGCAATTTAATAATGTCCAACTAGTAAACCACAACTAGGGTGACAAGGGATCATGGCACATATTTAAATAATCAAGGTGTCATACAAAGACAAATTGGTATTTGTCTAACCCCATGTTTAAACAAAGTATCTTTCTAATTGAACTAGCATGCAATAGTTTAAATCAAAATAGATTTCAAATAGGATCAACATGGTCAAAGCACAACTTGCCTTCAAAGAGTACTTGCTCTTGGTCTTGAGTTGGATCCCGAGTCAATACTTCTCCTTCGAATCCTTCCGGCACTTCAACGTCTACTCGTAAAGCGTGCAAATAGCAAATACACAAATAAACAATAGGCAAAAACATCCCAAAACTCCAAATAAAATCCATAAACAGAGAGAACATAATTTTCTGGATTTTTAGGAACTGGAATCGTTCAAATCGGAGTTAAAATGCAAAAGTTATGATTTATTAAAGTTTAAATAATCAATTAAATAATATTACAGAGAAAAACTTTAGTCCAAAAATTAAATAAAATTCATATTTGAGTAGATCTGAATTTTATACAAATTTAGAAATTTGAATCACTCAAATCGTAGTTGAAACGCAAAAGTTATAAGCGTTTGAAGTTTGAATCTAAATTTGAATCAATATTTCGAATTAATAAATCATTTTCTTTTTCGGAAATTAATTATTGCGTCAGCATGGACACGTGTCGCCTCGATTGGCTGGTCGACGTCACGGCTCATGGGCTTGGTCCACGGTTTGGCTCGGTCCACCGTGGACTCGGTCCACCGTGGACTCGGTCCACGACTCCACGTGAGACTGACAGGTGGGACCACTCGGTGACGCTATCGCCGACGTCAATGGGGACTCACCCACGGTGCTGACATGTGGGACTCCACCGTGACGCCATGGGTGACGCCGCTTGGTCGATTAGCCATCGACATGCGGGCCCTCTCGACACGCGGGCCTCGCGTGTCGGCCACACACGACGCCGCTGGGCCGACCGCTGGCCGGTCCAACTTCCCGACACGTGGCGCAATCCCGACCGTTGATTTGAAATTCAACGGCCGCGCTTAGATCCAGGGTTAACGTGTTGAATCTACTCGATGACCGTGGGCCGTTCGATCTAGATCGGACGGTCCAGATCTAATCCTATAATAATCACTACCACGACGCGTGGCAATTGTGAACCGCTGGATCTTGATCCAACGGTCCAGATCTAATCGGGTTTGGAACACGTGAACTCACCTCAACCGCGACGATCAAGATCGGACGGTCCACGAGCTCGCGAGGTCGATGGCGACGCGCGGAGCAAGACCACCGGAGATGAGAATGATGACGAGCCCGACGGGCGTTTCAGGGTTGCTCGGCGAGATGAGTCCTCCTTCGGTGCGTCTCGTCACGGGGATTCCGGATCCGGGCTCCTTCTCGGCCCGGAAGACGACGGACGGCGGAATCGAGCAAAACCGCGGCGGAGTGGCGCTCAACTCTGGCGAGCTCGCGACGGCAAATAAGCGGCAGCAGGCGAGATGGCTCGGGAAAGCAGTGCGCAAGGATGAGGGCAACCTCGGGGCGGGACCAGGGCTTTAAATAGCCTCGGCGTGTGCGAGACGAAACCTAATTCTACACGGCGCGGGGCGGCAAGTCCGGCTCGGACTTCGGCTGGAGACGATGACGCCACCGGCCCACGTGGCACGATCAACGGCCACGATCGCGACGGGCGCGATCGGATCAGGGCGGATACTGGCTCGAATCTGCAGGCGGATCTCACCGCTGGATCTTGATCCAACGGTTGGGATTGATTAGGGTTTTGAGCTGGTTTGATCGAGTCAATCGCTCTGGTCGGACTCGAGTCCGACTCGGGTTCGACTTCGCCGGATGAAACGATACTCGACCGAGTTGGATTTCCAGCGATTTAATATTTAAAATAATTCCCGAAATTCATTTAATTCATTAAAAATAGCAAAAGACTGAGAAAAATTCCAGGAAAAATTCGGAAAGTATTTTGGATCATTTTGGACTCAAATAAAATATTTCCAACAAAATTTTATTTGCAAAATTAAATTCTTTAATTATTTCAAAATGGAATAAATTCAAATAAATTCCAAATAAATCCCAGAAAATTCCAAAAATTCACCAAAGTGCCAAATCACACATGAATTTAAGAGAAGCAAAATTTTGGGGTGTTACAATCATCCTCGTGTTCAGTTCAGGTGTGGCCGGGCCGGTGCTCCTGCCAGTGCCGGTTCCTCTGGAGTGCAGGCGTCCAATTCCAACACTGGCTCCGGACCCTGCCCATATAGTGCGGTCTCCAGCTCTGCGATCCTCTCCGCAGCATAGGCGACGTACTCACGAGCATTCTCTAGATGCTTCTTCCCTTCCTCAACCTGCTCGCAAGCCTTCATCAACTCCTGGACTGTGTCGTCGATAAGCTCCTCCTGGGTGACAACGAATCTGGCCAAGTGTGGGACGGTAGCATCCTCATTTTCTATCGGCTTCCGCTGAGCTCTGTTGTCTCGGCGTGGGTGGTGACGGAATACTGTGCCTTCCAGCTCTCTGGAGTAAGTGCGAGCAATCTGCTGCGTCGCTCGACGTGACACCTCCTGGATTCCCATCTCAAATGTTGACCTCCTAGCGGTGAAGTGAAAAGGGCGACTGAACTTCGTCTTTTCTCGAGCATACACTGCGATCTTGACGTCCTATCCTATGACCAATCCTGCCTGCACGATGGTAGTCCCTCGGTAAAGTGGTCTCTCAAAACCTCCAAGCAACTGTAGCATACGCCACAACTTGGCAGCGTAGCCTCCCTCACGCTCGGCGTAGTTGTTCTTCATCAACATCTGCCAAAAGACACTCGCGTAAGAACTCAAAAAGTTTTTAAAACCACGGGGGTAGCAAGAGAAATTCAGCAAAAGGGGTATGAAAGGAGAGATGGGGATAAGTCAAGATTTCATTCATTGTCTAGTCAAATTTTAACTTTAGAAAATAGGTTTTATCCTCACTACAACCATTCTAACTATGGGTGAGCCTACAGTCAGTATGGCTCTGATACCACCTCTGTCGGGACCCGAATTTGTAAATCCAGACCCTCTGTGTATTCAGCACTACTCCAGGATCACGCTAGTGCACACAGTCTCAACATCGGTAAATATCACAATCATACACCTCGATAGTAATAAAGTACTTTAATTAAGATAACCAAACTGGTTGCTCGACCTTATGGTCAAGTTACAAGAGTACGCCACACAGGGCGAAAACTTATTAAGGAAATAAATTGCAGCGGAACAAAAGCATCAACGTGGAGCCATCCAGTATACCACAGGCAACTGACTGGGCTCGCTCCTTAGGTAGATGGCTCCTCCAGAAGTTCTTCCTCTAAGGCTGGCGTCGCTTCTCCTTCAACTGATGTTATATTGTGGCAAGGGTGAGTACTTGGTACTCAGCAAGTCATGCACAGAATGCAAACTAATATTCTATATGCATGGCTTATTACAAAGGATAGGCTAACAGGTACATTTGCAGTAAAAGCAATGATTAACAAGTAGCGTAAGTAGATTCGGAAAGCAAAGAAAGGTAAAGATTATATCAATAACTTTTCCAGGAGTTAAGTAAACACTTTTCCTTTCCTAATCTACATTTCCATCAACGTCATCATTTAACCCAACCAAACTTTCCAAGTCCAAGTTGTTTTCATGAAAGTCTAACCCTTGACTGTAATCCCCGAGCAATGTCCAGTACCGCGGACACGGCTATTCGAATAGATTTTACACTCTGTAGAGGTTATGCACTTTACCCACAAGATACAATCAAACACCACAAAGGCGAGTGATCGTAACAAAGTATTTCAGAGACTGTAAACTTTACAAGTGAACCCCTCCGGCTTTTGTCATACACCATCCCTTCCCGTAACGGAGGCGAAGTATGGGACCGACATACCGTTGGACGGGTACCATGCCATAGCACTGGTACGCTCCCCTTTCAAGCTACACAAAAGGTGTAGTTGACACCCTGAGGTATCACGGGCAAGTTTTTAGTAACTTACTCAACTAGGTCCGTCCCGTTGTGGACATGTGGTTGCACGCTTGACTCAGATCAAAGGCTTGCAAGGTTAAGTCCTTAGGATGACCAGGGCAAGACTACCCGAAGAACCAAATCAACTTTCCCGGTGCCACACCTGGCCCACCATCTCATTCTTGCCACTTGCCCCGGTCTAAATCTATTTATCAAACCCAGTTGTTTACCATGCACCACGTGCCATCATCAAACACAACACATGATACTTCACCAAAATAGGTTCAATATCTCATTAAGTCAATATTAACATTTGATTGTCCAAAATAATGTCATGTGCACGTAGCAGGTCTAAGCAATAACTACAACGATCTAGATTCCCAATGTTGGCAATTCAATAATGTCCAACTATATAAACCACAACTAGGGTGACAAGGGTTCATGGCATATAACTTAAATAGTCAAGGTGTCATACTGCAATTTGGCATTTATCCAACTCCTAGAAATAATTTAAACAGTTTCTAATTAAATTAGCATGCAATAATTTAAATCATATTAATTTCAAAAATGGGATCAATATGGTCAAAGCATAACTTGCCTTCAAAAAGTACTTGTTCTTGATCTTGAGCTGGCTCCTGGGTCAATACTTCACCTTCGAAGCCCTCGGGTACTTCAACATCTACTCGTAACGCGTGCAAATAGCAATAAATAAATAAAACAGTACATGCACATTGCTAAAAAATTCAAGTAAAGTCCATAAATAGAAGGAGCATAATTTTACAAATTTTTAGAAATTTGAATCGCCCAAATCGGAGTTAAAATGCAAAAGTTATAATTATTTAAAGTTTAAAGAATCTATTAATTAAATAAAAACAGATAAAATTTCATTTTCAAAAATTAATTAAAATTCATATTTAAGTAGATCTCAATTTTATAAAAATTTAGAAATTGGAATCGTTTAAATCGGAGTTGAAACGCAAAAGTTATAAGCGTTTGAAGTTTGGAAATTCAAATAAATCAATAAACAAATTAACTCATTTATTTTTCTATTGAAAAATCCAAAAAATGACGTCAGCACTGGATTTGAATTTCCACCGAATTATTTTTTTATTGAAAAATCGATTTATTGCGTCAGCATGACGTCAGCGGGTCCATGGACTAGGTCCACGCCGTTCGGGCCACCATGGACTCCGCCGCACGTGGTCTCACCGACATGTGGGACCCTCGGGTGACGCCGGCCCGACGTCATCGCGCCCGCCACGCGGGCCACCGTGACGTCGGCGCGGACGCCACAGATGACGCCATGGAGCCGCTGGCGGCCGGCCGACACGCTGGCCCACACCGACGCCACGCTGCGGACGCCGGGCCGGCTCAAGACGCGTGGCTAGATCCCGGCCGTTGATTTGAAAATCAATGGCCCAGATCAGACCTGGACCGTGCATGTTTGGGGTAACGTGGCGTATGATTCGGATCGGACGACTATGATTGGATCGGGTTTCACCGCGTCATGGGGGCGACGCGGCATGTCCCGGATGGCGACGCGTGGCACTATCTACGCCGTTCGATTTCGATCGAACGGCTGAGATTACATCTAACGCTTCAACGTGGGTTAACCCTAACCATACGATCTAGATCTAACGGCTGAGATCTATCCAAGCACGGTGCGGTTACGGGCTACGTGGCTCAATCTCGTGCGTTGGATCTAAATCCAATGGCTGAGATTGGAAAATACCGCAACGTGGATTCCGTTACGGTGACGTGGATGAACGTGGGTCGTCGGATCTAGATCTAACGGTCTAGATCTAATCTGGTTTTCTACGGTCAAGGGGTGATGTGGACTCACCGTGGCCGTGCGATGAAGATCCGACAGTGGATAGAGCTCGAGGTCGACGATGGTGACACGACGGAGCTAGGTTACCGGCGCTGGGGACGACGACACGCCCAACGGCGTTTGGGTGCGACTCCGACGAGGTGAGTGGTACTCCCAGGCGCAGCTCGTCGCGACGGTTCCGGATCTGGGCTCGGTGACAACGGAGGACGGCGGACGCGGCGGCAATCGGCGGAAAACCACGGCGGATGGCAAATCCAACTACGGCGAGCTCTTGCGGGCTAACGGCGGTGGCTTGACCTCGACGGGTTAGGGCTACGGGTGCGCACAGAAGAGAGCTTCACGGCAGGGGTGGCGGCGCATTAAATAGGGGCCTCGGCTCGTGGAAATTCGAAGCGAAACCGAGGTCCACACGCGCGGCGAAGTGAGGAGTCTGGCGAGGACTCCGGTGACGTGGGCGCGACGCGGGCCGCCCACGCGTGGCACGATCAACGGCTCGGATCAGCGGCGCAGCAGTCGAGCCCGGCTCACGCGTGGTGACGTGGCGTAATCGCGGCCGTTGGATCAAGATCCATGGTCGCCGCGGGTTAGGTTTCGTCGGGCTCGGAGTCGGACTCGAGCGAGTCCGACTGTTGGCTTGAATCGGTGGAACAGTACAAACCCACTCGGCTATTTTCCAGCGATTTAATATTCAAATTAATTTCTAGAAATTCAAATAATTCAAGAAAAATAGCAAAATAATCAAAAAAATTCCCGAAAAATTCTGAAGAAAATACTTTGAAACATTTTGGACTCAAATAAAATATTTCCAACAAAATTTTATTTACAACTTTTAATTCTTTAATTATTTCAAAAGGGAATAAATTCAAATTAAATCCAAATAAATTCTAGAAAATTCCAAAAATTCACCAAAGTGCAAAATCTTATTTAAATTCATGAAAAGCACAAAAATTAGGGTGTTACAGTACCCATACCCAGACTCGACAAGAAAATATCCATTGTATGAAATAGAATTGTAGATAACAAACATCATCTATTGTTGCTTACTGTTGCTTTGTTATAATATGCATGTAGTCTATTTCTTAATTCGGTTAATGAAGTCTTAAAATTTAATCAAATTCTATAAACTTTAGCTACTCAAACAAATGAAAATAGAATTCTGTTGTTCAGGTACGAGTACTCGTCGGGTCCGGGTTTGGACCCATGACTGACTTCGGGTCCGAGTCCGGGTCTAAACTTCGGGTATCGGGTCCGGGTCCACGAAGGTTGGACCCGGAGAGACCGGGACCCGTTGCCATCCCTACCCCTGATGGACTCCCTCCATCCAACATCATTTTCGTAAACCAAACTTTAAATTACCAAAATTCTAATCTGAAAATAGCTTGCTCGGCATGCTCATAACCGCGGGCACGGCTAATCGATTAGTTTAACACTCTGCAGAGGTTGTACAACTTTACCCACAAGACATGATATTTTCCTTGTGTCATCACACTTTCTTTGGTGAGTGACAGAGAAAATCATGATAAGGCCCTTATAAAAATTCATACATGTAGTCATGCCTGCTAATATTTCACCGCTGAAAGAATCCCTCTATTCAGAAACCCCCTCTTGCACCAAAGTGGCAGCCTCACGGTTTCATCACACCATATGATATGACTTAATATGGCTAGTCAGGTCTGTCCTATTCTAGCCTCGTGGTAGTACGGTTAGGCTTTACATTCAGCGAAACTCAGACCGGCCCTTAATTGACTAGGCGAGACTTTCCATAAACCCAAGATGATAACCACATCACCTTCCAACCATTTCTCGCTTGGTCTAAGTCATTCTCATTTTAACTATACTATTTTCATATTAATACTAGCATCATAATTTCCATTTAAACAGAACATTATTTTGGCATAAATCTCCCAAAACTTCGTAAGTTCAGTTCTGAGCATGTCTAAGCAATGTCTAATTATTATCATAATATGGTTCATAGTTTTCTTAAGGTTACAAGGGCATCGGAACTCAAATGTCAAAGGTAGCATATCAATATTGGTTATAACTATCATTTATAACTAGGTCAAAAATTAACGTTTATAACAAATAAGCACGCAATAATTTAAAATTCAAAATACAAGTTTGCAAACTGGGAACAACATCATCAAGGTGGTGTGATTTGCCTAGTTCGACGAGTTGCAAATTGGGAACAACATCATCCAAATAAATTCAAATTAAATACCAAACTAGTACTAAACTAAAATTTAAGATTTTATATGAATTTAGGAAGAAAAACGGAGCCAAACGGAGTTTGAACGGGCGAAAACGGGCTCCCAGAAGTTTAAAAACAAATAAAAAGGATTTTCTGGATTTTTGGAATTATTTTTATAAAGGAAAATTCGAATTATTGCGCGCGATGATGTCAGCGACCCTTTTTCGGATTTCAGATTTATTTTTCAAAAAAAAACTAAATTATGACGTCAGCGCTGACGTCATAATTGATTTTTGGATTTATTTTTCAAAAGGAAATCCGCTTTATGACATCAGCATAACGTCATAAAGGATTTTTGAATTTTTTTCTTTAAAAAACAGCATGTGTGGGTTCGTCGCCAGGCTACGCCCACGCATGACCGGCGCCGGCGCACTGCACGCTGGCGTAGGTCGAGCGGCACGGGCGGCACCAGGGTGCGGCCGGGGAGAAGCGACAGCGCACCGGCATCGGCGGGGAGGGCGGAGCCGGGCGGAGGTCCGAGAAGGCGGCGGCTTTCGCCGGCGACGATTTCAGCGGCTCGGCGACGAGCGAGCGTATCTGCCGAGCCAGAGAGTGATCGCCGGTGAACAGTGAAGCCCCACCCGTGACTCCACCTGGCTCCTCCATATAATATATATATATATATAAATGTGTCGTGGGGCTCCTGTCTGGTACGATGGATACTCCATTCTGTACTCCGGGCCTGGTTAATCACGCAACCAAGAACATAACGATCACGGCATCACGACTGCACTCAGATTGAAACCACTTGATCAAAGACGATACTCGAGTAATGAGGTCACATGCCAGCCAATTGATCCAATTTGAGCTTCCCGCAACCATGTGATAACCACTAGTCCCTGGATCGTGAGGGCTAGCGCCACATGTTGAGAAGGTAGAGTCTCATCCACGCTAACACAATATAAGGGCAGAGGTATATATTACAAATGATAGATAATAATATTACAACTTGTTCCTGTTTACAAGAAGGCCGATTGGCTTAAAGTAAATCAAGAAGAAAAAACATCGAGAAACAAAGTAAAGCGCCACGGTGTGCCTCCATTCCCACAGCAACCGGCGAAAGCATCTAACTCCGCTAGCCGTCAAACGCACCACCCGCGTCTGGGTCACCGAACTCCTGGTCACCTTCTTCCTCACCTGCATCTTCTGCTCCTCACACGAATTTTCAGAGCAAACGGTGAGTACACGTATGTACTCGCAAGACTTTATTGTTTGCAAGTATAATAATAATGCAGGCAAAACAATGAAGATGGTTGCTATTCTAATTCAGTTTTGCATGAAGCTGAAGTTATTTGTAATAGACTAATAGATTGAATATCGCACCGCTTATAAATCATTTAGTAAATGAGAATAAATCAATACATAATGTAATTGTACATTTCATTTAACATCCAATTTCTTCCAACATATTCAACACCACCATCACATGGCATCAGGAATCATTTTCCTTCAACATAACCAACACCACCATCATGTGGCATCAAGAATCATCACCAACTTGATCAAATCACCAAACCAACCAATCTTTGAGTTCAACGACTCAACATTTGCATAACACAGCCCATCGTTTAAAAGATCTACCGAAATTTAATCCTTTTCAGAAATCAAAACCAAAATTACTATACTTGACAGGAAATACCCAAGATGCTCGTGACCGTGAGCACGGCTAATCGATTAGTTTGTTTAATCTCTGCAGAGAATGCACACTTTACCCACACGACTCATTCTAGCAATCATGTCAACCATGCCACGTGATACATACCGTATCCGCTTTGCTAGATTGTGACGAAACTTTTCCAATTGTTGGCATTTAGCCTTGCGTCAGCCCCGGCGATGTGCGCTCTTTGCTTTGGGTGGGGGCTCCACTCACCCACACAGAGTACCCTGCCAGCGAGTACCCCCTAAAATTAGGGTGGTTGGGTACCGTACACTCCAAACTGATTCACCCACACGGATCCAACGATGGCTAACAGCCCATCATGCCTTTTACCCTCAAAGAAAGCATCCACCGCGTTGCTTCACGAAAGCCTCCAACACTGCGCGTGGTGAGCGAGTATTCTAAGCAATACCAAAGACGTCGGTATTGCCCAACTACTTCCGACACCACGGCCAAGAAGATCAAATTCCAACTCCTCGTACTAGGTTTAGGCTATCCCATACTAGCACATGTGGTTGTACGAAAGGACTTGGTTAAAAACGCCAAGTTCGACCCTTAGGTTTGCACAGACGAGACCTCCCATCATCCTGGGTCCTAAGCATAAATCACCATACACCTTTTCCTTTTCATCTTTTACCAACATAGCCTTTATTTTTCCAAAACCATCATTTCAAATCCTAATAACGATCGAAAATCTTTGATTGACCGAGTCCACCAATCATTATTCAATCGCCTAAAGTCGGGCTAAGCATATGCAACTATTAGACTTATATTCTGGCGACACTTATTATAGCATCTACCCTTAAACTAGGTTACTCAAGGATTTTAGGGTAACATCGAGATTGAGATAGGCCATCCAACCTTTAGGTAACTACCTATCCCCACCATTTAAATATTTGTAATAATCATATGCATGCGCGAGAGTTTTGCGAATCATCAAATACATTTGCAATTATAGGAGCAATATGTTCAAAGGGGTGCTTGCTCGCTTGTTTTAGTTTTGGCGTGTCCTGCGGGTCGAAGTCCGGATCCTCGCCAATCGCCTCCCGAGGCGTCAACGCCTAAACGAAAGCGCCGACAAAAGAAATAACGAGGAAACGATTAAGATCCAATGAGAACAAGGCAAAAGGCTCAAAGAAGCGGACAACAACTAATAAGCGAACACGAGAGAGACAACTCAACTAAAATCAAAACTTGAATTGGAGACCGCAAGATCGGTGTACAAACTCCCAGAGTGCCGCTTCTTAGCTTCGGCGACGGCCGCATAAGGGCCTCGGTAGTGCCGGCGGCGAAAACCCAAAAGAGACCCTCTCTCGGAAAATAACTACGGCGTTGCGGGAGCGGTAGTGCCGCCCGAACCCGGCAGATCGCCGCAAGGGTCGGTAGTGCCGGCCGAGCGGCAATCGACTTACCACGCTCGGTAGTGCCGCCACAGTCGATCGAATTTTCCAGAAAAAGGATTTTCGCACAAACGACTTCGGAATTCCGCGACGATTGCATGGATGGGTTCTCGGAGGTGACAAGGACCCATTTATGCAGACCAGACGTGGTTCCGACCTCGTTTGGCCTACATCCTAATCCGAGAAACTCTAGAGTCCTAATTTACGCTAAATTCCGACTTTCACCCCGAATCGAATTCAAACTCGATTCCATTCGCGAAACTCGAACTTTAACGACGTCGAATACGTTCAAGGGTCCTTTTCCTAGCTTTTGGAACTAGGGTTCCAAAGTTTAATTCCAAAAGCTACGAAAACAACATTTAACCAAATCTAACCGATAAAAACGTATTTAGGGTTTCTAATCTCAATTTTCGCTCTAACGAGAACTCTAGCACCTAACCTAAGTTTAGAAACTCAGCTAACAAATGTTGAGCACTACAACTTGGTTTTCTAGGGTTTGGCTAAAAGAAAAGTTAATAGAAGTGAAGAAAAGCACAAGATCAAGCTCAAGTCATCACAGATCTGACTGAAACTTGCTCCACTCACCACAGAGTTCGTCTAGGGTTTGCGAAGCGACGTTCTCCTCCTTGACCAGCTGCTCCACGAGCTCCAGAACACCGGTGGGAGAGGCTTAGCTGGAGGGAAAACTCGAGGGAGAGGGAGAGAACTCCATGGGAGAGAGAGTTAGAGAGGGAGAGATAGTGGGTGAGGGTGAGAGTGAGAGGGAGTGAAGTGAGGGAGAGGGAGTAATACTACCGGGGAGGGAGCTTAGAGAGGAAGACTCCAGATTGAAGAGGTGGCTGTGGCAACGGCAGCCACGAGCGCCAGTTCCTCGCTCGAACCCTCGGCCGGCAGAAGACGCCAGGGCCTGGCAGATCGCCGCCCAAGGCAGGAAAACCCCATAAACCCTCCGAAAAACTCCGAAACTCAAAAACCCTTCCCGGAAACCTCTAGGATAGACTCTAGGATAGCTAGAGAAGGTTCGGAAACTACGGTTGCTCGGAAATTCTAACCGTACACGAGACGAGATTTTGGAGCAAAAACTAAAACGAAACAGATTGGGCAAACAAATCCAAACACTATTAACTCCAAATAGAATTTCCAAATAACTCACAAAGGATAATTAATATTTTTAAAAAGACAAGTTCAAACTCAGGATGTTACAAAATGGTTCCATACCCCTGGGAGTATTTATATACTCTTTGTACGTATGGAAAAGGATATATATCAAAAAATAAAGGGCTCCGATGAATTTTTTTTCAACAATATCGCATTATAGTATCTTAGAATTATTATTGGAGTATACTAAAAGTGATAAAGAAGTATAATACATTAGAGCATCTCCAGCAGAGCCCCTAAACCAGCCCCTAAACCTTAAAATAGAGAGTGCAGTAAAAAAAACAGATCCAGCAGGGCCCCAACTCAAGCCCCTAAAATTAGGGGGCCCCTAAATTTGCCTCCTCAGCCCCAATTCCCAGGGGGGCCCAACTCAAGCCCCTAAAATTAGGAGGCCCCTAAATTTGCCTCCTCAGCCCCAATTATCAGGGACACGAGTACAACCCCTATTATTGAACATAGAGAAATACATGAGAGGCTTCGAAAATTTTATCATGTTTTGAAAATTTTAAATTTAAATTTGAAATTTCATGTTTTTAAATTGTAAATGTTAATATGCTTATGTTTTACTCCCTCCGTTTCTTTTTATAAGGCGTATTTGGTTTCGTTAGGACAAGTCTTTGACCAATAATTACTCTATTAGCATATAATTTTTATGACACAAAATTGATATTAGCAGATTTGTATTCAAAAGTATTTATATATAATTATGATTTTGTATTGCATAAATGATATATTAATAAAGTAATCGTTGGTCAAAGTCTTGTCCTAACGAAACCAAATACGCCTTATAAAAAGAAACGGAGGGAGTATGTATTACAAATATTTTTGATTGAATTTTAGTGGTGTCAAATGAAGATTATACATAGCGTATATGTCAAAATAGGAGAAAAAGTAAAATAGGGGCTGAGATTTAGGGGTTGTTGCTGGACTTGTGCTCTAAAAACAGGGCCTCAAAAAATAGGGGGAGTCCCTAAATCCAAAATAGGGACCCTGTTTTAGGGGCCCTTGCTGGAGATGCTCTTAGTTTAAGTGGTATACTGAAGGTGGGAGTACGTACTCTCAGGAGTACGTAATATATATATATACACACACACACACACACACACACACACACACACACATATATATATATATACATATATACATAGCTTAACTATTATAAGAATGAGTTGGTGGTGATGGTGAGTCTCCCAGGCCGTTTTTGGGCCAGAACAGTAGGGGCCCAAGGCCCAGTAGGTGACGAATTCCGTAGCTATTTATTGTTTGTCTAGCCTTATTTGCATTTCATTGTATTCCCTTGTTCAGTGATTCTTTAGTAACGGATCTCAAATAAGTGATAGCTTAAGTTTTAAATTGTCGATTTTTTGTTTTTAAGAGTTTAGAATTTGTGGTGTTATCATCTATTTGAGATCCGTTGCAACGCACGGGCACTGTACTAGTATATATACATATATTAGCTTTGGAGATCTTAGTTTTAGCCCCCCTCGTTCTAATTTTCTGGATACGCCTCTGGCTCGAGCGGTGGTCGGAGCGGAGGAAGGAGGCGGCGGCGTGCTACGGGGAGGAGAGAGGGGAGCGGAGGGAGGGAGGGGAGAGGCACGGGGAAGTGTGAAGTACTACCCTTCGTAAGTTACTTTAAGATCCGTAAACTTTTTATAACAGCTTTTCGACAACACGGTATAATCTGGACAAAATAAATGGCCGGTTTATTTGTTTTGGGCTATTGTCCGGACAAAACATTCACTACTACAGAATGGCACATTACTATCGGTTTTTTTTGTTCATCACCGTCGGTTTTGGTGGCGATACAAAGTCCAACGACAGTGATAAGGTAGATATATCACAGTCGGTTTTTAACCGACACTAATAATACATTATCACTGTCGGTTCTTTTTACGAACCGACTGTGATATTACACTTATCACAATCGGTTTTATCTTAGAACCGATTGCGATAAGTATAATATCACAATCGGTTCTTATCTAGAACCGATACAAATGATTACATTATCACAATCGGTTCAGTTGTAGAACCGATGGGGATAATAATAATATCACAATCGGTTCTTTTTTAGAACCGATTCAAATTATTACATTATCACAATCGGTTTTTTATTGAAACCGATGGGGATAATAATATTATCAAAATCGGTTCTTTATGCAAACCGATTGTGATACTGTACATATCCCAATCGGTTCCAAGAAGAACCGACAGATATCAGTACCTATCCCAATCGGTTCCAACAAATAACCGATTGTGATGATGTTATCGGCCCATCGTCCGAAAATGGCCTCGCATTGACAATATGACACATTCATCACAATCCACAATATCACGTAACATATACATCACAATCTACACACATTGCATTAAAATTAATATTGTTTACAACTGCAATGCATCACATTCACATTCGTGATAAATTTTGTTTACACTTTATGGACTAGTATTTGCTTGAATGGTCTCTATATCTACCATCATCCGTTATAACTTCTCATTCAGCACTAATCGCATAAATGGTCTCGTAATTTCTTGAGATCGGCGTTGGTTAGGCTCTTAGGTTGATATCAATGTCCTGCAAAATAGATAGTAGTGCACTTAATATATTTAAGTCTTAAATTGGAACTAAAACATGCCGATAGTATTATGCTTGTAAACAAATATCACATAGACATAGTGCAAATAATCTCGCTCTATACCTTAGGAAAAGATGTGAGCGACCAACCAAAATCAGGATGTGATGCATCACGTAAAAGCCGCATAGATCATCGCACCCTTGTTGATGACATCGTGAACAAAGAAACTTAAATTAGGAGACGAATTAAAAATAGGTGTCGAGAAAAAAATCCTATGATAGACACTTGTACCTTGAAGCGCTTCCACTCGAGTTTGGTGCCTTGTTTATCATTATGTCGGCCACGCTCAAGAACGTAAGACATGAAAGCCCTATACATTGGAGAGATGCCATTGAGGTTAAAAATACGTAACGTAGTTCAATATGTAAAGTGTTAGGTTAGAGGAATGTACTTATACGCAAAAGCAGGCTCGACGCATATTCCATCGGTCTATTTTCGAGCGAGTTCAACGTGTAGACCTTGTTTTGACTCGAACAACCACAAGTAGAACCCAATGGTTGCTTATTAAACGGTACACAATGCAAGAGAATAAGTTAATGCAAGGTTGAAGTGTGTACATGTAATTGAATTGTATAGTAGTACATACTCCTGGTGGTATGGGAAGAGAATGAAGTCCTTTTTGCCTCCTCATGCAATGCCTCGCTTGATGTATCCTGCAAGGAACTCCGATTGATACTTAGCCATGGTCGCAGACACCATCTCGGGTCGACAAACCCGACAGGGTGTCGACTGGCCACGGCTCGCCGCCTCATGATCCCGCAATTCATGTCAATTGTTAAAAATATAATACAAAAATCAATAAATAGTCATCGATTGAGTATGGTGCGAGACTCACAAAGACACCAGGATCGTATGGTAGAAATATCGACGGCTTTCAAGCTGTACATAAAGTACAGATCCTCAAAACTGGATCGAAGGTCCCATCCTCAAGGTGTGGAATTGGCGCGCTCGATACTTCACTATGAAATCGTGGCGAGGCTCGTCCTCATGTGACCTATCGATGTACCATCCATGTAGGTGGCGAGTGAACAAGCCCAAAGAATTCAATTCGTGGCTTGGGAGAAAGGGCTTTCCATGTATGTACCGCTTGTGATCATCAGGGTGTTCTCTGCACTCTGACAACTTTGCCTTCATCACGGAGGGACAATCTGAACTCGCTTTGTATCTTTCGTCATCGTGGTAGAAGTCCTTTGCGCCCACCACGCACCAAAGATTTGTAGGCTGCGCAGCGAGGTGCAGGAGGTGCATTTGCAGCGAGGTGCGAGGTTGTGTAGCAGGGGCAGGAGCATGTGCAGCAGAGCAAGCAGAGTAGGAGGAGCAGCGAGCAGAGCAGGCAGAGGGAGGAGGAGCAGGAGCAGCGGCAGCAGAGAGAGTAGTACCAGGAGCGGCGGCAGTAGTACCAAGCATAGCGCAGAACAGAGCAGCACAAGAGCGCATGATACTAGCAAGAGCAGTAGTAGCAATCAGAGCGATAGCGTGAGCAGCAGATGATAGCGAGAGTAGCAGAGGCAGCAGAGCGCCAGAGTACCAGCGAGCGTAAGTAGCAAAGAGTACCGATGGCAGCTGAGCAGCAGGAGGTGCTTGCACTACGACACCCGTCATGGGCCACTTGATGAACGACATCCGTGCTTGCCCAAGAGTGGTGATATCTTCGTTGAGGGAACTCGAGGGCATGAGACATGTAAACATCGTGGACATAGTCCACTGCACCCTCATGTAGCCCATCCCCAAAGGTATACCATGCACCGTGTCATCCTCCTTGCTTGGAAATGCAACCCCGCGCCAGCCTCAATCTGTATTCCGTCGTCGATCGGGACTAGCCGGCACTTGGCAGGACCACGCAAGAAGTGATCAAAGATCTTCATCATAACTGTGTTAAGCTTACTCATGTACCTTTGGTCGAAACAGCTTATTACCTTGAGGTGTGGAATGCACAGCTTCCTTATTGGAAGCGCAAATGCTAGGGCGTAGCATAGGCGATGGTTGAGGAATCTGATTCTGGGAGAACATCGCCATCATCTCAGCCATCATCTTAGCCTTTAACTCCTCCTTCAACTCCTCCTTCATCTGCGCCCTAATCCGCGCCTCACGTGCTTCCCATGATCTTGCCCTGGCACTGGAAGCGCTCTCCTCTACAAAGAAGGACCTCTTCGTATACCCCGCACTCGCTGCAAGCACTCCGCCCCTTATGATCGGGCTTCCGATTGCCGAACACAGGATGTCCCTTGACCCTTGGCTTTCAAATGCTCCTTGCTCTTTCGCAGGCTTACCTCCTCCCGCAGTCGCAAGTATAAATTATTACTAAAATACAATGGGAATATAATATGCAATGTACTATGTTAGATATCTTACGATGGTCGTGACGATCTGTGCGGTCGCGGTTTGGAATGACAACTGACCGCCGAGGTTTTCTTCGTCCTCGCTAATACCCGATCGCGTGCCGCTTCCTCGCATATGTGGGAGTAAGGCATCGTTGTCCCAGAGGTTGCACACTCCTCTCGCTAGTCGCACTCCACTCGCCTTCTTCCCTACATACCCACCGGAACCGAGGTGGTGCGGCGTGTGTGTTACGCCTCAGATAGCGATATTCTTCTCTCTCGGCTCCTCGCCTCAAGGCGTATTCCTCATCCTTGCAAACTCCTCCCAAACCTCAAGTGTAACAAATGGATAACTTTGAAAGGGAGTACGGTCTTTCAACACGAACTGGGCATGCATGGTCACCCTGAAATGCCTCAAAGCCACACCCATTCTCTTCAAGGCGTACTGCCTCGCATTGATTTCATCTTCCTCTGGTATAATCCATTTTCCCTTAACTTCGTCCCACGATCGGTTCTTACGCTCGTCGCTTACTTCCTTCCTCCGGGTCCTTAATTGTGATCGGCACTCGCTCCCTCACCAATTGGCCGAGAAAAGAGGAGTAGCGCCCTTAAACGGGCCAGGACCGTGCAAACCCCTGGCATTGAAGCGGAGCACTTGCGGCGTTCTCCTGTGGCTCCTTTATTCGGTCCTCTGGCCTTTCTAACCTTCCTCGATGGGGTAGCAGGACCTTCTTCTCTCTGGGCGTTGAGCCGGTGCTCTCTCTTTGCGACATTTCGAAGTAAGTACGTATATGTCAAACCTAAACTTCATGAGAGGAAGCAATTCAAATTTCAAATAATAGAAAACAATTCACATGTCTATTTGTAGACCGACTAAGTACGTGCACGCACCAACGATGACTCCTAATCTCTAATTAGGTTAGGTCCTAATCATTCGAGGATATGTGGTTGAGCAAGTTCCTAAGTCGTTGTACAACTCTAGAGAAAATTTGCAAAGATCTTCGCTGTTCTCCAAATACACGCCTCGACAACAGGTCAAGAGGGTGTGTATTCGAAGAACACCAGGGAGATGTCGCTAAACTTTCTAGAGTTTGTACAATGCCTTAGAACTTGCCCGAGCCACATATCCTCTAATCATTCCAAAAACGTGGATTACTGAGATCGCTTATTTATAAATATGCCATTTTAGCATACTTATAAACAAGCACCCTCGAACGGAGACGATAGGTTACGAACTAAACTCGATAATAAAGTGCGATAATATAGCATGTGTTACAAGTTTCAAATTGCAATGATGGATTGCTCTCGATTGCTATAGAAGGGTTGCTAAATTAATTAGCGTCCAACTTCTAGATGGCCAATATATCACCGGCTATTACATCTAAAAATTTCAGGATTACAACCCTAGAACAAAGATTGCTCTAGCACAGAAAACAACAAGTACAAAGATAGCATGTAATGAATATAGCACTAATCTAACCCTACCACAATGCATTAAGAGCAAGTGCCACCAAATTGTCATCTAAGAGCATAAAGGAATAAGCACAAAGATCAAGCTCGACCCTAGAACAATGCATTAAGAGCAAGTGGCACCAAATTGTCACCTAAGAGCAAGTGTTGTTCTAGGTCTAGCAAGTTCCTTTAATGATCGATTAATCAAGCCTCATTCAAAAGCAATCATCATCGAGCTATTTACAACCAATTACAGCCTACAGTCCAAATGCATCTTACAAGGCGCCGAACCGAGTCGGCAATGGGGAGGAGCCGATGGGGACGCGCCGATTGGGGGAGGAGCCGAGGGGAGGCGCCTGGGGAATCGCCGAGGAGGGGAGGCGCCGGGGAGGAGCCGGAGGGGAGGCGCTGGGGAATCGCCGAGGGGAGGCGCCTGGGGAGGAGCCGAGGGGGAGGCGCCAGGGGGAATCGCCGGAGGAGGCGCTGGGAGGACCCGGAGGGGAGGCGCCGGTGGGGAGGTGGTCGAGCTAGGGTGTGGGATCGAGGAGCCGAGGGGGAGGCGCCACGGTACCGCCGATGGGGAGGCGCCGGGAGGAGGCGAGGGGAGGCGCCGGGGAGGAGGCGGAGGGGAGGCGCCGGTGGGGAGGTGGTCGAGCTAGGGTTGTGGAATGAATTGAACGAAATCGAGTGCGCGCGAAATGAATCGAGTATGCGCGAAATGAAAATGCTCGGTTTTATCACGGTCGGTTAACCAAAGAGACCGATCGCAATATGTGGAGTATCCGTGTCGGTTCTATAGAAAACCGATCGCAATATGTTGAGTATACGTGTCGGTTCTATATAAAACCGATCGCAATATTTGGAGTATTCGTTTCGGTTCTATATAAAACCGATCGCAATATTTGGAGTATCTGCGTATCGGTTCTATAGAAGAACCGATCGCAATTATACTATACGTGTCGGTTTCCTAAACGAACCGATTGTGATGACTATGATCCAATTTCTATTTTTTTAAAACAGAGTCTTCATTCAAAAGAGTCGAATAATTCAAATCTTTTTCAAATTTGCTATACTATAAGATCCATTTGACATATATATTCCACAAAATGCTACATTAATACAGGGAATTCTTACAACTTAACTTATTTAAAATACAACCCTTCTTGATGATCTACACGCATGTAATGTGTTCCATGTGTGCCGTCGTCACCGCTTAAGACATGCCCCATCCGCAAACGGAGGTGTTTCATCAAATTGGTTGTACTCTTCTTCATCTACGACATTTTCAACTCCAACAATCCTCCTCTTGCCATGAAGTACGACGTGCAACCTCGGATTGGCGGATCACGCCGCGTAGAAAACTTGAGTTGCTTGCTTTGCGAGGACGAACGGTTCATCTCTCAGAGGCCGCCTATTCAGATCAACAATTGTAAAACCTGTCTTGTCGACCTTAACTCCGTGAGGAAGTCTCACCCACTTACATCGGAACAATGGAACTTGGTATATTCCGTAGTCGAGCTCCCATATTTCTTCGATCATCCCGTAGTAACAGCTTCATTGCAGTTGACGATCCTCTAATTGAGTGATCATCGGACAAAGCATCTATGCTCACACCACTGCTTTTGCACTTTGTACTCTTTGCATCTTGACTTTCAAGATAAAATGTGTAGCCATTAATATCGTAACCTTGCCATGTCTCAGATATTAAATCTTGGTCCGTCACCAACCATTTGACATCCTCGGTACTAACGGAGACCTTCACCTTTTCTTTGAACCATGTGAGGAATCGATCGTTGTGTTCTCGTGTGATGGAAAGCTCATCCATAAGTGGATTCTCTTCCCGTGAATATCAACTTGTGTCGTTGGATGTATGGATGAACCTGCTACCGTGTTGCAAGACTGTGAAATGCGCTTTACAAGACATATCAAATTGTGGGCTCATTAGATTTGACCCAACGGTTCCTTTGCCACCAAGTCTGCCCTCATGACGAGATATAGGAACACCAATCGGTTTGTCTTTTACCTAGGTAGTCCACGCAGAACTCAATAACCTCTTCACCCCATAACCTTCAATAATACTACCTCAGGCTTCGACCTATTCCTCACGTATGACTTTAATATACCCATGTACCTCTCGAACGGATACATGTAACGCAGGAATGCGGGTCCACAAATCTTAATCTCTAACAAGGTGAACAACGAGGTGGGACCATGACGTCGAAGAACGACGGGGGAAATGCATCTCAAGCCGACAAAGAGTCTGCACCACCTCACTCGTAAGTTGTCTAGTATATCGGGATCAATAACCTTGCATGAAATCGCATTGAAGAAATAGCATAGCTTCGTGATTGCCAACCTGACGCCATATGGTAGGATATTTCGATTGCAACAGGGAGCATTTGGGTCATCAAGACTTGACATTCGTGGGACTTCATAACGATCAACTTCATATCATCCATAGACACAAGCTTCTTAATGTTTGCGGAGTAGCCCGATGGAACTTTAATATCGTGGAGACACTTGCTGAGGTCTTCTTTCTCTTTCTTGGATAAGGTGTAGCATGCGGCGGGGATGTACGGCCCTTTTCCATCCTCCTCCATCATCGCAAGCTTGGGCCTGATCCCCATGTAGGTCATATCACGGCGAGCATTCAAACCATCCTTGGTCTTCCTGGTATGTTCAGCAGGATGCCTACCAAATTATCACAAACATTTTTCTCAACGTGCATGACATCAATACATTGACGGACATCTAACTCCTTCCAATATGGTAAGTCCCAAAATATCGACCTCTTTTTCCAAATGGTCCTAGGACGAACAGATTTACGGCTCTTACCATACCTTGAACATCGATATCCTCTACACGTGAATATACTTGCCTTCCGGTCATAGGCTGCGGCTGCACGAACTTCCCTCTTTCCATCAAATTTGTCATCCATCTTACGATATCGATGACTTCGGTAGAAACCTACGGTGACCCATGTACACCGTTTTCCTCGATTCGGCGACCACAAGCTATCAGTGTCCTCTTCACAAATTGGACAAGCTTTGGCTCCTTCGTGCTATAGCCCGCCAAATTACCAAAGGCTGGAAAATCATTTATGGTGCAAAATATCATAGCCCGTAGGATGAAGTTCTCTCTTTTGTATGCATCCCACACCTCAACCCCACATTCCACAATTTTACCAAATCCTCAATTAGTGGTGATAGGTACACATCAATATCATTACCCGGCTGTTTGGGACACGAGATTAGCAACGACATCATGATATACTTCCGCTTCATGCATAACCAAGGAGGCAAATTGTAGATACACAACAAAAGCGGCCAAAATCTTGTGGTCATTGCTTCATATTACCAAACGGATTCATACCATCCGTACTCAATCCAAATCTTATGTTCCTCATCTCGGCACCAAACTCCTCATGTTGCCAATTAATGTTTCTCCATTGAGCCGAATCGGTAGGATGTCTCAACTTGCCATCTTCCTTTCGGGATTCATAATGCCAACGCAACAATTTTGCCTCTTTAGGATTTGCAAATAACCGCTCTAAACGGGAATGATGGGCAAATACCATAACACCTTGGCTGGTGCCCCTTTTTCACATCTTCACCGTCGTCAATTAGGTTCTTACGCTTCTTGTCATTACGCTTCTCATTTTGTTTGTATCGGGTACACCACAAAGCAGGACAAATCTGTGATTCCTTATGGACGTTGCGGTATAGTATGCAATCATTTGGACATGCATGTATCCTTTCTATTTCCATTCCCATGGGACATAATAGCTTCTTCGCTTCATAAATACTTGTTGGCAACTCGTTTCCTCTCGGAAGCATATCCGATAGAAGTATTAAAAGTGCATTGAAACTTGTATCTGTCCAGCGGTGTTTTGCCTTGATTCAAACAATGCAAGAACCGAACCCAACTTGGTGTATTCCCTTTGCAACTTGAAAACGATGGTTTGGCATCGTCATCCATCAAGCTTTTAAATTTTTCGAACTCTCTTTCCGTGTAATTTCCCTCCACATCCCGCAACATTTGATCTAAATTATCGCCATCAAACATATCACGCTCCGACTCGTGATCAGCTTCCAGCATGTCTTCGTTGCGTAGCACAGAGGTACTACCTATCTCCCCATGATGGATCCAACACGTGTAATTCCTCACGAAGCCACGTCGAATCAAATGCCCTTCAATTTGAGATGAGTTGTTAAATCTCCTGAGATTGGTGCAATCAATACAAGGACAATATATGAACTTTACACCCCTCATAACCATATCTTCTTCTGCAAAAATTATGAACTCCTTAACAAACATCTGAAATTCAGCACTCACACGGCTTTTGTGATACATCCATTCTTCACGGTCCATCTACAAGTAAACCGCAAACAATAAATTAATAATGCCCTAATCAATGAAATAAAAGAAGGGTTGAACCCGAAAACAAAGTTTTTTTGTTGAATGATCTTAAAGAAACGTATATCTGTAGACCGACTAAGTACGTACGTACCAACGATGACTCCTAATCTCTAAGTAGGTTAGGTCCTAATCCCATTCGAGGATATGTGGTTCGAGCACGTTCCTAAGATGTTGTACAAACTTTAGAGAAAATTTCGGCAGCATCTCATTTGTTCTCCAAATACACGTATCGACAACATGTCAAGAGGATGTGTATTCGGAGAACACGGCCAGGAGATGTTCTTGAAACTTTCTCTAGAGTTTGTACAACAAACCTAATTAGGAACTTGCCCGAGCCACATATCCTCAAACCGCCCAAAACGTGGACAATTCGAGATCGCTTATTTATAAATATGCCATTTTAGCATACTTATAAACAAGCACCCTCAAGCAGGAGACGCATAGGTTACGCAGCCTAATTAACTACGTACTCTATCATTGATCATATTAATTATATTGACACAATTATGACATGTAATGTACACATTGACCAAATAAAAAACTAATTTAAGTCCTACTGCAAATATTGAAGGGATTTATAAGAATTAATGCCGATCACCTTCGAGGAAAGCCACAAGCGAGGGAAATCTAGCTCTGATCAAGCTAGCTAGGGTTTCAATTAACTTTAAGCTTCAGCGATCGATCTCCTACACCCCTCGTTTCTCAACCATACACTCGCTAATGACACCAAATCAAAATCGAATAATGTATGTTAATACAAAATTGAAGGGATTCAAGGAATGGGGCCCACCTTTTGAATAAAGCCACAAGTAAGCTAGGCAGGAAAATAGAGAAATCGCCTAGCGAACCACTCGACGAGAGTTAATAAGTTCATCCCGAGTCCAGATGGTACATATATAAACCTAGCGAACCTCATCACAATCGGTTCTATACAAGAACCGTTTGTGATTATTTATTTATCACCGTCGCTTATATGTAAAACCGACTGTGATAATTTGGATCCTCAACACTGTCGGTTTCTTTATAGAACCGACACAGATAATGTATCTGTATCGGTTCTAAAAAAGAACCGACTGCAATAACATAGGTCATCAGTCGGTTCTGGATATGAACCGACACGGATATTACTGCACCCTCGCCTTCCCGCCAATTTGACCGCTCAAACATATAGCTCCTTTCATATAACTCCTTTCATCGATATCGGGGTACTCTTCCAAGGTTTGATCGCGTTCCTTTCTTCTCTTTCATATAGCTCCTCTTCTGATCTCTTTCATATAGCCCCTTTCTTCTCTGCAAGGGTCTAACTTGATCCTTTCGTCGACCGCAGCATGGGCAGCGCCTCCTTCTCCGGCAGGGTCTGAGGAATCCGTGGAGTCACGTACGTTCCTCCAGCGCCCTCACACCGCCCGGCCGGCGGCCCGCCCTCGACCTCCGGCGCCTCACTCCGGCGTGGCTGCCGGCGCCCCACTGTCTCCCCATCCCTCCTGGCCGCTCTCATCCGAGCGCCTCCAAAGCCAGCAGGAAGCGCCGCAGAGATGGCGATCAAGACGACGGCGAGGAGGAGGAGGAGGAGGACGGCATTTACGACGAGGAGGAGGAGGAGGACGACGACGAGGAGGACGAGGAGGAGAAGAAGGAGGAGGAGGAGGAGGAGGTGGAGTACTTCGCGCCGATCACCATAGGGACCGGCGCCTCGTCTAGATCGGGTTCATCATCTGAGGATGAACCATCACTAGTCCGCGTAGTCTCCAGTGATACCGACTCTGGCGACTCGGGTGACTCGGGCTGGTAAATGTAATATATTAGCTGTAATATATGTTTAATAATTATAAACAATGGATGTGGTGATATATATTGTAATGAAAGTACAATCTGTGGAAGACTAATGTTATATATATTTTGCATCACTACATGTGTCTATATAAATTGTCCGAGAGTTGAACCGCGAGTTGGGAATCTAGCAGAGAGGTACTATTCATCGTCCGAAAAAACAAGTTGCACAAATATTAAAGCATGAATGAAGGGTAGATGAGGTCTGTGTTGGGATTCTAAGCGGAGGCGGTCCGTGTTGGAGTTTGTTTTTCTTGTTCCTGAAGGAAATGTGTGAGGATCTCACAATCCGCTCTGGAAAAGAAATGATTGTGATAACACCTGTTCTCATCACAATCGGTTTCTTCACATAACCGATTATGATAATTCATTCTCATTGCAATCGGTTGGAAAAGAACCGATTGTGATAACCTCAATGCTCATCACAATCGGTTTCTTCCTCAAACCGATTGTGATAATACCTACTCATTACAATCGGTTCTGTATAAAAACCGATTGTGATAAAACAATGATTATCACAATCGGTTCTTATCTAGAACCGATTGGGATTATTATCGTATCACAATCGGTTCCCTCTCAGAACCGATTGTGATAACCTGTTACCAAGATTTCCAAATGGAATATACTTATCACAATCGGTTTTTTAGTCAAAAGTTTAGAACCGACACAGATGAAGCGATAGTAATGTGTCATTCTGTAGTAGTGATTGTTCTTAGTGTCTCAAATGGGCCCGAAGATTGCCCAACAAGAGAAGTACGAAATTTCTCTTTCTCTGTTTGTACATCTTACAAGAAACGTGTGTAAGCAAAACCATGGCAATGTTTGGAAAAACCATTGTAAAATACTGACCTATGAATTTTCTCGGTTAGGCTCTGAAATTCTGCTTGGGCTTTGCACTCGGAAAATAAAAATAGTGTGAGGAGGCCACGATTTTTATCCGACAAATATCGGGGAGCACTTGTCGTTCGCGATTGGTGACTCGAGACGCATCTTCGACTCCCGACGAACCCTAGACGACGAGGGCGACTGTGGCTACGACTCTCCTCAGCGACGACAACGGGGGGCAGCTAGCTCATCAACAACGTCGACGACAGCAAGCTCTCCTACGCCATCTGCCCTCTATTTGATCTATACATTCATAGCTGTCTTGCCTCACCTCTCTCCAATCACCAGGAACATCTTGAAACCTGCGGCCTCGCCTCCTCCCGTTCGCTTCGCCGGTGGGAGTCTCGTCGTCCGTACAATGGTGCCGGCGCAAGAGATCTGGAGCAATCAGGCACTCCTTGTACAATCCACAAGGTGAAGGCAGCGGTCTGGGAGCAAGAGGCGGCGGGGATATTATGATACGAACTCTCTTGTGGTCATAGTGCACTCCCCTCACCCGGCCCTAGTACAAAGTGCGATGAACCTATGTTATTTATGTATCTTGATAGTGTCTAGACAGCTATACTTCTTTGTGAATGTTTTTACCCACGTACTAGATACCGGATGGATGTGCTGCAGCCTGCATGGCCGAAATGCAAATTTGGAATGAAAACTTGGGGTTCACTGCCAAATCTGGAATTCTTTTAGCGAAATTGACTTGTCTTGAGCCTGTAGCTTGAGTTTATTTCTGGACTGTTACTTCCATTCCAATGTGATCATCATAGATGAGTATACGAACATAAGCTATCTCAGCTTGTGTCTATAATTAACACTTCAAACGTCGATATACTACTTCTATGTGCGTTGTGCCAATTTCATTTGCTCAATTCTCGTCCATTGAGTTAGAAATGCTGTGGTTTGTGTGGTTCGTATTTTGATGTGTGGTTTGAATAAGAACAAAATAATCTTTGTCTACAGGAAGCTATGGCAACTTGGCAAGAACGTAAGACGGCAAGCTACAACTGCCTCACATCTCCTCCCTCTAACCAGATCATCTAGGTAACATACTTAGTTCAGATCTGTGAGCTTGAGATTTTTTGGATATAAATTTCAGATTTGGTCACTTGAGATCTGAAATAAATTGCTTCTGGAAATCTCAAGAGTTTGTACAAAATTTCAGATCAGGTAACTTAGGATTCAGCGAGCCGTGTATATATTATGGTATAGCCAGCTTTCATTACAAGTAATGAAGCAATTGGATGATTCTGTTCTGGTTCCCTATTCTATTCTGGTTGCCTATTCCTCACTTAATTTGTTCTGGTGATCTAAAATTGCTCATGTTTTCATTACAATTAAAACAATCGATATGCATGAAGCAATCGGATGATTCTATTCTGGTTCCCTATTCCTCACGAGTCATAGTGAGTGTATTGTGGTTCCCTATTCTGGTTTCATCTCTCTTGTCTATTGTGTGCATAGTGATCGTTGAGGCTCATGATGCTCTTGTTTCTGCTGAATTATTTGTAAAATTTCCTCCTTATCGGATGTGGCACAACTACATATGAGCAGAACTACTATTTTTGAAGACTAGATTCTCTTAATTGCTTGTTTAGAGTACACGCATAATGTGTTCATTGTATATCTATATTGCAGGTTAGCATGCTGGCTGTAACCTGAGAAACTTGCAAATTATTTTGTTTATCAACATTGGAACTCAAGTCACTGCTGATGCTTCATTTAAGCTCTTAACTTATGCCTTCAGATTTTTTTTGGTAGTTGAGCTTAAGCCACTGTTGGTGCAAACATGTAGTTGATTAGTAGAAGATTTTGTATTATAGCTCTTGCCTTTATGCTTCGATTTAACAAATAAATGCATTGAAGTTTGCTCTGAACTTGTGCTTCAATTTAACCTGGTGGGGGGCTTCAGTTTAAACTCTTTGATGTATTGTTAATGAGTTACACCTAAGAACATTGATTCATCTCATTGAGGTTGCCTCAGGAATTCGAATGTTGTCTTAATGTCTTTTGATTTTCTGAACAATGGTAGAACCTATGACTACCAGCTGAGGTTGATAAACTCGGATATAATATTGAATGTTGTGTTATGTTTGTCACTTTTAAAGTTGCACTATATATGTTACGATTCAGAGGTAGAGGTGGGCGTCGTGTGCCGTGCCGGTCCGGCCCGGGCCCATCGTGCTTCGGGCCGGAACCGTGCCGTGCCACGACGGCCCATCGTGCCCACCGTGTCGGGTCGTGCTTGCTTCGTGCCATCCAGGCTCAGCCCATTTGCGCTTCGTGCCTGCTTCGTGCCGTGCTAGCCCAGGCCCGACCCATTTTCACTATTGTGACGAGCAAAGAAATAAAACACATCACTACTACTAAACTACCTATTTTAATTACATAAGAGACTAATCACATCAACAAAATGTCAAACATAAATGCAATACTTAAAGATGTCCTAAATCAACAATATCTGCCAACTTTTAGGTTTTAATCCGTGATTTCGAGCCCGTTCGGGCCGTGCCGGCACAGGCCCGGCCTAAACGATCGTGCCGGGTCGTGCCGCCCATCGTGCCCAGTTCTCAGACCCGGCACGGCCCGTGCTCTGATTACATATGGCCGCCGTCTGACAAATCTTTGTGCCGAGAGCTTTGCACCGGGCCATCCCGTCGTGCTTCGGGCTGGCCCAAAAAAGTCCGGCCCAAGTGCCCACCTCTAATCAGAGGTAAGATATAGTATTCACTTTTGAAGTTGCACTATAAATATTACCATTTCAGATGGGAAAAAAAATTACAATATGTTACCACACCTAGGCCCAATTATACATGACGTGCTCCCGCCGATGCTTTCCATGATTCCCTCAAAAATTAACAAAGGTTATATTATTTCCCTCTTATCTCCTCATAATCTCGTGCTGTTACCGTGTTACGTAAACTTGAATGCTCGACTAACGGAGTTCTATCTCCATCATTGTTAGAGCAAGTACAATAGTAAAGCCTACTGCAGGCTAATAGTAAGCTAAAAACCAGTTTGTACAATAACTGTTTCTAAAATTTGTCTCTAGATATTGTGCAATAACTATCTCTTCTCTTTTGTACATAAATGATTTACCTATGCATCCGTGCAAAGCTAATTTCTTAAATAAGAAATTATCTTCTCTCTCATCTTTTCTCACTTTTTCACATAGACTAAAGCTGACATGTACAAGCTAAAAGCCAGCTGACATGACCTTATTGTACTTGCTCTTAGGTGACTGTTTGGTTGGATTACATGCACACGGAGGGAAACAAATGTCTGTTGATAAAGACAATCGCCGACGGCCGGTCTCTCGTAGACAGTATGTATCGCCGTATCGGCAATGTCTGTGGTAAAAGCCTTCCTGAACTTGACAGTTTGTCATCATTGGTCGTTTAATTTACCCGGGCAGAATGATTGCCATCACAATTGGGCTGTGGTGTAGTGTAAATCTTTTCGGGCTTGATCAACTACAACCCAACACTTTCATCTAGATTATTCTAGAGTAATTCTGTGATCTTCGTAAAATGAATTCATTTCCAGGAGACCTGAAGCAGCGAATGCGATACGAAGCTGGCCTTTCGTTGTTTCCGTTCGAGAGCTAGGACAGCAACTCCGCTAACGCACGTGCTATTTTGCGCGCGCGGTAGATCATCTGATGAGTACGCATCTTTCCCAACTCATCAAATGATCTATCGAGCCAACTTGTTTTCGATCGTGGGAGTAAATCTTTTCTTCTTCTTCTTTTTCTTAAAAAAACGAAAGAGGATATATGTAAGTAAAATGAAGTTGAGAAAATCCACTGCATGCCACTGAATCTCTACCGCTTAAAAGAAGATGTTAGTGGTGGTTAGTCTGCTGCTTCTCTGAATAAAAAAATTTAGTGCCGAAAGGTGATCCTAGCGTACGTCCTTCCCCCAATCTATTGCCAATCCTCTATAGAAGTTAGAATGCCTCCAAAGCTTCCAGGTCTCCAACCGAATTCGCATAATGTCTTTCGCTCCCTCCTGCTAACATTGTAACCTCCTCACAATGCACATCCTGCACCGAACACAGAACCCTAGCCGTCAATGCCCTCGATCTAATAGGCCTTGACAGTACTTCGGCTAAGGGGAGGCCATTGCCTTCGTCGCGGGTGGCCGCACGCAAGTCGTGGCTGTTGCATTGTCGTCGAGGTGACTTGCGTCGTTGCCAGGGGCGGAGCTACAGTATTTTAATATATGTGAACCCTCTTATTCAAATTCTGTGACCCTGGGAGATAAATTATAGGACAATATAAGTTATTGATATATATATATAGGAAAAATATTTTTTACTCCTGGCAGTAATTACTCCCATCTCTGAAATACCACCCAAACGAACTTGAAATACTCCTTTATCACTTTGGATATACTCATATACTAATTATAAGATATTCTAATGAGATCCACATGAAAAAATTGCAAGGGAGTACATAGTTTTTAGCGTATTTTACAAATACCTTCATATACGCACATAAAAATGAGTATGTCTAAAAAGTGTACATACTACCTCTGAAAAAATGTAAATACCACCTAGATGGTCTTATATACTTGTATACTACACGTACACACCATCCGTTGCGCGAGTTACTCCCTACATTGTGAGATACGACATAGGAGAAAAGAGGCTTCCTATATATATATATATAGGAAATATATATATAGGAAGACTTTTTCGTACTCCTGGGAGTACGTACTCCCACCTTCAGTATACCACTTAAACGAACGTGTTATACTCCTTTATCACTTTCAGTATACTCCAATAATAATTCTAAGATACTTCAATACGGTATGAATGAAAAAAATTCATGGGAGTCATTTATTTTTTGTTATATACCCTTTTCCATATGTAAAAAGAGTATATAAACAAATTATGATATAAATGGTGGATTTTGTTGAAATTTTTTGTGGAATTCACTTTGGAGTATATTATAACTAGGCAGTGTAGCGCGCTCCGCCGCGCCGTTATGCATAGGATCGGTTCAAGTGAGCGAATGTATCTCATATATTCATCGTTGAAAGCAACTGCAGTGGCACTTTGTTTGTAAGACAAAAGCATGGAAAGCTAAGATGTAGGCAAATATTGGAAACAACACAGTCCTAGTCTGATCCACACATGGCACAATACTAACCCTATCCCAATCTCCTTTAGGCTCTGTTTCATATATGCACATTAGAAGAAAAGCTGTTTTACTTCTCTCAACAAAAACCAATAGGATGATGAGAACTATCAAATGCACATAACACAGATTTTTCAGAAGGCTGTCCGATACAAAGTAATCCCAATAAAACGATATCATCAATCCAAGAAAAATGGAACAAATAACCTAGCTGCATCCTGGTAAGGTTGATTGTAAGACCCTCACTTTTATGCTACAGTGTAACATAAATATGAGGCTCTTAAGTGCTTCCTGTACCATTCCCATGATCAGTGGCTGGCACGCACAAAACACAATTTGGAATCACAACCATACAAAAGTTTCATATTTTATTACAGCGGAAGTATTGATACAATATGACCGAGAAGGTCGACTAAACATAGCCAAAAGAATCAGATGTCTTGTAGTTTGCCACATAATCCACAGGCAACTGACAAGGTAAAGCCTAAGAAAGAACCGTCGTTAATAATCCCGCAATCCTGCGTCAGAGTAACTGTCGATGTTCCTGTCTAAAAACAACAGTAATAGCAAGGGTGAGTACGTTGCGTACTCAGCAAGACTTGTAGTGTTTGCAAAACCTGAAATATATGCAGGCTGAATAGAAAGTGGGTTTCTACGGTTGTTTTGCATAAAGCGAAATTTTGAATTGTAAATACTGGATAATAGAGTGAAAGCGAAACTTGAAAAGGAAATGAAATAACAAGTATGTAAATACAAAAGTAATATGTAAGAATAACATATACGGAATTAAGAGACTCACATCCCTTCGTGAGTAAAATAATAAAATGTCCATTCCCATCATAAATGTAATCAATTAGTTTTGCCAAGCACAAGGCACAACAGCTGAATTCAACCTTGCCAACGAAATGTCAAGTATTGAATCATCTGTAAGGGTAAGCTCACCAATTTCAAATTATCTGGTCCAGTTTTATAAGAATATAGAAAAGGTCTAGCTATGTGATGACTTTACCAAGTGCTCATGACCGCGAGCGCGGCTAATCGATTAGGTTTAGACTCTGCAGAGTTTGTACAAATTTTTACCCACAAGAAATGTCCTCCCTTTGTGGCAACATGTATTAGACACACTTCCTTTGGTGTGCCGCCAGAGAGTTCATTACTTAAACTGTTCGTTACTTGGACCTTAACTTTGCACTAGCCCAATGACGTTACCCCTGACTATGATGGAAGCTAAAAAGGTAAAAGGGAATTCTGGAGTCAGTGACCCACCAGGAATAGAAATTCCGGAGTCAGTGACCCACCAGGAATAATAATAGCCCCAAATTCATAGCCAGGCGTACACTGTTACAACGGCAGATGCCAACACCTCGGTGATGACACCTCCCTCGAGCAAACCTATATTCGGAATGCCCGTGCTACAACTGCCTACCAATGTGCAAAGCTAATTCCCAAATAATTTAATAAGTCAAGGCTGCCCCATCCCAGCACTTGTGGATGTACGGTTATCTTGGCCTGAAAACAACACATCATTTCGGTTCTTATACGACACGCAGGCGATAGATCTCCCCTATCTACGTGCATCATTAATTGCACTTCCGGCTATTGCCAATAATCACCCGCATCAAAATCATAGTTTTGTTTTCAGAAAAAGAAAGTTTCAATAATCACAATATTCCAACATGTTCAAGATTAATGTTCATCATGTCCAACAATTTTAGTTCATCACGAACAGTATAACCATCCGTTCGTGTTCCCGATCCTAAAGCAGGGCTAAGCATATGCAAGTAATAATCGAATATACCCATTTTGACATTAAGTGTCTATTTGCGAGCTAAGGTTATCAAGGTTCACATATCAATGTCAATTGAGGAAATTTATCAATGATAAGGTATATCTACCAGTACCCAAAAAATAGTTTTATGGAACATAGCATATGCAAGCAAGTTTTAATCAACATTTTAGTTAATTATGAAAAATTAGGATCAATATGATCAAGGGGTGCTTGCCTTGCTATCCATTGCTTTTAGCGACGAGTCGAAGACGTTATCTTGAGATTGTCGATGACGAAGTCCGAGACGTCGGATTCTACACGTCGTATAGCGAAAAGAATAACAAATAGCAAATAACACTTTCAATAGGGCAAAAGGAAATCAGATGGAAAATCAAATAACAAACATTATATTAAGCAAGCACGAGTGTGGATTATGGCTTGTGAACGTATAAGTGTGTTACTTCTATAATCTTTATCATTGATCAACGGTTTAAAGGTTGCATTGCATGCGATACCTATTTCTTATGATTCATTTTATTTTATTTCTTAATTCAGGAAGCTAAGATTGTAAGATTAAATATACTAAAATTCATTTTCAGGGTGTGAAATTGTTTGTACTAATATTAATTAGTTCCTAAAACAACAGGTGTGAGAGTAACTACAATTTACATGACTCAACTTATGCATATGCATCGGTATTACAAACCTCTGGATTCATTGCTCGCAGAGTCATATTTTAATAGGATTCAGATGCAAAGCATATTATAATGAAAAGGTTTTTACGGATTAGGTGAGTCTTACATTAAGAAATGCCCTAGAACTTGTCTAATTGTGTTTGATTAATAGTAAGTGAAATAGTTTGGTTTAAAATTAAATTAAACATTGTATAAACATATACATTTAAAATCAAATAATATGGAAGTTGGTAACCTATTTTCAAAAAGGGTTTTCGAAGAATGGATCTAATGAAGAAAATTTCAATCTATTATTTCTTTGTCAGACCTTAATTGAATAAACTATTGGATTAGAGTTTATTGATTGACTAGGTTTTGATTTGAATCATTTAAAAGAACCATTCAAACTCAACCAGAATAGTTCCTTTATTATTTTTATTATTATTATTTTCTTTCTCTATTCTTTTCTTTTCTCATTACCCTTTTCTTTGCCCTATTCTTTTTCCTCCTCTCTCTCTCTCTCTGTCGACTGAACTTTCCTCCTTCAGTCCTTCTAGCGTCTTCCCCAGTCTTCTGGTCTCTGCGACCTGGCCTCGTCGCAACCTGGGCGCCTTCGCCGGGTGGTCCCGTGGCCCCTAGCTCACGCCGGCCGCCGACGGTCGCCGACGCCAGCCCAGCGCGCCGGCTCAGACTCGCCTGGTTCCTGGTCGAACTCGACCGCCTCCTCTGGCAGTGCGGTTCCGCCTCCAGCTGCACCGCCCGACCGCCCGACGGTTTTCCAATTCAGCTCCCCACCGACCGATTTTGGTTGCCATCATCTCGCGCACTTGCCGCTCAGGCTCCTCAGGTCTCTGCCGCCTGGGCTGCTCCTGCGCATCACCCCTGGTTTGGTCAGGGTTGGGTAACCCCAACTTTAATCCTCCTCCTTTTCCTTATCTCCCTACCTCTAACTCTTTACTAGGGATTGGTACTCTCTGATGTTACTTCTCCTCCTACCTGTGATTAAGGTTGCATACCTGTGATTAAGGTTGCATTGTGCTGCTTGTGATCTGAGATTAGTGGGATTTATATCGAATGAGTTGAATGCGTTTAGCACTGAGATTACTTGTCTCTGATCCGTGATGTGCTTCAATGATTTATTTGGAAATAGATTATACTGAGATCACTCTCTAGTTTGTGATGCTTAAAGAATTAATTGGAGGTCCCTTGCACTGATTTGCTATATGCATGGATCCAGCAAATGATAAATAGATTGGTGCTAAATAGATTTGAGGGTATTTGAATATTCAGACACATTATGAGGACACTGGTTCCTTTAATGTTTTACTGGCATGATAGATAATAGCATGATACTATGCTACTGATTGCTTTTCTGAATACTTAATGGTTGGCAGTGGCTTAGAATAATCTGTTGCATGGTAAATGATAATGATTTGATACTAAGCAACACCAATATTTGGAATACTTAAAACCTAGTATATTACTAGTTGCTTTTACTGAGTTCTTTACATGGCAAATGATGAAATGATGCTATGCTATGGGGTTTGATTGCCTTTTCATGGTCTGTGATGATTTGCTATTTAGCAATTCCACTGGTTGGATGACGCTACGACGATGACCTTATCTCGCGATACGCCGGGGGAGTATTTGCGAATTAGGGTAACGAGTAGCGTAACCCCAGTAGGTTTCCTTCTACTGAGACCATCTCCTTAAGCCTTCTATTGTCGTTTTCTAATGTAGCTCATGCCCATATTTACTGAATATGCTATAGTGCTTCTAATGGAATTAAATTTGTGGAAACTTACTTGTGAAAAGAAGAAAGGGATGGATATCTGTTTGGCTTGGTTTTCCCTTCTTGCTTCTGGGATTTTGTCTTCCTGGCTTCATCCTCCTTACTGGTTCGGTGGTAGCCTTTCTGGGGTTTTGGTTTTCCTGGCACGAATGGTTCTAAGGCTTGCTTGGGTTTAAAAGAAATTGTGATGGCGGTATGAGCTTGGGTGGCTTTTATAGCCTCATTGGTGGAGTTGCAATAGGGTTTGAATGGCCCTTATTCTTGCGGCTGTAATGAGCACTTGTCTAACCGCCCTTGTCGGTGCATTCACCTTAGGCTAGGCGGTTTGCTTAGATGACATGATCCTTAATAAATGCATCCTCCTTATCTTGTCAGAGTAATGCTTTTGGGCTTGGGTGATTCACAAGCTCGGAATGAGTTGGTCGGGTCGCCTTGGCGCCTCTCTAGTCTTGGCTGGAGTTATGGTGTCCGAGGGCTCTACGTGGTACTTCAATTTAACTGCTTTACCCTGGTTCCCTGTTGTTTCTTACTTTGGTCTGAAATGTTCTGGAGATTTCGGCTGGCTTTAAGCGTCGTGGCCGACCTCGAGCTTTTGTTTTGGGCTTCCTCCTTGATTACTTTAATCCCTGTGCTCTAACTCTGGGAGTTCCTGGCTATAGGGTGTTGTAGCTTGCTCGGAAAGAATCAGATCTTGTTCTTGAGGTACTGTTGATTGGCTTTATCCTACTCGCTGAGGTTTTACTACCTTACTATGGTAAAATATATTTCTTCCCGCGATATTTTCTGAATACTCGCGTCTATGGTTTAACAGGTTCGTAAATTGCCGAATGATGCAAAATTAATTGCGAGAGGAGCCAGATTGGCCCCCGGACAATCTAGGGTACCTCATTGAGCGATTAAACAATTAACTAGCTGACGGCAATTCTTTCTCTTTTCTATTTACTGTTCTTAATTTAATGCATTCATTCTATTATTCTTATACATGTGCAGTTGAATGTGCGAGTTCCTGCACGCATCAAGACAGTACAAAGATCATAGCATAGGGCCTTGTAGTTTATTTCCTTATGATGTAATCGGACTTGTAATCTATGTTTTAGGATGCAATCATCTATGTATTTGTGATTGCATATGTAATCGAACAGTTATAAGAGTTGTAATCTATATAGCGGTTGTATGTCTTTATAACAATTCTTGTATTTCCTATTTATTGTAAATGCGAACTACAGTGTAACAATCAACAATGTTGTTGTTTAAACTTTGTAATGAATGATTTGGATCAGGAATGGTAATAAATTTACTTTATCTGTTGATGTACCATTTCTAGTCAAAGTCAAAGTCATTAATTAAAGTTGATCATTCATGGTTCAAAGGTGTTCACACTACTCTCTTTGACTAGTCAAGGAGTTCTCAAGATTAATCTAGTATTCAAGATTTAGGTTAGGCTACTTTATCTTCTATAACTTTTTCCTTCTCTAAATTCAAGAATTCAATTTTCTTCTTAACAAAAGCTCTTAGATTTGCAGAAAGATAATAATAAATCAAATTCATATTTTAATATTTTATTTTACTGTTTAATAAACTTAGGGATGTTACATTGATCTTGAAGGGAACAATATAACTTGGGTACCACTCACTATTCTTTCTTTTCTCGAGCCCAACAATCACCACTTTCTTTCTTGATTGATCTACATGCAAAAGAGCAGGGATTAGTGGCGTGCATACCTTACAACAACGCAGATAGGGCTGTGCATACCTTACAACAACGGAGAATAAGCTAATGTCCTGTTCGCAAAAGCATGTGAACTAATGTGTGGATCGAATCTGAGCAACACAACTGAATTATCGTAAGGAAAGATGAGAACAAAGCTACTTAAAAGAGTAAGAACACATCTCTTCAATTAACATAGGTCAAAGAGAATAACAGTGGGTAGTGTTGTTCTATAATCGCTAAAACTAAAACAAATGCGGTCTTGATATCTGGCTACTGTACGATATATCTCTTGGTTTATTCAGACATAGCAATTAGGCTACGGCGATTAAGAACAAAAAAAGCTTAAGAAATGGCTGTAAGAACAAAGATCCATCAGGGATGAGGTAATAGTATGGGAACTATAGTAGTAAGAACTAAGAAGGGAAAAATTAGGATGTCTCATTTTCCAACCAAAGGGAAGATACAAAAAGTCATGTAGCTTGTTACAAACATATTTCTTTCTTTCTTTCTGTTGAAAGCTATTTTAGAGACGTGTTAGGTCATACTGTTATATTGTACAGAGGAGATATGAGTTCCTGAGAACAATAGGAGAATCAGAATTACACGATATCGAAATGAAATGCTGAGTAGATGTACAAATTAGATAAGCCACATCACTTATTGTATCCTAAATTAAAAGTCATGGATGTAATTTGAGAAATGGCATATAGTTCTTTTGAGTGAGCACACATAAATAGGCTATATACGCAATCAAAAAATTGGAATGTAGCTGAACCGAGCCACAATCAATGAATTAGTCATTCTGTTTGGGTTACCTTATTCAGCTAGGAGTTGATGAACTACCTTCGCAACCTACTTTTCCAACCTTCAGTGAAAAAAGTAACACAAACACAAATTAGAGTGCATATATACTGTAACGTCCGTGTTTATAATTAAGCTTAATTAGGCTAACTAAGTGTGGATTAGTGCTCTGTATAGTTTCCAGTTTGAATTTGGAGTTAATTGCCCTTGAATTCGGTTTTGTCGTTTCGTTGATTGTTTTCCCCGATTGGAGTCTCAGAATCCGGAATCGGGAAAAAATTAAAATCGTGAGAGCTAAATTCCAAAGTTAAGTTTTAAAACCTTTACTAGGACCCCTCGAACCTATTCCAATAGTCCTCAAGTTAGTTGATTGGAGAATCATCGCGAAAACTGTAAATCCTCGAAGTTTCTGCCGCAGGGCAGAAGATCAAGCACTCACAGATTACGAGCGGCAGATCTGGCCGCCCGGCAGATGCCGGCCGCAGCGAGGGCAGCGGGGCCAGAGCCCTGTTTTGCTCCTGTGCTCGTGGCTATCCTTTTGCCTCGGGTTTTGTGCCCCCTACTCCCTCAAGACGCCAGGGAGCCCCTCCTCTCCCTCTCCTCTCTCATTTCTCCTCCTCTCCTCCTCCTTCTTCCTCTCTTCTCCTTCCTCTCTCTCCATTGGAGCTCTCTCCTCTTCCTCGCCATTTCCAGCTGGTTGGAGCTCCAGGAGGCCGAGTGGAAGCGAGAGCAAGGGTGGAGAAGCGTCTCCAAGCAGTCAAGGAGCTTCACCCAGGTAGGTTCTAAAGTTGAGCTTGAACCCTAGGTGTAGATGCAAACCCTAGCTCTTCTCAGGCTTGTAATCGTTCTTTACGTCCTAGTTAAACTCTAGAAACCCTAGTTTTTGTGGTGCATAGTTGTTTTCCAAGAAGTTAAACCTAGGTCAAGGGTAGAAGAATCCTTCCGCGTGATCGAGTAGTTTCTGTAACCCTGATCTATGCTTCGTTGGACTCATTCGCTGCAAGAAGCCATTTCTCGAATTCTCGGAGCCTTTTCCTTTTGAAACCCTAACTCCGGGAAGTCGGGAAAATGACCCGCGAATATGTTCTTAGAGTCTCGAAGGTCGATTCCTGCGGAAGAATCGAGTTTGAACTAGATTCAGGGCGAGAATCGGATTCGGAGAGTATATTTAGGTTTTCGGGTAGTAGAAGTCGAATAGCGTATTTCAGAGGTTCCATTCGGTAGTTAGATCACGTAGGACCTTAGTGTTCTAGCGGGCCTAGTGCGCGTGTTGCGAAATCCGTTCTCCCGAAGGATTTGCAAAAGTTGCACTCTGGGCATTCGGAGCGATTTCAAGTTCCGAAGTCCCAAAGCTCTCAAGCCTAGCGCGCATAAGTCCCTAGAGTCGTAGAGAATCCGTTGCCGCGAAGAAACTCGAGTTTCGACACCTTTTGGGTCGAAATCCGTTTTCGCGTCATTATCGGGAGAGAAAGGATCCGAAAAGTGAAATTTTGTGCAAACGAGCTCGGAACTTGACGGAACCTGCGTGAATAGGTCCCATGGGTCCCCAGGAACCTATCCATGCACTTATGTCGGGTTCCGGGGTTTAATGCTGAAATCTCACTTTTGGGATTTTGGACTCGGGAGAGCGGCACTACCGCTAGTGTGAAGGCGATGCTGCTGAAGAGTCGGCACTCTCAGGGTCGACGCGGTAGTTATTTTCAGAGCAACCCTTTCGATCCGGAGGCGGCACTCCGGGCTACAGATGGCAGATCGCTGCCAGAGGCGACTACCGCCCATTCAATGCAGGCCTGCGGGAGAAAGTTTAGAATTTCCTTTTCCGTCTAGGTTCGTTTCCCGTTTCGCTTCTTTTGGATTTCGATTGCTTCTTTGCCTACCTTGATCGATGATTTTGGGTCTCGTTGCTTTTCGTGTAGACGTAGACGCTTGAACGTCGCCGACGATCCCGACTACGTCCCGAGACCGATTTCACGAAGAGCAAGCAGTAAGCGCCTCCTTGACCATTTCCAATCCCATATTTGCAAATTCTTACTTTTGATTGCCAAAACTATTATGCATGCTCATAAGTTTATTAAAAGTGATAATTTGTGGGAAGCAGTAGTTAGGCCGAAAATTGTTGGATTACCTCAATCTAATCTGAATATGCAATCCTTGATAGACTTACGAATAAGCTAGACACATTAGTAAGTGTCAGAGGGTATTAAAGAACAATAGTTGCATATGCTTAGTTCAGCAGTAGAGTTGGTTGCAGGAGATCATGATGTTCTTAATCATAAACTCCTGGAACTACTAGGATGGGTGAAGGGTGTCAGGTTGGAATTGGAGGTTTTGGGATTTTTATTGGAAAAAGGGAATGGTTGCGTGAGTAAAATGGAAAAACTTGGAGAGATTAGACCGGGCGAGATGTTTGGTGGTTCGGAGTTGGTGGTGTTTGGCCGGGTAGTGGTTCCGGTTGGAAGGCTGGTTTCAGGTTCGGATTGGTTGTCAGGCCGTTGGCTGGTTTGGAGTGGTTTGGTCTGAGTTGGTCCCTTGCTATGGGGAGGATGAGGGCTAGTGTGTGCTCGGTGGGGCCGCTAGTGCCGACCCTCCGTGGCCATAGCAAGTGGGGTTGGAAGATCTCACTGAGTCACCCTAAGGACCGAACTTGGTGCTATTTATCGGGTATAAATTGCAACCACATGTGCCAAGATGGGATGGCCTCGGCCTAGTACGAGGAAAAGGGATCGACCCTGCATTATTGGAGGGCAAAGAGGATTGGATGCACTGTGGTGTCGGTGCATTCTAGGGACTTTCTTGTCGAGGCGTCGAAGGAAAGTTTACCCAATACAACGGTAATGCCTACTACAGGAGGTCGTGGGCTAGTGGGTGCCTATGGGAACCACCGGCGGCCTCTGTGGCTGTAGTTAGGAATGCACGCACGGACCGTGCAGGATTAGAACTCCAATCTCTCGAAAGGTTCCGTCTGCATCTAGCAAATCGGGTACTTCGGTATCGCGAGGCATGGGTGACATGATTGCTAGAACGTGTCATGTGGGTATGCAGGTCTGATCTCTGCAGAGATAAATAAACTAATCGATTAGCCGTGCTCACGGTCATGAGCAGCTTGGGAAGTATTATCAAGTATAGATTTTGGGTCTGGGTTGATTTCGGGAAAAATGGGTTTCGAGGTTGGATCGTGTTGGTTGGGTGTGTGTGTGTGTGTGTTTGAATCTTGGGTTCAAAAGGTGCAGGTGAATAGCCGGTTTGGTGGAAGGAATGGTTGGGTGCTGGTTTGGTTAATCGCTGGTATATTGTTAATTGTTTGAAAAGTTTTCTTCACTCAATTTCTTTCGTAAAATGCGATTGTGAATCTATTATCTTATTGTAACCAAAATCCGCTTTGTGCTCAAAAAGACTAGTGTAGTAACCTGTTATTCATTGTTTCAACCTGCATTTTATATGTACACATTCCATACACTAAAGTCTTGCGAGTACATACGTGTACTCACCGTTTGCTCTAACGGATTTTGGTCAGAAGGAGAAGAAGCAGGTAATGACGCAGATGTTCCAGACGAGTCACAGTTCGTGGATGACGCTAACGATTCTGCTGGGGCTTAGCTGGGTTATCATCCAGCCAGTTGCCTGGGGGTGGAGGCACACTGCGTGTTCTTCTTTTGGTGTTTCCGCTGGTCTTTGGTGTTTCTTTTGGACTTGTTCCTACTGTAAGCCGTGACTGTAAAGTTAAACTATTGTAATAACGTTACCTTTTGGTGTAATATAATTACTCTTGCATAGTTGAGACCTGTCTTGTATGACAACGCGTGGTACTGGCTCTTGATCCAGGAACCAAGATACTATGCACTTGATTGCGGGAAGCTTCGAGTTGGGATCAATCGGTTGGCAGGTATACTCCTCACGAGTCTTGCCGATTAATTGGCCCCAAACCGAGTCACGGATTTGGCTTAGCGGCCAGGAGACGTTGCGGGTTGCATTAATCTTCAGTCCGATGCAACAGTAATGACCTGATTCGCTAATCTGATTCCGAAGCCCCCACAAGAGGTGGTATCAGAGCTATGTTAAAACTGAAAGGAAAAAAAAATTAGATCGTTAGATAATAGAACTTAGGGAAGAGTTTTCTCTGGAAAGCTATTTTAACTTAGTATTCTTAATTGTGAAATGGTAGAATGCTAGCCTTTTCTCCTCTATAGCTTCTTTTTCTGATTTCGAATCTTCAAAGTGAATTTCTGCTCAGCTGATTTTCAAACCTTGTTTTCTGGGACAAGAGTGAAGTAGGAAAATGGGATTTATTCTATTCCCTTTCTCACTCAAAACCTAAAGATAGAGTTTGGGGAAATCTTACCTAGTTCAACAGTTAGTTACTCGTTGTATAAGGACAGGATTAAGGCTTAGGGCTGAGGTTTTTGCAGTTGTTTTGAGTGTTAGTTGTGTGGTTTCCTCTCTTTTGGTTTTCTTCCGTTAAGGTTTTGCTAACTAGCTCTTTTCTTGCTTTAGATGTCGGGACGCTGGGAACCTCGTTTCTACACGCGTGCTATCCTGGAGGGTTCTGTTCAGGCCACCCTTTGGGAGATGATGCGCCGTGTTGGGTTCACTGAGCCACGAGTTCATGATCTCAAGCGCTGGACTTAGCCCAAAGATCCTCTCTCTTTGTGGCGAGAGGTCACCATTCGAGGTCATCTTGCAGAGAGCGATCACGTCTCTACTATGGCACAGCTCGAGTCCCCTCGCGGCGTTGCTAGATGGGGCGTATGTGGCAATCCTTCGACTTCGCTTCGACCTTCCCGAGCCGTCGCAGATGTTTCCGAAGTTGTCCTCTCGTGAGCGGACGGCCAGGCAAACCTCTATGCACAGGTGAATCCATGAGATGGATATAGTGGAAGCTTGGCGGGTTAGAGTGCGTCACGAGCTATCGACGGTACTGCTTCGCGCCGGAACGAGCTTACGGTCGCTCGCCGTCGCATTTCCGAGCTAGAGAGCCATATGGCACCGTTCGTCAACTATGGCTTCTTCACTCATCGAGATGATCTACGGGGAGCACGATGAGCTTGAGCCGGCAGAGGAGCTTCCTCGCCTTACGGATCCTACCGTCGGGTCTCCCGCAATGCCAGGATGTCTCAGGCGGCGGCCGCCGTCCGTGTCTCACCAGGCGCCTGGAGCCTCGTCGAGTGCAGCACCGGTCGTAACCTCATCTTTGGCGGTCGTGAGTACGAGCTGATGTACCCGGTGGAGTCATCTATTTCTTCTGCAGCTCCAGGCCCTTCCGACGTTCCTGCCGAGAATGGTGGGGATGTGTAGATCTGGATCTTAGGAGTCCTTTGTGTATTAGGGAATCTCAAGCTCGCTTTTGTCGTTGATCTGAGCTGGTGGTGATGTACTTTTGCTGCATGAAGTCATGTTGGAACTTGCGTAGTAGAATGATGATGTAATATAAATAAAGCTGTAGCGCGCCAAGACGTGCTTTATCGTCATCCGTAAATCTATCGCAATGAGATCCTTTCGCTGCAATGCGTGTTTCGCTATCTTGTGTTGCCGCGAATATTTTTTTTTAATGCATATGAATCCTGCGGTAATCCCGTTGTGTCGTCTCATTTCTGGAATGGCACCTGTTGTTCACGTTGTTGAACCTTGTGTTAAGCAGAATGCTGAGGAGACGGCCAGTCCGTGCGATCATGGCTGAGGGTACGGCGCGAGATGAACCGAACCCCTCACATCATGATCCGCCGCAGCAGGGATCCCATAGCCATATTTCGCGACATTCTAATGACCCAGTGGCGTCATCACATGGACGTCGGGGAAGTGCAGTGAGGAATTACCTCCTCCTCCGTCCATGGCCCAAGTATTGGTGATGCAGACTCGTTTACTTGAGAGATTGGTGCAGTCGGAGAAATGCAGGTGCCGCTGCTTTTGGAGGTGTGGCAGCGATGCAACCCTGCACTCGGTGGCGAGTTCCAACGGACTCGCCCACCGAATTTCTCTGTGGCCATCGATCCTTTGGGCTGACGACGGCGGCTCCGCGACATTGAAGATAAACTTGAGTTGGCTAGATGCACGGATGAAGAGAAAGTCCAATATGCTGCACATTATCTCCAAGGAGCGGCAGCAGCATGGTGGAACAGTTTTAAGACTATTCGCCCTGTTGGACAAGTTACCACATGGGCAGATTTCAAGGAAGCTTTCCGCGCAGTCCATATTCCCTCCAGCTTGATGGAGATAAAGAAGAGGGAGTTCTATAATTTGAAGCAAGGGTCCATGTCCGTTATGGACTATCTGCATAAGTTCAATTACCTGACTCGTTATGTCGCTGATGAGATTCCGAGCGAGGCCCGGAAAACTGCTTGGTTCCGGTAGCATTTGAATGATGAAGTTAAGCATTCGCTCGCAGCTCTTGATTTCCCAAATTTCCAAGAGCTACTGGATAAGGCGATTCGGGTGGAAGACAGTGCAAAGGCAGTTGCGGAAAATCGGAAACGGAAGTGGCTGGCCCAAAAAGCAGCCGGTGCGGGCCCGTCAAGGTCACGCCCTGGGAAGGCTGTCAGTGTTCAGTCCATCACTTCTCCTCCAAAACCTCAACGACCTGTTCCTCGTGCCTCTCAATCTGCGGTTCAATCCCATAACCGCGGTGGGCAGATGCAAGGAGGACAGCAAAGGGGGACGCCGCTTTCATGCTTTGCATGTGGACAGGTTGGCCATTTTGCCAATGTTTGCCCTCATCGTCGACCCCTACCAACTCGCCCTTCAGCTCAAAGCGCTCCGGTTCGTCCTCAAGCTCCTGTTAGTGGATGTGGTGGTCATCAGGTTGGCCGAGCGGGTTCTCGTTCTGCGCAGAGTCCTGCTCAGGGTCGTCTTAATTTGATAACAGCGGAGGAAGCAAGTAATGCACCAGATGTGGTCCTCGGTATGTTTCTTGTGCATTCAGCTCCTACTGTGGTTTTGTTTGATTCGGGAGCTTCCCATTCTTTTGTGTCTTCAAGGTTCGTTAAGGATCAAGGGATTAGGACCAGTTTACTAGGCAATTACATGTTAGTTCATTCCCCTGGCTTAGTCCTTCGGGCTCAATGTATTTGCCTAAGAGTCCCGATTGAGATTGAAGGAGTGCGATTTAGTGGAGATTTGATTCAGATTGATACATCTGGACTTAATGTAATCCTAGGAATGGATTGGTTATCTAAGAACCAAGGACGCATCGATTGTGCCGAACGTTCTATTTCCTTGGTGAATCCAGATGGCATCCAAGTCAAATTTAACTCCAGCCCGTTATCGGTGCAAAAGCCCACTCTTCATTCCTTGTCTATTCTTGAGATGGAACAAGTACCGGTTGTCTGTGAGTATCCCGATATTTTTCCTGAAGAATTGCCGGGATTGCCTCCGGACAGAGACTTGGAGTTCGTTATAGATTTGCTACCTGGAACAGCACCAATATCTAAGCGCCCTTATCGGATGCCCTCGGATGAGTTGATCGAACTCAAGAAGCAACTCAAGGAGCAGCTAGCAAAGGGTTTTATCCGTCCTAGCTCTTCGCCGTGGGGTAGTCCAGTGCTCTTCGTTAAGAAAAAGGATGGCAGTCTTCGCATGTGCGTCGACTATCGTTCGTTGAACGAAGTCACCATTAAGAATAAGTATCCCCTTCCGCGGATTGATGATTTGTTTGATCAATTGAGCGGAGCTCAGATCTTTTCTAAAATCGATTTGAGGCTTGGGTACTTCCAACTTAAAATCCGACCGGAGGATATTCGAAAAGCTGCGTTTACTACTCGCTCACGATTTATGCGAGTATACTGATGAGTTTCCTTTGGTCTTACCAATGCCCCGCCACTTTCATGAACCTCATGAACAAGGTATTCATGGAATACTTGGACAAATTTGTGGTGGTGTTCATTGATGACATCCTCATCTACTCGAAGTGAAGAAGAACATGAGCTCCATTTGCGCTAGTGCTCGACAAACTCCGCAAGCACCGACTTTATGCAAAATTCAGCAAGTGTGAGTTACGGCTCAAGGAAGTTGCATTCTTAGGGCATGTTCTTTACGGAGGTGGAGTTGCGATTGATTCGAGTAAGGTGCAGGATGTAATTGCTTGGGAGCAGCCACTGACTGTTCACGAGATCCGAAGTTTTCTCGGTCTTGCGGTTACATTACCGACGGTTCATCGAGAACTTCTCCAAAGTCGCTAAACCGCTGATGTAACTACTCAAGAAAGAAAAGAGATTTGAGTGGTCATCAAGTTGTGAGGCAAGTTTTCAAGAATTGAAGCGAAGACTTACCTCTGCCGATTCTTGTTTTGCGGATATACATAAGAGCTTTGGCGTTTTACGTGATGCTTCGCGTCGGGTCTCGGTTGTGTCTTGATGCAAGAGGGCAAGGTTGTAGCTTATGCTTCACGACAAGCTGAAACCTCACGAAGCCAACTATCCAACCCACGATTTGGAATTGGCGTGATCATTCATGCTCTAAAATTGTGGCGTCATTATCTCATTGGAAACAGATGTGAGATATTTACCGATCACAAGAGCCTGAAATATTTCTTCACCCAACCAGATCTGAACTTGAGGCAGCGCAGGTGGTTGGAGCTGATCAAGGATTATGATCCGGGAATCCATTATCATCCGTAAGGCTAATGTGGTTGCAGATGCCCTCGCCGCAAATCGCACGCCATTAACGCGTCAATTTTCATTAGTCAACCTCAATCGATGGATGAGTTTTGAGACTCAATTTGGAAGTGGTTCAAGAAGGGTCTGTGGGCGGCCCTAACCTTAGAGCCCACTCTTGAGTCCCAAATTCTAGCCGCACAAATCGTTGATGAGAAAGTGGGTGAGATTAAGCGCGACTTGAAGGAAAGCGCGCTGGAGTTTTTGGAAAGAGCAGATGGGATGGTCATGCGTGGACGGCGATTGTACGTTCCGAATGACCAGGAGATCAAACAATTGATCTTAAAGGAAGCTCACAATACTCCTCTTTCGATCCACCCTGGAAGTACGAAAATGTACCAGGATATCCGTGTAAGTTTCTGGTGGCCTGGTATGAAAAAGGAGATCGCTGATTTTGTCGCTACTTGCGATGTGTGTCAGCGAGTGAAAGCGGAGCATCAACGCCCTGCGGGATTGCTCCAACCTTTAAAAATTCCAGAGTGGAAATGGGATGAAGTCGGCATGGATTTTATTACTGGTCTGCCGAAATCATCAGGTGGCCATGACTCCATTTGGGTAATCGTGGATCGATTGTCCAAAGTGGCTCATTTTATTCCAGTCCATACCACCTACAATGGGCCTAAACTAGCAGAACTTTACCTAAATCACATAGTCCGACTGCATGGTGTTCCTAAGGTCATTGTGTCAGACCGTGGGACCCAATTTACGTCGCGATTCTGGAAAAATCTGCATGAACTCCTTGGTACTAAGTTGTTTTTCAAACGTGTACCATCCTCGTGATCGATGGCCAAACCGAAAGAACTAACCAAGTCTGGAGGATATCTCGAGAGCTTGTGTGTTGACCTACAACACGAAGTGGGAGAAATGCTTAGCTTTTGCTGAATTCTCCTACAACAACAGCTATCAGGCAAGTCTCGGATGTCGCCATTCGAAGCACTTTATGGGAGAAAGTGCGAGAACTCCTTTGTTCTGGTCTGAAGTCGGCGAAAGACAATTCTTCGCCCTGTTGTGATCCAAGAAGCCGAAGATCATGTCAAATTGATTCGGGACCGTGAAGGAAGCTCGGTCGAGGCGTAAAAGTTATGCCGATACTCGCCGCCTTGAAATGAGTTTTGATGTAGGCAATTTTGTCTATCTCAAAGTGTCGCCGCTACGTGGCACTCGTCGCTTTCAAGTTAGTAGGAAATTAGCGCGCGTTACGCCGGACCGCATCGCATTCTTGCGAGGAAAGGTGAAGTTGCTTATCGATTGAACTTCCTCGACTTTCCGAGGTACACGATGTATTCCACGTATCGCAGCTGAAGAAATGTCTTCGGAAGCCCACAGAACTTACCCCATTGGAAACGATTGATCTTCAGCCTGATCTATCATACCGCGAGCATCCGATCCAAGTACTTGAAGAAGCTGAGCGCTTTACTCGCAATCAAGTCATCAGAATGCTCAAAATCCAATGGAGTAATCATACCCAGGACGAAGCTACTTGGGAACGAGAAGATCGTCTTAGAATTGAGTTTCCCTCTTTCTTCGTTGAATCTAGCTAATCTCGAGGACGAGATTATTCCAAGGGACGTAGACGCTTCGAACGTCGCCGACGATCCCGACTACGTCCCGGAGACCGATTTCACCGAAGAGCAAACAGGCAAGCGCCTCCTTGACCATTTCCAATCCCATATTTGCAAATTCTTACTTTTGATTGCCAAAACTATTATGCATGCTCATAAGTTTATTAAAAGTGATAATTTGTGGGAAGCAGTAGTTAGGCCGAAAATTGTTGGATTACCTCAATCTAATCTGAATATGCAATCCTTGATAGACTTAAGAATAAGCTAGACACATTAGTAAGTGTCAGAGGGTATTAAAGAACAATAGTTGCATATGCTTAGTTCAGCAGTAGAATTGGTTGCAGGAGATCATGATGTTCTTAATCATAAACTCCTGGAACTACTAGGATGGGTGAAGGGTGTCAGGTTGGAATTGGAGGTTTTGGGATTTTTATTGGAAAAAGGGAATGGTTGCGTGAGTAAAATGGAAAAACTTGGAGAGATTAGACCGGGCGAGATGTTTGGTGGTTCGGAGTTGGTGGTGTTTGGCCGGGTAGTGGTTCCGGTTGGAAGGCTGGTTTCAGGTTCGGATTGGTTGTCAGGCCGTTGGCTGGTTTGGAGTGGTTTGGTCTGAGTTGGTCCCTTGCTATGGGGAGGATGAGGGCTAGTGTGTGCTCGGTGGGGCCGCTAGTGCCGACCCTCCGTGGCCATAGCAAGTGGGGTTGGAAGATCTCGCCTGAGTCACCCTAAGGACCGAACTTGGTGCTATTTACTGGGTATAAATTCGTGCAACCACATGTGCCAGTATGGGATGGCCTCACCTAATGCGGAAAAGGGATCGACCTGCATTATTGGAGGGCAAAGAGGATTGGATGCACCTGTGGTGTTGGTGCATTCTAGGGACTTTCTTGTCGAGGCATCGAAGGAAAGTTTACCCAATACAACGGTAATGCCTACTACAGGGAGGTCGTGGGCTAGTGGGTGCCTGTGGGAACCACTGGCGGCCTCTGTGGCTGTAGTTAGGAATGCACGTTACCGGACCGGTGCAGGATTAGAACTCCAATCTCTCGAAAGGTTCCGTCACTGTCTAGCAAATCGGGTACTTCGGTATCGCGAGGCATGGGTGACATGATTGCTAGAACGTGTCATGTGGGTACGATGTCTGATCTCTGCAGAGATAAATAAACTAATCGATTAGCCGTGCTCACGGTCATGAGCAGCTTGGGAAGTATTATCAAGTATAGATTTTGGGTCTGGGTTGATTTCGGGAAAAATGGGTTTCGAGGTTGGATCGTGTTGGTTGGGTGTGTGTGTGTGTGTTTGAATCTTGGGTTCAAAAGGTGCAGGTGAATAGCCGGTTTGGTGGAAGGAATGGTTGGGTGCTGGTTTGGTTAATCGCTGGTATATTGTTAACTGTTTGAAAAGTTTTCTTCACTCAATTTCTTTCGTAAAATGCGATTGTGAATCTATTATCTTATTGTAACCAAAATCCGCTTTGTGCTCAAAAAGACTAGTGTAGTAACCTGTTATTCATTGTTTCAACCTGCATTTTATATGTACACATTCCATACACTAAAGTCTTGCGAGTACATACGTGTACTCACCGTTTGCTCTAACGGATTTTGGTCAGATGGAGAAGAAGCGGTAATGACGCAGATGTTCCAGACGAGTCTGATTCGTGGATGACGCTAACGATTCTGCTGGGCTTAGCCGGGTTATCATCCACCCAGTTGCCTGGGGTGGAGGCACACCTGCGTGTTCTTCTTTTGGTGTTTCATTTGGTGCTGGTGTTTCTTTTGGACTTGTTCCAGCTGTAAGCCGTGACCTGTAAAGTTAAACTATTGTAATAACGTTACCTTTTTGGTGTAATATAATTACTCTTGCATAGTTGAGACCTGTCTTGTATGACAACGCGTGGGTACTTGGAGCTCTTGATCCAGAGGAACGATTACTATGCACGCGATTGCGGAAGCTTCGAGTTGGGATCAATCGGTTGGCGAGTATACTCCTCCACGAGTCTTGCCGATTAATTGGCCCCAATCCGAGTACGGATTTGGCTTAGCGGCCAGGAGACGTTGCGGGTTGCATTAATCTTCAGTCCGATGCAACAGTAATGACCTGATTCGCTAATCTGATTCCGGAGCCCCCACATATACTCAACATATCAATGTATAGGCACATACAAACCTTATTAAAATTCTTGTACTGCCTATTTCCCAGGCCAAATACCGCAAATTGAATATTACTAAATCATTCACATTTCTTATTCCCCTGTACTCCAACCAAACAAAGAGGGTGTTAATACAAACTACGAAAATCACACACACACAAAGTCCAACTGAAATGGTAGATCTGTAATCCAATCTCTGAGAGGCATTTATAAATCGACAATACATTATACTGATAATCTGATTCTCCCTCTGTTATGAATAGACGAAGTTCTAGAATTCTACACTTTAACCAATACATGTGTAGAAATAATCAAATTGTTCTCCTTTATTACCTCATTTATTGCTTTTGGATGGTATGTTACTCTAATATGTAGTAGAAAATAACCTTGAAAATAATAAATGATAGGGGTATGTAAAGGAAAAAAAAGACAATTAAAAGTCATTTCGAAATTGTAGAATAAAATGTATTTGAAAATAAAAGTTGAATTCAGAACCGAGAGAGTATATATACGTAGCCATACTGGGAGTGTTGATACACAAGTGCAAAGCTTTTAGTCCATGATTAATCATAGCAAGGCGCACAAATACCTTAACAAATCGCCGTTATTAGTTTAATGCAAAGAATCATTTCACAAATAAGCGTACCTGCAGAAGAAAGGGGAGGCCATTTAATGGCTATGTATGGAGCCATTGCGAGTGCCTCGCAGCCTAGCATAGGCAAGAATAAAGCACCTGCTGCCATTAAACAAGACGGTATGATCTACAAAGTACATCATACATGTTGTAGAGAACATCCTTTCCACTTTCAATCTTGTCGTTGTGCATCCTAGTTCATGCGTTTGACCTGCAAAGCAATGATCAAATAGTTCATAAGATGTATAAATTGAATAGCATCGTTGAAAAGAAGGGCAAAGACAGGATATTCGGGGATTACCTTGCGGTGAATACTTGACCAGATTTATGACTCAATTCGAAAGTATGGCTGATCATATTCAGCCATACTATTATATTATACAACTTATGCATTTGCTGCTCCCTGAGAAATACAATTACACGGCCCAACCATCAGAAGTGCAGGGTTGAGCACTGTTGTCATGCAGCCATCCGATATTCCTTCTTGTCTGGGATGACGACGATATCAGCCCTCATCATCAGCCGGTACTCATCAGGTATTTCAGCTCCGGCCTGCACACAGCTCAACAACGGCCAGAGGTTCGCCATAGAAACTCTTATGCGGTATCGTAATCCAACCTCTTGTGCGGGGAAGATTTGTCAGCCTCCCATGGTAGATCTGCAATACAACCGAAACGACTTTTAATTGTCCTTTTCCTTTACATACCCCTATCCATGAGCTCACCTGTTGGCCGAGTGAAGCCGGCCGACGGATCGAACGATCAAATAGGGGGATTGGTTTGGAGGCGAGGAAAACAGCAGAAGCAGTAGCAAGAATCGGGCGGAGGAAGCGAGGAGATAGACGGGGATGAGGGCAAGAGTGAGGGCGACAACGGCGTGGGTGCCGAGGCATGGTAGGGTTTCAAAGGTGGACGCGGGTGGAGCAGTGGCGGTGCCTAAACACTACGGAGGCAGCAGCTCTGTTATTTGGCAGGAGGCGTAGTGTTTAGGAGCTGGGCGACGATGGCCAAGGACTCAAGAGGCCAGGGCGAGGGCGGAGGGCATTGGGAGGACGAATGGGAGCAACAAACGGGGACGGGGCGTGCGAGGGCACGAAGCAAAAGGACGAAGCTGGATCGACTGCGAGGGATCATCTGATCCATTGGAGCATCCCAGGTACTCCATCGCATTGGAGCTTCCACCGTCACCGGATCCGGCTAGACAGTGGAGACACATGGATCTCGCAAACTCCGTGGTGGAGGCGTGCAAATCCGGTTGGCTTTGTTGCTGGGCGGTGGAGGCATGCGGATCCAGATAGCTTCACGGCTCGGCAATGGAGTCGGGTGGATACAACCCCAGGTTCGCGGATAGGTGGGGGCTGAGGACGGGTGGTGCGATGCGAGGGAGAGGATAAGGCGGCGGCGCAGGGAGTGGAAGCGGCGATGCTGGAAAGGAGGAGGCACGGTGAGACGGGAATCTTGGGGAGAGCCGGAGAGGGAAGGAAGTGGAAGCGGGGACGCGGGGGAAGGCACGGCGGGGAGGCGACCACCCGCGCGGCTGTGCGAGGGGAATGGGAGGGCTAGGGCACCGGGGCTGACCGTGGGCACGGACGACCGGATGGCCCCCCTCGGCGCGATCGGACGAGCAAAAACCAGCTCGTTCGTTCGGGGTGTTTCTGCGATTTCCAACATCTCGGAGGACCTTTTTGCAGAATCGGGCGCGTGGATGGCCTGGCTGAGCGGCAATTCCTTCCCCCATAATAGAGTTAATATTAGTATTAGAGTATACTAAAAAGATAAAGAAGTATAACGATATCATTTATGCAGTATATTGAGAGTGGGATTACATACTCCCAGGAGTATGGAACCATTTATATATATATATATATATATATATATATATATATATATATATATATATATATATATATATATATATTGCAGTGGTGAACCTTAGGCATTTTTTCTCTGGTTCCATTCAGAGTTGATCAAACTGAAGTTTAATTGTTGTCGACAATTCGATTTGATTTTCCTTTGCTACAGAGTTGATTTATGCAGAACTGCTGCACTATATATAATGTAATGTTTCAGCCTTATATTTCCTCATGCCGCCATGATGCTTTAATATTTTGAGAAATTTTACGTCTGGTAGTGTTTGCGGGAAATTTCCTGAAGAGTATCACTTTTTTTTTCCTGACATACTCATAGCCTCAAACAGGTAATTGAGTTCAGTAATTAATATTATATCCGTAGATAATTAGTTGCTTTGTTTGTCACCAGGACGAAAACATGAACTTAGTTTTGGGTGAATAACAGACGTACCTATGGTGTAATTTTACTTTGTCGCTCTTAAGATGTTAAGATTATCTTGCAGCTCCTAGCTTATGCGAATTTCAGTTTGTTAATCAAAAGCTGGTAGGCCACACCGCCACATGCTTTTGAACTGGATATGTTATATTGAAAAAACTCCTTTAATTGGATTAGCTAAATATCCTTACATGGGTTCTCAGCTTAATGTAGTCGATAATCGGGTTTCCCTTTTTTTTAAAGTGAGGTTGGTTTACAGTGCATACAAGTGTTTGCATTTTATCTGTGCTAGACTATTATTTAATGTGCTGCCTTTTTCTAAGACAATATTGATGTATTACTTGACGTTTTACTTTTTCAAAGTCAACAAAAAGATCATTTGACCACTAAATTCTCTTATTGTATGATCGAATAAAGTTATAAAAGTACAATATTATCAAAATATTTTTCATGACAATTTTCATATATATATATATATATATATATATATATATATATATATCCAAACAATATCTTTGGTCAAAATCAATAGGATTTTTAACTGCGTGCATTCTGGGACGTCACTCTTTTATGACCCAAAGGAGTAGTATGGTGACTTCACGAACATGGAAAAAAAATGCAAAATAAAACGAAGACTGCAGTTAGTAATTGGGCCCAAAGAAATTACTTATTCAGAAATGAGAATGCTTGGTTGAGAATTTTGTGTTCAGTAATTTTGCCCAAAACAACTAGTCCCACTGGAGCCAATTTGGCAGCAAGCGACGTGACGAGAGGATGGCAACGTGTAGCCGGGGACATTGCAGCGCAAGTTTGGACGTGGGGGCGTGATGCGAGCCACAGGTGAGCTTGGCCGGGCATGGCGGTAGCGAGCCAAAGACACTGTGACGGCCCGCCTTTTTAGGGGCAGATCCGTACGCCTCGACAGCTACCCAGGATGATTAGCTGCCAGGAACCAAGCATATTATTGCCAGGCAAAAGTCAAATTCCAACATTTTTATTCAATATAAGGCCTAACGGCCAGGGTTTTTCTGAAGAGGCGCGGCGGCCCGAATAACTTACAAGCAAAACACCGCAGTGCAGGCCTGAGCAAAAGACTAAGACCTCAAAACCAAATTGCCATCTACGCACTCTGGAATGCTCCAGCTTCTTCAAACTACGAGAGGGTCGGGGTTGCAAGGGTGAGTACGGAGTACTCAACAAGTCGTCTGGAAAACACTTGAATATTACATGCAAGGGTGTAGCACAACATTGGTACAAGGTTAAAGTATTTGTGGATGCAGTTTTATTTGTAACATCATTTTACATTTTAAAACACAATCCATAATAATAGTAATCCAGGGGGGTTCTATTCACAAAGTCATCACCATTAAACCACATTCTCAAACATGCACCAAGATCTACTTGAGCTAGGTTACGGGATTCACCCAATTAAACTTAGCTTCATTTACCGGAAGCACGGCGTATTCGAATACCATTTATTCACTCTGCAGAGGTGTTCAGCTTTACCCACAAGATTCCACGATCGTTAATGCCAACTCGAGTTTAACACGCAACTTAAATGCGTGCGGCGGATCGAGGTTATCATAGCTTTTAGTTGGACATTTCCCTCTTGATCCCTATCAGGTAGAGTTTTGCTCCACATTATCCCGGGTCCCCACTTGGCGGTGTGGAGTGCTTGGTCCCGCTTCTTGTGGCACCTACCGTTGTGAACCCGAAATGCCACGCTTTCCTCAGGCACACTTTCGTTTCACTCCCATAATCATTGGACCATCTCCCACACTGGAAGGTAACCACTGCTTCCTATAGGTATTCCGAGGAAAGTACAGTGTACCGAGCTATGTTGAGTCAAGCCAACGAAGTTGACCGGCCCAACCTGTGGTTGAACGAGTTCGTAAGTTATTTACTTTGCTCAAGGGGATTATTATCCTTACATTGCCAAAGACCAAGCCTTTTCCGATCCACAAACCCATCCGGTACCAACTGTACCACCACAACCAACCATGGCATTAATCATCGGTAGGGATTGGAACTCATCCTCTCAGGATTTATCCAATTCTGTCCCCCAAACCGTAGCACTTTTCCAAACATAACCGAACCAACGGTTCGGCAGCCTTTTATTTCCATTCTCAAAAGCATTTGACTAAACTAACAGGATAATAATAATTAATACCGTAATATTAATTAACCTAAGGTTACAAGGATATAATTAGGTTCAATAATTTTCAAGGAAGTCTCATGAGCAAATCGGCATTAGCTAAGTATCATGTCATTCTAAACTAGATGATTTGCATTATTTCAATATACAGCAAAGTAATGCGGTAGAAAATAGTAATTAACTATAATAAGGCATGAATAGGTTCAACATGTTCAAAGGTGTACGGCTTGCCTTCTTTGGGCGATCGGCCTGACGAAGTGTTGTTGACGCCAGTCGAAATCGGCTGTGTCGGGTCGGCTCTGCTCCGGAATCGCGACGGCTTCTGGAATTGTCCAACGTCCGGATCTAACGCGAAAAGGACGAACGATAATAAAGAAACAAAAAAAAACGAAAAGAAACTGAAACGAAAACGGAAACGGAAATCGGAACCAGGCCGAGAGAGAGAAAGGAAGGACGATTTGGGTATTTTGGAATTTTGGAGACTCGGATTGAGAGCGGAGGGCATTTTTGGACTCGATGGGTCGAAACGGTTGAATATGTATTTTGGGCTATGTTTGGATTTTAGGATTTTGGGTATTTTGGAGTATTTTGGGTATTTAAAATGATTTAAAAGGATTTTTGGAATTAAAATCCGAATACAAAAATGAAAATGGCATCATTTCCATTGGGCCGTCCCAAACCGGATTCGCCCAGAGCTTAGCGCGAGGGAGGCCACTGGCGGCCGCGTTTGCGCTTGACCACCTCGACAGTGGGCCGGCCTTGAAGAGAGAGAGGGAGGGGTGGTCGGGCGCGTGGGGCCGTGGGAGGCGGGAGTCTGGCGGGTGAGCCACGCAGGGCGAGGCGGAGGCGGCCAGGTGGGACCGGTTGTCGGCGCGATGGGGTTCTTGTGGCCGGAGGCAGGCGGCGCCTCGCCGGAGTTGGGGAGGCAGGTGAGGAAGGTGTTTTAAGCGCATGGGAGCTTGCGCTGGTTTGGGAAAAGGGAGGGGACTCACCCGATGCTAGGCACTACTGAAGTCCAAGCCAGGAACGAGCCGGCGGCGGGAGCGGTGGAGAGGAGAAAGGAGACCGCGGACGGCCACGGGAGCTCGGAAGAACGAGGAGAGAGGGAATAGAGAGAGGAGGTGGAGGCGATCTCGGCGAGGCGAAAAATGGCGGTCGGGCGGGATTAAATAGCCGCGGGGAACTTGGGTCTTTGGTCGAATCATGGCGGCGCGACCCAAGCGCACGGCGACGGACGGGCGGGCAGCGCTGGGCTTCAGGCGCGGCGGATCGGGGCGGCGAGTGCCCTAAGGGGCTAGAGGCTGCGGGCAAGGCAGAGGTCACGGCGGCAGAGCCTCGCCATGGCAGAGCTCACGGAAGAAGGGGCAAGGCGCCACGCGGCGGCGCGAGCGGCGTGGAGGCGATAGCAATGGCGCTGCGAACGCGGAAGGCGGCCAAGCGGGGCGGGCGTAAAAGGGAGGAGGGAGGCGTAAAAGCCGGAAGAGGAAAGCGTCAAAGCTCCGAAACTTTCCCAAAACAGCAAAAACCCAAAATCAGCTCAAATAAATCCAAATAAATTCGAAAAAAATCCAAATAAATCAGGAAAAATCAGAAAAAGTAAATAAAGTCTAATTTGAACTTTTTTGAAAATTTTGGGGTATTTCAACCTACCCTACTTAAAATAAATCTCGTCCCCGAGATTCATTCCTCCTGGGCGAAAGGTTGCGAAACTACTGCTGCTAACCTGATTCCTTTTTCCAAGGTTTCCTTGAGTACATGATTCTTCCATCGTACTTGGTAAATTCTGACAGTCTTAAATTCCCATCTTTTCTCTATGCTTTCCATGATCTCGACTGGTCTTTCTTGGTGAATCGTACTGGGAATTCAAATCCTTTGGGTAGCACTTGTCCTGACTGCTGATGGAAATGTCCTCTCTGAGGCATACTGTGAATTTTCAGACAAATCCTGAACCAAACTGTAACTTGCATGCCATTCCTCTTATTTTGTCAGAATCTTCGTACGATCCAGTCTATCCGGTCTTAGCTCCTTATTTTTCATCCAAATTGGCGTGGGTTTTGATGGTCGATATTTTTCTGACATAATTCCCTTTTTGGAGCCAGTGTAATCTTTCTGTTACATTGGAGCTTGCACTCAACTTATTGGTGGTGATCCTTTCACGGACTTTTGTATCCTGAACGAGCTGGGTTCCACTGCTGTTTAACCTTAGTCTTTTATTCTGTCCCAAGGGTTTAATATTTCCTTCCGTGATGTCTGTGTTGTCTTGGTAACCGAGGTGGTGTGGAGGCTTTTGTGGACAGCAATAGGTGGCTTGATTGGGAGTGTTTAGAGTGTAGGTTCTCGACATTTTCTTCAGACTTTGGTCGTTTCTTCTCTGCTTGTCTACCTGGCTAAGGGTGGAGTACTGTATCAAAGTTCAAACCTGTCCTTGTAGCCTTATTCAGACTTTCCCTGAACATTGAGCTAAACTAGCTCACAATCTGACTCAGGGGATTCTTTGTGGTCCGTCAATCTGGGTTGAATCTAATGCTACTAACTTGTTCTTTCCAAAAGATCTCCCTGGTAGGTCAATCCATTAGTGTTGTTCCTTCTGTCGTCAATCCTTGCTGATTCTTTAGGTAACCTGGCGGCAAAGTCTTTTCTTACCTCTCCCATTTTTATACGGGCACTGTAAGTGGTGGTGGCAGTCTGGCTATTATTTTGGTGGTCCATCTTATCTTTCTGACATACTTTACATCCAAATCCAACCACGTGTTTATTCATTACTTTCTGTCAGTATTCCTTTCTTCAATACTGGTATATCCTTGCGCTCCGTAGAGCGTCGACCATTTGGGTGGGTGAATTTTGTCAAAATCAATCCTCTTATATCCTTGTTTCAATAAACCAGTCTGTCTTTCAAGGAAGCCTTACGCCTTTCTCGACTTTGTCTGGCGGTCTAACTGTCGCAACTCAGATTCTAGCTGGGAACGTGTCCTTTTTCTTAAATCATTTAATGGCGTTCCTTCTTGTGCAAACCTTAGCCATCATGTTTACTTTTCCTCTGGGTGATTCCGATTTTGAGGTTGAAACTCAAGTCCAATTATTTTCCTTTATTGCCTATTCGGACTCTGTGTTCATCTCAGAGGGCTGCCATTCTAGGTGTGCTGAGCTAAAGGCTGGTTATTTCTGGAATAGTCTTTGGCTAATTCCTTGTCCTATTATTCTCGGAAAACTTCTGACTCCTGTCACTGACATGGGTTGCTTTCATTCCATCATTACTTGGTTGTTGAGATCCATTTTTATTCCACCTTTCAGTGGTGAGGTGTCATGGGAAGAAATCTTATTTAACTCAGTAGTCACTATTTTGTTCATCATTCGCACAGTTCATGTGTCAAAAACAACTGCTTTATTACCAATATATTGTTCAGACCTTACATTCTTGATAGTACAAGTTGATCCTAATCTTTATCCCTTGGATTTCCATATCCAAGTTGCCACATTCAAATCTGGCTATTAGTCTACTTCCGGTTGCTTGGAATTTCTAGCAATTCCTTATTAATGGTACTTGTTGCGATTGTTGTTCCTTTGGACGTGACATGATTGGATATCTTCGGCTGGTGTCCTTCCTTTGTCCCATCTTGTATCTTATTCCTTGGGTATCTCTGCTTCTGCTGTTGCGGTGAACGGGTTACTAGCTGTCGGTTGGTGGAGGTGAGGGTCTATCACTCGCGTCTTGGCTACCAGTGGTCGGTAGACTTTTCTTTGGGCAATTGCGTCAAATGTCCCATCATGCGCAATGATAGCATTTAGCCCACCTCGTGGGACAATTATGGCGAAGTGGTCTCCATTGCGGTTGTAGCACTTAAGCGATTTGGTGAGGTTTCGCAGGTGTTGGTTGCTCTTTTTCTTTTGAATGCTTTTTGTTAGGGAATCCTTGGGTGAGGACTGGGGTCTTTCCTCCGATCTGGGTGGGAGTCGGTATCCATGTCTGTTGAATTTTCTTCTTTCTCTTTTTCATCATTTTCAATTCATTTCGGGCTTCTTTGTTTGTTATCCATTTGTCCATTACTGACGACATGTCCTTTATAGCTGAGGTGTGGAACTTCAGGCTCCTCTGTAATTCTTCCAAAGATTCTTTCATCCTACTAGCTTGAGGGTCCATCTCCCTGGGAATATCACTGGTATGGTAGTCGGATTCATGCAGACATCCCATCGCTGTACTTTCCTCTTGTCTATCCAGATTTCCTTGGGTGTGTTCTTGAGGTTTTTCAACTAGCCGTTCGAAAATTCTTTCCAATAACTGCGTATGGTGCCTTTCCGTTTGTTGTCTGTTTCTTTCCATTATGGCCAGTAATTGAGCTAGGTTGACTGGGTGATTTACTGACTCTTCATTTCTGTTCGAGCTGTCATGTAGGAATTTTGATCCAAAATCTGCCATGGTCTCAATCTGACTTTCTTTCTGGCCTCAGCAGGTTTTGAGGAAAGCGAAAAAGACGAGTAAGAATTTAGGGCATGGGGTGAGAATAGCAAGAATAGATGGGGCTCAGATGAATTGAGGGAACCTTTGAATTAGACGGGGATATATAGATAGTTTAAGCAATCAAAATCACAGAAATAGAGAACTTAGCAATTTTTATAAGACATGGACCATGCAAAAACCGTTTTAAGGTTCGGCATAACCCATTTTACATTACAAAAACCTAAAACAAAGAAGGGCACAACTTCTACGACTAACGGTCTAACTACTGCTGACGGCATCATCTCCAAGCTGCTGGCGAAGATCCGCGAGGATTTTGAATTTTAGACGGGCAGACGAAACCTTTTAAAACAAAACTAAGAGGGATAAGAAGCTTTAAAGAAGACAAGGTAGCAGGGGAAGAAGGAGACAGCAATAATACTTATATTTTTTTAAACTCATTTTGTTTATAAATCAAAATAATTTTATAAAGATTTTTCCTAAACCAACCTAAGGTCTTAATCTATGGTCAAGCCAAAGCTCTGATACCACTTGTGACGGCCCGCCTTTTTAGGGGCAGATCCGTACGCCTCAACAGCTACCCAGGATGATTAGCTGCCAGGAACCAAGCATATTATTGCCAGGCAAAAGTCAAATTCCAACATTTTTATTCAATATAAGGCCTAACGGCCAGGGTTTTTACAGAAGAGGGCGCAGCAGGGCCCGAATAACTTACAAGCAAAACACCGCCTGACAGCAGGGCCTGAGCAAAAGACTAAGACCTCAAAACCAAATTGCCATCTACGCACTCTCGAATGCTCCAGCCTTCTTCAAACTACGAGAGGGGTCGGGGTTGCAAGGGTGAGTACGGAGTACTCAACAAGTCGACTGAAAACACTGAATATTACATGCAAGGGTGTAGCACAACATTGGTACAAGGTTAAAGTATTTGTGGATGCAGTTTTATTTGTAACATCATTTTACATTTTAAAACACAATCCATAATAATAGTAATCCAGGGGGGTTCTATTCACAAAGTCATCACCATTAAACCACATTCTCAAACATGCACCAAGATCTACTTGAGCTAGGTTACGGGATTCACCCCAATTAAACTTAGCTTCATTTACCGGAAGCACGGCGTATTCGAATACCATTTATTCACTCTGCAGAGGTGTTCAAATTTTTACCCACAAGATTCCACGATCGTTAATGCCAACTCGAGTTTAACACGCAACTTAAATGCGCATGGTAGGATCGAGGTTATCATAGCTGTTGGACATTTCCCTCTTGATCCCTATCCCAGAGAGTTTTGCTCCACATTATCCCGGGTCCCCACTTGGCCAGTGTGGAGTGCTTGGTCCCGCCATCGTGTGGCACCTACCGCTAGAACCCGAAATGCCACAGCTTCCTCAGGCACACTTTCGTTTCACTCCCATAATCATTGGACCATCTCCCACACCTGGGAAGGTAACCTGCTCCTATAGGTATTCCGAGGGAAAGTACAATGTACCGAGCTATGTTGAGTCAAGCCAACGAAGTTGACCGCCCAACTCGTGGTTGAACGAGTTCGTAAGTTATTTACTTTGCTCAAGGGATTATTATCCTTACATTGCCAAAGACCAAGCCTTTTCCGATCCACAAACCCATCCGGTACCAACTGCACCACCACAACCAACCATGGCATTAATCATCACCGGGATTGGAACTCATCCTCTCCGGATTTATCCACCTCGCCCCCAAACCGTAGCACTTTTCCAAACATAACCGAACCAACGGTTCGGCAGCCTTTTATTTCCATTCTCAAAAGCATTTGACTAAACTAACAGGATAATAATAATTAATACCGTAATATTAATTAACCTAAGGTTACAAGGATATAATTAGGTTCAATAATTTTCAAGGAAGTCTCATGAGCAAATCGGCATTAGCTAAGTATCATGTCATTCTAAACTAGACAGATTTGCATTATTTCAATATACAGCAAAGTAATGCGGTAGAAAATAGTAATTAACTATAATAAGGCATGAATAGGTTCAACATGTTCAAAGGTGTACGGCTTGCCTTGCTGGCGATCGGGTCGGACGAAGTGTTGTTGACGCGGTCGAAATCGGCTCTGTGTCGGGTCCGGCTCCTGCTCCGGGAACTGCGACGGCTTCTGGAATTGTCCAACGTCCGGATCTAACGCGAAAAGGACGAACGATAATAAAGAAACAAAAAAAAACGAAAAGAAACTGAAACGAAAACGGAAACGGAAATCGGAACCGGGCCGAGAGAGAGAAAGGAAGGACGATTTGGGTATTTTGGAATTTTGGAGACTCCGGATTGAGGAACAGAGGGCATTTTTGGACTCAGTGGGTCGAAACGGTTCGGAATATGTATTTTGGGCTATGTTTGGATTTTCTGGGATTTTTGGGTATTTTTGGAGTATTTTGGGTATTTAAAATGATTTAAAAAGGATTTTTGGAATTAAAATCCGAATACAAAAATGAAAATGGCACTGTTTCCATTGGGCCGTCCCAAACCGGATTCGGCCCAGAGCTTAGCGCTGAGGAGGCCACTGGTCGGCCGCGTTATGGCCGCACCACTCGACAGTGGGCCCTGCAGAGAGAGAGGAGGGGTGGTCGGGCGCGTGGGGCCGTGGGAGCGGGGAGTCTGGCGGGTGGGCCACAGGGCTGGGGCGAGGCGGAGCTGACCGGTGGGACCCGGTTGTCGGGCAGCTGGGGTTCTTGGCCAGAGCAGGCGCCACGCCGAGTTGGGGAGACGAGGTGAGGAAGGTGTTTAGCGCATGGGAGCTTGGTTTGGGAAAAAGGGAGGGACTCACCCCGATGCTAGGCACATTTGGGAAGTCCAAGCGGTCATGAACGAGCCCGGCGTGGAGCAATGGAGAGGAGAAAGGAGACCATGGACGGCCACTGGGAGCTCGGAAGAACGAGGGAGAGAGGGGAATAGAGAGAGGAGGTGGAGGCGATCTCGGCGGGCGAAAAATGGCGGTCGGGGCGGGGATTAAATAGCCGGCGGGGGAACTTGGGTCTTTGGCCGAATCATGGCGGCGACCTGCGCACGGCGACGGATCAAGGCGCAGCGCGGGGCTTTGAGGGCGCGCGGGATCGTGGCGATGAGTGCCCTAAGGGGCTAGAAGGGCAGAGGTCACGGCGGCGCAGCCGGCCTCGCCATGGCGAGCTCACGGGGAAGAAGGGCAAGGCGCCACGGCGGCGCGGCGGGGCGCGGAGGCGTGAGGCGAAAGCGGGCGTGGGCGAACGCGGAAGGCGGCCAAGCGGGGCGGGCGCAAAAGGGAGGAGGGAGGCGTAAAAGCCGGAAGAGGAAAGCGTCAAAGCTCCGAAACTTTCCCAAAACAGCAAAAACCCAAAATCAGCTCAAATAAATCCAAATAAATTCGAAAAAATCCAAATAAATCAGGAAAAATCAGAAAAAGTAAATAAAGTCTAATTTGAACTTTTTTTTTGAAAATTTTGGGGTATTTCAGACACGGTGTAGGTCAAACACGCTGATGAAGCCCAACACATGGCTTGAATGTACTAGGAGAGTGAACTAGTAAATACATGATTTCTTATATGTTGCTCATTGTGAGGCTTGTAAGTGGAAACCATATATCATGTACTAGGATCTTTTAACACAATTTTATTCAACCGAAATGAAATTGATTTGAGTACCTCTTTGGCACCGCTCGATCCATTCACTTACCACGTGTAGGATTACTCTTTTATGCGATGTAGATCACTATTGTAAAGTATTTTCTCTCCCATCTTTCTTCTCATTTCAGTGTTCTCTCGATGATTAGAGAACAAAACTATTATGTCTGTACATGAATATACACTTCCTTTGTCTGGCTATTTCTCTTACACAAGAATCTTCAGAGAGAGAGCAATAACAAATTGTGTCACACTCTCTCACTATGATCGATCAAATGGTGTCATATATATACTGTCTAAGTAGAGGTGCTTTGGCCATGAGGTGTCCATTTAATTATGAAACAATACAACAATTCAATGATAAAAAAGTGTGAACCCTCCATCTATTCACATGCATTGAATTAATCTTAACTGTGCACGCAAAAATAGCCGTCACTAATTTGCATGCTTTAATACATAAGCACACTGCTAGAAAAATAGATATCAGTGGCGGTTCGTAACTGCCATTAGTGGCGGTTTTTCGAACCGCCACTGATATAGTGCCACTGATAATTGAAGATTATCAGTGGCGGTTTTGAACCGCCACTGATAATATTATCAGTGGCGGTTCCAAACAAAAACCGCCACTGATAATGGACTATCAGTGGCGGTTTTAACCAAAAACCGTCACAAATATTTGGCAGTTTTTAACACAAAATGAATATATTTTCTAGGAGGTCACCCCTCACCCACCCTAGTTAGTACTACTCTCACCTAAGCACGCTTAACTAATGAGTTCTACCACCAATTTTAATGCAAATACGAGCACTTCCCGATAGGTCACCCATCCTAGTACTACTCCCACTTCCCGATAGGTCACCCATCCTAGTACTACTCCCACCCCAGCACGCTTAACTTTAGAGTTCTTATATGATCTAATACCGTAGTGTTGGTATAATCACATTTGAAATATAACGTGTCCCCCTCCCCTTAACCCCACAAAGGACCCGAGCACTAATTTTAGTATTCTCATACTCTCGATTTACCATAACATGGGTACTCCCAATTTCAACTAAGTGCTCGATTTTACCGTGACATGGGTGCTCCCAATTTCAACTAAGTGCTTGATTTTACCATGACAAAATCATGCACTTAGTTGAAATTGGGAGCACCCATGTCACGGTAAAATCGAGCACTTAGTTGAAATTGGGAGTACCCATGTCACGGTAAAATCATGCACTTAGTTGAAATTGGGAGCACCCATGTCACGGTAAAATCACGCACTTAGTTGAAATTGGGAGCACTCATGTCATGGTAAAATCGTGCACTTAGATGAAATTGGGAGCACCCATGTCACGGTAAAATCACGCACTTAGTTGAAATTGGGAGCACTCATGTCATGGTAAAATCGTGCACTTTGATGAAATTTGAAGCACCCATGTCATGGTAAAATTGAGCACTTAGTTGAAATTTGAAGCACTCAAATTATCGGTTTTTAATTTTCTAACAGTTTAAAACAAAATTAGGTAACTATAGTTATCAGCGTCGGTTCTATCAAAATTGGGAGCATCATAGGAATATTATTTGTGACGGTTCTAAACTAAAACCGCCACAGATAACAGTATCTGCGACGGTTCTAATATAAAACCGTCACAAATAGTCACATTATTAGTGACGGTTTTTATGTTGAACCGCCACAAATAGTTCCCAGCATCGCTGGCGGTTTTATTCGAACCGCCACAGATATTGGAATATCCGTGGCGGTTTGTGGTTAGAACCGTCACTGATAGTGCTCGAAGTATTTGTGGCGGTTCTAACCACAAACCGTCATCGATAGTCCATTATCTCGTGATTCCTCAAATAAAAACCGCCACTGATGATCCTGGCACCGGTTTCAGCTAAAAACCGCCATTGATAGCCCTATCAGTGGCGGTTAAAACCGCCACTGATGATCCTGGCACCGGTTTCAGCTAAAAACCGCCACTGATAGTCCTATTAGTGGCGGTTCCAAACAAACCGCCACTGATAGGGCGTCTCCTATGTGCTGTTTTGTAGTAGTGGCAAATGCTGGGATGCCCTTCTTTGAAGCTAGATGTGCATAGCAACAGACACACAACCAGTGGTGGAGCCAGGGAATTTTAGGAGCATGGGCAAGTTTAACTATGACTAATAAACGCAACATATACACGTCACACAACCAAAATTGATCATAACCATAAGAAGTTTTTTTTACTAAAGAATAGTCCAATACACATGTGAACATTTTATGGATAATAACAAAGAAATATAAGTAAAGTACCCCCACTATGACACTACCAACGCTTCGACGACTCATAAAAAAAAGTCTAACCACTTTTCAAGATAATAATGTGTTGGTTAGTGTATCGTATAATATAAAAAAATATACTCACATTGAAGTATTGAACTAGTGCTTCACATATCAGTGCCTAAATAATACACCAGAATATCGAAATAGCGGGCTCACTCAGTCCTCACTTAGTCACTTCTCATAGCCGACAATGCCACGGCTACCAAATTCATAAGATCCAAATGGACCTAATGAAATACCGATTTTACCTACCATCCACTGAAGCAGAAAGGTGTGGTAGTTTTCTAGTTTCTACTATTCTTTAATCTTTCTTGAGTCGACCATGTGATTGAAATAACAAGCGCGCTAGGCTGCCAGCTCCCAAGCCATGTCTCCCCCTGCTTAGCTCCACCGGCCGTGTCGCCCTCTTCTCAGCTCCACTGAACGACACGCCTTACTCCACCTCCTTGTGCGATGCCGGTGAGACCGAGAAGGTGTCTGCCCTGCCCAGGAGCTGCCTCTACCTCTGCACACAACAATTTATAGCAAACATACACACATACACTCAATTACTTGCGTATTAAAGGGCTAGGAGAGGGACTTTAAACCCCATGTTTCTAATTCATTTAGTCAGGCAACCATCACATGAGACCATTTCAGATTAGAATCACCATGTTTAATTACATACGGTATATTAGACTATAAAATAATCTTACAATTTCCCACTTGGAGCATGTAATGACTTGAAGTTTTGATGGTACGTAGACTATTAGGTGCACAACATACACTGAAACAACAAAGTCATCTCTAATTGAATTGAAATGAAAGAATCGTGGAGGTCACGAGTCATTTTATCGACAACATTCCTTCCATGCATCACAATCAAATCAATCTAAGACAACTATAAATAGGAAACTTTAATTTTACACTTTGATGTTATCCTACTGAAACTATAATTGTATACAATATAATATGCTGGATAACATTTTTTTGGCAAAACAAAACTTTTATTGAATTTGTCAAAAGTATCTTCCCATAATAGTGAGAATTACGTATATGTATATATGTCATAAAATATCATGCTAACAAAGGCTTTTATATAATACCCATCCTTTTGACATAGGTAATACATGTATGGGGTTATCTTAGTCAGTGGATCCACTATAATACAATCTCGCTCAACATGACAATAGTTTTGCATTTCTCTTTAATAGATAAGTATTTTAGACCATTCATTTCGGACTTTTACAATACTTATCACAATTATTGGTCCAATAATTGATTATCAGGACCAAAACAAAACTCCACACAATTCATGAATGATCTTTGGTGCCCTGTTAATACCATTGATTTTGTTTTATAGCTTATTAGGATTACTATTATGTCGATTCTACTTTGATCTACTTTGATTTTCTTTGGTGCCCTGTTAATACCATTGATTTTCTTTTATAGCTTATTAGGATTACTATTATGTCGATTCTACTTTGATCCCAACATCACATCTATCATTCATTATTTTAAGTGCGTATTTGTACATACTTTAAGCTCCACTTTTAATGTGGACGAAACATATATATATCGCTACACACATCTTGCATGGATAAAAAGTTTACAAGACTATTATGGAATATGCATGCCCTTTAAATTTCTATCCCTATCTTATATGATGCCATATACGTATCCTTTAAAATTTTTAATGGGGAATTCTTTTGTATTATGTAACAAATAAATAATTAGGACTAGTGATAAACATGCTCCCACTGACCTTCAGTTATGTAAAATATAGTGGTACTATCAAAATTGATATACTACATCATTAATGGGAACATCCATTTATGATCGTCGATTTTATTTAATATGTTATCAGCACGAAGCTCTCCAAGACCAAATTGTATGCCACCAATCCTCATACTATTAGATTAGTTATTGTTCCCTAGACCCAAGATCATATAATTGTTAATTAGGGTTCTATATTGGGTATTATTCATATGGGTAATGAAAAAAATCACCGACGTGTGAGCCGCATGAATCCCAAAAAGTTTTATTAATTTTGGAGTTCATTAATGTTTTTAAAAAATAAAAAAATAAAAATTGCAGTAAAGCTAAAATACTAAAAGAATTAATGCTGAAAACCTAAAGCTTCAATTTCTCTGAACATTTTACAGAAACACTAACGCCAACTCAGGATCAGTCTAAAACATTTTAATGAAATTTGGAGTTAGTTTGCTAACTCTAGAAATCCTATAAACTCCTAGCTGTAAATATAAAACTCAATTAAAATCTAGCTATTCAAAAAATAGAAGGTGCCTTTGCCAAAAAAAATGCTTTCCCAGCAAGGAAACATGTTCCAGCAAAATATGTTTCCCCTACTCAGCCCTTCTCTCTCTCTCTCTCTCACTACTACAAAATCGAGCATCACAACCGGCCTATTAGAAACGGTTTGGTGCGAACCGGTTGTAATGCTTGCACCAGAAGCGGTTCGTGGCAACAGGCCGGAGGGGATCTCTAGAAGCGGTTCGTGACACGAACCCCTTCTAAAGCCCACTTTAGAAGGGGTTCGTGTCACGAACCCATTCTAAAGATCTTTACAAGCGGTTCGTGTCCCCAACCGCTTCTAAAGCTTTAGAAGGGGTTCGTGTCACGAACCCCTTCTAAAGCTGGGGCTTTAGAAGGGCTTCGTTACACGAACCCCTTCTAAAGACCCCCTTCTAAAGACCCCCTTCAGAAGGGGTTCGTGTCACGAACCGCTTGTAGAAGCCCAGTTTTAGAAATAATAAAAGGAATGCGTGCCCTACTCTATCAGAGAGCACACGTGGGTGGGTTGGCTAGATGGATGAGGCGAGTCACGAGGATGGAGTGCTGGTCGTGGGTTCGAGCCCCGTTCCCACGATATTATTACTGTCTTTTACCGCTTGGTGTCGCACCACCACAAGCGGTTCCTAGAACCGCTTATGATACCCTTCGAGGTATCACAATCGGTTGTTTAGAAGCGGTTGTAAAACCGCTTCTAGAAGTGGTTCCGAACCGCTTCTAGAAGCTGGTTCTGTAGCAGTGTCTCTCTCTCTCTTTCTCTCTCTCTCTAACGAGGCGGGTCCCACCCATCAGCCCCACCTGCCAGCCACCCCCTCCACCCAATGCTCGCCCCGTGCTATGCCACGCTACACCGTGTATGCTTTAACATGCCAGCACATGTGTCAGGCCAAGCGCACGTAGGATTCTGGCACCACGTCGTCATCACTATCCGCTGCGACGCCGAGGGCTTCTCCACACCCTTCCCCACCAACCATGCCGCGCCAAGACTTGGTACTTGCTCCGCCGCTCTGCCCGCTCTTTCACTCACTGACCGCCCTGCCGTGTCGCCTGCACATGGCTTCACCGAGCTGTCACCTCGCCATCGATGCCCTCTCTGCGCTCGCTACATTGCCAGAATTTCCTGCAAAGCCCGCTTCGTCGTGTCCCTTTCTCCCTGTCTGTGCAACTAGTTCATGGGCCTAGTAGCAAACCTTCCCTCTCGGTGGCTATAAATGAGCCCCATGGCCTCCCCTAGCTCCCCACGCTACCCCTGCCATTCTTCATCCAAGAGCCAACGCTATTGCTGCACCAAGGAGCCTCAATTCTGTAAGAACAACAAAGACTAGCAAAGCTCAATACCTTCACCCTAGTGAGCTATTCACGATTTCCTTCAGTTTGAAGCAACCATAGCACCCCTTGATCACTTTCCCTACCATCTTCCCAGCTCTCCCCTTGATCACAGGGAGAGCTTGGCGACGATGGCCGAAATTAGAGAAGAAGGCAATGAAAATATTTGAATTTAGCCTTTGTTTGAATTCATTTGGCTCGTATTGTTGCTTTACAATAGACTGCTTATAGATACCGATGCTCCAAAAAAATTTCTCATCGACCCCAAGCCCACTCAAAATCTGGCACTAAAAGTATGACTAACTCATATTACTACTAAAAGTAATTTAATAGTTGCAAATAAGAGTTGTCTAAAAAACAATGTGTGCAATTAAAAGAAAATGTTTGCAACTATTGTTAAAGTATACGGTTGGAAAAGAATTGAGATTGTATAATCTCCGTAACCAAATTAAAGAAAATAATTCTGCATTTAGAGATTGGACCGAATGAAAGGTTTGGGTTAAAGTGCATAGAGGCTTACGACAGATTACACATATAAAGACCACGGTTTGCCTCTTAAAAGTTTGCCAAGTAAATATTTACAGAATAGAAAAGCTTGTTAGTCACCAAAGTGGCCAAGCTTAAAAAGAAAGTAAATATTTAACTATGAAACTTAAATTTAAAGTTTGTGTTTAAATGCTTATTGTATAGATAACTTGTTAGTCACTGAAATGGCCTAGCTAATTTTTAAGCTTTTAATTATGAATTTTATAATAGATAAAATATTTATTTATCACATGAAAGGCTTGTTTGTCACTAAAGTGGCCTAGCTTGAAATGGTTGTAAACATTTCATTATGCAATTGTTCTTCCATGTGAGGTGCAAGAGAAGTGAAAAGTTGAACAATTGAGATCACTAGTTATAATTCTAGAGGTCATGCAAAAAGTGGGCCATTACTTATAATCAGTGGCGGACCCAGGAAGAAATTATAGGTGGGGCATGCTTAAAGTAGTATTAAAACGTTAAAAAGAATACAATGTACCGTAACAACAATAGTATTATTAAAGAAGCATAAATATAACGTTCAACTAATACGGTCAAAGAAGAATTAGCAAATATGCAACATACCACTCAGTTAACAATTGGTGAGGGACGAGGCAATTGTATTTTCCTAGTTTTGAGGCGTTGAAATCGTCGGATGATGGCTTCATCATTAAGTGATTTGACGATCTCTCTCTCCGTGTAGCAAACCATTAAGTCATTCATCCAATTGTTGACAATCTTATTGTGTTTCTTGTTTGGTGCAACGTTCCAGCTTTCAAATTTGTTGGACTTATGCATATGCAGTATATACAACATACCTGAACCTTATAAATTGTAGGTGGGGCAGCAGCCCAAGCTGATTTGAAACAGGCTGTAACAGATCCGTACATCACAATCGGTTCTTTTTGGTCATCACAGTCGGTTTTGGTGGCGATACAAAGTCCAACGACAGTGATAAGGTAGATATATCACAGTCGGTTTTTAACCGACACTAATAATACATTATCACTGTCGGTTCTTTTTAGGAACCGACTGTGATATTACACTTATCACAATCGGTTCGTTTTTAGAACCGATACAAATGATTACATTATCACAATCGGTTCATTTGTAGAACCGATACAAATGATTACATTATCGTAATCGGTTCATTTGTAGAACCGATGGGGATAAGAATAATATCACAATCGGTTCATTTGTAGACCCGATTCAAATTATTACATTATCACCATCGGTTCATTTGTAGAACCGATGGGGATAAGGATAATATCACAATCGGTTCATTTGTAGAACCGATTCAAATTATTACATTATCACAATCGGTTCTTTATGCAAACCGATTGCGATACGAAACATATCCCAATCGGTTCCAAAGAAGAACCGATTGTGATGATGTTACTGCCCATCATCCGAAAATGGCCTCGCATTGACAATATGACACATTCATCACAATCCACAAAATCACAGAACATATACATCACAATCTACACACATTACATTCAAATTAATATTGTTTACAATCTGTAACAGATCGCATTCACATTCAGATAAATTTTGTTTACACTTTATGGACTAGTATTTGCTTGAATTGTCTCTATATCTACCATCATCTGTTATAACTTCTGTCCAGTACCACTGGCATAAATGGTCTCGTAATTTCTTGAGATCAGTGTGGGTTAGGCTCTTAGGATGATATCAAGGTCTGCAAAATAGATAGTAGTGCACTAATATATTTAAGGCTTAAATTGGTATTGTAACATGCTGATAGTATTATGCTTGTAAACAAATATCACATAGACAGTAGTGCAAATAATCTGCTTTATACCTTAGGGAAAACATGTGAGCGACCAACCAAATTCAGCATGTGATGCATCACGTAAAAGCCACACAGATCATCGCACCCTTGTTGATGACACTGTGAACAATGAAACTTAAATTAGGAGACGAATTAAAAATAGGTGTAAGAAACAAATGCTATGATAGACACTTGTACCTTGAAGCGCTTCCACTCGAGTTTGGTGCCTTGTTTATCATTGTGTCGGCCACGTTCAGCAACGTAAGACATGAAAGCCCTATACATTGGAGAGATGCCATGCATTGAGGTTAAAAATACCTAACGTAGTTCAATATGTAAAGTGTTAGGTTAGAGGAATGTACTTACTTACGCAAAAGCAGGCTCGATCGCATAGTCCATCGGTCTATTTTCGAGTGAGTTCAACGTGTAGACCTTGTTTTGACTCGGAACAACCACAAGTAGAACCCAATGGTTGCTTATTAAACGGTACACAATGCAAGAGAATAAGTTAATACAAGGTTGAAGTGTGTACATGTAATTGAATTGTATAGTAGTACATACTCCTGGTGGTATGGGAAGAGAATGAAGTCCTTTTTGCCTCCTCATGCAATGCCTCGCTTGATGTATCCTGCAAGGAACTCCGATTGATACTTAGCCATGGTCGCAGACACCATCTCAAAGTCGACAAACCCGACAGGTGTCGACCCGCCACGGCTCGCTGCCTCATGATCCTGCACTTCATGTCAATTGTTAAAAAATATAATACAAAATCAATAAATAGTCATTTGATTGAGTATGGTGCGAGACTCACAGCGTCCAGGATCGTATGGTAGAAATATCGATGGCTTTCAAGCTGTACATAAAGTCTGAGATCCTCAAATCGATCGAAAGGTCCCATCCTCGTTGCGGTGGAATTGGCCCGCTCGATACTTCACTATGAAATCGTGGCGAGGCTCGGCCTCATGTGACCTATCGATGTACCATCCATGTAGGTGACGAGTGAACAAGCCCAAAGAATTCAATTCTTGGCTTGGGAGAAAGGGCTTTCCATGTATGTACCGCTTGTGATCATCGGGTGCTCTGTGCCCTCGACAACTTTGCCTTGTTCACGGAGGGACTCTGAACTTTGCTTTGTATCTTCGTCATCGTGGTAGAAGTCCTTTGCGCCCCACTGCGCACCAGCATTTGTAGGCTGCAGCGTAGGTGCAGGAGGTGCACCGGCAGCGAGGTGCAGGAGGTGCACCGCAGCGAGGTGCAAAGTTGTGTAGCAGGGCAGAGCATGTGCGGCAGAGCGGCAGAGGAGGAGGAGCGGCGGCAGCAGGAGTAGTACTGTGAGCAGCGGCAGTAGTACCAGCGATAGCGATGTGAGCAAGCGGCGATGAGTACGAGGAGCGATATGAGAGCAGCACCGAGTGCGATGTGAGGAGCAAGCAGAGTAGGAGGAAGCGAGGAAGCGAGCAAAGCGACACGATGAGCGATCAGCAGTACTAGCGATGAGATAGTAGTAGCAGCAATAAAGAGCGAGCTTGATAGCAGAGCGATGCTTGATAGCAGCAGAGCGATAGTTGTACCTGCAGAGCGTATACGGCAGAAGCGGCAGCAGGAGGAGGTGCTTGCACTACGACACCGTCGCGGGCCACTTGATGAACGACATCCGTGCTTGCCCGAGAGTGGTGATATCTTCGTTCGGGGAACTCCAGGGCATGAGACATGTAAACATCGTGGACATAGTCCACCTGCACCCTCATGTAGCCCATCCCCAAAGGTATACCATGCACCGTGTCATCCTCCTTGATTGGAAATGCAACCCCGCGCAGCCTCAATCTGTATTCCGTCGTCGATCAGGACTAGCCAAAGACTTGGCAGGACCACGCAAGAAGTGATCAGCATCTTCATCATAACTGTGTTAAGCTTACTCATGTACCTTTTGGTCTGAAACAGCTTATTACCTTGAGGTGTGGAATGCACAGATTCCTTATTGGAAGCGCACTGCTAGGGCGTAGCATAGGCGATGGTTGAGGAATCGATTCGGGAGAACATCGCCATCATCTCAGCCATCATCTCGGCCTTTAACTCCTCCTTCAACTCCTCCTTCATCTCGCAAACGGATCCGCGCCTCACGTGCTTCCCATGATCTTGCCCTGGCATCGACGCGCTCTCCTCTACAAAGAAGGACCTCTTCAGATACTCCCGCACTCGCGGCAAGCACCCGCCCCTTATGATCGGGCTTCCCGATTGCGAACACAGGATGTCCCGTGACCCTTGGCTTTCAAATGCTCCTTGCTCTTTTCGCAGCTTACCTCCTCCTCGCAGTCGCAAATATAAATTATTACTAAAATACAATGGGAATATAATATGCAATGTACTATGTTAGATATCTTACGATGGTAGTGACGATCTGTGCGGTCGCGGGGTTTGGAATGACAATCTGACCGTCAGAGGTTTTCTTCGTCCTCGCTAATACCCAGTCGCGTGCCCGCTCCTCGCATATGTGGGAGTAAGGCATCGTTGTCCCAGAGGTTGCACACTCAAAGGCTAGTCGCACCCACTCTGCCTTCTTCCCTACGTACCCACCGGAACCGAGGTGGTGCGCGTGTGTGTTACGCCTCTGTATAGCGATGTTCTTCTCTCTCAGCTCCTCCGCCTCGGGCGTACTCCTCATCCTTGCGAACTCCTCCCAAACCTCAGGTGTAACAAATGGATACCTTTGGAAGAGAGTACGGTCTTTCAACACGAACTCGGCATGCATGGTCACCCTGAAATGCCTCAAAGCCACACCCATTCTCTTCAAGGCGTACCGTCTCGCATTGATTTCATCTTCCTCTGGTATAATCCATTTTCCCTAACTTCGTCCCACAGTCGGTTCTTCTGCTCGTCGCTTACTTCCTTCCTCCAGTCCTTAATTGTGATCGGCACTCGCTCCCTCACCAATTGGCCGATAAAAGAGGAGTAGCGCCCCTTAAACGGGCCAGGACCCGTGCAAACCCCCCTGGCATTGAAGTGGAGCACTTGCGGCGTTCTCCCTGTGGCTCCTTTATTCGGTCCTCTGGCCTTTCTAACCTTCCTCGATGGGGTAGCATGACCTTCTTCTCTCTCAGGCGTTGAGCCGGTGCTCTCTCTTTGCGACATTTCGAAGTAAGTACGTATATTGTCAAACCTAAACTTCATGAGAGGAAGCAATTCAAATTTCACATAATAGAAAGCAATTCACATGTCTATCTGTAGACCTAATGAGTACGTACGTACCAACGATGACTCCTAATCTCTAATTAGGTTAGGTCCTAATCCCATTCGAGGATATGTGGTTCGAGCAAGTTCCTAAGCTGTTGTACAACTCTAGAGAAAATTTCGGCAGCATCTCCCCGCTGTTCTCCAAATACACGTCTCGACAACAGGTCAAGAGGGTGTGTATTCGAAGAACACCAGGGAGATGCTGCCGAAACTTTCTCTAGAGTTTGTACAACAGCTTAGGAACTTGCCCGAGCCACATATCCTCGAATCAGCCCAAAAACGTGGACAATTGAGACCGCTTATTTATAAATATTTCATTTTAGCATACTTATAAACAAGCACCCTCGAACGGGAGACGCATAGGTTACGCAACTAAACTCGATAATAAAGTGCGATAATATAGCATGTGTTACAAGTTTCAAATTGCAATGATGGATTGCTCTCAGATTGATATAGAAGGGTTGCTAAATTAATTAGCCGTCCAACTTCTAGATGGCCAATATATCACCAGCTATTACATCTAAAAATTTAAGGATTACACAACCCTAGAACAGCATTGCTCTAGCACAGAAAACAATAAGTACAGCATAATATCAGAATGAATATAGCACTAATCTAACCCTACCACAATGCATTAAGAGCAAGTGCCACCAAATTGTCAGCTAAGAGCATAAAGGAATAAGCACAAAGATTGCTCGACCTAGAACAATGCATTAAGAGCAAGTGGCACCAAATTGTCAGCTAAGAGCAGTGTTGTTCTAGGTCTAGCAAGTTCCTTTAATGATCAGATTAATCAAGCCTCATTCAAAAGCAATCATCATCGAGCTATTTACAACCAATTACAGCCCACAGTCCGAAATGCATCTTACAAAGGCCCGAATCGAGTCGGCAATGGGGAGGAGCCGATGGGGACGCAGATGGGGGGACGAGCCGGAGGGGGAGGCGCCGGGGAGGACCAGGGGAGGCGGCAGGGGAGGTGCCCACGGGTACCCGCCAATGGGGAGGAGCCGGGGAGGCGCCACGGGTAGGCGCCGGTCGGGGAGGTGGACGAGCTAGGGTGTGGAGGAGCCGAGGGGAGGCGCCCACGGGTACCCGCCGATGGGGCGCCGTGGGGAGGAGGCGGAGGGGAGGCGCCCGGTGCGGGAGGTGGTGGAGCTAGGGTTGTGGAATGAATTGAAAGCGAAATCGGTGCACACGAAATGAACCGAGTGTACGCGAGAAATGAAAATGCTCAGGTTTTATCACGGTCGTTTCTATAGAAAAACCGATCGCAATTATCTTGAGTATCTGGTTTCGGTTCTATAGAAAAACCGATCGCAATATGTGGAGTGTCTGTGTCGGTTCTTTAAAAGAACCGATCGCAATTATACTATCTCGTGCGGTTTCCTAAAGAACCGATTGTGATAACTATGATCCAATTTCTAATTTTTTTAAAGCAGAGTCTTCATTCAAAAGAGTCGAAAAGTCAAATCTTTTTCAAATTTGCTATACTATAAGATCCATTTGACATATATATTCTACAAAATGCCACATTATACAGGGAATTCTTACAACATAATTTATTTAAAATACAACCCTTCTTGATGATCTACACGCATGTAATGTGTTCCATGTGTGCCGTCGTCACCGCTAAGACATGCCCCATCTGCAAACGGAGGTGTTTCATCAAATTGGTTGTACTCTTCTTCATCTACGACATTTTCAACTCCAACAATCCTCCTCTTGCCATGAAGTACGACGTGCAACCTCGGATTGGCCGGATCACGCACGTAGAAAACTTGAGTTGCTTACTTTGTGAGGACGAATGGTTCATATCTGTAGGCCAGTCTATTCAGATCAACAAGTGTAAAACCTGTCTTGTCGACCTTAACTTCGTGAGGAAGTCTCACCCACTTACATCGGAACAATGGAACTTGGTATATTCCGTAGTCGAGCTCCCATATTTCTTCGATCATCCCGTAGTAACAGTTCATTGCAGTTGACGATCCTCTAATTGAGTGATCATCGGACAAAGCATCTATGCTCACACCACTGTTTTGCACTGTACTCTTTGCATCTTGACTTTCAGTATAAAATGTGTAGCCATTAATATCGTAACCTTGCCATGTCTGTATATTAAATCTTGGTCCATCAGCCAACCATTTGACATCCTCGGTACTAACGGAGACCTTCACCTTTTCTTTGAACCATGTGAGGAATCGATCGTTGTGTTCTCGTGTGATGGAAAGCTCATCCATAAGTGGATTCTCTTCCTGTAATATCAACTTGTGCTGTTGGATGTATGGATGAACTTCTGCGCTGTGTTGCAAGACTGTGAAATGCGCTTTACAGTACATATCAAATTGTGGGCTCATTAGATTTGACCCAATGGTTCCTTTGCCACCAAGTCTGCCCTCATGACGAGATATAGGAACACCAATCGGTTGTCTTTTACCTAGGTAGTCCACGCAGAACTCAATAACCTCTTCAGTCCCATAACCTTCAATAATACTACCCTCAGGCTTCGACCTATTCCTCACGTATGACTTTAATATACCCATGTACCTCTCGAACGGATACATGTAACGCAGGAATGCAGGTCCACAAATCTTAATCTCTCTAACAAGGTGAACAACGAGGTGGACCATGACGTCGAAGAACGACGGGGAAATGCATCTCAAGTCGACAAAGAGTCTGCACCACCTCACTCTGTAAGTTGTCCAAGTATATCGGGATCAATAACCTTGCATGAAATCGCATTGAAGAAATAGCATAGCCGTGATTGCCAACCCGACGTCATCTGGTAGGATATTTACGATTGCAACAGGAGCATTTGGGTCATCAAGACATGACAGTCGTGGGACTTCATACCGATCAACTTCAAATCATCCATAGACACAAGCTTCTTAATGTTTGCGGAGTAGCCCGATGGAACTTTAATATCGTGGAGACACTTGCAGAGGTCTTCTTTCTCTTTCTTAGATAAGGTGTAGCATGCAGCGGGGATGTACGGCCCTTTTCCATCCTCCTCCATCACTTGCAAGCTTGGGCTGATCCCCATGTAGGTCATATCGCGGCGAGCATTCACACCATCCTTGGTCTTCCTGTATGTTCAGCGGGATGCCTACCAAATTATCACAAACATTTTTCTCAACGTGCATGACATCAATACATTGATGGACATCTAACTCCTTCCAATATGGTAAGTCCCAAAATATCGACCTCTTTTTCCAAATGGTCCTACGACGAACAGATTTACGGCTCTTACCATACTGAACATCGATATCCTCTACGCGTGAATATACTTGCCTTCCAGTCATAGGCTGCGGGGCTGCACGAACTTCCCTCTTTCCATCAAATTTGTCATCCATCTTACGATATCGATGACTTCGGGGTAGAAACCTACGGTGACCCATGTACACCGTTTTCCTCGAGTCGGCAGCCACAAGCTATCGGTGTCCTCTTCACAAATTGGACAAGCTTTGGCTCCTTCGTGCTATAGCCCGCCAAATTACCAAAGGTTGGAAAATCATTTATGGTGCAAAATATCATAGCCCGTAGGGTGAAGTTCTCTCTTTTGTATGCATCCCACACCTCAACCCCCACATTCCACAATTTTACCAAATCCTCAATTAGTGGTGATAGGTACACATCAATATCATTACCCGGCTGTTTGGGTCCTGAGATTAGCAACGACATCATGATATACTTCCGCTTCATGCATAACCAAGGAGGCAAATTGTAGATACACAACAAAACTGGCCAAGTACTGTGTCGACTGCTCATATTACCAAACGGATTCATACCATCCGTACTCAATCCAAATCTTATGTTCCTCATCTCGGCACCAAACTCTTCATGTTCCCAATTAATGTATCTCCATTGAGCCGAATCAGCGGGATGTCTCAACTTGCCATCTTCCTTTCGAGATTCATAATGCCAACGCAACAATTTTGCCTCTTTAGGATTTGCAAATAACCGCTCTAAACGGGGAATGATGGGCAAATACCACAACACCTTGGCTGGTGCCCCTTTTTTCACATCTTCACCGTGGTCAATTCGGTTCTTACGCTTCTTGTCATTACGCTTCTCGTTTTGTTTGTATCGGGGTACACCACAAACAGGACAAATGCGCAGTTCCTTATGGACGTTGCGGTATAGTATGCAATCATTTGGACATGCATGTATCCTTTCTATTTCCATTCCCATGGGACATAATAGCTTCTTCGCTTCATAAATACTTGTTGGCAACTCGTTTCCCTCAGGAAGCATATCCGAAAGAAGTATTAAAAGTGCTTTGAAACTTGTATCTGTCCAACGGTGTTTTTCCTTCAGTTCAAACAATGCAAGGACCGAACCCAACTTGGTGTATTCCCCTTTGCAACCTGAAAACAATGGTTTGGCATCGTCATCCATCAAGCTTTTAAATTTTTCGAACTCTCTTTCCGTGTAATTTCCCTCCACATCCCACAACATTTGATCTAAATTATCCTCATCGAACATATCATGCTCCAACTCCTGATCGGCTTCCAGCATATCTTCGTTGCATATCACAGGGGTACTACCTGTCTCCCCATGATGGATCCAACACGTGTAATTCCTCACGAAGCCACGTCGAATCAAATGGCCTTCAATTTGAGATGAGTTGTTAAATCTCCTGAGATTGGTGCAATCAATACAAGGACAATATATGAACTTTACACCCCTCATAACCATAACTTCTTCTGCAATTCTTATGAACTCCTTAACTCCCCTCTGAAATTCAGCACTCACACGGCTTTTGTGATACATCCATTCTTCACAGTCCATCTACAAGTAAACCGCAAACAATAAATTAATAATGCCCTAATCAATGAAATAAAAGAAGGGTTGAACCCGAAAACAAAGTTTTTTTGTTGAATGATCTTAAAGAAACGTATATCTGTAGACCGACTAAGTACGTACGTACCAACGATGACTCCTAATATCTAAGTAGGTTAGGTCCTAATCCCATTCGAGGATATGTGGTTCGAGCAAGTTCCTAATTAAGATGTTGTACAAACTTTAGAGAAATTTCGGCAAAGATCTTCTCGCTGTTCTCCAAATACACGTATCGACAACATGTCAAGAGGATGTGTATTCGGAGAACACCGCCAGGAGATGCTGCCGAAACTTTCACTACGCTTTGTACAATGCCTAGGAACTTGCCCGAGCCACATATCCTCGAATCGCCCAAAAACGTGGACAATTCGAGACTGCTTATTTATAAATATGCCATTTTAGCATACTTATAAACAAGCACCCTCGAACGGGAGACGCATAGGTTACGCAGCCTAATTAACTATTATATATAATTGATCATATTAATAATATTAAAACAATTAATTTAAATTAAATCTTTGCAATATTGAAGAGATTTCTAAGAATTAATGCTGTTCACCTTTCGAGGAAAACCACAAACGAGGGGAAATCTAGCTCCTGATCAAGCTAGCACGGGTTTCAATTAACGGAGAATTTCAACGCACCGATCTCCTCCACCATACACTCTGCTAATGAGACCAAATCAAAATCGAATAATGTACATTAATACAACATTGAAGGGATTCGAAGGAATCGGGCCCACCTGTTGAATAAAGCCACAGGTAAGATAGGCTGGAAAATAGAGAAATCGCCTAGCGAACTAACTCGATGAGAGTTAATAAGTTCATTCCCGAGTCCAGACGGTACATATAAAACCTAGCGAGCCTCATCACAATCGGTTCTATAGAAGAACCGTTTGTGATTAATTAGTTATCACCGTCGCTTATATGTAAAACCGACTGTGATAATTTGATTCTCAACATTGTCGGTTTCTTTATAGAACTGACACAGATAATATATCAGTGTCGGTTCTCAAAAGGAACCGACTGTAAAGCAAGTCAACATCACAGTCGGTTCTTGATAAGAACCGACACGGATATCCATTCGCCCCCTCGTCTTCCCCGCCATTTTGACGTTCAAACAATACTAGCATTGATCACACCATCGATCGCAGTGCAATGCCCTTCCATACAACTCCTTTCGTTCTCTGCATCCTGGTCACATTGGTACAAGTCTTCCATATAGCTCCTTTCGTTCTCTGCATCTTCGACCGGCAATGGCAGCGCCACCACCATCTCCAGCAAGTTCTGATGACTCCGTGGAGTCGCCTCTCTTCCATCCTCCTCCACCGTCCTCACCGCCGCCGGTAGCGCCGCCTCAGCCTCCGGCGCCTCACTCCGGCGTGGCGCCAGCGCCCCACCTGTCTCCCGTCGTCCCTCCCGGCGCCTCACCCCATCCGGGCGCCTCCAAAGGCAGCAGGAATAAGCGCCCCAGAGATGACGACGACGACGAGGAGGAGGAGGACGACGATGACTACGAGGGGGACGAGGAGGAGGACGACGACGAGGAGGAGGACGACGACGAGGAGGAGGAGGAGGAGGAGGAGAAGGAGGAGGAGGAGGAGGAGAAGGTGGAGGAGTACTACGCGCCAATCACCATAGGGACCGGCGCGTCGTCTAGATCGGGTTCATCATCGGAGGATGAACCATCACTAGTCCGCGTAGTCTCCAGCGACTCTGGCGACTCGGGTGACTCGGATGACTCGGTTGACTCGGGTTACTCGGGCTAGAGCCGCGAGTAGTAAATTTAATATATTAGGTGTAATGCAGTCCCCCTTTATATGTTTACTAATTATAAACAATGGATGTGGTGATATATTGTAATGAAATACAGCTTGTTTAATATATTAGGGTTGTTGGCCTAGTCTTGAGATGAAGTCTATTCGGTTGCCTTTACACTCTATTTTGAATCTCTTTTATATTTTTGTGCATTGTATCTTTCTAATGTTCTGTTGTTCCAAGTCAAAATGTTTCATGTCCTATTGATAAAAAAAACAAGTATAATGTGCGGAATGGTATATATATTATTATTATCTACTGCATGCATGCTACTATAATGTTATATATAATTTGCATCACTACATGTGTCTATATAAATTGTCTGAGAGTTGAACCGCGAGTTGGAATTCTAACAGATCGGTACTGTTCATCGTCCGAAAATACAAGTTTTGCACAAATATTAAAGCATGAATGAAGGGTACAAGAGGTCTGTGTTGGGATTCTAGCAAAGCGGCCTGTGTTGGAGTTTGTTTTTTTCTTCTTCCCTGAAGGGGAAATGTGTGAGTGGAGGATCTCACAAAAATAACTATGTTTCTAATGAACTGTTCTTGGTTGCACCTAATGGTGTTGCCAAAAAATCATCACAATCGGTTCTGGAAAAGAACTGATTGTGATAACCCCTGTGCTCATCACAATCGGTTTCTTCCCAAAACCGATTGTGCTAATACCTACTCATTACAATCGGTTCTAGATAAAAACCGATTGTGATAACAAAATTATTATCACAATCGGTTCTTATCTAGAACCGATTGGGATTATTATCGTATCACAATCGGTTCTCTCTCAGAACCGATTGTGATAACCTGTTACCAAGATTTCCAAATGGAATATGCTTATCACAATCGGTTCTGAAGTCAAAAGTTTAGAACCGACACAGATGAAGCGATAGTAATGTGTCATTCTGTAGTAGTGTCATGAGTCATTTTATCGACAACATTCCTTCCATGCATCACAATCAAATCAATCTAAGACAACTATAAATAGGAAACTTTAATTTTACACTTTGATGTTATCCTACTGAAACTATAATTGTATGCAATATAATATGCTGGATAACATTTTTTTTTTGGCAAAACAAAACTTTAATTGAATTTGTCAAAAGTATCTTCCCATAATAGTAAGAATCATACGTATATGTATATATGTCATAAAATATCATGCTAACAAAGGCTTTTATATAATACCCATCCTTTTGACATAGATAATACATGTATGGGGTTATCTTAGTCAGTGGATCCACTATAATACAATCTCGCTCAACATGACAATAGTTTTGCATTTCTCTTTAAAAGATAAGTATTTTAGACCATTCATTTTGGACTTTTACAATACTTATCACAATTATTGGTCCAATAATTGATTATCAGGACCAAAAGAAAACTCCACACAATTCATGAATGATGTGTCCTCAAAGCATGACACAATTCATCTTTTATAGTAGAAGTATCAATTAAAAATTACTCCCGCTCTTTAATGAAATTCTTTAGTTAAGGTAGCTTTCAACCTTCCCTAGAGAGCACATAATCTTTGGTGCCCTGTTAATACCATTGATTTTCTTTTATAGCTTATTAGGATTACTATTATGTCGATTCTACTTTGATCCCAACATCACATCTATCATTCATTATTTTAAGTGCGTATTTGTACATACTTTGAGCTCCACTTTTAATGTGGACGAAACATATATATATCGCTACACACATCTTGCATGGATAAAAAGTTTACAAGACTATTATGGAATATGCATGCCCTTTAAATTTCTATCCCTATCTTATATGATGCCATATACGTATCCTTTAAAATTTTTAATGGGGAATTCTTTTATATTATGTAACAAATAAATAATTAGGACTAGTGACAAACATGCTCCCACTGACCTTCAGTTATGTAAAATATAGTGGTACTATCAAAATTGATATACTACATCACTAATGGGAACATCCATTTATGATCGTCGATTTTATTTAATATGTTATCAGAACGAAGCTCTCCAAGACCAAATTGTATGCCACCAATCCTCATACAATTAGATTAGTTATTGTTCCCTAGACCCTAGATCATATAATTGTTAATTAGGGTTCTATATGGTATTGTTCATATGGGGAATGAAAAAAATCACCGACGCACACCATGCGGTGTGCGCCGCATGAATCCCAAAAAGTTTTATTAATTTTGGAGTTCATTAATGTTTTTAAAAAATAAAAAAATAAAAATTGCAGTAAAGCTAAAATACTAAAAGAATTAAGCTAAGAACAACAAAGACTAGCAAAGCTCAATACCTTCACCCTAGTGAGCTATTCACGAATTCCTTCAGTTTGAAGCAACCATAGCACCCCTTGATCACTTTCCCTACCATCTTCCCAGCTCTCCCCTTGATCACAGGGAGAGCTTGGCGACGATGGCCGAAATTAGAGAAGAAGGCAATGAAAATATTTGAATTTAGCCTTTGTTTGAATTCATTTGGCTCGTATTGTTGCTTTACAATAGACTGCTTATAGATACCGATGCTCCAAAAAAATTTCTCATCGACCCCAAGCCCACTCAAAATCTGGCACTAAAAGCATGACCGGCTCATATTACTACTAAATTTTAATAGATGCAAATGAGAGTCGTCTAAAAAAATGTTTGCAATCAAAAGAAAATGCTTGTAACTATTGTTAAAGTATACGGTTGGAAAAGAATTGAGATTGTATAATCGTTGTAACCAAATTAAAGAAAATAATCCCGCATTTAGAGATTGGACCGAATGAAAGTTTTGGGTTAAAGCGCAACAAGGCTTACGATAGATTACATATATAAAGACCACGGTTTGCCTCTTTGAAGTTTTCCAAGACAATATTTACAGAATACAAAAACTTGTTAGTCACCAAAGTGGCCAAGCTTAAAAAAAAAAGTAAATATTTAACTATGAAACTTAAATTTAAAGTTTGTGTTTAAATGCTTATTGTATAGATAACTTGTTAGTCACCGAAATGGCCTAGCTAATTTTTAAGCATTTAATTATGAATTTTATAATAGATAAAATATTTATTTATCACATGAAAGGCTTGTTTGTCACTAAAGTGGCCTAGCTTGAAATGGTTGTAAACATTTCATTATGCAATTGTTCTTCCATGTGAGGTGCAAGAGAAGTGAAAAGTTGAACAATTGAGATCACTAGTTATAATTCTAGAGGTCATGCAAAAAGTGGGCCATTACTTATAATTATGTGATAGTAAAGAGGTTTATCGATATCCTGGGAGAGTGTGCAAGTCTATCCAAAGATAGCAGCATGTTCAAACAATCAATTTGACTATAAAAGAATTTCGAAATGGGCATATCAATATTCTCGTGAGTGTACTTGTCTATCCAAAGATAGAGGTATGTTCATATAATTGATTTGTTCATAGAAGTATCTTATTAGCATCATTACCGGTTAAATGTTTAAATGTGTGTATTTGAGAAACATCCAAAGATGAGCTCAAATACATATAAAAGTTTTTTTTGTTTACTCAAATTATTAAGGTTTGAATATAGATATGCTACTTTGTTCACATAAAGAATCGGACATTATGGCATGTTCATTATTGGGAATTTTCTAGGTTATATGTTAACTATGAAATTGGTTGATAGCTACATATTAATGATCATATGATAAATATCATTTTGTGGATCATAAATCTATAGCTTTGCCAAAAAAAAAGCAAATTAAATTTACCATTTCTGTAATGTTGAATACTCCGAGAACAATAACAGGATAAGTGAACACATGATCATATAGGAGATTTGAACTCTTTTCTTTATTACTGATTTCTCTTGTACAAAGGGAGTTATATTTATAATGTAAGCCTATCAGGGGCAGTTTCGGGATTTTAACAATTTACATCCGTCATAAGTTTTTTTTTCTTATGTTGACTTTCTAAATTAGGACACCCGATTGAACGTTTCGTGTGTAACCCAAAAGTGCGCATGCATGATGTGGTAACCGGTAATAACACTTGTGATGGACCGCCTTTTTAGGGGCAGGACCGTACGCCTCGACAACTACCTAGGATGATTAGCTGCCGGGAATCAAGCATCTCATTGCCGAACAAAGGGTTAACTCCAATTATTTTTATTCAATATAGGGCCTAACAACCAGGGTTTTTACAAAAGAGGGCGCAGCAGGGCCCGAATAACTTACAAGTAAAAACACCGCACAGGTAGGCCTGAGCAAAAGACTAAGACCTCAAAACCAGACAAGATCTCCATCTACGTATTCCTGATATGCTCCAGCTTCTTCATACTCTGAAAGGGTCGGGGTTTGCAAGGGTGAGTACGGGAGTACTCAACAAATCGTACAGAGATTTTACTGAATACGATATGCAAGGGATAACAAAGCAAGGCAATAGGGTTTAAGTATCTGGATGCAATTTTGTTGGTAACATCATTTTACATTTGAAGCACAGACCATAAATAGTAGTAAGGGGGTTTCCAAAGTTCAACAACGCCAAACAATTTCTCCAATTCTTTTCAAAACAATTACTTGAGCTTGGTTACGGGTATCACCCCAAATTCAAACTTAACTTCATTAACCGGAAGTACGGCGTATTCGAATACCATCATGATTAACTCTGCAGAGGTGCTCAGTTTTACCCACAAGATATCTACGACCGTTAATGCCACCGGATAACATGCAACTTAAATGCATGCGGCTGGGCCGAGATGATCACAGCATTTCGTTAATCATTCCTGTCGTTTAGTTGTTAACCGATAGGCTCGCGCTATCCTGGACCTGGTTATTCCAGCTATAGCACCTACCGTTGTGAGAACCAGGGTATGACACTATGGACCATTCCTGTTCCACCCCTTCGGTATACTTCCCTACCGGGAAGGCCGATCCCTATCCTCCAAGATGATAGTAACCACCAAATTAATCCAATTTTAGTTCAGGAATGATTAATTTACTGAGCTATGTCGGAGACAGGCCCACTGACCAGTCCAACCTGCGGTTGAGTGGAAACTTAAGTTATTTACTTTGCTCAAGGGGGTTATTAACCTTACACTGCCAAAGACCAAGCCTTCAATCCACAAACCCATTCCGGTATCCCATACTACCGGCCACCAGACAAACCAAGGCATCAATCATCAGCGGGGGATTGGAATCTTATCCACTCCAGGATTAATCCAATACTGTCCCCCAGACTGTAGCACTTTTCTCAAACCAATCGAACCAGCGGTTCGACAACATTTTCTTCCATTTTTCCAAGATTTTGAATTTTACTAACCTATCATAATATCTAACTTAACATGGAAATAATTATCACCTAGGGTTACAAGGATTTTATTGGGATTCAATATTTTTCAAGGAAGTTCCATGAGCAATTTGGCATTATCTAGGTATCATGTCATTCTAAATAACTGATTTCAATATTTCAACATACAATAAAATAACGCGATTGAAAATAGTTAATAACTATAGCATGGCATGATTCGGATCAACATGATCAAAGGTGTACAGCTTGCCTTGCTCGGCAGCTGGGTCGGAAGAATCGTAGAGGAAGTTGGTCCCGGCGTTCGCCTAGTCCAGATCCGGCTCCAGGTACTGCTCCTGCTCCTGAGGCGGCTCAACGGACGGATCTAACGCGGAAGAGACGAACAACATAAATAAACGACAAAACAACAACCGAAAACTGAAACCGAAAACAGGGCCGGGAGAGAGAACGGAGGGCAATTTGGTTATTTTAGAATTTTGGAGACTCCGGATTGAGGAACGAAGGGCATTTTTGGACTCAATGGTGCGAAACGGTTCGGAATATGTATTTGATGGGTTTTTGGGACTTCCGAAATTTTTCGAGATTTTTCTAGCATTTTACTGGATTTTTAATCGAATTTTTGGATTTAATAAATTAATTAAACCCGAAAATCCAAAAAAATCGGAAAACAGTGCTGGGCCGCGTGGCCCAACTGCACGCGCGTGCGGGCGAGACTGGCCTGGCACGGCTTGGGCCGCCGCATGAGAGGCAGGAAACCTAGGGTTTCCCGGCGGCGCGTCTGCATGGCAGTGGTTTAAACGAGGAAGAGGAGTTCGCTACGAGGCGAAGCGGGCGAGATGAAGCGTGGCTGGTGGCGCTTTTATAGCCGCGAGGCGAAGGGCAAGGGCGTGGCGGCGGCACGCAAGGCCAGGCGGCAGACGCGTGGCGGCAGGTGTCGAGCGGCGAGCGGCGCGCGCGCAAGGGCGTCTGGCGCGATGGCGCGAGATGGCGCGGCAGGGCGGCAGGCGCGAGGCGGAGGCGGAGCTGGCGGGCAGCGCTGGAGCCGGGGGAAGCGGGGGCGCTGTCGGGCGGGCGGGCCAGGTGGGCCGTCGCGGGAGCAGGCTGGGCTGGGGCAAAGGGGAAATGGCCAAAGGCCCAATGAAGATCCTTGGCCCAAAATGAAAAAAAAAAAAAAACAAATTCAAACCAAAAATCCAAATGAAAACCAAATTCAAATTCGTTTTGCATTTTGGGGTCATTTCAACACTGCTGGTAATAACACGGCTACATGTAACCTCACTTAACAAATCCCGAGCTCAAACAATTGCATCGACCTGTATGTTCTTTCCCCCTCTTATACTCCACTACGCAGGCATTACATTACGTCCACTCGATGACTACTGATTGGACATGTCTTAATCAAGTCTCGAGTCCACCCAATAAGCTCCAATTGACAGGCAAATCTATTCCATACTAAGTACTTAGTTAATTAATTAATTAATCCAGACGTAGAATTCTAGAGCTAATCATAGCACAACAATAAGCTTCATTGTTAATGGTGTGTAACAAGTGGGCACACTGTCGCAATCAAGCTGTTATGTTCATTGTCTATACCACTGCAGACATACACGCCTGGTTTCTTTTTCGCCGGTTATATTTCGAGCTTTCCACCTTGTTCTGCGCTGCAACTTATTATGGAGACTGATGGTAGCAACGCGATGAGCATTTTCAGCCGCTCGATGGGAAGATGATGCAGTGCAACCATGTATATATATTATCCTCAATATTTCGCAGAATCATAAAGAACTTGATTTTAGAAACCCATTTTACTTAATTTAGAGTTTATTTGTAAAAGTTACGAGCATTTTAATTTAAATAGGCTGAAAATTTCCTAGAATGGAAAAGGGGTGACGTTGAAGGTGTATTCCTCGAAAATTATGCCTTCTAACAGAGAAGACGTCTTCTTCTTTAAACTGAAAGTGCATTTCTCAATTTCAGAGTTTTTAACTCAAATTCTAGAGACTGATAAGTGGGGTCCATGTGTCAGATTTTATTATTTTTGAGAAATGACTAACATATGGGGTCCACACGTCAGTGACTCGTTGCTTAAATACCATTTTGAGTTTAAAACTAAACCATTAATCTTAGTTGGCCCACATGTCAGGACATGGTTTTAAAACCCGGTTTTAATTAAAAGGACCGACAGGTGTGGTCAGGTTGTTAGTAACCACGTATGCGAGTGAGAGAGATACGAGCAACTGACAAGTGGGGCTCGCTTGTCAGCGGATCACAGCAGAGCAATGAATGGCGCGGTGTGAATTATCGGGATGGTAAGATAGACCAAGGGGAGTTTTAGGGACTCATCGGTGGTGGTTGGAAGTGACCGGAGCGTGCTGGCGGCGCTAATGGCAAACTCTAGGGGAGTTGTGGAGGTGATTTTGCTCCGCTAAGTGGGGGAAAAGCGCCAGTGGGATGGAATTGGGGAAGAAGGCAATCGTGATGGCGACGAGAGTTGGGAAGATGGTAGGGAAAGTGATCAAGGGGTGCTATGGTTGCTTAAAACTGAAGGAATTCAAGAATAGCTCACTAGGGTGAAGGTAACGAGCTTTGCTGGTCTTTGATATTCTTACAGAATTGGCGCACCTTTGCAGGAATGGCGTTGGCTCCCGGATGAAGAAGGGCAGGGGTAGTATGGGGAGCTAGGGGTGGCCATGGGGCTCATCTATAGCCATAGAGAGGGAAGGTTCACTACTTGGCTTGTGAGTTAGTTGCATGAACAAGGAGAAAAGGACATGGTGAAACGGGCTTTGCAGGAAATTCTGGCGATGCAGCGAGCATAGAGAGGGCAGCAATGGCGAGGTGATGGCTACGATAGGGTGGTCAGTGGGCGAAAGAGTGGGTAGAGAGGTGGCGCAAATACCAAGTCTTGGCATGACATGGTTGGGGGGAAGGGCGTGGAGAAGTCGATGGCATCGCAGCGGGCAATGGCGATGATGTGGCACCGGAATCATACGCGAGCATGGCCTGACGCTTCTGTTGACATGCCAGAGTGTGCACAGTGTGGCATGGCACCGTCACAGAGAGAGAGAGAGAGAGAGAGAGAGAGAGAGAGAGAGAGAGAGAGGAGCTAAGTAGGGGAAGTGTATTTTGCTGGAACGTGTTTCCTTACTGGGAAAGCGGGTTTTTTGGCAAAGGCGCCTTCTATTTTTTGAATAACTAGATTTTAATTGAGTTTTAAATTTATAGTTAGGAGTTTATAGAATTTCTAGGGTTAGCAAAGTAACTCCAATTTTCATGAAAATGTTTTAGGCTGATCCTGAGTTGGTGCTAGTTTTTCTATAAAATGTTCAGAGAATTTGAAGCTCTAAATTTTTCACATTAATTCTTTCAGTGTTTCATCTTTAATACAATTTTCAGTTTTCAGTATTTGATTTTTCATAAACACCAACTCAAGTCCAAAATTCATAAAACTTTTTGGGGGAGACGCTTTGGATTATTTATTTTCAGTTTTGTGGTGATTTAAATTTGAAATTTGAGAATCAGAAATCATAACTAGGTTATTAAAAAGTGTTTTCTTTAAATACCAAAAAATAATCCAGAAATATTGTGAGAATGCTTAATAAAGTCAAAAAATGATTTAGCAACCTTATTTCTCAATTTGGTGTAGAAATTTGGGGTGTTACACCACTGGCCCAAGGAACCGGACATCTAGAGCTTTTAATCCTATCCACCACTCCGTTTGTCCCATGTTGATTGGCAGCAGCTGTGCGAAGGGCACAGCGTCTGACGTGCGCCATGGGGCTCAGCGGGAACGCATGTGACAGCGGCGAGGCGGCACTCGATGGAATCGCAGCGGATCCGAATGCGGCGGCGTGGCGCAACCGGTGCTCTATCTTCATCAATTTTCCTTCATTTCATTCCCTTCCCTATTCTCTTCCCTATATTCATTCCATTTATTTCCTACTATCTTCAACATCATCCCCTCAAAGGATTTCTCTCTGGGATTGAAAAGAGAATCTGTTTCTAAAGGGATTTTCTCTCCGAATCCCTTCTGAAGGGAAGGCTGAAGAGAATCCGCTGGAGCACTTGGAATCTGTTCGCGAAGGGATTTGGAGGCTGAAGGGAATCCGTTGGAGATAGTCTTAGTAGGAGCTCTAGGCGGCGATTTCGCTCAAGGTACAGGGCGGTGGCACTTTGGTGGGTTGGCGCATTGCATGACAGGGTGAGTGTAACACCCCGGTATCTAGTATGCCTGAATGTTACCAAACATAGACTAAACAACATCTAAATACCACAAATAAAGATAAATTACAGCAAGGTGCAAATGCTAAAACCGAAAAATTTCGGCAGCATCTCCTTTGTTTGTCTATGATTCGGAGCAACAACAAATTATCACAAGTTATATCATAATGGAAAGCATCTAAAACAGCAATAACAGGTGACATAGCAATAATATAAGTCCAGGATAAAGCATTCAACCACTTCATGAGCTAAACGAATCAAATAATAAGACCGAACACACAGTTAAGCAATTCTCCAAGTTTCATGGCATTACTTTTATTATCATGACTCCAAATGATAGCTAAACCCTTTTTCCCGCATGTCGGTTTCATGGTACCTAAGAAAAACAACATAAACACAACCGTGATGAGTTCATCACTCAGCAAGTATATTGCAATGGAACAAGAAAACACATTCCAATACCTTCATCACTACTTTTCATATACAACATCATAAACATCTCATATACACAGTGTATGCATCTCATTGACATCATCATATAACATCATCATATAATGCAATGCAATGCACATGCCTCCTTGAAGCACATACCGGTATTGCCAAGTGCACACCCGTCGACGTGCACCATCTTTCCCCTTCCATCCCGTAGATGGAGGGTGCCTACTCCTCGCTTCCATTCACAACTGTGGATGGAATCACGAGGTAGGTCTTACTCAATGGTACTCCGGATTAGTTATAACTTTCTCACCGACCTTACCGGACTAGTTATGACTTTCTCACCGACCGGGTCAGTTTTCATGCCATATATGCAACATGGCATAAACATAAATAACTTGCATATAAACACAAACTAACCATTGCATGGCCTTATAACCAACCATTTTCATCAAGTCGTAGGCAAATATCAATCATGACAAGTTAGCATATCATGTAATCATATTGGACCTAAGCAAGACTAGCAAACATACAACACAACCCATTCCAATACACTTGCATTTAACCCTTCGGAACGGTATGGAGAGATGATGATGCCACTCCTGGGGTCACACAACCTGCAAATACATGTTTTCCACTCAATATAATACCACCCAAGTAAGTACGAAACTCAGAACACAACGATTCTACCCGAAACCCCGAAAACCTGAAAACAGACCAATCTGTCTGTCGGGACAGCGGGCTTCCAACAATCACAACTTGAGTTCTAAGACTCCAAATTAAGTGAACGAGTACATCATCGCGAAGCTTAGGAAATTTCCTAGCTTTTTCTAAGTATTGGGAAAAGCTGATTCGGCCTCTAAAATTGCCTAATCTACAGATCAACCCGATCTGTCCCAATCACGTCACAGTTTTGAACACGTTTGGTAAAACAGCCATAACTTTCAAATGGCTGGTTGGAATTATGCGCTCTTGGTATCCACTGAAAGGTATTGAAATTATATACAACTTTCTCAACAGGCAGCCGACCAAATTCCGAATCTAAAATTGTGAAAACTCAAACCCTAGGTCGGACGTCCAATCTGCCCGAAACAGAACGCCATGAAATCTCTAGTTTTCATCAATTCTATCCAAACACAGCACCACCTTTCGATCTAAAAGCACCAAAACCTCCTCTAGATCAGCACCTAATCCATCCACAAAGATCTCCCCGTAGCCATACATTCGATTGACGAACAACGAACTGACGAACGGCGAGCCTTCTCCTCCCGGTTCTCCCGATCTCCTTCCTCGCACCGGTTCCGCCGGATCTCCTCGTCGCGGAGCTTCCCAACGGAGAGGATAGCGGGGTGGAGAGGTGAGGATCTCCCCTAGGCCGGCTAGGGAGGTGGAGAGGAGAGGGAGGGAGAGGTGGCGCAAGGGGGAGGTGCGGCTAGGGGGAGTCGTGTGGAGGAGGAGGCGGCGGCGGCTTGGGGGATGAGGGGGGAGGGGGGCGCCCTAGGACACAAGGAGGGGGCACAAGGTAGGGTATTGCTGCCCCCTTCCCCACATGGGCCGGAAAACTCCACTTTTGGCCCATGTGGGGTCCCCCCCTAAGGCCCAAATCGGCCCGGAAAGGCCCAAACTCTCGAAAACGGCCCGTAAACGCGATTAAACCTCATACCGTAAAGTTTTATTCTCTAATTTCACATTTTATAATGTCACACCATTCCGTAGTGTCACAGTGAGGCAGCACCGGAGCGTAGGCCAACAATGATGGGCCAATAGCGGTGAGACCAGGTGGCACGGCTCAGGGCGACGGTGCTCGGTATGTGGCGGCGGGGCGGCACGGTTCCGGCTTGGTGCCTTGGTGGGAGCGAGGTCTCGGCGAGGTGCTATCTTAGTGAGGGCGGTGCATGTATTACCTCGGCCCTTTAATACGAAGATCCATATGGAGCGATAGTGGGATTTGTCCTAAGTTATAATAGTATATAATGTCTGTTGATCCAAATATAGCACATTCAAATTAACTCTTTTACACAAAGTGATGACAAATATGTAAGTGGGGCACTACGCATACGTGGGTCCACCCCAGAGATAGGCTAGACATTGAACGAAATTTGAGCCATGGTGTTACAACAAGTCTGATGGTGAGGCTTTAGGCGACGCTCACGGTGTGGTGCGCGGTCGCAAGGCTGGCGCCCTTTTTTTTCATTACCCATATAAACAGTACATGATCTAGAACTCTAATTAACAAGTATTTGATCTAGGTTCTAGGGAACAATAATTAATCCAAGGGTCAATTTGTTTTTACTTTGGACTCTCTAAAAACTGATTCTGGATTGTGGTTGTAGAGAAGCTGATTCTCTAAAAGCTAGAATCCAAATGCATATATAGAGTGGATTGTGGATTCTAGTGTATATAGGTGGGTTCGATTGTGAGAATCAATTCCTATAATCGGGCTATTTGTTTTTCATTTAACTTTTGAGGCCAGAATCTAGAATCAAAAGCAAAAGCAAAAACAAATAGACTCTAATACTATAGGGATTGGTGGGTATAGGGAACAAGAATTAATCTAATAGCACGGGGATTGACGGCATCTAGTATGGTTTTGGAGAGTTTCGTGCCGATAACATATTAAATAAAATCGATGATCACCAAAGATTGATCCCAATGCCAATCACTCAATATTGAGAATACTCCAAAAATTATAACACATGATTTAGGAGATTTGAACTCTTTTTTATTATTGATTTCTCTTGTATAATAGGAGCTATATTTATAGCCTAAACCTATCAAGAGCAGTTTTGGAATTCGCCTCTAAAACCTTAGAAGTTCTTATATTTTAACAATTAAAATCTCTGCTAGGGTTTTTTTTCGTGTGTGGACTTTCTAAATTAGGACACCCGATCGAACGTTTCGTGTGTAACCCAAAAGTGCGCATGCATGATGTGGTAACTGGTAAAAACACTGCTACATGTAACCTCACATAACAAGTCCCGAGCTCAAACAATGTAGGTTATTAATATGTGTTAACCTGAGGACTGAGCTTAGCTCAGTTGGTCGAGAGTCGAGACATCAGGCTGCCCAGATTCGAGTTCCGCTCAAGCTGTGCTCCTCGTGAAGGCTGGGTGCAATACAGTGCAGTGCAGTGCGTGTGTGCATGTGCAGGTGTGTGTAGTCTAGCTGTTGTTCTCTTCTTTTTTATGATTGCCAGAGCTCCTAACTAATTTTCAAAATATATGTTAACCTCACTTAACTAGGATCAGTGTTCTAAATAGCTAGCTACGCTATAGCTGTGCTATAGTTTTTTTGGACCCAAAATGCAAAGCTGCAGGTCAATATTCCGCTATATTATCTATAAGCACTATAGCTAGTGAAAGTTTCGCTATTTTACGTAGCTTGTAACTAGTGATAGCTCCGCTATCCTAGATATGTACCTATAGGCTAAAATATTGGCCTTATTTTAGAAATTTAACATTACTAAAATACTCAAATGCATCTCTTATAAGCCTGAATTATATATAAAAAAAACCTAGTAAAAGGCTCCATCTCGTCATTTTTCAATAATCCAATATTCATATTTCTCGATAATTAACTATTTGTTGTTAAGAACGTTAAGATATAGTTATTATTTATGGTTTTGAACATGTATTAATATATTAATTTGTTGATTCTAGGCTTAACTCATATTTTTATTATAAAAATATTAGTACCTTCTGAAGTACTATATTTTTATGATTTATTTGGATGTGACTTATATTATATATATATTTAAATTTTCTAATTTTTTAATATTATAAACACGATGAAAGATAGTTTTCATGATAGCTAACGATAGCTGCAATAGTTTTTTAGAACCTTGAAGCCACGAAAATCACGATTTAATAACTTACTAGGATTCGTGCATGTGAATCCTCTACAATTGCATCGACCTCTCTATTCCTCTCTTATACTCCACTTCGCAGGCATTACATTACGTCCACTCGATGACTACTGATTGGAAATGTCTTAATCAAGTCTCGAGTCCACCCAATAAGCTCCAATTGACAGGCAAATCTATTCCTTACTAACAACTAGTACTTAGTTAATTAGTTAATTAATTAACCCAGCCGTAGAATTCTAGAGCTAATCATAGCACAGCAATAAACTTCATTGTTAATGGTGCGTGACAAGTGGGCACACTGTCGCAATCAAGCCGTTATCTCATTGTCCATACTACTCTGCATACATACCTGCTTTCTTTTTTCGCCTGTTAGTCCTAGCTTTCCTCCTTGTTCTGCGCTGCAACTTAGGCGGTGTTTGGAAGAGTTCCAGCTTCACTAAATTTTTGGAGGTAGTGGTGCTGAGTATTTCTAGCTTCACCAAATTCGTGAAGATGAAGTTGTGAGTATATTAAGAGTGTTTATGTGGATCATCTTGTTTATATTTTATAATAACATTATAAACTTAAGTCATTTTATTTCAGTTCTGAGGTGGAGCTGAGATTTGAAGCTCTGCCAAACAGAATCTTACTATGGAGACTGATGGTAGCGACGTGACGAACATTCTCAGCCACACGATGAGAAGATGATGCAGTGCGATATTCCGCATTGGGTTTTCAGTTTCTATGATTTTTTATATGCTTATTAGAAATACTTACATGGTATATAGTCAAGTGAAAATCTACTAATATACCCCGATTAGGACGTAAATCCTAATCCTTTCGCTAAATATAAGGCACCGCATATTTCCTTAAATATAAGTCGATTTTTCTGTCCACTAGATTGCTTTTGGATATGTGTGTGTAGACAACTCTACTCGAATCTATGCATTTTTTTTTGCTTTTTTTTTCAATCATCTTTCGAAAGTGCATGCACATCACATATTTCCGGCCGATTCTGTTTAGGTTAGTTTGAGATTGGAACAGGTTGACAGGTATAGGTGAACAATTCACACAATTAATTCCCAGCCAAGAAAGAATGGAGCTCTAAGGATTAGGAGTCGATATTGTTGATCAGATGAGCACAACCACTAGAACTTGAATTGGTCCAGATGTGTGAAGCTCCTCCTAGGTAGGGTGGATGGATATCCAAGTCCGAGAGAGACGCAAACTGGATGATCTGTCATGAAAACGGCACCACAATCTCTTTGGAGCGAGACTTGACGCCAAATTTGAGTGCTCCAAAGTCCAAACTAACTATTTCGAAACGGGCTATCCACAGTGGTTGCTAGTTGCTACTACGGGGTTATCTTCTCACTTATGGTGTGTTTAGTTGATAGGATAAGGTTGAATGGGATGGGGTGGTCCTGCATCATTTGGTTTCATTATTTTTGATGAATGGAATGGTTCAGCATGTAGAGAGAATATTTCTTAAATTTGTATTACTTGATCCAGGATGGGATGATTCCATTTAAACAACCAAACACATAGATAATTTTTTTGAACTATCTCATAAATGTATCACTTGGTACAGGCAACCAAACACACCCTAATCACACAAGCATGACAGTGTGCCTGACTTGGACCACCGTGAACTGTTGTATGAAGTTTTTTTCTTCGAAATTTGGCTAGTTGTTCTGGCATTCACTAAAGAGGGATGAGCATATGGATAAATCCTAGGATTCGAACCCGGGTGGGAGAGAGGTCGACGCCTGCTCCTTATTAATCGAGCTATACTCGGTTCTCACTGTTGTATATAGTTGCTCTGGGATTTAGGGCCAACTCTGTCTGGTATAGCTTGCAAAATGATCGGGACCGTTCATTCAAGATCTAGTGCTTTCCATCATCTCAAAATTTGATGTCTTCAACCTAAATATTAGCCATGTACAGTGTAACTCTACACCTAACGAGAAAATTACATGCAATTGATATATGAATCTGCCGAAATTCATTTATCGCATATATGGTCCATGTGGAACTAGTCTACAAGCTAATGAATGGCAAAACTACTAGAGGTTTAGATGTGTCACGTGTCTTGTAACTCCTGTTGCCCCTTAGCCTGAGAAGAAAATTAGAAGTTGGTATTAATCAAATCCACCACACTTTTCCACGTGTCAAGTGAGAGCTGGTCAGCCAGCAATTCCCACACATCCCATCCAAATGTTGCACTGTCGATTAGAAGCACTTTGTGCCAACTCTGAATTTTTTGAGATGATACTTTGGACTTGGATTGGCTCCAAAGAGATGTGAGTTAAGATTTTGAGATGGCACACTGACATTGATGAGCCAACATACTCCAACTGTGACCTCCAACCGGACAGCTTGTCTTTGTGTTGATACTGGCTGGACTCAAGCAGGATAAGGCCTATATGGCACAAATTCTTTCTTGGAACAATTTTTGAAGATTTTTTTGGTTGAATCTTATCTGTTAACTGGTAAAAGCTCTAACCAACATGCAACGTAGACCAAGGATTCAAAAAACGGCTAAAAAAATACTGGACTTTTGGCTGGTATGGTAACCGGTTTTTTATCGGACAGTATCGATTATCATTTTTTTTTAAAAAAAAAAAATTGACTTAAGCCGGTTTTCGGCATGTTACCGCCTGAAATTGTTAGGGTCCGAATATACAAATACATATCTTCTATGTATACTAAACCAGTCCAAGATTACACTAGTGCACATAGTGGCAACCTAGATAGAATATCATCTCCATACACAGCGGAATAAGAATAAACGAACAATGTTTAATAAGAAAATAGGTGTTATGACCTTATGGTTGTGTTTACACTTTATTATGTCACGCATGGCTTAAGCACTAGATAAATATCTTCAATAGAAAGAAAAAGAAACTCCAAAGTGACCCATCAACCTGCCACAGGCAATCTACTAGGGCTTGAATCCTAGTAATCGGTCTTTTCACGATACTCCTCCAAAGCAGGTATTGACACCTCCTCTTTACCAACAGAGTGTTGTTTTTATTGTAAGGGTGATCACATGGAATACTTAATAAGTTGTGCACATAATGCAAATCTAAATAACTATAAGCAAGGTTTATTCCAAAGGATGACTGACATGGTTTATTTTGCATAAAGCAACATTTGCAATTTGAATACAATAAAATAAATAGATTGAAAACATAAATAAACAAATAAAAAAATTAATAACAATTGAGAACTTTTCCAAACATAGCACAAGATCTATACCAATTCTTTCACATGACTTCCCACCCCAAGTTTTATTTTATAAAATCTAACCCTCGCGTGAAATTCCTGAGCATTGTTTATAACCAAGCACATGGCTATTGAAGTAGTTTTACACTCTACGGATGTTGTACAGTTTTTTCACAAGATATGATCCAAACATAGCACAAGATCATCTTCTCATGTCATTTAATAGACACGTTTCCTTAGACGTATGACTGAGAAGATCATAACAAAATTCTTTCGGAAACTCCACCCTGACATTGACCCTCTCAATAAGTTTGATCCCCACCATCCCATCCTCATATAGAGTAGAAGAATGGAAGGAACTCATCGTTGGATTAAAGAACAGTAACCATCCATGATACATCCCACCAAGTGAGACCACACCCTCCACCCAAGCACACAGCCTACCCTACCTCCTAAGGTAGCCAATGTTAGGACTCGATAACTTAGAGTTAGGTCTATCCCATTCCAGACATATGGTTGTACGATGGGGCTCAGTTCAATGGCCTACAAGGTTAAGTTCTAATTGACCTGAGTAAGACTATCCAATTCTCTACTCCTACACAAACAATTATATGGATTCACATAGAATCAACAACCGAGTTTCACATAGCACCACTAGCACACATCTTCTTGCCACTTGCTCTAGTCTAAATCATTTTCCACTCATTGATTACAGTGCAACACATGCCATCCTCAACATATTGTGTGACAACAAATGATACACCCTTTTTCATAAAGACATTCCATAGTCAATTAGTCAGGACGATTTCATGATTTGCCCCCATTTTAGTTGGTGTAATTGATAATTTGCCCCTATGTCTCATTGACATGCGGTTCCAGGGCCTGCATGTCAGGGAGACATCAAGGGCCAAATCATCAATGGCATAAGTAAATAAGGGTAAATCATCAATAGCACAAGTAAATGAGGGCAAATCATCAATTTTAGATAAATTTAGAAATTTGAACAGACTCATTTGGAGTTTGTTGGAAGGAGAATAGGCTCTTGGAAGATTTATCGGAATATTCCCGTGGTTGAGACTAACAGGTGGGGCTAGGGTCTATGGACCAGCTTCGCGGGCAAGGCTCATGGCCTATGGTGGACTCGGCTCGTAGAATAGGAATATGACAAGTGGAACTCACATGTCATGGACTTGGTTCACGGTGAACTGGGTTCACAGGTTTCGATCCAGGGTTTGGCTTGCGTAGCAGTTGACGTGGCAGGGGGAGACAATGTGGCTCTGAGGTGGCAGACACGTGGTTGTCATGCGATGATGACATGGCGCTGGCTGTGGCAGCAAGGAGACCTATGGTCAATGGCAAATAGCAACGCTACTTCAATGATGATGGTGATGGCGATTTCTGGGCAAGCAAAGGTGCAATAGGAAGAACTCGACGACGTGAACATGGTGACACGGGTGGTGAGACCGGTGGTTACCTTCAATGAGCAACCATGAAACAAAAGCGGTGGAGGTGAAAGACGCAACAACGACAACGACCATGGGCAAGGGTTCGGTGACGAGAAGGTGCACATCGGGTAGAACATGGGACGCTGATCATGATAGTGAAGATGATGACGATGAAGACCAACCGACGACAGTGGAATCGAGCGTTGAAGCTTAGTGGTGGCAAGACTTTGATATCCAAATTTTGGCGTGATAACAACATGATCCAAAGTCTAGGGTTAAGGCTTCAGTGGCGGAGAGCACGGCGATGCAGATCTAGGGTCAGGTGACAATATTTAACGCGGACTAGGCGGTGTGGAAGGAGTCCATGACGGACACCACGTGGCACGGAGCTTGGCCTAAATATGAAGACCATGACTCACAAGGGGAACCCATCAGTCAGCGACTGGGATGTGGTATGGCGGTGTGATGGGCTAGATCAGAGAGCTAGGCCTAACGACGCGGGCTAGTGGAGGCATGTCGACTAGGCTATGCATAGGGAAAACTGCAGGTGACGTGGGTTAGAGAGAGAGAGAGAGAGAAGGGGGAACGAGCCTAACAAGGAATTAGGGCCAAGAACATTCCAGTATTTTAATTAGTTTTTCTATTTTAAAAATATATAAAATCAAAAGAGTGCAAATAATATAGAAAATACACTCGAAAAATTGAGGTAAATATGGGAAATACTTCCATGCACAAGGAAGTGAAACAACATAATTTTTGAGTTTGGATTGAATCATATTAATTTTTTTTGTTTAATGAAAGTATAAAATTAAGCTTTAATTAGCAAGAAAATTGGTGAAAATATTTGGAGGCTAAACGACACAATTTTTTCCAAAGAGTAAAAATTAAGATATTAAAAATTAGTATTCATCAATTCAAATTCAAAAATTTGCTCTTAGTCTTCCTATTTTTTTCTTTGATCTAAAATAATACCTATTTACGAAACGGAGGGAGTAAACTTGTATTACTACTTGGACGAACTGGACCCTAAATCAGCAACCGAAACAACCATGAGCGGCCGGCCGCCGCCTCGGTTCCCCACAGCTACGGTCACCCCAAAAAGAAGGGTGACTGTTGGGGCCAGGAACAGGTGCTAATGGTTACAAACTCTATTTTCCTCATAATTTTAATAAATGAAAACAAGAGCCAGGCTATTATAAAAGAAAAGAAAGCTAGAATCAGACCATGAGAAATCGAAGAGAAGAAGAAAAATACTTCAAAGGAGAGGTTGATGTGAAAACACATCTTCCTTTTCTTTGCCTATTATGCGGCCAATATTGTGTTTGCTTTTATTGGGAAAGAGATAAAGGAGATAGTGGCTTCTCTTTTCTTCTTCTTCAAATTCTTAAACTCTTTCATATAAGGCCCTGTTTGGTACAGTTCTATATCCCAGCTCCACCTCAGAACTGAAATTTGTAGACTGAAATAAAGTGACTTAAGTTTATAATTTTATTCTAAAATGTAAGTAAGATGACCCACCTAAACACTTTGGCTCCATGAATATGGTGAATCGAGGAATACCCAGCTCTACCAACTCCTGGAGCTATGCCAAACACCCCCTAAGATAGCATTTAGCTTTTCACTTTTGAAAAGCATTGGCAATTTCTTTTTTTACTGTACCTGAAATATTTTACTAGGATCCGTCAAGATCTCCCATAACTAACTCCATCCCTTAGCTCAGCACGGTGCAATATATAGAACAATTCAATGTTGACCTTGACCCTGATTTACAACAATTTATTCACTGCAAAGTCTCCTATATGTTTCACGTGCTCGTTTTTTTCAGACCTGCATTATGTTTTCTTCGTCCGTTTGTTGCGAGAACTACAAAATTGTGCTATTCATTGCGCATCATCAACCGTGTACTCCTTTCTGTTAGGAATTTTGCAGTGTTGCTCATGTCTCCTCCTTTTGTTGCCAACGTGAGCTTCTTTTTGGGTCTTCACCCAATCAGGCCAACGAGATGGTCACAAGAAGGAAAGAATTAACAAAGGAAAAGCCAATGTAGAGAGAGAGAGAGAGAGAGAGAGAGAGAGAGAGAGAGAGAGAGAGCGTAAATAAAAACAGCAGGACACCACCAAAATCGTGGTGTGGTCGCAGCTGGATCTTGAGCTGTCCTCCTGTTGGCATTAGTTGTTTTTTCCGTTCCCTGTTTGTTCACTCGTCCCCACTATAGCCAATATGGGCAATGCATAAAGAAGGCCACTCATGTCGTTTTTCTCACATGTACCACTGCCTGCCTTTGCTAGCTCATGGATATTTTCTTCGTTGCCTCTTGTTCCATGTGGATTTGGAGGCATGGAGGGGAAAATGTTGTATGCATCGTTCTTCCATACTAATTATATAGGATTTTTGCTTCTGACATCAAGAGGCAGTCAAGACTACTTTATAAATAGTTGCAAGTAAAATAGGCTAGGAGCCTTTCAAAGGTCTCTCGGCTTGTTTCAAATTTAAACTAGCTGGAAGAATGTTTGTTATCATATTGAACATTAAACGTTCGAGAGATTGTCATGTCATTTTAAAATGGAATGAGAATTCAGAAGTATGTGTACATTAACCGACTATAACCTAAACTTCTAATAACATTAGAGTCCCATTTACCGACGGTAGAAGCAAATCAGTCTAAATAAACCATATACCTCATACTATCAATCGTTTGCTAGACCTGATGTGTAAATTATTGAACCAGTTCAGCAAATTTAATGTTCCAAATCATATTAGTATTAAGTAATCAAGTTTGATAACCGTTCATAGTTATTTTGACTATATCTACATTCCAATATAATTAATAAAAATTTTCCTATGGGGACACCGGCGAGTACTCGCAGCATTTCTCTCCCACTAGTATAGTATTCGCCATTGGCATCCCCACCTCATCAGCATCGCCCACCGTTTGATCGTCAAATCCAATTGCAGTGATTTGTCCAAAATTTATGACCCTCCTAAATTTCTCCAAACTTATAATTTTAGTCGCAGTTGCGATATTAACTAACGATACTATTTATTTGATTTTTCTCCACTACGTATACGTTTTCTCCATTCTCCTCTTCCTCCCTCTCCCCCTCCTATCTTCGTGAGCTCTAACCCCACAAAGATTAGCACCGAAAATTCCAAATAGTTGTAGGTTAGTATCAGGGTTTGATTACGGCAATCGGGGTGGGGCGATTGGAAGAGTCGCGGCCGAATTGGTATGTATTTCCTGTTCTTGATCCGGCTCAATTGGTACTGTTCTGTTTCGATTGGATCCTTTTTGCTGCGTTTCGTGGCCCAGTTTACATCTTCCAGCTCGTTTTTTGATGGATCTTGACCATTTCCTGGTACAATTCGATGCTTGTGCTAAGAAAAATCGAATCTTTGACGCGAATTCACCGTAAAAATCCGATTTTTTTGGTACTCGCATTTGGTGAGATCTGCGGGTTGAGATGTGAATTATCCCGCCTCGATGCGATGCAAGCTCGCGGTAGTTTAGTGCTAAGTTTGCTCAAATCTTGAGTTGTTGTGTTACTGATGAGATGTTTGTTCTTTGCAGTTTGGTGGAGCAAATGATGATGGCGAACGCGAAGCTCCAGAAGCAGGCGCTGCTGCCGCCGCGCAGCCCGTTCCCGACGGCGGCGTCGCCGTCGCCCTACGCCGACCACGGCCCGATCGCCCGACCCCAGGGTGCCACGCACCACCGGCATGGGCATGGCCACGGGTACCACCAGCGCACGTCATCGGAGAGCTTAATTGAGGAGCAGCCGTCATGGCTCGACGACCTGCTCAACGAGCCCGAGACACCCGTGCGGCAGCACCGCCGGGCCGGGCACCGCAGGTCGTCGAGCGACTCGTTTGCGCTCTTTGATGGAGGTGCTGCCGCCGGCGTGTATGCCAATGGTTTTGAGGGGATGGGGGGAGCGGGGCAGCCTGCGCCGTGGGGCGGCGTGCAGGAGTACTATGCCAAGCCAGGCTCGTTTGGGAGGCCACAGGGCCGGCCATGGGAGCAGGGCGTGCCGAATTCTGTGGGTTACAGGATAGGCGGGGGCGCACCGGTGCCGGCGAAGGAGGAGGTTGGCGGGCATCATGGGCCACCGGTGCCGACTGTGTTGAGGGATCATGAGCATGGCATGGACAGGAGAGCTCCTGATGAGATAGGGCATGATCAAAAGGTTGGGGCGGAGAGGAAGGAGGGCGTGCCGCCGAAGCACACACAGTCGGAGGCGGAGACCAAGCGTGCTAAACAGTGCGTCTGATTTCTGCTGCATTCGTGCTATCACTTTCATGATTTGTGTCCGTATGCTAGAATTTGAAACTTGCGAACTGACGATAACCCAAAAATATTTTAAGCACATACAAAAAAGTGTAGATTTGCTTAGATTTTCACTATTGGAATATGGTTGCGCAGATTTTGCTATTTTGAAGTTCATCGTGAGAAAGGAAGCAGTGTAGTCATTGAATATATCTTCTGTATAGCTGCAGGGCACATTTGATCATGGTGGTCACCGGATAGGATAGTGCAAGCATGTATTCATTTCATACATTTGGTTGACCATATCTCTGTTTGTTTTGTTAGTTAATAAGCAAGTGTTATTGAACAGGACCTGGCTTCGAATGTGCATATGCTGTAATGTCTATGGTTTTTTGTGCATAGACAATGGATAGTATATTAGATGAGGCCTGTGGCAACATATATGCAAAACAGTATTAAAATGATCTTTAAAATTTTCAACTTGATGAGCCTTAAATCAGATGCCATCTATAAAACCAACAAAAATCCTGAATGGACAAAGTGCTTAAATTGCATAGTTATATTTGTCAAAAGTAAGGAACTGTGCTTTGTCAGATGTTTTATTTAAATTAGGACCTCATACATTTCATCTTGCTAAATCTGCTTGTAGCCATGCTTAAACATTTTCGTATTTTAATCCATCTAAGTTGTTTTTTTTTCATATCGCTTGCAGGCAATATGCTCAGAGGTCCCGCGTTCGAAAGCTCCAATATATTGCAGAGCTTGAGAGAAAAGTCCAAGCATTACAGGTGAGCTCACGGCAACAAATCATTTTTGACTTCTGTTCCACAATTTACTGTTATGTTTGACACAGAAAATATTCATGTCTGAATAATGCAGTCAGAAGGGATAGACGTGTCAGCTGAAATGGAGTTTCTTACTGAGCAGAATATAATGCTGGACTTGGAAAATAAAACCTTGAAGCAAAGGCTGGAGAGTCTAACTCAGGAGCAACTAATTAAACGCTGTAAGTATGCTCCCTTATGTTTTGAGTTTTGACTTTTCTTATTTTGGAGTCCTGCTCTCCAAAGAACTGCTAATAAAATCATTTTGGTAATTGCATTAAGTTCCACTGAGATATTAATCACTATAACCAACATGTACATGTTTGCTTCAGACACTAACTGAGTACAACTTTTCAGTTAACTGTAGAGATACCATTGTCATGTTGTCTTCAGGGTATATATTTTTATGGCACTGTACATTATGTGACGCTAACGAGGACCTGTAACATGCATTTCTTAAGTAAGTTTGAGGATCTACTAAGCACAGGCGTAAATAATTTTCTAAATGATGTCTTTTATCGATCGTATAAAATCACTCTGAAACATAGACAGTGCTCCTACTTACAAATAGTGAATGCTAGCTAAGAAACTGGTAACCTAAGGAGCTTACGTTTCTTAAAAAAGAAGTTACGAGATTGCTGCTGCAGTGAGAAACTATGATACGGTACCAGCATTTTCGGTGCAATGATTCAGTCCAATGGATGTAATGAACTGCTGTACTTAAATGCTGAATACCAGCTGCTAAATTGTTGTTCTGGTAATAAATAATAAAATGGTCTGAACATTTTTCCTCCAATGCTGCAGTTCAACAGGAGATGTTCGAGCGGGAAATTGGTCGTCTCAGATCTCTGTATCAGCAGCAGCAGCAGCAGCCACCACAGCCTTCTGCTCATGGTCGTAGTAACAGCAGAGACCTTGATTCGCAGTTCGCAAACCTGTCTCTGAAACACAAAGACCCCAGCTCAGGGCACGACGCCGTCTCTGGGCCTCTCCGTACCTAGTTCTTTTCAGCCTTTTGTTCTTGTGAGTTCCACATCAGTTGCCACCACCACTCGACCACTCTTTGTGGCTGTCAATCTGAATCAAGAAAGGATCAGCACACTTGGAATTGCGCCCCCCATCCCATGGCGAATAACACTGGAAAGGCTAACAACTATGGATCTGATCTTTATTCTTTCGGAATATGCACCTGGCGGTCATCCTCAGCTCACTTCCATTGTTGATGCTCGACCGGTCGGAGGTGTTTAGGGCTTTCTTTGCAGCTGGATGCTTTTCTTGCATCGTTGTACCATTTTGCATACTAGGTTTGTAATGTGTTCCTGTGGTCTTGTTTTCTTGTGCTGTCTTCTTGGTGCATCTTAGCCATGTTGGGTTAGTCTGCCTTATCGATGGAATGTGGAGCACTAGTCAGCATCTGATACAGATGCTTTGAAATTGTGCCACACCCTTGAGAACCGTCTGTTGTATTATTGGTATTCAATAAGCTAGTGCAAATGAAGGATTAACTATCTTCAGAGTTCAGACCATGATGTTGAAATGCTGCAAAGTTCTCTGTGAAGTTCTGTCAATTGATCCGCCATCTGCTCAGCAGAACGAGTAGTTCACATATTTCGTATGTGATCACTGCTACTGTAATGAACTAAACTTTGCAAAGACAAAATAGAGACTAACAGAATTTGTGCTGTTGTCATTGGATGTCCTTGAATATTGCTTGTAGGCACTTCATGGTAAATGGTTAAACAAGTTCGATTTACATCATGTATCATATGAAATTATTCTTGCAAGTTCTTTGGATCTAAAGTTGCAGTTGGAGCATCTGCGAGACTGCAATCCAAATTCCAAATGCAACTCATAAAACATATTAGAAAAAGTATTTGTCAACAAAATTCGAAATTTCATCGTTCAGCTAAGACAGCTAGTAACAGTAAATGGACTGGTTACAGCTCTAAAGACAGTTTCCAAGCATTGATGAAGATCGAAAAGCTCTCTGACTTCCCACAAATCACTGATTTAAGAAAAACCACCTTAATAGACAGAAATCACAACGAATCTGCCATCCGGTAATAAACTGGTTACACACATCGTGTTGATCCTGATGAACAGCGAGCGCTCAAAAACTTCATTGCTAGTTCGGACCAATGTCCATTTGTTCTTCAGGTTTCTTTGATCTAAAATCAGCCACTGCGTTGTCAAAAGTCCCTCTAATGTGCTGGCACATCACCATCAAGTCCTGTAAAGCATCTTTCAGTACATCCTTTGCTGGATCTCCTGCCAACATAATCAAGACGCATCAGAGTGTGAGCACTTTCTTCAGGGGATCAGAAGAATAATGAAACTGGTAATGAGATGGCACCAAAAATTTTGGTATTTGAGTCATCTTTATTTCGAACAGAAAATCAATTTAACTGTTTTCTATTGAAGTAACCCATCAACACCATGAGAGAAACAATATTATCTGATATTTAGATGTATGGTTTCTAGAGGAACGAAAATCTAACAAGTTTTCAGATAGATTTACTGAGTACTAGGTGTTAGAAACCAACTATGTACTCAAGATACAATTGTAGTAAGTAGCCCAGTGAATGTGACTCTTGCAAACTCATTCAATAAGCATTCAAAATAAAGTATGTCTCAAAACAACAATGTCAGTCCACAGTGATTAAAAAATGAAAACTTAGGATCATATACCACTTTACAGTACCTGTAGTCTGAACTCTTATGTTGACTTTGTTGTCAGCAGGATGAGGGATGCTATATCCACAAAATGCTACCCTTGGGCTGTGAAGACAGAAAGAAACCACAGTGAGAAATGAGTCTTGAAGTAAGGTATGTACATTCGTTTGTAGTTTGTAGACATCAAATGGTATTTGTAGCTTGTAAGGCTATAGCTTGTGGTGAAAGCTCAAGAGAAGACCTTTCACATTTTTCCGAACTCTAATGCAACCAAACAGTTAAGCAAAACAATATGGCTTGTATGCATCTGATATGCGCCCATCATATGATCAAGTTTATTATAGGAAGAAGAGGGATTAGGAAAGACTGGTTGTGGCGTGCGTATTCCGGTTTAGCGTCTGTAAGGAATTCCTTTCTGTTTCTGTTTCGGATTCCCTAGCCAAAGTTGTTAGGATTCTAAGACTATATATGTGTGAGAAGAAAATAGAAAAGGCAGATTGGTTGTTGCCACAAAATCAAACCCAAGGCGGTGGCTCCGATCAACAGCCAACTTACCCTCCCGTGCGGCGCGCTGGCGAGTTGGCGAGCCCGGCGGCGAGCGGCGCTCGTCCTGGCCATCGGCCAGGAACGCGTGCTTTTGAGCAGGCGCAAGAGAAGTTGGCGCATAACAACTTGGTATCAGGATCAGGCGCTCCTGCACCGGGCGACCAACAATTCCTGGAAGGACCTCACCAATCCACTTCCGCGCACATGACGCAGACTTCATCCCTGGAGGACCGGGTCGCTGCGTTGGAGATCGCGGGACAGGAAACGCAGCGCTTGCTGGCCGAAATCCTCACCACGGTCAAGGCCAGCCAGGGCGGTAGCCACACGCCGGGGCATGGGCACCCTGGCGATAGGCTGCTGGACGTCACCAATAGGCGTGGCCAGCATAACAGGGGCGATCACGACGGGGCTCGCCGGCGTTCGTTCGGGAACGGCGGCATGGAGGACGGCGACCGACGATGGATTCCTCGCCCACCGCGGTTCGATTTGTCCGAGTATAATGGCACAGACGACCCGTTGGGGTGGCTACGGCAGTGCGAGCGATTCTTTCGCTTTCATCACATACTGGAGGAGTGGGTGGAAGTTGCCGGCATCCATCTCCGTGGTGAAGCTCTGGAGGTTCTGGACAATTGGCAATTGGAGGAGCATTTTATTCCGTGGGACGATTTTCATGCAACCTTCTCCAGACGGTTTACCCGTTCTTCTAGCATGGGGCCTCTCGGAGACTTGGTTAATCTGAAGCAAGGCAGTCTGCGCGTGGATGAGTATTCAAAAGAATTCCAGCGCCTCCTCGCACGCACACCGCGCATGCGCCGACAGGATCAGATCGAGACATTCACCGCCGGACTATCCATTGCCCTCGCAGCAGATGTTCGACGTGATCGGCCACGCGACTTGGCGGAAGCCATTGGGTTCGCACGCGATGCCGAAGAACGCAAAGACGCATGGCTTACCGAGGCCGCCAGCTTGAACAAAGACAAAGAAGAGTCGCTCGCGCCTCCACGCAGGGCGCACCTCCGCCCCGACGCCTGCGCGAAACCGTGACCACGGGACGTGGCAATGAGCTCAAGACATCCGTGACGGCACCAACCATGGCCGTTTCAGGGCCTTCTCACCGCTCAGGATCATCGGTTGCCCCAACGGCTGAGTCCCAGAACAGTTCGGCACCATTCCGTTTGCGACTCAGCGCAGATCAATTAGCTGATCGCCGCGCCAAAGGACTCTGTTATAATTGTGATGAGATCAATACGAGGGGCCATCGGTGTAAACGCCTTTTTCATCTGGAACTTTGTGACGAGGACGAGGAGATGCAAGAGAGCGCGAAAACCACTGTCGAGGACGAGACCCCATCCTTATCTCTCTTGGCAGTTCGGGCTCCCAAGCATGGCACGACTATGCAGGTGCAACTTCACCTTCAGGGGCGTAGTCTTCTCACCCTGATCGACAGTGGTAGTACTCACAATTTCATCAATGGGACGGCAGTTCTTCCTGGCTCATGGACACGATGTCGAGCACAAAGACAAAGAGTCCAAGTGGCGGGTGGCAGCCATCTTCCTTGTCTGGGAGTACTTCCAGCCACTCCGTTTTGTATTCGGGCCTCACGCCTGTGCTCCCTTCCTCATTATTCCCCTGGATGGTTTTGACGTGGTCTTGGGAATCCAATGGCTGCGTACACTGGGCAATATTCAGTGGAACTTTGAAACTCTCACCATGACCTTTACATTGCAAGGAGAACTGGTCCAGCTACAGGGTATTCAGGACAAGCGCCATCTTCACATGATCCACTCGGCCATCTCCGGTTCCGCGCCAGTCCAAGAGATTTTATCCCGGTTCCAGGATGTTTTTGACGAACCACAGGGCCTTCCTCCGTCTCGATCATGCGACCATCGTATTTGTCTGGCTGTGGGTACGGATCCGGTGTTGGTTCGACCATACCGTTACCCGTATCGCCAGAAGGACGAAATTGAGCGACAATGCACAACGATGCTGCAACAGGGCCTCATTTGAGTTAGTCGCTCTCCCTTCTCCTCACCAGTACTACTCGTCAAAAAGGCTGATGGGTCCTGGCGTTTTTGTGTGGATTATCGTGAACTCAATGCAAGGACTATCAAAGACCGCTTTCCCATTCCGGTGGTCGAAGAGTTACTGGATGAACTTCGGGGTGCTACGTTTTTCTCCAAATTGGACCTTCGTTTAGGGTACCATCAAGTCCGAATGCATGAGGATGACATTGAGAAGACCGCGTTCCGCACTCATCATGGCCATTATGAATTTCTGGTTATGCTTTTCGGATTATCAAATGCTCCGTCTACCTTTCAGGCCCTCATGAATGACATTTTGCAAGACTTTCTTCATCACTTTGTCTTGGTCTTCTTTGATGATATCCTAATCTATAGCCGCACGGAAGACGAGCATTGCTCCCATTTGCATTTAGTTCTGAGTCGTCTTCGCGATCATCAGCTTTATCTGAAGAAATCCAAATGCGCCTTTGCTCAAGGTTCCGTTGGCTACTTGGGCCACATTATTTCCGGCAATGGAGTGGCCGCCAATTGGCCCAAACTCCGTGCTATTGCGTCTCGGCCGCACTCGCCGGCCATCGCTTTACGGGGTTTTTTAGGTCTCACCGGTTATTACCGCCGTTTCATTCGAAATTATGCTTCATTAGCAGCACCCCTAACAGCCTTGTTGCGTCACCACAGCTTTCAGTGGACTCCGACCGCCGAGACTGCCTTTGCTCACTTAAAGGAGGTATTGATGTCTGCTCCGGTCTTACAAATGCCTGATTTCTCTACTCCTTTTGTTGTTGAATGTGATGCTTCAGGTACGGGCATTGGCGCAGTTCTGCAACAAAACGGGCATCCTATCGCTTATTTTAGTCGCCAATTGGCCGCTCGACATGTCAAGTTGGTCGCTTATGAGCGTGAATTAATCGGATTATCTAAAGCGGTGCGACATTGGCACCCTTACTTGTGGGGGCAGTCTTTTATTGTGCGCACCGATCATGGCAGCCTCAAATACTTGTTGGAACAGGCCCTCGTCACGCCGCCTCAACAGCATTGGCCGAGTAAACTCATGGGCTTTGACTTTCGAGTGGAATATAAACCTGGCAAGATGAACGTGGTGGCCGATGCGTTATCTCGCATCCCTTCGGACACTCCCGTCTGTGCAACACTTTCCCTTCCAGTAGGGCTCACACGTAATGCATGGCTGCAGGACTTACGAAACCATCCGGAGGTTCGGCAACTCTGTGTCAAACTTGGCTCGGCAAATGCTTCCATTTGCAGACGCGACACCGCTGCAGGCCGTCGTCATCCAAAGATACCGAAGTTGGCTTCCGCCCTGCCTGCATCCGAACCAACTCCGACCACATTAACACGCACACAATGGCGCGTCGTCGATGACTTGGTCTACCGGGGCAATCGCCTTTTTGTGCCGGCTTCGTCTTCTCTCGTGGAGACCATTATCGCCTCTGTTCATGACCTTACTCATGAGGGGGTGCAGAAGACTCTACGTCGTGTTCAAACTGAATTTTATTGGGCCAAACAACGCCGGACAGTGGAATCCTTTATCGCCAAATGCGTGATATGCCAGCGCAATAAAACCAGTACATTGTCCCCAGCGGGTCTCTTGCAACCCCTTTCTATACCTCAACAGGTGTGGTCCGATATTTCCATGGATTTTATCACCGCTCTTCCCAAATCCTGCGGTAAAACCGCCATCTTAGTGGTAGTGGACAGGCTCTCCAAGTATTCTCACTTCATGGCCCTGACGAGACCAACGACAGCATCAGTAGTGGCATCTCTTTTCTTTGACCACGTGGTCCGCTTACATGGCATTCCAGAATCCATTGTATCTGATCGTGACCCCATATTTCTCAGTGCATTTTGGCAAGATTTATTTAAGCGGAGCGGGACTACTCTTCTCTTTTCTACGGCGTATCATCCACAGACCGACGGGCAAACTGAGGTGGTCAATCGCACAGTCGAGATGTATCTTCGTTGTTTAGCCGCGGATAATCCTTCTTCATGGGCAACATGGCTGCCATGGGCCGAATTTTGTTTTAACACCTCTTTTCATTCGGCCCACCAAACGACGCCATTTGAGCTGGTGTATGGCCGTAAACCCCCCGCCTTACTTCCATATCAGCAAGGGGCAACGTCCATTGACACCGTGGATTGTCAGTTAGTTGATCGCGATTTGATCATGCAACAAGCCCGGACACATCTTTTCCAGGCTCAAAACCGTATGAAGCAACGGTATGATGCACATCATCGTGAGGTGGCGTACTGGCGTTTCAACCGGGCGACTGGGTGTGGCTCCGTCTGCAACCCCACCGTCAGATTTCCGTCCGTCAGTCTCCATTCCACAAGTTGACGGCTCGCTATTTTGGTCCGTATCAGGTGGAAGCAAGGATTGGTCCGGTCGCGTATCGCCTGAAATTGCCGGCGGCATCTCGTTTACATAACGTTTTTCATGTGTCTCTCTTAAAGCCCTTCACTGGCGAACCCCCTCAAGACGTACCTGCTCTGCCGGAGGTCGTGTCCCCGCTACCGCCCGAGACTACACGAGCGCCATCTCAGCTTTTGGCACAGCGTTTCTTTCAGGGAAAGCGACAATTCCTAGTCCATTGGGCCGGGGAACCGCAAGACGAAGCTACTTGGGTCGACGCTACGATTCTCCGACAATCTTTTCCTGAATTTCAGCTTGGGGACAAGCTGGTTTTTCAGGGGGAGTGATGATATGCGCCCATCATATGATCAAGTTTATTATAGGAAGAAGAGGGATTAGGAAAGACTGGTTGTGGCGTATGATTCCTAAGAAGGCCTGTAAGGAATTCCTTTCTGCTTGCTTTGATTCCCTAGCCAAAGTTGTTAGGATTCTAAGACTATATATGTGTGAGAAGAAAATAGAAAAGGCAGATTGGTTGTTGCCACAAAATCAAACCCAAGGCGGTGGCTCCGATCAACAGCCCACTTACCCTCCCGTGCGGCGCGCTGGCGAGCCCGGCGGCGAGCGGCGCTCGTCCTGGCCATCGGCCAGGAACGCGTGCTTTTGAGCAGGCGCAAGAGAAGTTGGCGCATAACAGCATCCCAAGAGTTCAATTGAAGTTATACGTCTATTATATTTGTTAAGCACTAAATTAGGACAAGTGCCTTAACATTGACTTGGAAAATCGAATAATGTTATCTGCACACTGTAATACTGACTGAAAGTTAATCCATATGACCAAACCATCCAGTAACAGAAGATTAGTTTCATAATGGTAATTTGTGAGGGAGAAAAAGCTAAGCTGAACGGGTGCTTGACTTATATACATGTGCCTAGGATGTTTGATACTCTGATCTTAGGGTGTGTAGCTTACTATGTATACTCTGAAGGTCATGACTAAGTTGATCCTCTAAATACATGAACATAAATAGACAGCATATTGACAACTATAACAACAGATCAAGATGGTTGTTTGCACCATTACCGCTTAAGTTTTTTTCAATCTTTGTAGTTTCTGGTGATCAAAACCTGAAGTGATGAAATTAGAATATTCCTCTTGCTGCCTAGAAATTCAAATAAAACTAATATAGCCATCAATAGCTATCCAGTGAACACCAGATCTTGCACATTACAGTACCCTCCTGAGAGGATCCTCGGTCTCGACACAAACTTTGCCACAAAAGTGAACTACTCTATCCTACCTGATGCTGTTTGCCTGAAGTGAACTGCACTGTCATGTGCAATATTCATCCAATCATGACTCCCCAAAGACTGCTTGAACTTGTTTGCTCATTCCCCAAAATGAAAACAACAAATTCTGGCACAAGAAAATTTATTTCGTTTCTTGTAGAGGATAATTGCAATAGGAATAATATAGCAACAAATTGGCGGAAACCAGGGTCACAGTTCAAGTTACAGCTAATTATTCTAGTTCCTCACATACTTGTGCCAGGATTTACAGCTACATCGAGTAAAAACCATGTGGAGTTGATGACCATGGTCCTAGAAAGGATTCATACTTGGCCATCTTGCCCCTTGCAGCACCTTGCTCTCATAACATAACCCCCTAAATCGAAACTTTGGTTAGTAAATGTCATTTTATTCGCAGTTCCTACTGAATTGGATATCCAATTGCTCTACCCAATCAAGCCACTCACAAAAATCGATGGAATTCCATAACAAATCCACCACGCATATCCTTGTTTCTACTGTTGCCCAACACTGCAAGAAGCTAGAAACAGAGATTACTACTCCCAAGAACACTATTTTTCTCCTCTAACCACACTAACGCCGTGCAATTCTCCGTAAGCAAAGATGGATGCTTTCAGCACAGGGAGAGGGGGGATAAGAGATCAAGAAACCTCACTCACTCCTGGTTGAGGACAAATCTGGCGGAGTTGGCGAGTGTGTGATCCTCCTCCACGATGGAGAAGGTCGACGCGCTGGAGTCCGTCACCGATCCGTGCTCCATCGCCGCCAATCCCGACTCGAGCTGTTCTTACAAAGCGCGACCAAGACCTCTCCCCCTCGAAAATAGGAGCACGGGCAAGAAACCTTGCAAAGAAGGGGAGATGGCAAGAGACCAAAGAAGAAATCAGAACAGCAAAAACCTAGCTTTACTCAGTACTAAAATGGAAGGAGCTGAGGATGAAGAAACCTTGGAGGAAGGGAGGAGAAGAAATTTCTCGCGCAGGAGGTGCGGTACAGGAAGCGAAGCTCGGGGGTTGGAGGCGGCGGCTAGGGTGATAACGGATGGAACACGGACGGGTAATATATGCCATATTTTTTTTTTATACAAATACAGATTCTATAACTAGAGATAATTCATACTATACCCCTCTATTTATTGACACTTTAAAAAATACCACTCATTATTTTAATGATATGTGGGTTCAGAATCAACATATCATTAAAACAATAAGTGGTATTTTCTGAAATGCTAATCTTTAAATGATATAGTATAAATTATCCTATATAAACAAGAATAATATTGAATATAAATACTAATCGACTCTCACAATTTTTTTCCGAAACACAAAAAACCTTCAAATTTTAAGCACAAAAAGAAAAAAATAACCAAATTATTTGACCAAAACATTTACGAAGAATATGTAACAGCCATGATTTGCATTTTCTGTTGAATTATGCTTAAAATAATAAATATGCATTTATGAGTTTTTGGGTACTTATTTAAAATGTTTTCCTATTAAAGATGGTAGTGTTTGAATTTTCTAGAAAAATAAAAATTTGAAAAATCTTGAAAACAACTTTGTTAAATGCTACATTATGTCAGCAACACCCCAAAAATTTTCATAATTTTTGGACCTGATTTGTTTAATTTAAAAAATCAAAACTTTATTTTGACATTAATTAAATTAGAAAATAATTTTGAAATTTAGAAACTTTTTTTGGTCAAAACAGTAGCCTTGGCCCATTCCGCACGCTTGAATATCCAAATCTGTATTCCTATTCGACGAATAGGAAGATACCGAATCTGCATCCAACAGAAAAAATCCATATTTGTTTCTAATCCAATACTATCCGATAAATATCCAAACTGACAGGATCCATATTAAAAAATTATATGAATCAATCAAAAACTATTTTATCCATTTTTCATCCCTAGCGGCGATAAGTGCTGTGGGTCATGTATAGCCTAAACTTACTAAATCCCACACTTCTTACCTAATGTGTATGATTTCCTACCTACCACCATTGGTGTTAGCTAGAGGTGGGCACTCGAGTCGGGCTTCCTTAGGCCGGCCCAAGGCATGGTAAGCATGACCCGATCCAAACCTGACCCAACATGTAAGAGGGTCGTCTGCAGGCCGACCTAAGATCAGAGTTTCTGCCGCGCCGAACCCAAGAATCGGGCACAACGGCGACAACCGCTTGGGTCGAGCCTGCGCAAGACGACACAAGAGCAAAGACAGCCTCTCTGCCGTAGCCCACGGCAAGGCACGGCGCCACTGCCGCCATCCTGCAGCAGGGGACGGCCTTGCCTCTTCACCCGTTGGCTGCATGAGGGGAGGGGAGGCGGCGATCGGCCCGTGAGGGGAGGGGACTGGGGAGGAGGGAGGTGGTACCGCGGCGAGTGAGGCCGCGAGGGGAGGGGAGGGGAGGCTCGAGCTGCTCAGCCGAGAGAGAGAGAGAGAGAGAGAGAGAGAGAGAGAGAGAGAGAGGAGGCAAGGAGAGGGGTTGTACCTGGCCGTGTCGCCATGGCTGTGACGCCCGCACGCCTGTTGCGGTGGTCGCCCCGCCGCCTTGGTGCCATCGCCACGCCTTATCGGCTCCCCGCCCCGCCACCTCGGTGTCGTCGCCATGCTGCATCAACTCCCCCACTCCGCCACGCCGCATCGGCTACCCTAGTCCTCCGCCTCGACACTGTTGCCCCGTCGCCTAGGCTTCCCCACCGTGCCATGCCGCATCGGCTCCCCGTTACCTCGTCTCCCGCGTCAGCTCCCTCATCGCCCCACCGCCTCGACTCCCCTGTCAGCTCCCCGACACCATTGCTGTAGGGTCGAGGATGCACCTAGAGGGGGGTTGAATAGGCGATTATAAAAACTCTTTACTCGAGGATTACGCTCTAATTACCCCTATGTCAAAACCTAAATGAATTGAGGAAGCGTAAACTACGGTTTTGACAATTAAGGCCTAAATCAACTAGGCTCACTAGTGTACTAACTAAATTATGTCTCTACACAAGAATTGCTAAGTTGATCTAACTAACAAAACTAAGCAATTCTAAAAACAATCAAGCAATTGATAAATATACAATAATGTAAATGCTTGAAAGTAAAGAGACTCTATCTTTCCTCTCTTGATGTCTAAACGCTGAGAATGCCAAACTGTAAAATTTTTTGGTTGTGTTGTCTTACTAGGTTCGAAAGAATGGCATCAAACTCTCTTGGGATCTCGCTTGCGTCCTCGGATCAGGGTTTCACTTTTCGTTTCGAACTCAAATTTTGACATCCCGGTGGTATCGAAATTCGCGAAATTTCGCTCGAAATTCGTTCAAAACCGCTCGGTTGGAAAGTCAAATGAATTTGAAATCTAGTAAAAAAGTCTCAAAATCTCCGAGCAAAATTCGCTCAAAAAGCTCGAAAAACCGATGGTAGTTAAAAAAATGGGGAAAATGTAGAAAAATTACGAAAAAATTGTAAAAAAATTATTGTAAAATTTAGAAAAACCCATTAAAGGTCAAAAATAATATTTGAAGAATTACTTCAACAAATGTTGCTACTAAATGTAATTGAATAAATATTAAAACATGTAGTGTGTTGTGGAGGTGTAATCTAAAATTCTGATTCAAATGTTGCACTTATTTGATCAACTATGATTTTTTTAGGCTATAGCAGATCCTTTAACAATGTATTTTCATTTATTTTTTATGTACTACAGTTGATTGTTTAATACTTGTATTCGTGTTGAATATTTAGTTATGATATGTTTATCTCTCAAAATAATAGAAAAAATGATAGACGGCTTATCACTAGAAGTCTCATATAATTTTATATTGATTGTTGACAAGTTAAACCGGGAATTTTGATTTAGTCTAATGATCTCTTAGCAGTTTACATGTGATTTTAAGAAAAACTCATATGTACTTTCTGAATACAGATTATGATTTTATGGATAGTGCCTTTCTTGTCTCATACTACTGGTTTTTACAAGAAAATATTAGTACTAAATATACTTCAATAAATATGATAACTAAATATACTTCAACAAATATTTATACTAAATATACTTCAACAAATATTGCTACTAAATAAATTGAATGGCTCAAAAATATCTTCGAACTTTATTTTTTAAATAATATTCACATCAGAGGTCATAAGGCTATTAATACTAATTATGGATAAATTTTCCAAATTTTTTAAATTTTTTGAATTTAAATTTGAATTTGAGTGAAATTCAAAACGATTTTCTTTTTCGCATGCGAGCGGTACGAACGAAATTCGCGAAAATTTCGTTCGAAAAGTTGAACCCTGCCTCGGACACCCTTCTGTAGGTCGTTCTTTGTTTATTAGTCCCCTATATGTATCTCAAGCCCCAAAACAGACTGATGGTATTGATATTTTACGGGTGATAAAATGTAACGAACGATCTTTACCTTAGTCTAGTTCCACCTAAGGTTGGATCTTCCAGCCGCATTGAATCAGAGCCTGATTTTCATCCTGTAAGAAATGGAATGGTTATGGAATCACCGAAGAAGATTCCTTCAATTTTGCCACACAGGATGAAGCCCATGATGTTGCTTGAAAAAATGCTCAAATATACAACATAAAAATAAGAAATAGCAAAAATATGCAACAAGGAAAGAAAATTACAAAAATACCAGGCGCCGACGCCACCCCGCATGGCGGCCGCCACGCCACACGGCGGCCGCCACTCTCCATGGCGGTAGCCTGGCTGCCGCCACGCCACACGGCGGTAGGTGGCCCCACACCGCACTGCCACGTCGCCCCCTTTAGGTTTTTTTTTTGGTTTTTTTCTGATTTTTCGACTGGTCCGATTGAAATGCAAATAACTTTCGCTATACAACTTCAAATCTAATGAGAAAACTTTCTAAATTTGTGTAAAATCATATGGATTATGAATATGCGAAAGAATTTTAGTTTTAATTATTGTGCAGCAAACAATCGGATTAAATTATTTTTTATTATGAAAGTCCTACATTAATATTTAATTAGCAAGAAAATTGTTAAGAATTTTTAGCATGCTAAACTACACAAAGAATGTTTTAGTGCAAAAATTGGGATGTTATGGTGTCTAGGGGTGAGGCAGGTGGCACAGTCTCATGAGAGCTAGGGTGCGAGTGGACAGTGCAAAGCCTCGACGACTGTGGGTGAGATATCAGTTGGTGGCTTTGGCTTGGGCAAGGTCTTCTGTCGCCACCAATGCCAAAATGACAACTATTTGTGACCAAAGAGAGTACTATGACTTGACAAAATTGGCAAAATGAGAAGCTCTAGTGGTATCATATATGGGTTGAAGCCCCTCCTAATAACCATTATCGAGACCACTATAATACAAGGCATGGTAGTGACCATCTCTGCATTCAGATTGTGTACTCTCAACATCAAAGGGGATTCAGCAAAATGCTCATATCAACTTATATCATGAACGCAAAGGCAAAATTATTGTTTTTCTTTTTAGCTAATATGATAAGAGTTTGCAAATACACCAAAGCTAACCAGATATAGTGATACTTCACCGATTTAATAATAGATACCAGACCAACGCAAACCAACAATGCCTAGACTACAAAACGTGTCATACATGGCACCACCGTGTTGGAAAGCAAGGCAAAATAGAAAATAGTGTAACATCCCAATTTTTAACATGGAGTGCGTATGCTTCATATGAGTAATTTGATGGACTGAGTGAAATATTATTTTTTAGTCAGTAGATATCGGATTATTTAATTTAGTAGATTATCAGGTCATAGACAAATATTATTGGAGTCTCATGAAAATCGAATAGTAAGCCTTATATGTTAAACTTGTGGGAGTTTCCTCTCAAGTCAAATTGGGGGTTGTAAGCTTATTGATGGATAGATTTACTAGGCATATAAATTGGTGGTCGGCCTAAGTGTTTATGTTGCACTGGGGAACTTTTCTTCTCAACATTAGGTTGTATTTAGTTATAGTGAATTGATCATAGTAGTGTGTATATAGCTAAATTAGTGCCTAACATATAGGGGTGAAAACGGGCCAGATATAGGTGGATATTGCTCTTTCCATACCCTAACCCATATTTTTTCCCCAGATTCGGAACCAGATACGGGCTAGCCGAATACGGATACAAATACGGGTTATTCGAGATACGGATACGGAGATGGATATGTGACGGATTCGAGTCAAAAACGAATAAAGATATACTGATAATGCACGCAAATATAGAGTAATATATTTTGAATTAAATCGTACGTGTACATGATCATAGTAGTAAGTTACATATCAATCAAACCCAGTATACGTCACAGAAAGAATATGCTATTTTAGGATCAATAGAGCCAACTAATTGTAAATATAAATGGGCTCTCCATGGAAAAATGAGATGAAATGGGATGGGTCTTGCTGGTATCCGAATAGGACATTCGGATATCTGATCCTAATAGCTAGGAAAAATCCAAATATCCGGATCCCATCCCGTAGTTACCGGATATTGTATACTCCGAATCCAAATTCAAGTATCCAAATCCTGTCCTAGATTCGGCCGGATAGTCCAATCCGGTCCCGAATTCGAGCGGGAAATATCCGACCCGTTTTCATCCCTACTAACATATATGGTTAGTTTGGTGGAATTGGTATCGTATATTCAGTTGGTGGTTGTATGCTATTTGAGAAACACATGTGCAATTAGATTGGAGCACCATATAAATTGGAGGATGAATTGTAGGTATTAGGATATTAGACTTGCACCATTAGAGAATGTCAATACATTTATGTTGAATTGACAAATGTATGATTTTGGATCAATCATGGAGGTATAGATATGACTAAATTGGTGGATATTGTGTAGCAAGACATGCATGTAAAATCAATGATTCCCTGGTAGATTACCACATCTAATAAAGGTCATGACTTGCATTGAAAACGCATGTTCTTTATAGTGGTTGTCCTATGAGATTGGAAGTTTGCTCTCACATCATCATTCCCATATAAATGATATATTGTATAATGCTTTTATATATTTTATTTGTATCCGAAGAATAGTAATTTCGAATTTATTTGCTTGTATGCCATGTTAACATTGGAGTGTATGCACGAATCGTGGGATTATGTGAGAGGTCCTGGACTAGATGCTATAATTGGTATTCCGATTAACCAAAGCAAGACCAAATATTCAATAAGTAAGGCAAGCACGTCATTTGATCATGTTGATCCAATTATTTCACTTAATTTATATTATTTTTACAACTTTATGAATGCATGCGTGTAGTTTTAATAAAATGGCTATATTATGGGTATCAGTAGATATTCATCCTTATTGCATGGAACTTCCTTGATAAATACATAGTGTTAACCTTGAAATTCATAAGGTAAGGGTTAGGCAATAAATGATGTCAAACTTGGGAATACTCGAATATTTATATATTTTCTTAGCCATGCTTTAGACTTGGGAGGACAATGGTTGGTTGTAACATTTGTTCAAGAATAAAAATTTTGACATGTGGAGGTGTCACCTCAGTTATTTTGATATAAAATCATAAATTAAAACTAGGTTTTCACGTGGTTGAGTTATTTATATAATATGTGAAGTCTATGGACTTGCACGTAGTGTAGAGGGAGTTCTCGTTCGGGTCGATTAAGTACCGAATGTAGTGTTGTATAATCCAAGACATACCATGTAACCACAAGTGCTATTATGGGGTAGCCTTAATCTATTAAGTTGCTTAGGTCTAGCTTTGCACATTGGGAGGCCGAAGTAGTACGGGCATTCCTGAAAGGTTTGCTCGAGGGGGTGCCCTCACCGATGTATTGGAAATAACGCTTACTGATACAACGGTGTATGCCTTGCTATAGGGGAAGTGGATACGACAGGGTGTATAAATGTCGCTCGTATTGTGTGTACAAATATTTTCCGCCACCATAGTAAGGGTTAAACTGATACGAAGGGACTTGCGCGTGTGTACTTTAGGAAGCGCTCTGAGGCTTAGACCTAGTGGTAGTTTATTTTGTCAGGACTTAAAGTCCTATTCTGAGTCAGTTTGTTATTTCCATAATTGAAGAGTCTGAGTCCAATAAGTAGAGGGGATGTTCTATTATAAAAGAGGAGAGAAACTTCAGGGAGAGGCACGTTTTGTTGCTAATCCTGAATCAAGTCTCAGGCGTCGCCGACGATTAAACGGCCGTGTACCGTATAGCCAGCTACCTCATCATAGAGCGCGCAAGCATCTTCTTCTTCGTCTTCCACTGCACTTCCCGTTCGGGCTTCACGACCGGAACCACGGTTGTTCAATTTAGAACATCAGTATCAAGTAGTATCGAGTAGTGATCCTCGGCGAGGCTCAACATGGAGGATCGGCTTGAAGAAATTTGGGAATCAACGATGCACAAGGCCAATCTTCTATGGCGTGCATGAGATGAAGGACATGCGGAATCTATGGACAAGCAAATGGAGGAATTGAAGGGGATGTTGAGACCTTGCCAGCGTTGGCAAGCGATCGGCGCCACCCTCCCGACCCCAACCCCTGCAGTCGAAGACCCGACGGCGTGGCGTCGGCTGCGGCCAGCGCCGCCCGCCACGCGGCGCTGACTTGGCGGGACAGTCGTTGACGAGGATGGTGACGAGTTGGACCGAGGACACGGCCGCGGGGCACGCGGGGAGCGACGCTGGGTTCCCTGAGCACCGAGGCACGACCTCGATACCTATGATGGATCCGATGATCCGTTACTATGGATCAGACAGGTCGAGCGGTTCGCTCGCCTCTACGAGGTGCCCCAGGATGAGTACGTAGAGATGGCTGGTCTATATCTGAGGGGTGAAGCACAGGCGGTTCTGGATAACTGGCAGCAGGAGGTAACACAGATAGCCTGGCAAGATTTCCGCGAGACCTTCATTCAGTGGTTCTCGCGACAACCCACGGTTGGCCCTTTCGGCGATCTCATCAATCTCAAGATGGGCACAGGTCGTGTTGATGATTTCTCCAGAGACTTCCGGCGGTTACTGGTGCGTGTTCCGCACATGGATCGAACAAATCAGATCGAAGCCTTTATTGCGGGTCTTTCCCCGACTCTAGCAGCGGATGTAAAGAGAGACAGACCCAGGGACTTGGCCGATGCTATTGGCCTAGCTCGGGAGGCCGAACGTCGAGAAGACACATGGATTTCAAGGATCTCCCAAGCGGTACAACCTAGTAGGTTTCGGACAACCTTCTCAAGGGGGGCCAGCACGGCGACTTCGACACAACCGAACCGCGCGGTGCCAGCAATGACCACAACCAAGTCGACCGGACCGGCAGTCAGCAGTGTCGGGGGGCATACGACCTCAGTGGCACCAGCTAGCTCCCAAGCTTCAACAAGCACAACTGCTAGCTATGTTCGAAGGCGGCTATCACCCGGTAGAGATGGTGTGACGAGAAAAGGGACTTTGCTACAATTGTGATGAGATTTATTTCCCTGGACATAGGTGCAAACGTTTGTTTCATCTTGAAGTAGATAGTGACAACGAGGGAGATGACGAGGAACAGGTCACAGCTGAAAACGAACCAGCCTTGTCCATCATGGCGGTTCGGGGTCCTAGTAAGGTGGGCACCATGCAGTTTTCTGTTTCAATGGAGGGACTCGAGTTGCTGGGCTTGGTGGATACAGGCAGCACTCACAATTTCTTGTCTAGCCACGCAACAAGCAAAATGCCGATCGCTCAGGTGCCGACAGGAGGACAGCAGGTGCGAGTAGCGAATGGCGCCCATCTTCCTTGTTTGGGGCGCATTCCAGAGGGACGCTTCGCTATTGGACCGCATAAATTCAGTGCTTCCTTCTTGGTGATTCCACTGGATGGCTTCGACGTAGTTTTGGGCATCCAATGGCTGCAGCAATTGGGTAATATTCAATGGAATTTTGACTCCCTCCAAATGTCCTTTAAAATGGGCAATCAGACCGTGGAGCTCCAGGGCATTCTGAAGCATCAACAACCCAAGTTATTAGCAGCCCACACGGATGATTCCGAGACTGCTATAGCACCTCTTCTCGACAGGTTCCAGGACCTTTTTAACCAACCACTAGGACTGCCCCCGTCCAGATCTTGTGACCACCGTATTTGTCTCAAACAAGGAACAGACCCGGTGGTAGTTCGGCCTTACCGGTACCCTTATCGGCAAAAGGATGAAATCGAGAGACAATGTGAGGAGATGTTGGCCCAGGGAATTATCCGTCCGAGTTGTTCGCCTTTCTCCTCACCGGTTCTCTTGGCTAAAAAGGAAGATGGGAGTTGGAGATTTTGTGTGGATTACCGGGCGCTCAATGCTAGCACTATTAAAGACAAATTTCCTATCCCAGTCGTGGAAGAACTCCTTGATGAACTACATGGCGCACAAATTTTTTCTAAATTGGACCTTCGCTCGGGTTATCATCAGGTCCGTATGCACGAAGAGGATATTGCGAAAACTGCATTCCGTACTCATCAAGGCCACTTTGAGTGGTTAGTCATGGCATTTGGGTTGTGCAACACACCGTCCACCTTCCAGGCCTTAATGAATGAGGTCCTCGCGCCATTCCTTCGGAAATTTGTGTTGGTTTTCTTCGATGATATTTTGATCTATAGCAGGACAAGGGAAGAGCACCTTCATCATCTCCAGTTAGTCTTGGAACAATTGAGGCACCATCATCTCTTTCTTAAGCGTGCTAAATGCTCGCCAGCCCGGCCTGCTGTTGCTTACCTTGGCCATGTCATCTCGGCAAAGGGGGTCGATGCCAACCCAAATAAGGTGCAGGACGTGGACCGTTGGCCGCAACCCACCTCGGTTGCAGGAGTACGAAGTTTCTTGGGTCTCACAGGATATTATCGACGTTTCATACACCATTATGCGGCCATCGCTGCACCCCTCACCAACTTGCTTCGTCGGAAGGAATTTTGCTGGTCCTCAGAGGCCACTGATGCTTTCAACAAGTTAAAAATAGCCCTGATGACAACCCCGGTTCTGCGACTCCCAGACTTCAACTCTACCTTTATTATCGAATGTGATGCATCTGGTTCCGGTATAGGCGCCATTTTACAACAAGAAGGCCACCCTATAGCTTGCTACAGCCGACGTCTGGCAGAACGTCACATGAAGCTGGCATCATATGAACGAGAACTCATTGGTCTCTCTAAGGCCATTCGGCATTGGAGGCCATACCTCTGGGATCGGCCTTTCATTCCGAACCGACCATGCTAGTCTCAAGTACTTATTAGAGCAGGCTCTAATCACACCACCCCAGCAACACTGGTTGAGCAAACTTATGGGTTTTGATTTTGTAGTCGAACACAAACCAGGTCGTTCGAATCAGGCGGCCGATGCCCTGTCACGTCTCCACGAGCAGGGTCCAGCCTCTTGCGCCGCCCTTACTATATCACCAGAGTCTGCCAGAGCACGTTGGGAGCATGCCCTTCGACAAGATGAGGAGATCATTCGGAGATTAGCTCAGCTTCCTGCCGCTGTTGTTCCAACTGGCGACCGGTCCGTATTAACGGAGCTGCCTGATCAGACTCCATTGCCCACAGAAACTGGCAGCGATCCACGCCCTTCCGACCAACAACTTCCATGGTCGGGCCACGACAGCCTCCTCTACAGAAAGGGACGCTTATTTATTCCTGCGGAATCCCCTCTCTGTGAAGAAATCACTGCGGCCATTCACGACCTCACACATGAGGGAGTTCACAAAACATTACATCGCATCCAGCAGCACTACTTTTGGGACCATCAACGGCGAACAGTGGAGGACTACATCGGCAAGTGTGTCATATGCCAGCAACACAAGACTAGCACCATGTCTCCTGCGGGACTTCTACAGCCCCTGCCAATTCCTCACCAAATTTGGACCGACATCTCTATGGATTTCATTGTCGCCTTGCCCAAGTCTCAAGGGAAAATAGCTCTGCTAGTGGTGGTCGATCGGTTGTCTAAATATGCTCATTTCATTGCTCTTCGCCGACCAACATCAGCTTCCATTGTGGCGGACCTTTTCTTTGATCAAATTGTTCGACTTCATGGCATGCCGGAATCCATTGTATCGGATCGCGATCCTGTTTTTCTTAGCACATTTTGGCAAGATCTTTTCAAGAGGTGTGGAACTCAACTTTTAACATCCTCCGCCTACCACCCTCAGACAGATGGCCAGACGGAAGTGGTCAACCGTACTATTGAAATGTACCTTCGATTGTTTAACCTGAAACAAACCATCGAATTGGGTCCAATGGTTGCCGTGGACCGAATTCTGCTATAGTACTTCATATCATTCGGCTCTTCGGATGACGCCTTTTGAATTGGTCTATGGTAGGCCGCCTCCGCCCATTATTCCCTATTCCCAAGGGGCTACCACAGTTGATGCTGTTGATTGTCAATTGGTGGACCGTGATGAATTATTGGACAAGGCACGCCAGCATTTATTGGCTGCCCAGAACAGGATGAAGCAACATTATGATAGCCACCACAGGGATCTTTCCCTCCCTGTGGGCTCATGGGTTTGGCTCAAGTTACAGAAATACCGTCAACTATCGATGCGCTCATCCCGCCATCATAAGTTATCCCCAAGATTCTTCGGTCCCTACCAAATTGTTGGGAAAATTGGCGGTGTAAACATGCTTTGGCTCTCCCTCGGCGGCTTTGTATCAGCGTCTTCCATGTGTCCATGTTGAAACCGTTCAAGGGCACACCCCCAGTCATTATTCCTCTTCTTCCAGATGACGTTACTTCTCCAAGTCAACGACCCGGTGAGCAGGTCCCTCATCGATTCTTTGGGTCAGCGGCCGTCAAGGGTCATCGTCAATTTCTGGTTCATTGGACGGGCGAATCCCCGGAAGCTGCCACATGGGTGGATGCATTGGAGCTTAGCTCTTTCACGACTTCAAGCTTGAGGGCAAGCTTGGTCTGGAGGGAGGGAGTATTGATACGAAGGGACTTGTGCGTGTGTACTTTAGGAAGCGCTCTGAGGCTTAGACCTAGGGGTAGTTTATTTTGTCAGGACTTAAAGTCCTATTCTGAGTCAGTTTGTTATTTCCATAATTGAAGGGTCCGAGTCCAATAAGTAGAGGGGATGTTCTATTATAAAAGAGGAGAGAATCTTCAAGGAGAGGCACGTTTTGTTGCTAATCCTAAATCAAGTCTCGAGCGTGGCCCGTGAATTAAACTGACGGTGGCCCGTATAGCCCGACTACCTCACCATAGGGCGCCGCAAGCATCTTGCTGCTGCGTCTTCCACCTGCACTTCCCGTTCAGGCTTACGACCCGGAACACGGTTGTTCAATTTAGAACATCCGTATCATAAACATCATTGGGCTGGTGCAAAGTTAGGTCTAAGTGATGTAATGATTCTTATTATGATCTCTCTGCCACACACAAAAAGAAGTACAAAAATAGTGGTAACAAGTGTTGGTCATGTCTTGTGGATAAAGTTGTACTTCTCTACAGAGTGTAAATCTTTTCAAAAAGTTGTGCCCGTGGTTATGTGAGACTGGTGCACTAACAATAGTTAGTTTTTTTTTTAATAAAAAGGTTTGAATTGAAAAATGATGAGTAGCCATGTTTTAGATGTTATGCCAAGTATGACAGGGAATGGATCAATGAACACAACCATGAAGGATTGTGAGTTACTCATATTTATGTTATATACTTGTTATTTACATACTTGTCAACTGCTCTTTAAAATTCCGTTTGCAATGTACTACTTATTATTGTTGACTAAATCTTGATTTATGCGAAAGAACATGGTAGGATAGCCATTTTATTTGACATAGCCACTATAAGTCTTGCTGAGTGCAAATATACTTACCCTTGCTTGTTGGTACTTATTCAGAAAACGAGGAAGAAGACCATCGTTCGATTACCTTTACTTTCAGAAATAATGACGTATTAAGGTCATGACCGTACGTAGATCTTTCCTATGACTTTTCAATTGTTGGTTTGTAAGTTAAACTTTGGACCAGTGGTCTACAATGCTTTTTATAGTTTTAGCCAATATATCATATTTTACTCCATGTAACAGTTTTTTTGCTGTTGTAAGCAGGTTGGATGCAACTTCTGTTTGCAACTGAATTTTTGTGCAGTTGTAGAAAATATGATGGGACAGATTTTGGGATGTGACAAATATTTAGCCAGTATGTTAAAACGGAATAATAGCAAATCTGAGGTCATAAATGAATTATCAGGAAGAGAAACATGCACCCAACATTTGCTTCCATCAGAAAGGGCATGATACACTGGCATGTATATCAATCACCATGCAGATAAAATGGAATTATACCAACATCAAACATAGGAAGATTATTTAAGTTCAGTTTCCTTTACACGGAACTAAATATAACAAGCAGTAAGATGGAATTACACCAACAACCAACATATGAAGATTATTCAAGTTTTAACTTTTTAAATTCTGCAATCCAGTAAAACAGAACTACGTTGAACTAAATGTAAACAGTTAAAATGGAGGTATGGAACAAATTTTGGGGCTGTTTGGTTTGAGGCCAAATTTGCCAAGCCAAGCCTTGCCAAAATTTGGTGCCCAAATTGGTGGCCAAAGTTTGGCCAACCATTGGCTAGGAAATGAACTAGAAAAATTTGGCTAACCAATGGAGAAAAGAATCTAGCCAAAATTTGGTTGCAAACCAAATGCTTGCCAAATTTGGTCAACACTACCAAAATTTAGCATGGCAAGCATTGGCAACCAATGGACACAAACCAAACAGCTAGCATTGACACCATCAGGCACGATTCTGCCCTCACTCTTGTACTTGAGATAATCATCATGGTTGATACGAAGGACATGGAATGGGTGGATCCTGACCCTCAGGTGGAAGGCGTCCTTCCCGGCATTCTTGGTCATGTACTTGTTGCAAGCAATGCTGGCTGCCTCAAGAGCCTCGCCGGAGACGTTCTCCTTCTCGCAGCTCGCCAGGTGGACACAGAAGGGGTACTCATCCACTCCCTTCTTCTTCATCCCAACATCATAGATCCTGATCTTGGGGTCAGGGACACCACCAGTGGCGGACCCAGAAATTTTCTAGAGCCCGGGCACACTTAATGGAGGACAACAAGTTCACAAACTATTTACTGAGCTAATAACAAAGGACCAAATCACTGAATGAAGTTTCTATCAAGTAGTAACTGGGCTTTTGTTAAATCCAGATGTTATTAGCTCGGTTCGTTGTTGAATTCACAGAAGGACACTATATTTTTCGTGATCTAGACTTTTGTTACATGGGCCTGAGCCCGGGCCCGTGCCCAGGCTGGCCGGGCCCTGGGTCCGCCTATGGACACCACGGCAGTACCTCGACTTGGGGTACGGCTTGTTCTTGGTCTGGCGATAGCACCCAGCAGGTCCTGGTCAGTGGTCACACAAACAGCACAGCACCCAAATTATAGAGAAATTTTACGGTTGATAACATCGGTAGTCAATAGTGGTAGTAGAAATTAAATCTAACTATCCATTCCTTAAGGGTATTTTAGGCTTTTTCTATCCATTCATCCGAGGTATTTTAGACTTTTCCTAATTCGTCCACAGTTTTAGATTCACCGAATACCTGATGATCTTTAGAGGCTTTTTATCCATTCATCCGCCATTTATCAGGATCACAGGACGTGTTTTACCGTAGAGGGCAAATAATATAATAGAACTTTTTAACCTTTTACCCATTTCTGAATTTTACTATCAATATTAAAGGTGGTAGTATAACTAGATCTAAATTAATTTCAACCATTAGATTCAAAGGAATGAACGGCTTATATTAATTTTAGTCCACTATAAAAAGAGCTCAAATTATAACATAACCAACAATATACATACAGTGGGCACATGATTCTCGGCATTCAAGAAAGAAAACCATTTGCATTTAATCAAAGAGGTAAAGCTCAGTTCAATCAATCAAACAAACTACTCAGGTCCAGACAGAGAGAAACCAGGCTATGTTGCATACTTGAGAACATAGCTAGTTACAAACCGACCAGTCATAATTTACACATCAAACAGAAAAAAATTACCGTAATGAAAATTTCCTAGAAGGCATGCTGAATTAAAAGCCCTTTTATACAGTACAATAGTGTTGATGTTGAACTGTGTACAAAAGCTAACAGCCTCACACCAAAATTAAAGTAACTAGTAAGATGCCCGTGCGTTGCAACGGAATCTGAAAAGAAGTCGATAGATATACAAGCATACAAAATTATAAACCGTACGGTAAATATCAAATTTATTTTACACACATGAAACGAAATGTATCTCTATTTACAAGCTACTAGTTAAATCAAACTGTGAATAAAAATTTTATATTGATTCTCGTCTAATATGAATACAAACAAAACATATTTCAGTGGTACATCTTTATAGACGATATTCTTCGTAAATGTCCTAGCAAAATTGAAGGCAGGAATAGAGACGAGGATGGCGGTTGCCAGAAAGTAAACTGATCTAAGAAAAGAACTTACCTGTTCAGCAATACTATGAGGATCAGTTGCCTGTCCACGACAAGCCCTTACCCGTGGCTTCACACTGACACTATTCCCTTGAGTTGAATTTGCTTGGGGTTGCACATCAAAAGGATGGCTGATAGGGTACTCATTTTTGTTGTCATGGATTAGCGGTGGCATCTGAACATTTGCAAGCACAGAGTCCAACTTGTCAAATATGTATTTAAAGAAAGAGAAAGTAAAACAAACAATGCATATGAGAACAAATGTTTTTTTAACAAACCTTTGGAGGAATCAGTGCCCCTTGTGTTAGTAGTAACAGCCATCTGGCTGCCATAGATGAAAGTAGGGAGAGGTATATTACACATTGCATTTTGCTCCTGCAATATGAAAGTTGATTTTATCGGTACAATTTGAACTTTGAATTGAATGAACATCAAGTTGCAGTTGCAGAAATTGTTGTTTAGTGTCGCAATTTCAAAATTTAAACCTGTTGTCAAGCCTTCAAACCACCGGTAGCTAGTTGTGGTTGCTGGATGGTAGAAGAGGAGATGCTACCACTGATAAACTCTTTGCCATCCTGTGTTTCCACAAGAACAAAAAATTAATTGAATGTAATCAATACAGTAGGAGGCTAGCAACTATATCTATGTAGTGAGCATTACATGCAGTGATGACAAGGTAGCATTATCAAATACTGAGAGACTCCCATTTGGATAGCTTGTTTTGCTCAACATAGCAGCATTTTGTGCCCCTTAAAAACCAAAAGCTTCTAGGATTACTGGATCCATGAAGGAAGAAGCATTTTGGAATGTGGAACGCAAAGTCGAGGTTGAAGAAACAGCATGTACATCAGCAAGAAAGGCAGAAATTTCACTAACACTACTATCAATTGAACTGGATAACGTGTGAGGCAGTTCTGGGAGACCAGGGGTATCCAACTGCGGATGATATGTTCCAGGTGTTGAAAAAGAAAGTGTCTTTATGTGCATCATCTGAACCGGTGAGTTGGCTGAATATCCTAACAATACAAGGTCCAACATTAGGTTCTATATGATTGATACTTACACAAAGGGAAAAAAATTATAATAGTAGTAAGGCCGTATAATTTATTTCTATCACTGGAATATAAGAAGGGCCATTTAAATTTGTTGCAATGAAGTTTCTAGAACAGCAAGAACCTACATCTTTTTAACAGCCAAACCACAGGATTTAATAGCAACAACAAAGCAAGAAAGCAGCAGCATCCCCCTAAACAAGCCATGGCCTTTGATCAAGCGGTAGAAGAGCAGAAGCAAAGAACAAAACCAACAAATGGTTTATGACCTCGCCGCTGGACCCCCATAACCAACATCTAGACACAAATAGTTGCAAAGAACATTTCAAAAGAAACAAAGAACCATGTAGAAAAATCCACCCTCTGGCGTCTATTATTCTGCGAAAATAGACAACCCTCTGGTACATCATTTCAGTTTTTTTAAGATTAAATGGTGTTGCTTTTATCACTGTTTTATTCTGCATTCTGTTTGACCTCTGTGGCGACCCGCCCAATTAGCCCAGGGTAATTAGCAACAGCTGTCATTACCCCAGGTTAATTAAGCGAATCTCGGCATAGTGGCTAACAAAATATCGGGCAACCCGGTACTTTATTAGCTACTATGCCGTGTTCAGAGTGTTGCAACAGAACAATAATTAGAGACTGAATGTAAATATATTACAAACCAAGCCATGCAGGGCTACAGGTCCATTACATAATTAGACATAGGATCCAAGTACAACGAAAGCATAAGACATAACCACTAATTACACAAAAGACCGACGAAGTTGTGACACAGCTACTTAACACTCTATTCTTCCTGGTAGTCCTCCTCGTAGGTTTGGTTCTGCAGGTGACCCTCACTCCAAGTCTCATGGTCGGACCAATTGGGATCCACATCCCAACCAGAAGCTTGATCGACAGAACAAATATCTAGCAGGGGGAGAGTTAGCAAGAGTGAGTACAAAAGTACTCAGCAAGTAATAGAATAGAATGCAATACATGAGTTTTTCCTCCCTTTTTCCAAATCCAACTTACCTCCTTCCCAAAATCTGATTTTTATTTGAAATAGGTTTTGATTTTTCTTTAAGAGTTGCACATTTTAATTTAAAAGACTACTAACACCCGTATATGAGGTAGACTTAGCTTCCGTAGCCTCCAATCCAGGAGACAGGTATGAATTCATGATTTGACCCTGCGCAGGTTTGTACCACTTTACCCATAGTGACCCCTGACACGAGAGGTTCCAGAATGTTTATCACTAGTCCAGTATTAGATCTCCAACCCTGTTACCCGAGTCGCGGATTCCTTCACTAGGCAATCCCGCCGACTCGCGGCTAACAATTATATCCAGCTACCGCAGCAGCACCACTGATACTCAACCCAAGGCTTTATTCATATATAGCCTGAAAGAATCAACCGCAGCTGATTTTCTGTGTCCCTCACTGGGCCTTCCGGCATACCCAGCTTCACACGCGTATTTATCTACTCTTACCCAATGTGGAGATCATAATACCTTCCTAGGACAACCTTTTCTGGTCGCTTCCACACACTATGGTTGATACTGAGAATACGGCTCATTGCCCGAGTGCAATTATTTATCCTTACATCATAACCTATGTAGAGGGTCCCACCGGCCAACAAACTCATTTCCTTGGCACCCTCTACCCACCATATTAGCACCACACCATAATAGTAGTAAATAGCACAAGCCAGCTGCTCCATCAGCTGGACTTGCCAACACACTCACCACACCTCATCACCAGCACTTTCATTTCCATCAAACCATATTTCCATCCGTATTCAATCTGGTATTTTCAATTTACATATAAAGTTTGCAATGCATTAATGATACTTATAATGATACTGAAATCAAGTTGAAAACATTTAATGAAATTTGTTCAAAGGAATCTTGCAATGAAGGAACAACGGGACAAATAAAACACAAAGCATCACCAAAATTTCTAAAAAAATAACTGACTTACAGAATATATAAACATTTCAGAAGAAAAAACAAAATGACACCAAGCTTTTACAACCATCATTTACATGTAGTAAACATGAAAGCTTTGAAAATAAAATCACCATGTGTTAAAGTCCACAATTATAGTATAGACTTTCAATAATATAGTCAACTTTAACCTCTGTCCAGCCAAGGCATCGGCATCCGAGTCTCCATCATATTCTGCATCATCTTCATCTCTATCATCAGCATCAAGAAAAACTTTCTGCGTGCCAGGTGACAGAACAAAAAATGGTAAGCATGTGCTATATAGATAGTAAAATAAAAACTTTCTACGTGCCAGATGACAGAACAAAAAATAGTAAGCATGTGCTATATAGATAGTAAAATCACAGGCACACAATCCACCTTACCAATGGAACACTGACTCTCCCACGGCGCGTACACGACGGCCGACCTCGCCGAGATGACCAACCAGTCAAGCCCGGCCGCCTCGCCCTCGGATGGGAGCTCCCCGCGAACGGCGTGGAATAGCCTCGGCCACCACTCGCCGTCCTCCGCCAGCAACGCGCGGAACACCTCGATGTAGCACCTGTACGCCTTGCGCATGTACTCTAAGTCCTCCCCGCACTGCAGCACCGTGTACGACCCCTTGGCTGCGGATGAGAGGACGGTGCCATCGACAGCCGCCGCGGACTCCACAGCGGACGCGGTGTTCTCCAGCAGTCCCGTCCCCATGGCGGTGGCTCTCTACTGGGATTCAGGAATGGGAGCGGAGGCGGATTTCTCACAGCATACTAAAAATAGGTACTAAAAGAAGTAGAGAGAGGGAGGTATGCTGGCGGCACTTACGAGTAGGTGGAAGGCGGCGAGTACAACGGCGGCCGCGGCGATGCCCCCGCCGAGGAGCAGCAGGCGCCAGGTGTAGACGACGACAGCGTAATAGGAGACGGCGATGATCGCGGCCATGAGAGCCACCATCAGGTATCCGAGAACCCGCAGCCCCGTTCACGTGCCGGCAGTAGTCCATCCCAGCGCCCCGCCTCCGCGAGGAAGGTGGGGTGGTGGAGTTGAGATCCTCTGACGTCAATTGTCTGACGTTGAGTCACTGACATGTGGACCCAACAACACGTGGGACCCACATGTCAGTGACTCAACGTCAGAGAACACGACGTCAGAGGATACTCTCCCGGGGTGGTGAGCGGGGCCGTGTGGGGCGAGGAGAGGCGGGCGGTTGTGGGGATCGTGGGGGCGGTAGGCGGGGGATTTGGAGGGTGCTCTGCGCGAAGTAAACTCCACGTCGGTTTGTTCTGTCGAAGAACGTGGGAAAGAGGTCGCGCTGCACGCGTGGAGAGAGAGAGGAGAAGGACGACGTACAACCCTTCTTTTATATTAGTAGAGAATTAGTAGAGATTAACAAGATAACCACGGCATGACATAGACGACAGCATTAGCAGAAACCAACTTCATACATCACACTATTTTCTGTCATAAACAGATTTTCTACAAAATAATAGGGAGGCTACAGCCCTAACCAATGAAGTGTCTACAAAATTGATTACCAAAGTTAACACAATTAACAAAGATATTGAATGACACGACATAGACAAGGCATAACACCACCATACTCCATTTCATATTCTAAACAAGTTCTCTAAAAACCATGGGGTCATGGGGATCCTAATACCCCTTTAGACAGTCCATACTAGCACCACATTTTTGTAACATTTCACAGTAATTATAGCACACGCCACATTTTACACCTAATTACATAGATAAATCTAACTACTGCAAAATCATCATCAATAGACAAAACAATACCATACTCTGCTAGTAAATTATCAGATTTTGTACCAAGATGGTTTGCATAATACTATCCAACAAGACCAACGAATTGAAGCAAATCAGAGATAGAAAACAGTCTATACTGCAGCCAGGACAACATAGTCACAAATCGAACATCACAACAAAGGTGACAAACACATCAAACAGAAATGCAGTTGCACTATAAACAAAATTCCCCATAAACCATGCTAAATTCGATCCCCTTTATAAAGTCTATAACACTATCAAATTATCTACAAATGCTGAAGTTAGACCCCTAAAGAGGTAATTCTACCAGGTTTTGAAGCATAGTTTACATGACGGTGAAAAGTAGCTGAGCATTAGAAGAAAATTCTGACAACAGCAGGTGCAGCTTGCTTAGCTGAACTGAAAACATCATACAGCGCCTGCTCACTTTCACCATAATACTGACTAATGATCTCTGGTCCATTGATTGTAAAAAGGTTGGCCCCTGCATCATAAGCACAGGAAGAAGCAAGCAAGGTTTCCCCTGTTCCAGGTGGACCATGAAGAAGAACACCTCTGTACCTGAAGCTGCCATGTCTAGTAGCGTACATGACAGAAGTCAATGAAGATATTAGTATGTTACTAATTGAAAGAATAAATTATAGATCAAAGGTGGGGAAACAAATGCGTTCACACTATACCTTGTCAGATTATTTTGATCGGTCAGTGAAAATGAAATGATTTCCTTTATCATTGCTGACTCTCTAGATAATCCACCAAGTCTTGGAGCAAGGCCACGGATGGAATATTCTTCTGGCAAGACTGACTTATCGGAGCCAAGCTCCTCTGAGCAGGCTGAATCAAAAAGATAAACTTTTGCCTGGCTGCCGCCGTGCGGCGTGGCGGCAGCCAGCTATCGCGTCGTCGCCTCGTCCGCCCCTGCCAGGCCTCATTTTTTTGATGCTTTCGGCGCACTGAAGGATGCATGCATGTGGGTGAACAGCAGGCAGTGGTTGGAACAGTATGAAGCGTCGCGTCAAGTCCAATCTTGTTGGAATCCAAAGCCGCGTAAACTCGATATTACGGCTAACAATGTTGCAAATTAACGTGATTATAAATAAATGATTTAGTTATACGTAAGAAATCATGATTAATGTAAACGTCACAGTGATGACGTTTGGTTCTATATAACGAGGGCGTGCGTCCCAGCGAGTGATTGCGCGTTTTTGCAGAGTTTGAGAGCGGAGAGTTTGGGAGCAGAGAGTGTGGTAGCAGGGTGTGAGAGCAGATTGGCTCTGTTTGCAGTGCTCGCTCTCCTTGCAGTGTGTTAGAGCAAAGAGCGTGAAGGAGATTAATTAGTCAGTGGTTATAGTTTATTCAAATTTTCGCAAAGTTTAATAATGTTCGTTTATTTCATTTGTGATTTGTATTTTGCAGGTATTTTTGAGGAACATTTATTGGTACATAGCTCGAGCTTTATTGATCTTCTGTTCAACTTCGAGAAGGTTAGTTACAAATCTTCATGAATAATAGTATGTTTTGGAGAGTGCTGTATTAGTGACCAACTTGTTAGGTTAGATTTCAGTATTTACGTTTGTGCAATTTATTATTGTTGAGGACAGTGTAGTGTAGAGTTTGGTTAGAGTTAAATGTTACGACGGTATTAGGAAACATTAGTACCATGCTATTAGGAAGTAAAAGTATGTGGTTAGAAGAACAAAACAAGATAAATGAGTAGAAGTTGAAATGATAATTTCAGTGTAATATTACGTGCATAAAAATATATCCGCATTCCATGAAAATTACGAATTAATCGTAGGACATAATATCATATTCGAAAGGGATTAAAAGTTCAATTAAATACTGTTGCATAAAATAACAAGCTTCTTATGAGTAGAAGTTGAAATGATAATTTCATATGTTTTGACCATACGTAAGCATATGATTAATTCATTCGTAATTAAAATTTGAAGAAAATTGGCGGTGCAATAATATTATGGTGTTGTACCGTAATGCTACAGAAAACGATGGCAAGTCCGCTTCACATATGGTATGGGGAGGAGCCCGCAAATGTGCAGGGCCCATTTGTCAGCATGCACAATTGCATGTACATACAGACAACTGTAAATCCACCGATAGAGTTGCGCACAATAGCAAGAGCGGTTGCACGAGCTCTTAGTATTGACCGTGCGGCCTACAAGCTTGTGGTAGATGGGGTTAGGCCCCATGTAGTACCAAATAGCTCGCTTTGCGTGTACAGCCTATTTGAGCTCCGTAGAGTGAGCGCCTGGCAGTTGTACATGGAGAAGGCCGCAGCGGAAGGTTTCGCACTAGGTGTTTACGTGAAGTTGGTCCCTCGCACTTCGGTCGGAGAGGCAGGGACGAGCCGAGCACAGGAGGAGGACATGGAGGTTAATTTTGACGAACAACCGCAACCCGAAGAGGATATTGCCATGAGCGCGCAGCAAGTCTCCGGTCAAGGGGGCTTGGCAGGGACTGGCGAGACGGATGCGCCCGTTCCTGAGGTTGATGCGGATGCCCTAGGGGACGACTGTGACCATGTTGATGGTGACGGTCCTGACGAAGATGAGGACCCGGGGCCAGCAATCGCATTTTTGCATTCGCTGGACCCGGCCAACTGCGTTATCGCAGGTTTGGAGGATATTACTAGGTGGGGCAATGACCATAGTGACATACCAGTCGGGCAGGTGTTTGCCATGAAGGACGAAGCGATGCACTTCTGCAATAATTACGCCGTGGTGACCCGACATGACCACCGTGTGTCACGATCGGAGCCGAAGGCCTTCGAGTTGAGTTGCACGAAAGGGCAGGAGTGCGGCTTCCATGTTCGTGCTCACTGCCCTAAATATGAGCACCATTTCATTATAGGCCGGCACGAGCCGCACACCTGCACCGAGGCGGTTGTTCACACAAGTTGCGTTGTGAAATCCAAATTCATAGCGCAAATCTTGTTAGGCGTGCTGCGGGCCGACATAAGTCTCGAGCCGGCAACCATAATTGCTGAGATGCAGAACAGGTACAGCATGTCCATAAACTACATACAGGCCTGGCGAGCAAAGCAGATGGCTTTAAAAATGCTGTTTGGCAGCTTTATGGAGTCATTCAATTGGCCTCCACGCTTACTAAGGCGGATAGCTGCAACAAACCCGGGATCTGAGCATGCTATTGCTGTTGAACCGGTGTAGCTTCCCGATGGAACGATGGCTCCAGAACACTACTACCTCCTTAGGGTGTTCTGGGCGTTCGGCCCATGTATCACGGCATTCAGCAACTGCCGTCCGATTATATGCGTGGATGAGACATTTCTATTTGGCCCTTACTGCCCTAGCTGCTGATGCAAACAACCAGCTACTACCGCTGGCATTCGCCGTGGTAGAGAGCGAAAGTAACGATAGCTGGTTCTGGTTCCTGTCCCTGCTGAAGACCCGTGTGGTGCGGGATAGGGGTGGTGTGTGTGTGGTATTGGACCGTAATGCAGGGCTGCTGAACACCCTTGATAGAATGGTGGAAGATGAAGATTGCCCTTGCCAGTGGAGAGACGTCCAGTGTAGATGGTGCATGCATCACCTAGGGGCGAACCTATACACCATGGGCAAGAACAAGAACATGGTGAAGCAATTCAAAACCCTCTGCAAGCAAAACCAAGTGCGCAAGTTCGATAGGATATTTAACCAGCTGAACGAGCGCTCCAAGAAACTAGTGGCGGAAGAGACCGTGGAGGGCACACAGGTAATTGGTGGCTCGGAGGTCTCCGTACGGCGCAAGATGACATTCGCTCAATGGATAGCTCGTAAACCAACTGAGAGGTGGGCTTGGGGGCACGATACAATGCTCGATAAGATAATGCCTCTCTTGTATGGTACCACATCATTTGACAACACTATTTTGCACCTAAGGGGTATGCTTCTCTTGTGCAGATACTCCATCATGACGACGAACTTTGCCGAATCGTGCAACAATGTGCTGCGGGGGGCTCGTTGCCTACCCATTTGCTCAATCATTGAGCTCACATTTTTTAGGACCGCGAAATACTTTGTTGATCGTCAGAGGGCGGCGTACAATTGCGGCTCAACCTTCGCTCCTCGTGTCGAGGCTTTGTTACAGCGTCGTAGGTAGAAAGCTCAATTCCACCTCACGCGCATGATGGACCCTTCGCAGAACATTTTTCTCGTCGAGTGCAAGTGCAAGCACCGTTCGGGATACTCCGCGGGGGACACCAACCAGAGATGCTAGCTCGGCCTGTATCAGGCGACCTGCTTATGCAACAAGCCTCGCCTAGAGCATATCCCTTGCTCGCACGTGCTAGCAGTATGCCGTGATATAGGGGATAACGACGGGACACAATATGTCACACCGTACTACCGTATAGATGCCGTTAGAGCAACATGGATGGGGCATTTCGAACCGTTCAGCATCGGCACGAACTACAAGATGTCCGAACCCCCGACGTGGCTCCCGTACCCCACACTAAGGCGCGATGAACCGGGAAGGCCATGTTTCGCGCGCTTTGAGGGTGACATGGATGCGTCTCAGCGAGGAGATGGCCTTCGGCGTTGTCGCATATGCAAGCAGCTAGGGCATGACCGTAGAGGATGCCCAAACAGAGGGTGATGTGGTCCAATGTAATACTTGAAGTATATGCATTAGTCTTGTAATATCTTCTTACTACTTTTATTTTGCATTCTCTTCGTGAAATGTCACTTATGTAATTTATGCACTTATATTTGTTACGTATGTAGTGTGGTTTTGTAATTTCTTCTGATTAATATTTTTTTGGCATTTCCTTGTTTCCCTCCCTCTAGATTATGCAGTATTGTGATGGAGTTACCAGAGTTATTGCGATCGAAGTATGATGACGACCACAGGGTCCGCAAGTGGGCCTCCGGCCAGACGGTAACGTCATTACTTTACTGTCATAATGTATCGCAAGCATATGTACATTTCGTTATGCTTAGTATGTTTACTTGCTTTGTCGTTGAGCTGAACGCTCTCCGCATGCGTGGGTCGCGTAACATTAAGAGATTGGACAATCAGTTCATATACGGCCTCAGACGGACAAGCTTGCTACCTTTCGCACTTACGGTATATGGAGCCGAAGCCGAAGAGGCGACCCGAACCACGATCCTAGGCGGGCGGGGCCCTTATCATCGTAGGTCGGCGAGATGGCGTCCGGAGACGCATACTTTCCACCTCCCCTTCGGCGAGATGACGGTGACCCTCAAAGATGTCGCCATGTTATTTGGCCTTCCACTTTCCAGTAAACCCCTCGTAGTGCGCAAGCCCTCCAAGGAGGCATGGAAGAACTATGTAGAGGAAATGTACTAAATGTGAAAGCATATGAACCACACTTATTTGGGAGATAACTTGATTTCCTAACATATGATTTACTTGGATGCAGGTTCGGCAGAACCTACACTGGGAGCTGTGATCAGGGTGTCTCGTTCACATGGCTCGACAGTCTCCCAGAGGCTGGACCATGTCCTGTGAATGCTGACCCTGGTCAAATAAATAGGCACTTCGCGGTGTACCTCTACTTCCTCCTTGCAGGAATTTTTTTACAAACGAAAATGGTGATTTCGTTGCCCCCCACCTCGTTTGGGTCGCTCAGGAACTAGCCAAGCAAGTGCTGGAAGATGAAGCACCCGACATGTACAGCTGGGGCTCGGTAGTTCTGGCAGACACTTATCACGTGATGTGTGCGGCCTGCCGCCGGTCACAACCAACTTCAATAATGGGAGATTGCCCGCTGCTTCTACAGTTGTGGTCTTGGTCGTACCTACCCATAGTGCGACCAAGTCAGTCAAGGCGGTACTACCCAGTCCCCGTTGATGAAGTTAACATGCATCCATTCAGAAGGCCAACCATGGGTTACAAATGGATGCATGTCAGACTTCGGTGGGCCCAGGAATCAGACCGTGGCTCGTACCCCCATCTCTTGGGGGATCTAGACTTCCTAACATCAGCACAGGTCACGTGGGATCCGTTTTCCCCCAGGCCGCGGTGGAGGTTGCCACGGGAGGCCTTATCTCCAATATGTGCACGGGGGAATCTCATTATTGGATGACGAGATGCTTCATCCTTTGCATGAGTGCCGTTGAGCCATACTCTTCATAGATTTAAATTTGAAGGGGGAATCTCATTATTGGACATGTAGATGAAGCATAGATGCAAAGGATGAAGCATCTCGTCATCCAATAATGAGATTCCCCCGTGCACATATTGGAGATAAGGCCTCCCGTGGCAACATCCGCCGCGTCCTGGGGGGAAAAACGGATCCCACGTGCCCTGTGCTGATGTCAGGAAGTCTAGATCCCCCACGAGACAGGGGTACGAGCCACGGTCTGATTCCTGGGCCCACCGAAGTCTGGCATGCATCCATTTGTAACCCATGGTTGGCCTTTTCAATGGATGCATGCTAACTTCATCAACGGGGACTGGGTAGTACCGCCTTGACTGTCTTGGTCGTGCTATGGGTAGGTACGACCAGGACCACAACTGTAGAAGCAGCGGGCAACCTCCCATTATTGAAGTTGGTTGTGACCGGCGGCAGGCTGCACACATCTCGCGATAAGTGTCTGCCAGAACTACCGAGCCCCAGCTGTACATGTCGGGTGCTTCATCTTCCAACACCTGCTCGGCTAGTTCCCGAGCGACCCAAACGAGGTGGGGGGCAACGGAATCACCATTTCCATTTGTAAACAAAATTCCTGCAAGGAGGAAGTAGAGGTAGACCTAGAAGTGCCTATTTATTTGACTAGGGTCAGTGTTCACAGGACATGATCCAGCCTTCAAGAGACTGTCGAGCCATGAGAACGAGACACCCTGATCACAGCTCCTAGTGTAGGTTCTGCCGAACCTGCATCCAAGTAAATCATATGTTAGGAAATCACATTAGCTCCCAAATAAGTGTGGTTCATATGCTTTCACATTTAGTACCTTTCCTCTACATAGTTCTTCCATGCCTCCTTGGAGGGCTTGCGCACTACGAGGGGTTTACCGGAAAGTGGAAGGCCAAATAACATGGCGACATCTTTGAGGATCACCGTCATCTCGCCGAAGTGAAGGTGGAAAGTATGCGTCTCCGGACGCCATCTGTCGACCAGCGCGATGATATGGGCCCCATCCAGTCTAGGGATCGGGGTTCGCTGGCTGTCTCTGTCGTCGGCTCCATCTACCGTAAGTGCGAAAGGTAGCAAGCTTGTCCGTCCGAGGCCGTATATGAACTGATTGTCCAATCTCTTAATGTTACGCGACCCACGCATGCGGAGAGCGTTCTGCTCAACGACAAAGCAAGTAAACATACTGAGAGTAACGAAATGTACATATGCTTGCAATACATTATGACAGTAAAGTAATGATGTTACCGTCTGGCCGGAGGCCCACTTGCGGGCCCTGTGGTCGTCATCATACTTCGATCGCAATAACTCTGTAACTCCATCACAATCCTGCATAATCTCAAGGGAGGGAAACAAGGAAATGCCAAAAAAAAAATTGATAAGAAGAAATTACAAAACCACACTACATACATAAGAAATATAAGTGCATAAATTACATAAGTGACATTTCATGAAGAGAATGCAAAATAAAAGTAGTAAGAAGATATTACAAGACTAATGCATATACTTCAAGTATTACATTGGACCACATCACCCTCTGTTTGGGCAGCCTCTACGGTCATGCCCTAGTTGCTTGCATATGCGAAAACGCCGAAGGCCATCTCCTCGCTGAGACGCATCCATGTCTCCCTCAAAGCGCGCGGAACATGGCCTTCCCGGTTCATCGCGCCTTAGTGTGGGGTACGGGAGCCACATCGGGGGTTCGAACATCTTGTGGTTCGTGCCGATGTTGAACGGTTCGAAATGCCCCGTCCATGTTGCTCTAACGGCATCCATACGGTAGTACGGTGTGACATATTGTGTCCCGTCGTTATCCCCTATATCACGGCATGCTACTAGCACGTGCGAGCAAGGGATGTACTCTAGGCGAGGCTTGTTGCATGAGCAGGTCGCCTGATACAGGCCGAGCTAGCATCTCTGGTTGGTGTCCCCGCGGAGTATCCCAAACGGTGCTTGCACTTGCACTCGACGAGAAAAATGTTCTGCGAATGGTCCATCATGCGCGTGAGGTGGAGTTGAGCTTTCTGCATACGACGCTGTAACAAAGCCTCGACACGAGGAGCGAAGGTTGAGCTGCAATTGTACGCTGCCCTTTGATGATCAATAAAGTATTTTGCGGTCCTAAAAAATGTGAGCTCAATGATTGAGCAAATGGGTAGGCAACGAGCCCCCCGCAGCACATTGTTGCACGATTCGGCAAAGTTCGTCGTCATTATGGAGTATTTGCACAAGAGAAGCATATCCCTTAGGTGCAAAATAGTTTTGTCAAATGATGTGGTACCATACAAGAGAGGGCATTATCTTACCAAGCACTGTATCGTGCGCCCAAGCCCACCTCTCAGCTGGTTTACGAGCTATCCATTGAGCGAATGTCATCTTGCGCCGTACGGAGACCTCCGAGCCACCAATTACCTGTGTGCCCTCCACGGTCTCTTCCGCCACTAGTTTCTTGGAGCGCTCGTTCAGCTGGTTAAATATCCTATCGAACTTGCACACTTGGTTTTGCATGCAGAGGGTTTTGAATTGCTTCACCATGTTCTTGTTCCTGCACATGGTGTATAGGTTCGCCCCTAGGTGATGCATGCACCATCTACGCTGGACGTCTCTCCATTGGCAAGGGCAATTTTCATCTTCCACCATTCTATCAAGGGCGTTCAGCAGCCCTGCATTACGGTCCAATACCACACACACATCACCCCTATCCCGCACCACACGGGTCTTCAGCAGGGACAGGAACCAGAACCAGCTATCGTTACCTTCGCTCTCTACCACGGCGAATGCCAGCGGTAGTAGCTGGTTGTTTGCATCGGTAGCTAGGGCGGTAAGGGCCAAATAAAAATGTCCCATCCACGCATATAACCGGACGGCAGTTGCTGAATGCCGTGATACATGGGCCGAACGCCCAGAACACCCTAAGGAGGTAGTAGTGTTCTGGAGCCATCGTTCCATCGGGAAGCTGCACCGGTTCAACAGCAATAGCATGCTCAGATCCCGGGTTTGTTGCAGCTATCCACCTTAGTAAGCGTGGAGCCCAATTGAATGACTCCATAAAGCTGCCAAACAACATTTTTAAAGCCATCTGCTTTGCTCGCCAGGCCTGTATGTAGTTTATGGACATGCTGTACCTGTTCTGCATCTCAGCAATTATGGTTGCCGGCTTGAGACTTATGTTGGCCCGCAGCACGCCTAACAAGATTTGCGCTGTGAATTTGGATTTCACAACGCAACTTGTGTGAACAACCGCCTCGGTGCAGGTGTGCGGTTCGTGCCGGCCTATAATGAAATGGTGCTCATATTTAGGGCAGTGAGCACGAACATGGAAGCCGCACTCCTGCCCTTTCGTGCAACTCTACTCGAAGGCCTTCGGCTCCGATCGTGACACACGGTGGTCATGTCGGGTCACCACGGCGTAATTATTGCAGAAGTGCATCGCTTCGTCCTTCGTAGCAAACACCTGCCCGACTGGTATGTCACTATGGTCATTGCCCCACCTAGAAATATCCTCCAAACCTGCCATAACGCAGTTGGCCGGGTCCAGCGAATGCAAAAATGCGATTGCTTCATCTTCGTCAAGACCGTCACCATCAGCATGGTCACAGTCGTCCCCTAGGGCATCCGCATCAACCTCAGGAACGGGCGCATCCGTCTCGCCAGTCCCTGCCAAGCCCCCTTGACCGGAGACTTGCTGCGCGCTCATGGCAATATCCTCTTCGGGTTGCGGTTGTTCATCAAAATTAACCTCCATGTCCTCCTCCTGTGCTCGGCTCGTCCCTGCCTCCCCGACCGAAGTGCAAGGGACCAACTTCACGTGAACACCTAGTGCGAAACCTTCCGCTGCGGCCTTCTCCATGTAGAACTGCCAGGCGCTCACTCTACGGAGCTCGAATAGGCTGTACACGCAAAGCGAGCTATTTGGTACTACATGGGGCCTAACCCCATCTACCACAAGCTTGTAGGCTGCACGGTCAATACTAAGAGCTTGTGCAACCGCTCTTGCTATTGTGCGCAATTCTATCGGTGGATTTACAGTTGTGTGTATGTACATGCAATTGTGCATGCTGACAAATGAACCCTGCACATTTGAGGACTTAGAGTACGTGCGCAATGCGTACATGTCCTACATCGAGGTGTTCCGTGCGCTCCTGGTGGAGGCTATTCCACGCCGTGCGTCGGGAGCTCCCATCCGAGGGCGAGGCGGCCGGGCTTGACTGGTTGGTCATCTCGGCGAGGCCGGCCATCGTGTACGCGCTGTGGGACAGTCAGTGTTCCATTGGTAAGGTGGATTGTGCGCCTGTGATTTTACTATCTATATAGCACATGCTTACCATTTTTTGTTGTGTCACCTGGCACGCAGAAAGTTTTTCTTGATGCTGATGATAGAGATGAAGATGATGCAGAATATGATGGAGACTCGGATGCCGATGCCTTGGCTGGACAGAGGTTAAACTTGACTATATTATTGAAAGTCTATACTATAATTGTGGACTTTAACACATGGTGATTTTCTTTTCAAAGCTTTCATGTTTACTACTTGTAAATGATGGTTGTAAAAGCTTGGTGTCATTTTGTTTTTTCTTCTTAAATGTTTATATATTTTGTAAGTCAGTTATTTTTTTTAGAAATTTTGGTGATGCTTTGTGTTTTATTTGTCCCGTTGTTCCTTCATTGCTACCATTAGAGGCTAACAGAGCAACGCATGGGGTATTCATTTCTGAAAATGGCTATGAAGACCACATCAGATGCTGGCGAAAATGTGGCAGTGGAATTCGTGGCCTGTATTGGCGGAACTTTATCTCCTAATCTTGCTATGCCCCCACATCACAAGTTGAAAGGCTATTCTCAAATAGCATTTTTTGCTTATTGCTATCTGGCATTGCTAATTTGGTTGCAAACATAGGAAAGAATAGTTGTTTATTCATGAATCATTTTGCTTATGGTCCGAGAAAACTTCAATGTATCAAAATACATTGTAGTGTAGTTTAACCCATCTTGTTTTTAATAATACTACCGAGAATTTCAGCCAATATCCTAAGTTGCAAAAAAACAAAGCATGTAAATAAGATAATGTAGGATATTTTTTCATTAGTGTGCTGGGAGTTAAAACAGTATTTTGTTTAGAAACTATAGTAGTAAAATTGTCACATTGCTAAATGTGCAACAAAGCAGCTGATGAGGTTGCTAATACAGAGTAAATTTGATGACGACGATGGAGGTGCTCGACAGCAACATCCGCCTTGTGCTCGAGGTGGCACAACATCTCAGGGTGAACATGGTGCGCATCATCACCACGGACCAAGGGGATCCATGGCTTGCGTGTGCTCAACAACGGCTCTCCCATCACTATAATGACATCCCCTCTTGTTCATTGTCTTTGATCGTGTTTGGGATGTTTCATTTCTGTAGATAGATATAATTAGAATCATGTTTGAATACTAGAGTCACATGTTCTATTTGGGTTAACTTTTTTCATCGACATTAGGCTAATTGCCACTTGATTAAATTAGTCTACTGATTTTATTTCTTTTATCAACTGCATGATTGTGCTAGCACATGATAAATCCAGATCTTGTCACTTAGATGCTTAGAGATGTGCTCAGGAATTCCAATATTCTGCATGGTATTGTTTTGTGTATAACTGAGGAGTTTCTTCAGGGTTTGAACTTTTACACAAGAGGATTTGGGTGGGAAGCAATGTAGATTGAGGTCAAACAGAATGCAGAATAAAACAGTGATAAAAGCAACACCATTTAATCTTAAAAAAACCGAAATGATGTACTAGAGGGTTGTCTATTTTCGCAGAATAATAGAGGCCAGAGGGTGGATTTTTCTACATGGTTCTTTGTTTCTTTTGAAATGTTCTTTGCAACTATTTGTGTCTAGATGTTGGTTATGGGGGTCCAGCGGCGAGGTCATAAACCATTTGTTGGTTTTGTTCTTTGCTTTTGCTCTTCTGCCGCTTGGTCAAAGGCCATGGCTTGTTTAGGGGGATGCTGCTGCTTTCTTGCTTTGTTGTTGCTATTAAATCCTGTGGTTTGGCTGTTAAAAAGATGTAGGTTCTTGCTGTTCTAGAAACTTCATTGCAACAAATTTAAATGGCCCTTCTTATATTCCAGTGATAGAAATAAATTATACGACCTTACTACTATTATAATTTTTTCCCTTTGTGTAAGTATCAATCATATAGAACCTAATGTTGGACCTTGTATTGTTAGGATATTCAGCCAACTCACCGGTTCAGATGATGCACATAAAGACACTTTCTTTTTCAACACCTGGAACATTTCATCCGCAGTTGGATACCCTTGGCCTCCCAGAACTGCCTCACACGTTATCCAGTTCAATTGATAGTAGTGGTAGTGAAATTTCTGCCTTTCTTGCTGATGTACATGCTGTTTCTTCAACCTCGACTTTGTGTTCCACATTCCAAAATGCTTCTTCCTTCATGGATCCAGTAATCCTAGAAGCTTTTGGTTTTTAAGGGGTACAAAATGCTGCTATGTTGAGCAAAACAAGCCATCCAAATGGGAGTCTCTCAGTATTTGATAATGCTACCTTGGCATCACTGCATGTAATGCTCACTACATAGATATAGTTGCTAGCCTCCTACTGTACCGATTACATTCAATTAATTTTTTGTTCTTGTGGTAACACAGGATGGCAAAGAGTTTATCAGTGGTAGCATCTCCTCTTCTACCATCCAGCAACCACAACTAGCTACCGGTGGTTTGAAGGCTTGACAACAGGTTTAAATTTTGAAATTGCGACACTAAACAACAATTTCTGCAACTGCAACTTGATGTTCATTCAATTCAAAGTTCAAATTGTACCGATAAAATCAACTTTCATATTGCAGGAGCAAAATGCAATGTGTAATATACCTCTCCCTACTTTCATTTATGGCAGCCAGATGGCTGTTACTAACACAAGGGGCACTGATTCCTCCAAAGGTTTTTTTAAAGAACATTTGTTCTCATATGCATTGTTTGTTTTACTTTCTCTTTCTTTAAATACATATTTGACAAGTTGGACTCTGTGCTTGCAAATGTTCCGCTAATCCATGACAACAAAAATGAGTACCCTATCAGCCATCCTTTTGATGTGCAACCCCAAGCAAATTCAGCTCAAGGGAATAGTGTCAGTGTGAAGCCACGGGTGGACAGGCAACTGATCCTCATAGTATTGCTGAACAGGTAAGTTCTTTTCTTAGATCAGTTTACTTTCTGGCAACCGCCATCCCCATCTCTATTCCTGCCTTCAATTTTGCTAGGACATTTACGAAGAATATCGTCTATAAAGATGTACCACTGAAATATGTTTTGTTTGTATTCATATTAGACGAGAATCAATATAAAATTTTTATTCACAGTTTGATTTAATTAGTAGCTTGTAAATAGAGATACATTTCGTTTCATGTGTGTAAAATAAATTTGATATTTACCGCACGGTTTATAATTTTGTATGCTTGTATATCTATCGACTTCTTTTCAGATTCCGTTGCAACGCACGGGCATCTTACTAGTTACTTTAATTTTGGTGTTAGGCTGTTAGCTTTTGTACACAGTTCAACATCAACACTATTGTACTGTATAAAAGGGCTTTTAATTCAGCATGCCTTCTAGGAAATTTTCATTACGGTAATTTTTTTCTGTTTGATGTGTAAATTATGACTGGTCGGTTTGTAACTAGCTATGTTCTCAAGTATGCAACATAGCCTGGTTTCTCTCTCTCTGTCTGGACCTGAGTAGTTTGTTTGATTGATTGAACTGAGCTTTACCTCTTTAATTAAATGCAAATGGCTTTCTTTCTTGAATGCCGAGAATCATGTGCCCACTGTATGTATATTGTTGGTTATGTTATAATTTGAGCTCTTTTTATAGTGGACTAAAATTAATATAAGCCGTTCATTCCTTTGAATCTAATGGTTGAAATTAATTTAGATCTAGTTATACTACCACCTGTAATATTGTAGTAAAATTCAGAAAGGGGTAAAAGGGTAAAAAATTCTATTATATTATTTGCCATCTATGGTAAAACACGTCCTGTGATCCTGATGAATGGCGGATGAATGGATAAGAAGCCTCCAAAGATCATCAGGTATTCGGTGAATCCAAAACTGTGGACGAATTAGGAAAAATCTAAAATACCTCTGATGAATGGGTAGAAAAAGCCTAAAATACCCTTAAGGAATGGATGGTTAGATTTAATTTCTACTACCATTATTTACTACCTATGTTATCAACCGTAAAATTTCTCTATAATTTGGGTGCTGTGCTGTTTGGGTGACCACTGACCAGGACCTGCTGGGTGCTATCGCCAGACCAAGAACAAGCCCTACCCCAAGTCGAGGTACTGCCGTGGTGTCCCTGACCCCGAGATCAGGATCTATGATGTTGGGATGAAGAAGGGAGTGGATGAGTACCCCTTCTGTGTCCACCTGGCGAGCTGCGAGAAGGAGAACGTCTCCGGCGAGGCTCTTGAGGCTGCCAGCATTGCTTGCAACAAGTACATGACCAAGAATGCTGGGAAGGACGCCTTCCTTCCACCTGAGGGTCAGGATCCACCCATTCAATGTCCTTCGTATCAACCATGATGATTGTCTCAAGTACAAGAGTGAGGGCAGAATCGTGCCTGATGGTGTCAATGCTAAGGTGATAAAATTTGTTCCATACCTCCATTTTAACTGTTTACATTTAGTTCAACATAGTTCTGTTTTACTGGATTGCAGGATTTAAAAAGTTAAAACTTGAATAATCTTCAGATGTTGGTTGTTGGTGTAATTCCATCTTACTGCTTGTCATATTTAGTTCCGTGTCTGTTTTATTGTTCTATGCTTAACATAAAGGAAACTGAACTTTGAATAATCTTCCTATGTTTGATGTTGGTATAATTCTGATACCTTTTCTTCTTTTGGCTCTTGTGCAGCTGCCTGGTGTCCACGGTCCCCATGCTTAGCGTCCCCCTGAGCAGGCGATCCTGGCTGACACAGTTCATGCTACTGCGTAGACCATCTCTGCTAAATGGAACTTGAGAGATTTTGCTTTAGCTAGTCTAGTGTTAAGTAATGGTTATTGGCTGCAGCATGATCTATTTCTGGAGTAGTTCCTTCTGTAGGCCAGTTTGATGTCAATTATGTGGAGCTTTACACATCCACAGTTCCTTGTCTGAACCCCTTTCGACAGGTTTTATCTACAGAGCTACATTTTTGTCTGAATAGTCATACTTCATCCGATCAGGAATATATATATACTAGTTACATGCTCGTGCGTTGCTACGAAAAACAAAATTGATAACGAAAAATAAAGATTAAAAAATAAAAAAACTATTTCACAAGATCAAACATCTATCTTTAACGCTTTGTTTCTTGCGAAAGCTGGTTAATTAAAGCAACGCTTCGTTTCTTGCGTAGAGCAATTAAGCAAGGCAATTAAGCGACAATTAATGACGTAAGAAGAACGAACCGCTGCCACCAAGTGCTGCTTTAGAATAGTAGAGATATATATATATTTACTATCTTACAGGGGAAGGGATCCTTGGCCCTTTGGCTCATCCACGTGGCCCGTTTAGCTGTTCAAGGCGTTTCGCTGTGGGCTTTCTTCGGTCGCCGCGTGGCCCATCTGGCTCTTGCGGTCTCTATCGTCTTCCATCCTGAACGTTTGCTGGTGCCGTCTGTGCCGGCGTTTTCTCCTCGAGCCCTCCGCCTCACTCGGCCGAATCGGCGGCGGCCGCGTGCAGTCTCCCTCCGTCTATCACGCTGTGAGGTTGGCTGATAAACGTTCGTGGCTTACGGTGCCGACCAGGGCTCCACGGGTCCGTTCGTTTTGGGCTTCTTGCAGGTGCCTACGGGGCTGCGTTTCTTCCCCATCGCTATCTCCGCCGTAGTCACTGTGGCGCCATTGCTCCCCTTTCGTTTTGGTCTCTCGTTCCTGTACGCCTCGGCACGCCAGGTTCCGCGGTTGTTTATCCATTTGTCATTAGGTGGTTCTTGCCGCCTTTGCCATCAATTAACCTCCTGCTTTGTTTTTTTGCTGGGTTGTTCGTCGATTGTTTATGGTTTGGAAAATATCGCTGCTATGCTTGCTTGATGTGTTGGATGTTGCCTGGTCGGCGATTTTCGGCGTGCCCGCCCCACCTCCTCTCGCTTCCCTGCACGCTATTGTCGTCGTTTTGCTTTGATGGCTACATGACACAGGTACAGATGTGGGTTTCGTTCGTATAGCTTTTCTCTTATTTATTTGCATTGGTCTGTTTGCTGATGCCTTGTTTTGGATTTTGGTTGTGTGCGTTCCGTTTCACCGTTTGCCCATTTTTTTTTATTTGTTTGCATTGGTCTGTCTGACCTTCCCCCGCCGCCACGCCAGGCGCAGGCGCCGCGCTGCCGCCGCCCAGCGCGAGGTCAGCGTGCTCTCCCTCAACGACGACGTTGTCTATAAGCCCCGGACCAAGGAGACGCGCACCGCCTCCTTGCTTTCTAAATTCTACGTGAGCTGGAAGCTTCACCTTGCATTTTTTTTGTTGTGTCTAGGAGTTAAACATTAGGTGTATGTATTTGTGTTATAAGGTTGTTGTTGTCAAATGATTTGATTCGAAGAATTTTTGCATGTAGGGTAACTAGCCATGCATATGCTCATGTCCATTAAACTACGATGCATCCACGGTGCCTTGGGAATGTTAAAACTGTAAAGTTTGATGTTTGGATAGACAATTATGTGGCCGTATTTTCAATTGGCTCACGGTCTCACATTACTCACTTATCTGCTCTAATAATTTCACTGCTTTGTATAATTTCTTATGATTTCTGTGTACCTCACTGTCCTTCTCTTATGTTTCAGATACAACAACTTCTAGGTGTTCGCCGTTCACGATACAACAAGTTGGCTATGCCAAGATCCATTGAAGCGCAGAGGTTTTTGCTGCCTGTTTCTGGTTGTGAATTTAACTTCACATCTGCAATAGAGGACCTGAACTCCATGTCTGCTTGCCCTCACGGGCATCGCCCTTTAAGAGCCACTGGCGCTGCTATTTCCACAGCTGTTGCTCTTCTGGAAGGCTGCTGCTCCCCTAATACCTGTGGCCGGATCATGGTTTTCACATCTGGTCCCACGACAGTAGGTCCAGGGCTTGTGGTGGAAACCGATCTTGGGAAAGCAATTCGTTCTCATCGTGACATTTTCGATGGTAATGCATCTCTCACTGACAAAGCCCAAGACTTCTATAAGAAAATTGCAATTAAAGAGGTTAACAGACCATGCATTAGTTCTTGATCTATTTGTTTGCTCTCTCGATCAGGTTAGGGCCGCATAGCTGAGATATCCAATCGAAGTGTCTGGGGGTTAATAATGCTTTTGGCATCCGGAAGGTTTTATTTTGCCTCCATTTCAATTCATTTTTCTTTTGGCATCTTTTGAAGCAAAGTTTCTTTATGAAGGTTTATCTGAAATGCAGGAGAGCTTGCTTCTGCCAGAGCTGCAGCTGCTACAGGAACTATTATGGTTTGAAAGATCCTATCAAATTTGATGTATTTGCTATCTATATCCAACAATGGATTGTCATATTCATCAGATGGTCCGTTGGATCTCTGGCCTGGTGTTTCCAATTATGTCTTGCAAGTGTTGTCACAGAAGCAAGAAGGTCCGACTCAAGAAGCTGAATGGGGTATGATGGATGCTCTTGCCAAGAGACCTTCAGTTAAGGTATGTCAGAGCAGTACTGTTCGCGCTAAAAAAACGTGAAGGAGGGTTTTCGGCCTCGAACACACAAGACAAACGCCGGGTTTGCAGAGCGTGCCAGTCAATTTGACCTGAAATTGACAAGGTAGAGTTTGTAATTTGATCAAAGCCGATAAACGAGGATCTATCGGCTTTTCGCTAGTCGGCAAGAACCGATTAGGAGATAACTAGATCAACCAGTTACAATTGATCCGGATACAAGGTAAAAATTGGCTTCGGGAAGGCGATGCGCAACAAAACGAAGCAGATCAAACCTGGGTGAAATCGGCAAAAATCAACAATCGGCGATGCGCAACTATGTTGATTCCGTCGACTTGCAGAGAGATCTATGAAGCTAAAACAATGTGAAAGAAAAGCTTGTAAAAAGTAGATGTGTGTGTTGTTAGATTGATTCATTTTCGCTTGACGTATGCCCCCTTTTATAACACACCTGGCCGATCCGAGTTGTACATGGATACAGTCCGTATCGGCCTCTAATCTGATTTCCTTTCCTTTTTAGAAATGGATTCCTTTTCCGATTTGTTTACCGATTTCTTTCCCTACGAATACCTTTCCGTTTCCGTTTCAGACCGATTTTAATACATGCCGAATTTTGGTGCAAACATATGCCCCCCTGTTTTTGGAAGATAATTTGTTATCTTTCAAAAAGAATATATCGGCTTTTTCATTCGTATCGGCTTTACAGAAGAATCTTTTTTGGGAACCACCCAGTAACCGCGCCGTAAAAATCTCGGTGCGTTTTTAATGCTCAACCGCTCCCGCCTGCTCGCCTTCTTTCATCGCGGTATAAATATGGGGGTCCCCCCACGGTCATTTTCACGCTTTCAAGCTCTCGGATCACGCACCATCGGCTCTCGTCATCTTTCTCTTGCTTTTTCAAAATCGGCTGAAATGGACCCTTCGCAGGTATTCATTCCGATTCCCCAAAGTTCAAATCAATTCTACTTAGGACCGATAGGTAGCATGTCGGTAGACACAGTTATCAATACCGAGATCCCTAGACTCCCCTTGTCGGCCGCTGGGTATAATATCTCTGAGTGGGGGAAAAGTTTTAGGGCCTGGCCCACCAGCCTGAAGGGATGGAGATCTTGGTTTATTAGGGTATCGGCTCAGAAGAGGGTAGAATGGGAGAGGATGGGTATAGCCGAGTCTCTATCTTTGAGTCTAGCCGACCCTGAAGCCAATGAACCCCTGGTAGCTGCGGCATGTTATTTTTGGTCGTATTCTTTGAATGCGTTTTTATTCCCGTCTGGCCCAATCGGCCCTACTTTGCTTGACGTGGCCCAATTGTGCTGCCTTAGGCCAGATGGGGACCAGCTGTCGGCTTTCAGCGGAAAACCTTCTTTCAAATTAATTCGCAAGAAAGGCGAGGGCTGGCACAAATATATTCAGAATAACAATAAGGTCAATGGTCCGGTATCGGTCGAAGAGCATGTCGCTTTTCTTAATCTTTGGCTAGACCGATACTTGTTCTGTGGTGCCTCCCTTGGTCCCACCCAATCTTTTCAGTTAGTGGCGGAACGTTTGGTGGAGGGGCGTCGGCTTTCTCTCGGCAAGATGTTCCTCGGGGCGGTATATCAAATGATGTATGTAATTAAGTAGTCGGCTTTTACGGCTTTGCAAAACATGTCGTCGGCAACATAGGAGGCCCTTTGTGGTTTATCCAGACGTGGCTCCATTGCATGTTTAGCCGATCCATCTTATCTGAGCCTTCGGGGAGTTCAACTTTCCCTCGGGAAGATTATCTAGAACACGTAGTCCCCCAGTATAGAGTTAGCCGATCTTATGGTGAGAGATTCATCATGTCTTCAGCTGGTGAACTGAAAATAGATCCTGTCGGCTTGCACAAATACCTCAACTTTTTTCTTACCCTAGACAGGACTTCTTTTGGCCAACAAGACTTCTTCCGATACACCGATGTAGCCGATTGTCCATACCCATCATTCCTCCACTTAGATGCCGACAGCTCTTTGATGCCCCAGTCTACTTTAGACTTGTACAAAATCTTCCTCTCTCCTTGTATTATTCATGCTGGCTTAAATACACGCAATCGGACATTCCAGCCATCCTATGAATTTTATCATCCTTCGATCTACGCCCGTCAATTGGGTTTTGGGCAAACCATCCCCTCCTTTCCTCTACTATGTTGTGTCGAACCTCGCGCTCGAGTATCTAACAGCGTCGCCATGAGATTATCCTTGAAGTAGCCGATGGGTTGCAAGTTCTATCGACACCGCATTTTGTCCTTAATTCCCGTCGGTCAGCTGCGTTCTCGCAGTGGTGGGCCAGAATATCGGAGGCCTTATTGATGGATAGAACTCCGTCAGCTATAATTCTTACCTTTTTGCCTGACTTCCGTGAGCCGACGGTGGCTTCTGGCCCCAGCGAGAGTTCCGGTTATACTGACTCCTCAGTAGCTGTAGAGGTACCCGTCTTTTTTTTTATCTGTTTCCATGTTGGCTATCGGCTTTCGTTAAGTATGTTTTTGACCTTTCCAGGGTGGCACGGATCTTTGGCGAGCGAACGGCCGATCCCCATGTTTACGCTAGTAGCGGCCAGCGAGACGTCCGGGTCAATCTGTCGGCACTACGGGATATACCTCAGGTACTTTGGGTATCCAAGGTCCATCCCTATCGGACTTAGCTCGCCAACGCGCTCCAAGTAAGTCACTTTTTGTGTCGACTATTATGTTATTCGTGTTATCAAGGTTTAACCGAGTCGACTACAGAGAGGAGGAAGAAATCTGCCAGACGTTCGCCAAGACCTGTAAGGCATCCATCACGGTGGTTCTCGGAGCATTCAGCTACTGATGTGAGTTTCTTTGTGTAGTCATATTGCTTTACGTTTGTCTTGTGTTGCTGACTTGCTTTTTGTTCTCTAGCAATCTCCATCAGTACAGATAGCGGGGGTTATAGCCGATCCCCAAGGTGCTACATCGGCTATCCCTCCATCGCTCTCTCTACCGCCACCGGCCGTACCGCCCCCGACGATTGACATTTCGATCCACGACCCCAAAGCGCCATCAAGCGATCGGCCGATCTGTGAGCTTCACTTTGGGCGAGCTTGATGACCGGAGGTTATGGCCCGCGATGACTATCCGGCCGATATTCAGCATAATAGCGGCCTGCGCCAAAGATCACCGCCATATCGCTGAGCCGGGCATGCAAGAGCGGCTTAACCGTCTTTTGGACGAAGTGATGCAGCCGGAGGCGGCTCTATTGGCCAATACGCAACCTCTGAGGGATGCTATGGCGGCCGTGCAAGCCGATCTTCCCCCTGCCGCTATGAACGCACTGCTAGAGGTATGCCACTTAGACGCTCGTCGGCTAGACGTAGAGTCAGCTAAGCTCAGAGTTGAACAGAGGAAGGCCCAACAAACCGACCAAGAGATCTTGGACAAGCTCATAGCTGATGCCAAATCTCGAAAGAGTGCATTTGACCAGGTGTCGCTATACTTAAAACGGCTAAGAACAGGGCTCAAGAGCTGGAGTCGACCAAGATCAAACTTGAAGAACAGCTGGCTTTAGTTACAAAAGAACTTGCAGAATGCCAGCTCGGCATCAACGACTCGACGTCTTCACTGGCCGTCCAGAGGCGGCAAATTGGCGAAGTTTTTGCTCAAGTTAAGAACCAATCGGCCAAGATAGTTCTAGTCCCGGGTGATGCAGGAGCCGATCAACAACTGATAGACAGTGTCCAAGCTACCATCGGTAGGGCGGCAGCGGCACTATCGGCTTTGGGAGCCCACCTGCCTGGTTCCGGGCTTCTTGATCGAGAAACGAGCATCGTCTTCTTTTATGAATCGATTTGCGATCTTGTTGTGTGTAGCCGATTTTTGTAAACAATGTTTAATCCGTGATGGTTGTTTGTTTAACTGACTCGGTCGGCTGTATGACCGATTTTATATGCATGTGTCTTTGTAATCGATCCTGATGTTTTTCTCCCGGTAGTTAGGACCCAACCCATATGCTTGGGTGATATGCCTTTAGATATTTTCCATTGATCACTTTAGGTAAGGTGAACCCGTCTAAGGACTCCAGTATATACGAATTCCCATCAATCGGCCGATTAATCTTATAAGGCCCTTCCCATGTTGGAGACCATTTGCTAAATCGATTATCCTTAGACCCGATTGGCAACACGGTTTTCCATACTAAATCGGCTCGATTGAACGATTTTAAAATCACGTTTTTATTATACGACCTGGCAACCCTCTCTTTATTCCTTTTAAGCCGATCTAGCGTGATCAGCCTTAATTCAGCCAAATCATCCAGATTGTCGAGCATCGCCTGTTTGTATTAATCGGCTGATACCTTATCTTGCTCACATAGCCTTACTGAGCCGATGTTGATTTCCACGGGCAAGACGGCTTCTTGTCCGTATACCAACTGAAAAGGTGACAACTTAGTTGATCCGTGATGAGATAGCCGATAAGCCCATAAAGCCTCCGATAGCGTTGAATGCCATTTCCTCGGCTCTTCCTCAATTTTTCTTTTTATCAGCTTTATCAATGTCTTGTTTGATGACTCGGCCTGTCCATTGACCTGAGCGTAGTAAGGGGAAGAGTTGAGTAATTTTATCCCAAGACTTTTCGCAAAACTTTTGAACTCGTTGGACATGAACACAGTCCCTTGATTAGTAGTAATTGTCTGTGGAATTCCAAACCGATGGACGATGTGTTCATTTACAAAGTCGATCAGCTCTTTGCTAGTAACCTTCTTAAGTGGTACAGCCTCAACCCATTTTGAGAAATAATCTATGGCTGCAAGGATGAATTTATGTCCTTTGCTGGATGACGGAAATATTTGGCCGATTATGTCTATACCCCATCCTCTAAATGGCCATGGCTTGATGATCGGATGCAAAGCCGATGTCGGTGTCGATCGTATGTTACCAAACTTTTGGCACGTTTGGCATCCTTTATAATATTTGAAGCGATCTTCTAACATCGGCCAAAAAATATCCTGTTCGCCTCAGTATCCACTTCATCTTATGGGCCGATTGATGTGATCCACAGATGCCTTCATGGACTTCACCCATTGCTACTTTGGCTTCCTCGGTTCCCAGGCATCTTAACAATAAACCTTCCATAGTCCGAAAGTATAATACATCTTCTAGTAGAACATATTTGAGTGCTTTGCGCCTGACCTTCTGCTCGGTCGGCTTGGATGGATCTGACAAATAATCCTTTATCTCTGTTCTCCAGTCGACAGGGTGAACACATAAAATCGGCCAAACGCTTAGCCCGATTGGTCCCTGTCGGCTTTCAATCTTGTACCCTGATGCACATTGTGCCAATCGATTTGCTTTATCATTAGCTTCTCTGGGGATATGTTTTATAGAAAATGTAGTGAACATCTCGATGATCTGGAGGCATTGATGTAAGTACTGAGTTAGCGCACCGTCGTTGCATCGGTATTCTCCTTTGACTTGCTGTACGATTAACATCGAGTCTCCAAAAGCTTCGACGTCTTTCACCCCGATGCTATCTAACAATTGTAGACCCCTTAGTAATGCTTCGTATTCTGCTTGGTTATTTGAACATCGGCTATTTAGCCGATACATGAAGTCATACTCCTGTTTTCTAGGTGAAATTAATATCACGCCGATGCCTTCGCCTTCCTGGCAAACGGATCCATCAAAATACAGCTGCCAAGGAGTTACATCAGTTGTTCCTATTAATGTTTCACTTCCTGTGATAAAATCGGCCACAGCTTGTCCTTTCACAGATTTAGCCGACTCATAGGTTAACTCGAACTCTGTTAAGGCGTATGCCCATTTACCAAGCCGACCCCGCAGAATTGGCGCCGATAATATGTACTTGACTACATCGGTTTTGCATATTATAATGCATTTGGACGCCAGCATATAATGTCTTAGTTTGGTGCAAGCAAAATACAATGATAAGCATAACTTTTCCACTAGGGGATACCTGGTTTCTGCATCTAAAAGACATCGGCTTAAATAAAATATTGCTCGTTCCTTCCTATCGGCTTCCTGTGTTAAAACTGCCCCAATTGAATCACCTTCAGCCGATATATATAGTCTAAAAGGCATACCATGTTTTGGTGCAGCCAATACTGGTGGACTTATCAGATAACCCTTTATGTCGTCAAAGGCCTTTTGTTGGTCGGCTCCTCATTTGAATTCTTGGTTGTCTTTAATTTTCAGCAGCGGTGTGAAGGCCCGAATACGCCCTGACAAGTTCGAGATGAAACGTCGCAAGTAGTTGATTTTCCCAATCAATACTTGCAACTCCTTTTTGCTTGTCGGCGGTCTAGTATCGGCTATAGCTTTTACTTTGGCTTGGTTTACTTCAATTCCTCCTTCATGCACCGTAAACCCAAGAAATTGTCCAGCCGATACTCCGAAAGCACATTTGAGAGGGTTCATCTTTAACCCATGTAACCTTGTGCTTTTGAACATCTTTTCCAGGTCGGCTAAATGTTGCCAGTCTTCTTTGGATTTTACCACCACATCGTCAATGTATATTTCCACGGTATTGCCGATTAAATTATGGAAAATATGGTTCATAGCACGCTGATAAGTAGCACCGGCATTTTTTAAACCGAAGGTCATAACTTTCCACTCATACTGACCCTAAAGCCCTGGACATCAAAATTTGTTTTGGGTATATCGGCCGACCATGAATATCGATTGTATCGGCGTTCCGTCCAAAAACTTATGATTTTATTTAGGAAGCGACATCGATAAGTATATCGGCTATAGGCATCGGGTATTCATCTTTTGGTGTGGCTTTATTCAAATCTCTAAAATCGACACATACCCTAAGTTTGCCATTTTCTTTTTACGAGGACGATGTTTGAGACCCATTCGGTGTATCGGCCGGATAAACTTTGCCTCTAGCAATCGTCCTACTTCTTCTTTTATAGCGTCATACAATGTAGGGTTAAATCGCCTAGGGTACTGTTTGAATGGCCGATACCAGGTTTTATTGGTAGCCGATGTTCAACTAGTCAGTCGGCTTAAACCTGGCATCTCGTAATACTCCCATGCGAAGCAATCTCTATATTTTTGAGTATTTCGACCAACTTTGCTTTATAACCTGGTTCTAATTTAGCACTTGCCACAAAGCGTTGGTCTTTTGCTATCACCTTCCCCAATATCGATTTCTTGAGCAAATCGTGAAGTAAATCCTAACCCTTTTCTTTCTTCTTCAAAATCCTCAACGACTTCTTCGTATTCTTCTTGCCGATAGCTTCTTGCCTTTTCCTGCAGCTTTGCTAGTGTCTAGTGCTCAATCTTCTTACTACTTCGTCTGTCCGAACAAACGTGTTGGGTTTGACGCTGATCGGCTTGAATCATGACTTCTCGACGCAGATAAAATCGCAATTGTCCAAGGCTTTTCACGATATACATTCGGCTTCTTCGTGGCCAATTGGTGTCGGGGCTAGCCATGGCGATATGAGCCGATGTGTCGGCCGGTACAACTTCTACTGTATCATCGTTCCACTGCACCAATTTTTGGTGCATAGTTGATGGTATACAGCAATTGGCATGGATCCAGTCCCGCCCAAGGAGCACTGTTGTAATTGCCTTTGGCTTCAATCACAAAAAATGCGATCGGCAAAGTTTTATTACCGATCGTCGATTACTGATACCATTACGCCTTTAGCCTCAGTTGGGTCTCCCGTGAAGTCATTTAGCACCATATTGGTCTTGATCAAGTCTTCATCGGCTTTACCCAATTTTACGAAAGTACTTAATCGGCATCGATTAATCGTCGCCCGCCATCGACCAACATACGAGATATTGGTCGGCCATTAATATACCCTTTTAGATATAATGGTTTTAGATGCCGATGCATGTCTTGTGGCTTTTCGAACACAGCCTGGTGCTCCGAGGCACAATTGGGCGAACACTTCTTCACCGATTCTTCGGTTTTGAACTCGGCGGTAGAGTGAATACCATGTTTATATCCATTGGCGGCGTATCATCTCGGATCATCGGAGAACCGGATTCGACCAGATTGATCTGAATCACTATCGATCTGTTCCTTCTTTCTCCACTCCTTTTTCAAACCTGCAGTCGGGTCTTAACTTATTAAACATCCGATCCCTCTCGCTCTCCTTTTCAGCTTCCCTTTCTTCTTGTGTCTTCAATCGCTTGAAGCCTCCTGCGTTGTGATTTCTTTGAGACCCGAGGGGCACCACCTAGGCTTAGGTTCTATCGGCTTTCTTATTTTTCCAGCTAAATTGCTCATCTCGCTGTCAGATTCCATTCTACTTGTGTTAGCCGATAGTTCCTGATTTCGGGAGGACTCGCCTTGCTCTGATGTTGACAACCTTTCATGGATCGGCCTCCTGCTTCTCACTTCTGGATGATTGTATATCGGTCCAGACAACCTATCTTTTACAGATCGGTTTGGCCGATATGCAGACGAGTGTTGCATAGGACAAGATACAGCTGTTGGTAAGGTCATCCCTCTCTCCCAGCAAAACTGCCAAAAGGGACATTGCCGATGTTTCTCTTCTTCAGTAGTTGGCCGATATGGCATATCTGGCCGCCAACGTTCGTCCCTCTTTTGCCCTGGTCGATGAAAACTCTGGTGTTGTTGAGTGTTACATCTTCGACTTATCCTCTCATACTTCCCCAGGAGCTGTGAGAAAGTCGGCTTTGGTTTGAAATCGACTTTTCTTGGAGCCCTCTTAGCCCGATACCATTTTCCGATTTCCAGGTCTCCTCTTGGTTTTACCGTCCTTGAGTTCTGTCCATTTTTATCGGCTTCTATTTGTATGGAGCCGATAGTAATCTGTACCGTTTCATCTTTTGATCGTGTTTCAAATCTTTTAGTCGGCTTAACATCTTTCATAGGCCCCTTTCCTTTCTGTGAGCACTGCACCATGTTGAACTGGAAAGGATTCATATCTATTTGCATAGCCGATTCTTTCGCAAACTTTAACCTGCCGTCGGCGATGGCCGATTGAATCTGTTGTCGAAAAATATTGCAATCGTTAGTGTTATGTGAAAATGAATGGTGCCATTTGCAGTACCTTCGCTTTTTGATTTCTTCGGCTGATGGGATGACGTGCCCTTCTGGTAACCTTATGAGTTTTTCTTGTAACAATAAATCAAATATTTTGTCACATTTTGAAACATCATATGAATACTTGACTTCTGCCCTATTTTTCGTCGGCTTGAGCAGGGAGCATACGAGCGGCTTTTTAGAACCCTTGGTCCACTCGGCTATGTTCACCTCTGCTTCGTCCTCAGAGGTGTCGCCTGAATTGTAATCTACCATGTTTACTTTGGCCTTTTCATTGCCGTTTGGCTTAAATCTATCTTTAAACCCTTTGCTCTCTGCATATCGGCTTTCATGTGCCGATACGCGATGGAGTAGGTGGCCCAAGTCGGGGAACTCCTGCCCGATAGTTTCTCTTTTAATGGCGGGATTAACCCTTGGAACGCTAGATCGGCCAATTGATCATCGGGTAATGTTACACTGAAGCATCTATTCCGTACGCCCCTAAATCTCTTGATATAACCGAAAACCGATTCGCCGTACTTCTGTCGGACTGAACTAAGATCAGAAATCCTAAGCTCCATGGTCCCCGAAAAGAAGTATTCATGGAATCGGCTTTCTAAATCGTTCCATATATGAACTGAATTTGGGGGTAGACTAGTGAACCAAGTGAATGCAAAGACTGAGACAATGATAAAGGAAACAATCTAATTTTTAATCCATCTGATCAGGTCTTCTCCCCACATTGAGCCATAAACCGTCCGATATGCTCAATTGTGGTAATAGAATCATCACCTGAGAATTTGGCAAAGTCTGGTATCCTAAAGTTGTGGGGGTATGGCATTCGTTCTATGTAATCGGGATATGGCTTCCTGTAGCCGATTATCCTTCCTCTGGGCTGTAAGCCGAACTGTTCTCTCAAAACCTTGGCAATTTGTTCTGCCCAGTTGACATTGTCGGCTTGTGGGGCAACCGGACATTGCCAATTCTCATTGTTCGTGCCCTGCCCCCCGAGTGCAAACTCGGGTCTTTGTCCAAATCGCACCGCAGGAGGTCTTGGTACTTGGTCATAATCGTGATTAAAACCCAATGCATCGGGTATAGGCGCGAAAGGTTCGATGTACGGCACCACCCTATACGGTGCTTGTTTCACGGTTGTGGCTCCCCGTGATTGCGGAACCCGATCTGTTTCGATCGGCTGATAAGCCGATAAACCGATGCTATTGGAAGGCCCATTTGTCGGATTTGATGTGCTTACCTTAGCCCCATCCGTGTGCCCATGGTAGTGTGTAAATCCATCTCTCTGTATGCTTGGTTTCAAAACAGTAGGTTGAGTTGGCATTGTAATAGGTGTTTGAGCCGACACGTTTACTGTATTGGTGTTAGGTGTTATGGAATATACTGGGTACGTAGGGATGGTTTGTGGTGGATCTAGCAGGCTTCCAGACACAGCCAATTCCTGAGCAATTGTTTTCACACTATTTTCTATCATCGGCTTTAATGTGGATACTAGAGCCGATGACTGATTAATTAATGCGTGATGAACAGATTGCTCGATCATACTTGATAAATCGGCTTGAGCGGGTGCGTATCGGCTTACCGATTCGGATGACGAATCTTCGATAGGATTGATGCTTGGGAGTGCAGTCTTTTGAGTAACGCCACGGGCGTGTTTTCTTCGAAGCACCGCAAAGCATCATTTCTTCCAAAGCTGCCTTCGGTCTTCGATTTCTTTTTATTTGTTCAGGGGTTAAATCGGCCATCCGAGGCGCGATTATAGCATCGGTGTTGATATCGGCGGTGACCGCGGGCTTGTCGGTTGATGACATTCTTTTGTTGGTCCCCTTTGGGCGTGCCAAAATATGTTCGCGCAAAAAACGTGAAGGAGGGTTTTCGGCTTCGAACACACAAGACAAACGCCGGGTTTGCAGAGCGTGCCAGTCAATTTGACCTGAAATTGACAAGGTAGAATTTGTAATTTGATCAAAGCCGATAAACGAGGATCTATCGGCTTTTCGCTAGTCGGCAAGAACCGATTAGGGGATAACTAGATCAATCTATTACAATTGATCCGGATACAAGGTAAAATCGGCTTCGAGAAGGCGATGCGCAACAAAGCGAAGCAGATCAAACCTGGGTGAAACCGGCAAAAATCAACAATCGGCGATGCGCAACTATGTTGATTCCGTCGACTTGCAGAGAGATCTATGAAGCTAAAACAATGTGAAAGAAAAGCTTGTAAAAAGTAGATGTGTGTGTTGTTAGATTGATTCATTTTCGCTTGACGTCTGCCCCCTTTTATAACACACCTGGCCGATCCGAGTTGTACATGGATACAGTCCGTATCGGCCTCTAATCTGATTTCCTTTCCTTTTTAGAAACGGATTCCTTTTCCGATTTGTTTACCGATTTCTTTCCCTACGAATACCTTTCCGTTTCCGTTTCAGACCGATTTTAATACATACCGAATTTTGGTGGAAACAAGTACTTTTAATTTCATCTGATGATCATTTCTTGAGATATAAGAATATGGTATCCTACTTACTGAACTGCTAGGATAACTTCAAGTGTATAGGCCAGAAAGTTGTTTTTTTTTTTTCTTTTGTAAAAATGATTTCATTATTCATCATCGTTATCTTTTGATAGGCAATCTTCGTTGGGCACAACCACGGGCTAGATTGGTGCTGCCCGTATGAGAGGCTGTGACTGTGTTTTGCGCGACACACGGGCTATGGTGGCTACGGTGATTGGCCCAGAGGAGCAAGGATTATTAAGATAACTGAAGAGCCATTCTGTATTTGTGTTTCCCATAAATGACATGTGATATACTGGGGGTCCATACAATAATACCTGTGCATAAGCGAATCCCTTGAAACGTAATAATATAAAAGGAAGGGGCTGCTTATTTATAGAGTAAGTCACAGTTTTATTGTCAGATCTTCGGATCATGATAGTCCTATATATTCTACTTGGTCAACATGATCTGCAAATTTCTGCAATTTAGAGATTGATTTCAATTTCTGGGATGTGCTTTTTTTTCTTCAGGGACTTATCCAGTGATATATTGAACGGATCGATTCTATATTCTCTTGATAAACTGAACAGACTTACATCATTGTAAGTATTCTTTTTTATCTTGATAAACCCATGAGATTGTTATAACAAGCTATGTGCTACAAAAAAAAGTTAATTTCACAATTCACACCCTGTGTAGCAATGTGTCCATGAGCTTCCTGACAGGAGCAATACCATCGGATGGTTCACTTGTCGATTTTAATGGAACCTCATGAGTTCATCTTTCCCTATGTTATTTGCATGAATTATTACTAGACTACCTATGTTTGCAGATTTCTCTCTCCATAAGTTACCCCTTGCGAAACAATAGTTGATCTTTTTTTTAGAGAAGGCACTTGATGTGCCTTCCGAGCACTGGAGAAAGTCTCATAAGATCCATGATAAAGATTCCTCTACATTCTGAAGAATATAAACTACTGACTTGTTTATCAAGATTGATGACAAGTGCCAGAGTTTCGAACCGAAGGACCTCTCAAGCAAAACTTGACCTCTCATGTCGGACCCACTATGCTGGCTGTAAGTTTAAATATTATGATGATCTAGAATCTACAAAGAAACTGAAATCGAGCTCAGATTATTTGATGATATGCAGCTATCTTTTGTGCAAGTTTTTTTATTTGATTTCAAATGTTTCTTAGTGCTCATTACGCTAGGGATGACCTTTCATCCAGGTTCACGAATGGAGAATATTGGAAAAGGGTTCATGGACCAGTCTTGATGTACCTTTACCCCAATTGGGACGGAAGTGACCCAAGTCTACTATGGGAGGATGCAAAACTTCAGGTGATTTCAGATTAAATAAGTTCTTAAGGATATGACAAGCCTTTTTTCATGCGACCTAAGGACAATCATAATCTATCGAGTTGGTGAACTCTCTGTTCTCGATTAAAGTTGAGTGATTACTGCGCTTGTCTAAAGTGTTGCAAACACTCTCTTAAAATACAAAGTGTTGTGGGCACGTCCTGAAAAAAGTATTATGAACACTTCCTTTCAAATTTTTTTTTAAAATGTCTTATAAGCACTAAAATAACTTGGTACTTACTTCTCTCTTTTACCTTGTGAAATCAGTTGATGATTGAGAAAGAGAGCTGGTCATATTGTTTTGCACTTTCAGAGGATTTTCAGAGGACTGAGCAGAGGTTGTGTCTCTGGTAGATTACTGGTCCGAGCCAAGTATTAAGTACATCACCGTTTTTCCACAGCTATAGTAGCTGAGAACTTTTGATTTACCCAAGATGTAATTCAGTATTATGTACATCTCTTAGTAATTAATTCATCATGTCATTTAGGTACTTAGATAAGGAGGATCTCTATGAAACAGTAGCCTATGTAGGTTTAACCCTACCAGGAGAAGCTGGATCTTGGCAAAGAGAGTGCAAGGTAATGCGTGCTATATACGCTCTTCTTTTAGAGAGTTATGCACTGTATATTATTAGACTATGAATGTTTATTCTCGCAAACTGCAATTCTGGTGTAGAGCAGATGCCAATTTTGGTGTAGAGCACATACAGATGGGAGCTTCTACATAAGGAACACTAGTTATATGCCCGTGCGTTGCTGCGAAAAACAAAATTGATAACGAAAAATAAAGATTAAAAAATAAAAAAATACTATTTCTTAAGATCAAACATCTATCTTTAACGCTTCGTTTCTTGCAAAAGCTGGCTAATTAAAGCAACGCTTCGTTTCTTGCGTAGGGCAATTAAGCAGGGCAATTAAGTAGGGCAATTAAGCAGGGCAATTAATGTGACGTGGGAAGAAACTCTCACTTTATATAGTAGAGATTGTAACCACGGACTACAACCTTTATGCGTGGGTTCCAGGTTTTATAGGGGACTACAAATTATGTTAGACGGTTTGATCCCCTGCAACATTGGCTGCGACAATCTCGCCCAGGAGGTCCTTACGGCGCCATGCACGCCCCGTCTACGTGCTTTGCACTCCACCGGTGCTACTATGGCAATATCCCATGATTAGTGCCTTCTATGTTTAGCATGTATGCAATCTAGGATTACTTGCCTTCTTTCATGGTATCGACGGCTATTTGTATTGCATTGGATGTATGGAATGATCATTGCGTGTTCAATATCCTAATCCTCACGTTTTCATGGTATCAGAGCGGTTCGCTTCCTGCGACCCTCGCTTCCGCATCTTAGCCGCTGGCGACTTTCGCCCGCCGCTTCTCCACGCCGCCGGCGACCTTCGCCCGCCGCGACCCCTCCTCTATGGGCGACAACGTGGTGCAGATCGAGGCCGAGCGCCTCGACGCACAACGTCGACTCCTCGACGCCGACCGAGCTCATCTCGATGCGGATCGCCAGCGTCTTGAGGACGCCCAACGCGCCATGCATGAACAGCAACGCGCGCTCGAGGCCACCACCATCGCCACCTTACACGCTCAGGCGGTTGCCGTCGTCAACATCCGCACTCTCATCCTTGTCGTCCTCGACTCCGACTCGCCCAACTACACCAAGTGGCGCGGTCTCTTTCTTCTCGTCGTCGGCAAGTACGCGCTCTCCGACCACGTGCTCGCCGACGTTGCCTTCCCCGACGATCCGTCATGGCTCCAAATGGAGTGCACGGTCCTGTCGTGGCTCTACGGCACCATATCCTCGAGCCTTGTCGAGCTCGTCATGTCGCCGACCACGTCTGCACGCCGAGTCTGGCTTGGACTCGAAGAACAATTCCTCGGCAACAAGGAGACACGAGCAATGTATCTCGACGCCGAGTTCCGCACCTTCTGCCAAGGCGACCTCACCATCTCCGATTATTGCCGCAAGCTGAAGACCATGGCCGACGCCCTCGGCGATCTCGGCGAACCCGTTCTCGACCGCACCCTGGTGCTTGCCGTTCTACGAGGCCTCAACGACAAGTACTCCCACATGGCGGCCCTCATCCGCAGGGCTAAGCCACTGCCGTCGTTTGTCGAGGTGCGCAGTGATCTCATGCTGGAAGAGCTCACCATGCAGACCCGGGCCGGCTCGCCTGCCGCCTTCCTCACCACTGGCCAAACCGGTGGGGGTGGCGCATCCCGTCCTGGTGGCGGCTCCTTCAACGGGGGCGGTGACTCCAACGGCGGTCGTCCCAACAGCAAGCCTCGCAACAATCGTCGCGGTGGCCGCAACAGTCGCAACGGCAATGGCGGCCCCTCGGCGCCCACCGGTCAGCCCTCCCAAGCGTCCAACAATAGCAATGGCGGCTCCTCGGGCCAGCACTCCCAGGCGTCCAACGCTGGCCTTCCTCCACGGGTCGGTCTACCCTGGAATCCATGGTCTGGCACAGTCCAAGTGTGGCCACACGTGGGCTCCTCCATCCTCGGCCCACGTCCACCTTCGGCGTTCCCCCTGGCCCGCTTCACCACGCCTACACCACCTGCACCCAGTGGGCTATACGCGGCCCACCCTCCAGTGCTACCTGGTGCTGGTATTCAGCAGCCTGATGGGCCTGCACCCTGGACGCCCATGACATCTACAGGCCATTGGGACCAAGCGGCGCTGCTGAATTCGTTCAACACGATGTCGCTCAACCCTCCTCCTTCCGGTGAATGGTACATGGACTCCGGTGCCACATCTCACATGACCTCGGATGCTGGTAACATCACCATCTGTCGGGACCCGAATTTGCAAATCCGGACCCTCTGTGTATTCAGCACTAGTCCAGGATCACGCTAGTGCACACAGTCTCAACATAGATGAATATCACAATCATACACAGCGGAATAGTAAAAGTAACTCAATAATAGAATATAAACTATTGAACGACCTTAAGGTCAACCTTACACTTGCGAAGCCTTGACGGCTTCAACTCCAAATAAGCAGCAGCGGAACGAAGAACATCGGTGAATCCCATCAATACGCCACAGGCAACTGACAGGGTTCGACTCCTAGATAATCGCCTTCTCACGGAACTTCTTCTTCTTCGACGATGTAATCTTTTGCTCACTGATGATTGTTTGTTTGCAAGGGGTGAGTACATAAAGCACTCAGCAAGTCATGCACAGAATGCAAGTCTAATAACTATATGCATGGCTTATTCCAAATGACAGGCTGAAGGGGTTATTTTGCAATAAACAGCATTCACAAATATTCATAATAGATTGTAAAGCGGTAAAACAGATAACAATAGTAATAATTTCACAGTTGTTTCACAAGTAAACCATTCCACATCCTTAAACAATTATCACTTTTCCACAGGCAAACTGCCTCCAAACCCAAGTTCATTTTCATGAAAAGCTAACCCTTGACTGTAATCCCCGAGCATTGTCCAGTACCGCGGACTCGGCTATTCGAATAGATTTTACACTCTGCAGAGGTTATACACTTTACCCACAAGATACAATCCGCTCACCACGTCAGCCGTGAATCGCCATACAAGAGTATGCGAATGAGTGATCATAACAAAATCTTTCGGAAGCCTCTAACTACACAAGTGAACCTCTTCGGTTTTTGCCCTACACCATCCCTTCCCTTAGCTAAGGCGAAGTATGGGACCGACATACCGTTGGATGGGTACCATGCCGCAGCCCCTGCACGCTCCCCTTCAAGCTACACAAACGGTGTAGTTGACACCCCGAGGTACCACAAGCAAGTTATTAGCGACTTAATCAACTAGGTCCGTCCCATTACAGACATGTGGTTGTACGATTGACTCAGTTCAAAGGCTTGCAAGGTTAAGTCCTTAGGGTGACCAGGGCAAGACTACCCGAAGAACCAAAACATCATCCCCAGTGCCACAACTGGCCCACCTGATCATTCTTGCCACATGCCCCGGTCAAAAACTATTTATCAAAACCCAGTTGATTACCATGCACCACGTGCCATCAACATCACATGATACCTTTCCAAAACAGGTTCAATATATCATTAAGTCAATATTAACATTTGATTGTCCAAAATCATGTCATGAGCACGTAGCAGGTCTAAGCCATATACTACAACGGTCTAAAACCCATGTTGGCAATTTAATAATGTCCAACTAGTAATCCACAACTAGGGTGACAAGGGTCATGGCACATATTTAAATAATCAAGGTGTCATACAGCAAATTGGTATTTATCTAATCCCCCGTATTTAAATAAAGTATTTTCCAATTAAACTAGCATGCAATAGGTTAAATCAAAATAGGTTTCAAAATAGGATCAACATGGTCAAAGCACAACTTGCCTGGCCCTTGCAAACTTTACTGTCCTTTACTCTTTATCTTTGATCCTTGATCCTCGAGCTTCAACTTCCACTTTCTCGATCCTCAGCTCGTTCGAACGATTTCCGGACGACACGTCTAACGATAAAGAAACACAAATACAAACCAATTCAAAAGACAAATCGAATAAACACCAAGTTAAGAACAAATAGCATTGGGCACAACGGCTTAGAAGGATTTGGGAACTCGAACGGATTAGATCGAAGAGTTGACAAAAGAGAACGGGCTTTCGGCAAAACACCGAAAAGGGAAAGACTAATAACTGGGAAAGAAAGAATAATATTCCGAAGAATATTTCTTCCGAAGTTATTATCTTGATTGAGCAGATAGCGACATATGAGCTCTCGATCTATAGATCGGGTCCATATGATATGTTAGTTCGCAGATGAACTAAATCGATTCTTGAAGTTGACTTTTGTTGACCGAACGGACACGATCAAACAAAAGAGAGCGGATAGATCAGACGCATGTGGGTATGACAGATGGCCAATGGCCTATCGACCAAGTCCACGAAGGAATTCTCGATTAATGGCAGATTAGGTTTTCAGGGATAAGACAAGACAAGTGTCTTACCACGATTGAAACAACGGAAAAGATTGCAAAGATAACAACGCGGCTCACGATAAACTTAGTTCATCGAACCGGTCTTAGGTTAGGTTTTGATTCGGCTTTAAAGATGATATGACGATGAGACTAGGCTCACGTCATGATGATAGAACAGATAAAGGCATCGCACTAGGGTTTGTGCAAGAATGCACACATGCAATGACAACGAAGCGAAGAGAGCCAATCGTTAACGATGAAACGTTAACGATGGAACGTTAACGACGAAACGTTAACGGTAGAACGTTAACGACGGAGCGTTAACGGCAAAACGTTAACGGAGGAACGTTAACGGCAAACGTTAACGACGCAGGCGTGCGACGAGCGTTAACGGCGAAACGCACCCGGCAACAGTAGCGGAGGAACGTGCGGAGCGCACCACGGAGCGCAACGGCGAGCGTGCACGAGCGCACCCGGGAAACATTAACGAGGAACGTTAACGAGCGCATGCGACAAAACGCAACGGGAAACGCATCGCGTAACGCAACGGCAAAACGTTAACGATGGATCGTTAACGGCTAACGCAACGGTGGAGGTCAACAATGATAGGATACTCATGAAACAAGGTAGCGACCGTCGGTGCAACGACATGGTCGCGGTAGAACGCTACCGAGGGCGGCTAACCGGTGCGCGAACCGGGGGCACGGGCTAGGTTGAAAAATAACGATTTAAGGCCAGCATCGGCTCCGACGGCAAACAGAGGCCAAAAGAACCTTAATGATGGACCAAAACAGTAAGGGCAACCCACCGGACGTGACAACACGGCCGGAGCGAACCAAAATAGCCGGCGTCAAAAGGCGACGCGCGGCGACGGCAAACGGTGGCCTAAATATATAAAAAAAATTCCGGAGGATGGGATGGCAAAGGGAGAATGTCTACTGCGTAGAACGCGGCGAGACGAACTCAACGGTATAGGCGGATTTTGCGGCGCCCTTCCGGATTAATCACAAATTGGCGATTAACGTGTTTCGGATCAAAACTTTGGACAGCCATAACTTCTAGAATAATGATCGGAACTTAACGAAATTTGACCGAGAGCTAGATGGGACCAAGAGGCACACCATGACGCAGGTGGCTCAAAGAAATACCTTCTGGAACAGCGGGGAACGCGCGAGGAAGTTTGCCGCTGTCTGAAACGCAGTCTGTTCGCGGTCTGAACGGAGAAAAGAATTTTCTGCGCCAAATACAGAGGGCAAAACCTTGGGGAAAGATGTGCATCCTGTAGAGGACATCCCCAGGAGTCTACAAAAAAGATTTCACCGTCAAACTCGAAAAATTGAGGGAGTTATGGCCTCGGCAAGATTAGAGATTGAAACGGCCATAACTTTTGATCCCGTGGACCAAATTGGCTGAATTTTGGACAGAAATCAGATGGTACCTTGTGGCACACCACGGAGAAGACGAATCTCGAAAAGAGTCGACGAGCTGCCCAGGACGCGGCTCCAAAGTTCGGCCGGCGTTGGACGACGTTCGGGCGACATTGGATGGATCTCGGAGTTTTGGAGATGATCCGGAGGTTGAAGATCCGTGGGAGAGGTCATGGGAGGTCTACATGAGGTTAGGGTGACGGCTAGGTCAAGAAAAATCAAGTTTGGACGCGTTTGGAGCAAAAACGGGTCTTATAGGCATTTTACCGAGCACTTGGTGTGCGGATCGGACTCGGAGCTGACGTGGCGCAACGTGGGGGCGACAAGTGGCAGCGTGGGGGCAGCTGGGCTGGCTGGCCTGGGCGTGGGGGTCTTTGGGCCGGCGGCCCCATGGCGCCTTGTGAGGGGGCGAGTGGTACCGGCACGCAGTGGGGCGCGAAGTGGAGGCGGCTGGGCCGGTTGGCGGCGTGGGCTGGGCGCAGGAGAGAGAAGGGGTTTTGGCCCAAGCCATTTTCGGAATTTCCCATTAATTTTCCAATAAAACAATTCCAATAAATTAAAATAAACCAATAGAGGCAATAAAAATACCAGAAAAATTCTAGAAAATATTTTGAGACATTTTGAACTCAAATAAAATATTTTCAGCAAAAATTTATATAAATTTTTCCAAATAATTAATTAATTTCAATAAAAGGGCTTAATACAAAATGATTCCGAATAAATCCAATAAATAGCAAACGAGCTCCGAAAAATCTCAAAATTTACAGGGAAATTTATTGAAGCACAAGGAATCCAAATAAAATTAAATAAATTTTATTTGAGGTTTAGAATAATCACATTAAATTATTTTAGCTTTTAGAAAAATTCAAATCAAGTTTTATAAACGCGAGAAAATCAACGAAAATTTTTGGGAAGCTAAACTAAACCAATTTTTTTGAAAACCTAAATTTTGGGATGTTACACCATCTCCCACCCTCCTCCCCCGTCCCACTCCTCTGTGATTGTGGGCAATGGTTCTACCCTTCCTGTCACCTCTATCGGCTCCACTATTCTTCCTGGTCAATTTTCTTTACGGAACATTCTTGTTACACCCCATATCATCAAAAATTTGATTTCTGTTCGCCAATTTACCATTGATAACAATTGTTCCGTCGAATTTGACCCTTCTGGTTTTTCTGTAAAGGACCTTCGCACTCGGAGCGTGATCGCCAGGTGCAATAGCTCCGGTCATCTCTACCCTCTCTTGCCACCACAACCCCGAGCTCTCGTCGCCACTTCATCTTCCACGCTTTGGCATCGCCGCCTCGGTCACCTTGGCAATGAGGCTCTCTCCAAGTTGGCTAGTGCTTCTATTATTTCATGTAATAAAACCACTGAGTCTATCTGTCATGCTTGCCAACTCGGTCGTCATTCTCGTTTACCTTTCACTAGTTCTAGCTCCCGTGCCACTGCAAACTTTGATTTAAACCACTGCGATTTATGGACTTCCCCTGTGGCTAGTATTTCTGGTTATAAATACTACCTCATTATTCTAGATGATTGCTCGCATTACTCGTGGACTTTTCCTTTGCGTCTCAAGTCGGACACCTTCTCCACTATCTCTCACTTCTTTGCCTACATCCGCACGCAATTCGGCACCACAATTAAGCGCGTACAGTGCGACAACGGTCGTGAGTTTGATAACTCCACCGCTCGTCATTTCTTCCTCACACATGGCGTTGCACTCCACATGTCATGTCCACATACCTCCCAACAAAATGGAAAGGCAGAACGCATCATTCGCTCCACTAACAATATCATGCGCTCTCTTATGTTCCAAGCTAGCCTCCCACCCTCCTATTGGGTTGAAGCTCTCCATGCCGCCACATATCTTCTCAATCTCCACCCCACAAAAACACTCCTGTCTCTTACACCACACTTCGTCCTTCACGGCGTTCACCCTTCCTACTCTCATTTACGTGTTTTTGGGTGTCGGTGCTACCCCAACCTTTCATCCATAGCGCCCAATAAGCTTTCTCCCCGTTCCACTCTTTGTGTCTTTCTTGGCTATCCCTCGGAACACAAAGGTTACCGGTGTCTTGATCTAACCACTAATCGCATCATCATTTCTCGTCATGTTATATTTGATGAGACATCCTTTCCTTTTGCCGATAACCGAAATCCAATTGAGCCATCCTCCCTTGATTTTCTAACTGACATGGACTCTGTCCAGTTCCCTGTTGGTTTTTTCCTGCTGCAGGTGCTTCGCCCTCTACGGTCCGATCCGTTGCCCCCGTTGGCTCCGTTCCACGGGTCGTTGCCAGCGGATCCGTGCCCACGGCACCGTCAAGCAACCCTCCACTCACTGCTGGCCCAGCATTAGCTGGCAGTGGTCTCTCAGTGCCTCTCCCTGATGGGCAATCGCCAGCAAGTCCCCAGCCACCAAGCAGCCTCGGCGGGCCCTCGGCTGCCCCTGCTCCCGCACAGCCCACGCGCAGGCCGTATGCTGATCAGTCGGCACCCTCCGCCGGGCACCCTCCTGCGGGCTCTGCTACACAAGCACCGATTGTGTCTACGCGCACTGGTCGCCGTGCTGCTATCCAAGCTACCCCAGTGGACAATGCTCATCAGATGGTCACTCGTGGCAAAACGGGTTTCGGCCTCCCCACTAATCGTCTGACTCTACATGCGGCAACTCTCTCACCAGTACCAGCTACTTTTCGTAGTGCACTGGCTGATCCGAACTGGCGTGCCGCTATGACAGAGGAGTTCGACGCACTGCAGTCCAATCGGACCTGGGATCTTGTTCCTCGTCCACCTGGTGTCAATGTTGTGACGGGCAAGTGGGTTTATCATCACAAGTTTCATCCGGATGGTTCGCTTGAACGCTATAAGGCTCGTTGGGTTCTTCATGGATTCACACAGCGACCTGGCATTGACTTCGACGAGACTTTCAGCCCTGTCGTGAAGCCTGCTACTGTCCGCACTGTCCTAACGCTGGCTCTTTCTCGTGACTGGCCTGTTCATCAGCTTGATGTGAAAAATGCATTCTTACATGGCACTCTCTCCGAGATAGTTTATTGTGTGCAGCCTTCTGGTTTTGTCGATCCAGCTCTCCCGGACCATGTTTGTCGTCTCAACAAGTCTCTCTACGGGTTGAAGCAGGCTCCTCGTGCTTGGTATAGCCGTTTTGCCTCTCACATTTCATCTCTCGGTTTTGTTGAAGCAAAGTCCGATACGTCCTTATTCAAATTTTGTCGAGGCTCAGATGTTGCATATCTTCTTCTTTATGTGGATGACATTATATTAACTGCTTCTTCAGACAGTCTCCTTCATCGCATCATCACTGCACTACAGTCTGAGTTTGCTATGAAGGATTTGGGCCCCCTCCATCATTTTCTGGGCCTCTCTGTCACTCGTCACCAGGGCTCCTTGTTTTTGTCTCAGCGGCACTATGTTCTCGATATTTTGGACCGTGCTGGCATGACTGATTGCAAGCCGTGCAGCACCCCTGTTGATACTCACTCAAAACTTTCTGGTGATGGTTCCTCAGTAGCTGACCCGACACATTACCGCAGTTTGGCTGGTGCTCTTCAGTATCTGACCTTCACTCGACCGGACATTGCTTATGCCGTGCAGCAGGTTTGTCTATTCATGCATGATCCACGTGAACCTCATCTTGCCTTGGTAAAGCGCATTCTGCGGTACCTACGAGGCACCCTGGACTACGGTCTATTTCTTCATCGGACTTCTCTAGATGATCTGGTGGTTTACTCTGATGCTGACTGGGCTGGATGTCCCGACACACGCAAGTCCACTTCAGGCTATGCTGTCTTTCTTGGTGACAACCTGATTTCTTGGTCTTCCAAACGCCAGCCTACCGTGTCTCGCTCCAATGCTGAGGCCGAGTATCGAGCTGTTGCAAATGGAGTCGCTGAAGCTACTTGGCTCCGCCAGTTACTTCTTGAGCTTCGCACTCCGTTGCAACGCGCCACTGTCGTTTATTGTGACAATATCAGTGCCGTCTACCTCTCCAGTAACCCGGTTCAACACCAGCGCACCAAACACGTCGAAATTGACCTTCACTTCGTCCGCGAGCGCGTTGCCCTCGGGCAGGTTCGAGTTCTACATGTGCCGACTACCTGGCAGTTTGCCGACGTCTTCACCAAGGGGCTCCCAACTTCCGTCTTCACCGAGTTCCGGACTAGTCTGAACGTCCGACCTTCTCCCGCTCCGACTACGGGGGCGTGTTAGACGGTTTGATCCCCTGCAACATTGGCTGCGACAATCTCGCCCAGGAGGTCCTTACGGCGCCATGCACGCCCCGTCTACGTGCTTTGCACTCCACCGGTGCTACTATGGCAATATCCCATGATTAGTGCCTTCTATGTTTAGCATGTATGCAATCTAGGATTACTTGCCTTCTTTCATGGTATCGACGGCTATTTGTATTGCACCGGATGTATGGAATGATCATTGCGTGTTCAATATCCTAATCCTCACGCTTTCAAATTAGATGGTACGCTAACCATATCTTCAGGCCAGCACGTTAGTGGCATGTATACTCTTGCAAGTTGCAACTTTTTTATGTGATGTCCTGAGATATTCATAATTGTTGTTCAGTAGATCAGATATAAATGATAATATTATGCAAGATATGGTGATAGCTGAACCTATTTCTGTGCTATTGTTCTGAAATGTCTTTCTGCTTTCAACATAAAAATAAAGCATGATGCTTTCCTTTAAGGGGTTTTCCATCTTCGTCTTTGAAGCAATTCTATATTTAGAGATTATTGGGAGGCAAAATTTTACTTTCAGGATTGAGACTTTTAGAATGATAAAATTTTAATGCATTTCCTTTTGTGCGCTATTCCAGAATCACCTCAACCATATCTTTTTTCCCGTTTTGTATTGCTAGATGCCTTATCTTAGTTTCTATCTATTTTAGGATGTGACTATTCGTAAGAGCAAAGATCAGAATCTGGGAAAAATTGGTGTTCTGTGTGCAATGTGCGACCAGTATTGAAGTTGTTCCACATTTGTCTAGGCCCTCCACAGTGACTCTTATGTCTTTCACTCTCTTCGTCTCTCATTCTCCATCAATTTGGGGTTTGATTTCTTGATCCCTACGTCAATCTGAAGTGCCTCTTAAACCAACAAAATTCGAAAAAATGCGGGGGTGTCACTCAGAATCAATCCACCTAAATCCCAAATTGTGTGGTGTTGGTCCAGTCCTCCATCGATTTATCAGCCGAAAGCATTACTACTCTTCACTATCATTGTGTTACTGGTTTTCTGGTTGACTCGTGGATATAATTTTGAGCTAGAGTATCTCTAGAGTCTGTACATATCTCTCTCAGGAGACCTCTGTTTATTATGACTGTTCTTGTTCATTTAACCTATTAGCGTCAGAGAATAGGAATAACTTCTTCATTTGCATATGCTGACAATCTTCTAGCTACTACTCCGATATGCCCACGCCTATTGCTTTCTTTGTTACAGTCAGCATGTTATGATGTGATGAGCCAAGCGCATAATTGGGTTGCTTCCTTAACTTCGATTTTGCTAGGATGAAGTGAGACTTGGTGAGTTATTGGTTTTTGAGAGATTTGGTTGGTGCGGGACATGTTTGATATCCTATAAAAATCTGATGAATCTAATTTATTAGTCGTATTTAGGATAGTGTGCTCAAATTTGCGTGCAACTGAGTATGTACCCATGTCTGCATGTTGTAGAACAATACCGTCATATGTAATTTGAGGCTATAGATATCATTTCATCAATTGTGCTGCGTTTTTGGAGACTTAATTCTTGTTTTAGGAGTCGTATTACGACACAGAGGTAAGAGCATGAGTTTCTAATTTTATTAGAGACACAATTTTTCCCTTTTTGCTTGACTTCATTTTATAATTTTGAAGCTGCAGATTTTAACTGAAAATACTCATGATGAAACCTCTTTCTCATATTGCTTCATAAATTTCTTCAAGGTATTGCAGCCGTATTGTCATAAAGATAACCTTTTATGATGGACTGTACGGGCGCGGCGAAGCGCGCCTTACCTATCTAGTGATCTATTAAATGCCCATTTTCTGCTGCCTTTCCTATGATAATGTCAACAGGATCATGGTTGTGCTGTGGTTGGGTTCTGTTGATCGTCTGCGTTCTTTCCTGTTACAGTGATCAAACTGTATCATGGCCTTTCTGATGGAAGCAAATGTTGGGTGCATGTTTCTCTTCCTAATAATTCAAGTTATGACCATCAGGTTTGCTATTATTTCGTTTTAACATATTGGCTAAATATTTGTCACATCCCAAAATCTGTCCCATCATTTTTTCCACGACCGCCCAGAAATTCAGTTGCAAACATAAGTTGCATCCCACCTACTTACAACAGCAAAAAAACGGTTACATAGAGTAAAATATGATATATTGGCTAAAACTATAAAAAGCATTGTAGACCACTGCCAAAGTTTAACTTACAAACCAACAATTGAAAAGTCACAGGAAAGATCTACGTACGGTCATGACCTTAATACGTCATTATTTCTGAAAGTAAAGGTAATCGAACAATGGTCTTTTTCCTCGTTTTCTGAATAAGTACTAACAAGCAAGGGTAAGTACATTTGCACTCAGCAAGACTTATAGTGGCTATGTCAAATAAAATGGCTATCCTACCATGTTCTTTCGCATAAATCAAGATTTAGTCAACAATAATAAGTAGTACATTGCAAATGGAATTTTAAAGAGCAGTTGACAAGTATGTAAATAACAGGTATATAACATAAATATGAGTAACTCACAATCCTTCATGGTTGTGTTCATTGATCCATTCCCTGTCATACTTGGCATAACATCTAAAATATGGCTACTCATCATTTTTCAATTCTAACCTTTTTATTAAAAAAAATTAACTATTGTTAGTGCACCAGTCTTTCATAACCACGAGCACAATTTTTTGAAAAGATTTACACTCTGTAGAGAAGTACAATTTTATCCACAAGACATGACCAACACTTGTTACCACTATTTTTGTACTTCTTTTGGTGTGTGATAGAGAGATCATAATAAGAATCATTACATCACCTAGACCTAACTTTGCACCAGCCCGATGATGTTTAACCCTTACTATGGTGGCGGAAAATATTTGTACACACAATACGAGCGACATTTATACACCCTGTCGTATCCACTTCTCCTATAGAAAGGCATACACCGTTGTATCGGCAAGCGTTATTTCCAATACATTGGTGAGGGCACCGCCTCGAGCAAACCTTTCAGGAATGCCCGTACTACTTCGACCTTCCAATGTGCAAAGTTAGACCTAAGCAACTTAATAGATTAAGGCTACCCCATAATAGCACTTGTGATTGCATGGAATGTCTTCGATTATACAACACTACATTCGGTACTTAATTGACCCGAATGAGAACTCCCTCTACACTACGTTCAAGTCCATAGACTTCACATATTATATAAATGTCGGGACCCCGAATTTGCAAATCCGGACCCTCTGTGTATTCAGCACTAGTCCAGGAACGCGCTAGTGCACACAGTCTTAACATCGGTATATATCACAATCATACCAATCGATACCAATAAAGTACTTTATTTAAATAACCAAACTGGTTACTCGACCTTATGGCCAAGTTACAAATATATGCCTTGCAAGGCGAAACTTATTAAAAGAGAAATAGCAGCAGCGGAAAATCAAATAAACTTCGTGGCGCCATCCAGTATACCACAGGCAACTGACTGGGCTCGCATCCCTAAGTAGACGGGTCTTCTTGGAGTTCCTCCTCCAAAGCTGGCGTAATCTCCTCTTCAACTGATATTGTGTTGAGGCAAGGGTGAGTACTTGGTACTCGACAAGTCATGCAATGTAATGCAAGCTAATATACTATATGCATGGCTTGGTACAAAGGAATAGCTTAAGGTATATTTGCGGTAAACAGCATTTGACAAGTAATATAAGTAGATTCGAAAGCGGTAAAAACAAGTAAAGCATAAATAACTTTTCAAGAAATTTAATAAACATTTTTCCCCATCCTAAACCATATTTCCATCATCTTCTTTGTTAAACCAACCCATCTTTTCAAAACCAAGTTATTTTCAGAAAGTCTACCCCTTGACTGTAATTCCCGAGCATTGTCGATCACAGTGGACTCGGCTATTCAAATAGATTCTACACTCTGCAGAGGTTATGCACTTTACCCACAAGATACAATCCACTCACCACGTCGGTAGTGAATCGCCATACAAGAGTATGCGAATGAGCGATCATAACAAAGCCTTCGGAAGCCTCAAACAACACAGGTGGTCCTCTCCAGACGTGCTCTACACCATCCCTTCCCTTAGCCAAGGCGAAGTATGGGACCAACACACCGTTAGATGGGTACTGGCCACGCCCACGATACGCCCCCCGCACAATCACACAAAAGGTGTAATCGACACTCGAGGCTCCACAAGTGAGTCCTTAGCGACTTAGTCAACTAGGGCCGTCCCATTCCAGCCATGTGGTTGCAAGTATGACCCAGTTCAAAGGCTTGCAAGGTTAAGTCCTTAGAGTGACCAGGCAAGACTACAGAAAAACCAAATCAACACTCCCAATGCCACACCGGCCCACCTGATTACTCTTGCCACATGCCCCTGGCCGAAATCGTTTATCAAACCCCAGTTGATTACCATGCACCACGTGCCATCAACATCACATGATACTTTTCCAAAACAGGTTCAATATATCATTAAGTCAATATTAGCATTTGATTGTCCAAAAATCATGTCATGAGCACGTAGCAGGTCTAAGCAGTATACTACAACGATCTAAACCCATGTTGGCAATTTAATAATGTCCAACTAATAAACCACAACTAGGGTGACAAAGGGTCATGGCACATACTTAAGTAATCAAGGTGTCATATAGCAAATTGGTATTTATCTAACCCCCAGGTTTAAACAAAGTATCTTTCTAATTGAACTAGCATGCAATAGTTTAAATCAAAATAGATTTTCGAAATAGGATCAATATGGTCAAAGCACAACTTGCCTTCAAAAAGCACTTGCTCTTGGTCTTGAGTTGGATCCTGAGTCAACACTTCTCCCTCGAATCCTTCCCAAGACTTCAACGTCTACTCGTAAAGCGTGCAAATAGCAAATACACAAATGAACACTATGCAAAAAGATCCCAAAACTCCAAATAAAATCCATAAACAGAGAGAACATAATTTTCTGGATTTTTAGAAACTGGAATAAATCAAATTTGGAGTTAAAACGCAAAAGTTATGATTTATTAAAGTTTAAATAATCAATTAAATAATATTACAGAGAAAAACTTTAGTCCAAAAATTAAATAAAATTCATATTTAGGTAGATCTCAATTTTATACAAATTTAGAAATTTGAATCGCTCAAATCGGATTTGAAACGCATAAGTTATAAGCGTTTGAAGTTTGAATCTAAATTTGAATCAATATTTCGAATTAATAAATCATTTTCTTTTCGGAAATTAATTATTGCGTCAAAGCATGGACACGTGGCAGCCTCTCGATTGGCTCGTTGGCGTCACCGGTCCATGGACTTGGTCCACGCTCGGCTTGGGTCTCACGTGGACTCGGTCCACGACTCTACATGTCGCCGACATGTGGGCCCTCTCGGGTAGCGTCATCGGCGGCGTCGGCGGGGGCTCGACCACGGTCTTTGGCAGGTGGGACCCATTGTGACGTCATGGGTGACGTCGGCGCTGGCGGTCAGCCAGCGACATGCGGCCCCTCGACACGCGGGCCCCGCGTCGGCGTCCTGCCTGCCAGCGTGGGCGGCGTTGACCGGCGGTCCATCTTCCGACACGTGGCGCAATCTCACCGTTGGTTTGAAAATCAACGGCGCGGATTAGATCCAGGGTTAACACGTTGAAACTACTCGTTGCTCGTGGGCGCTCGATCTAGATCGGACGGTCGAGATCTAATCCTATATTCGCCTTTGCTACAAAGACGTGGCAATTGTGAACCGCTGGATCTTGATCCAACGATCCGAATCTAATCGGGTTTGGAAACACGTGAGCTCACCTCAACCGTCCGTCTGGATCCGACGGTCCTCCGAGCTCGCCAGGACGGCGATGGCTTCCGCAGCAGCTTGGCCGGAGACGGGACGACGACGAGCCCGACGGCGTTTGGGGCGTGTTCGGCGAGATGAAGCCTCCTTCGGTGCGTCTCGTCGCGAGGACTCGGATCTGGCTCCTTCGGCGGAAGACGACGGACGACGGCGGAAAACGGCGCAAACCGCATCGGAGGGAAGTGACAACTCCGGCGAGCGATTGCGGCTAAACGGTGGCGGCTCCGGCGAGATGGCTCGGGGGAACGGGTGCGAAAGTATGAGGGCACCCTCGGGGGCGTCTCACGCTTTAAATAGCCTCGGCGTCTGTGTTCTAGACGGAAACCTAGTTCGCTACGGCGGGCGCGGCGGCGAAGTCCGGCTCGGACTCGGCGAAGACGCATTTAAATCGTGGCCGTCCACGTGGCGCGATCAACGGCCACGATCGCACGGGCGCGATCGGATCCGGCCCGGTTACGGCTCGAACCGGTACGGGCGGATCTCAGCCGTTGGATCTTGATCCAACGGTTGGGATTGATTAGGTTTAGGAGTGGGTTCGGTCGAGTCAACTGGCTCGGTCGGGTTCGGGTCGGACTCGAGTCCGACTCGGACCCGAGGAATAGTAACCGACCCGGTCGGTCCTTTTCCAGCGAATTAATATTTAAAATAATTCCCAGTAATTCATTTAATTCATTAAAAATAGCAAATGACTCAGAAAAATTCCAGAAAAATTCTGGAAAATATTTTGGATCATTTTGGACTCGAATAAAATATTTCCAACAAAATTTTATTTGCAAAATTAAATTCTTTAATTATTTCAAAATGGAATAAATTCAAATAAATTCCAAATAAACCCAAATAAATTCCAGAAAATTCCAAAAATTCACCAAAGTGTCAAATCACACATGAATTTAAGAAAAGCAAAATTTTGGGATGTTACAAACCTCCCCCCCTTAATAGAATCTCGTCCCCGAGATTCATGGCTCACTAAAGGAATAGGTTTGGAAACTCTTTCTTCAAATCCTCTTCAAGGCTCCCAAGTCGCCGCTTTCTTCATGGTTGCTCCACCGAACTCTACAAAACGGGTTGACTTGTTTCTAGTTTCTCGATCCATTGTGTCTAGAATCCTCACGGGATGCTCCTTATAGGTCAAATCCTCTTGCAACTCAATTGACTCTAGCGGTGTCTGCATTCCTCAGGAACTCGGAGACACTTCTTTAATCGGGACACATGGAATACATCATGTACTCCTGCCAACGATCGTGGCAACTCCGGTGATAAGCAACTTCGCCTCTGCGCTCAAAATCTTAAATGGTCCAACATAACGGGTGCGAGTTTCCCTTTGGCATGGAACCTCTTAACTCCCCGAGAGGCGTAACTCGAGGTAAACAAAATCTTCTCGTTCAAAACTCAAGTCTCGCGACGATTGTCAAGATAACTCTTTTGTCGAGATTGGGCTATCTTCAACCTTTCCCTAATCATAGCGATCTTCTCTTGACCTCTTGAAGAATATCAGGCCCAAAGACACGGCGCACGCGGTCTCATTCCAATTCAATGGCGTCCGACAGTGGTCGACCATACAAAGTGCCTCAAAAGGTGACATCTCAGAACTAGCCTCGATAACTATTGTTGTAACTAAACTCGGCATACGGCAAACTTTTATCCCAAGAGGTAGCATAAGCCAATGCACAAGCTCTTAACATATCCTCCAGAATCTGGTTGACTCTTTCTGCCGCCCATCCGTCTGCATGGATGATAAGGCATCTTGAAGTTCAAACGGAGTCCCCATGGCTTCATGCAACTTATTCCGTAACCTTGAGGTAAATTGGGTACCTTCGTCCGATACAATCCTCTTTGGCACTCCGTGCAAAACAGACAATCCCGATCATGTATAATTACGCTAATTTATCTCCCGAGTAAGTGGTCTTCACGGGATAAAATGGGCTACTTTAGTCAAGCGATCCACTATAACCCATATGGAGTCATAACCTCCTTGAGTCTTGGCAAACCGGTAATGAAATCCATTCCGATTTCCTCCCACTTCCACTCAGGTATTTTCAGCGGTTGTAGCAATCCTCGCTGGTCTCGATGCATTGCCTTGACTCTCGGCATACGCCGCACAATGCAACATGCTCGGCAACTTCACGCTTCATACTCGGCCACCGAATCTCTCCTTCGATCCCGATACATCTTGGCGCTTCCAGGATGAATCGAGTACTTGGAGTCATGGGCTTCTTCGAATCGCTTGCTTTAATTCCTTTTGTTAGGCACACAAATGCGATCCTTCATCCACAACGTGCCTTGCTCATCCATCTTGAAGTCCTCTGCCTTGCCTTCCTCCTTGATGGACTTAATCCTGCGGATCTTGTCATCATTCTTACGTCCCTTCTCGAATCTGATCCTCCAGGGTCGGTTTTACTTCTAATGCGGCCAAGAATCCGCTAGGTACAACCTCAATCTTCATTTTCGAAACTCCTCACATAACTCATCCTCGACTTATGGCTAGCAACATACTCGCGGTATGGCTCTTCCGACTTCGAGCATCGGCAACTACGCTGGCCTTCCCGGATGGTAATGGATTCCAACATTGTAGTCCTTGATTAACTCTAGCCATCTCCTTTGCCTCATATTCAGATCCGATCGGGTGAATATGTACTTAAGGCTCTTATGATCCGTATATACTTCACATCTGTTTCCAATCGATAGTGACGCCATATCTTCAAGGCATGCACTACGGCAGCTAACTCTAGGTCATGCGTCGGATAATTTTCCTCATGCGGCCTCAATCGCCTTTGATGCATACGCGATTTACCTTTCCATTCTGCATCAACACATCCAAGTCCTTGGCGCGATGCGTCACAATAAATATCGAAGCTTTGAGCAACATCCCAGGTAGAACTAACACCGGTCTTGATGTCAAACGCTTCTTGACTCTGAAATCCTTCCTCACATTCTCAAGCGTCCATGCAAACTTCTTTTCCTTCTTCAAAGAATTGCGTAAGAGGTTTCGCAATTGTCGAAAAACCTTCGATGAAACGGGCGGTAATATCCTGCCATTCCAAGGAAACTCCGACCGGGTCACAGTCTTGTTTGCTCCCAATGTAACACAGCTTCTACTTTGCTTGGATCTACTGGCGACTCCTTCAGTCATTACATGTCCAAGAAACTCCACTTTGTCCTTCCAAAAGTCACACTTGCTGAACTTGGCGAAAAGTTGCTGTTCCTCGCCTTTTCCAAAACTCGCCTTAAGTGTTCGGCATGTTCATCCTCCTGCCTTGGAGTAGATTAGGATATCGTCTATGAACACGACGACAAACTTGTCCAAATATTCCATGAACACCTTATTCATCATATTCATGAAATAAGTTGGCGATTCGTCACCCCAAAGGACATAACTGTAAACTCGTAATGTCCATATCTTGACGAGAATGCAGTCTTGAATATCTCTGATCGGATCTTCAATCGATGGTATCCCGATCTCGAGATCAATCTTGGAGAAAACTCCGGCTCCTCTTAACCGATCAAACAAATCATCAATCCCGGGTAGCGGATACTCATTCTTCACGGTGACTTCATTGAGTGCACGGTAGTCGATGCACATCCCGAAACTCCCGTCCTTCTTCTTGACAAACAAAGCTGGTGCTCCCACGGCGACTAACTTGGTCCGATAAATCCTTTCTCCATTAACTCCTCTAATTTGTTTCTTCATTTCTACCAACTCCTCGGTAGACATCCGATAGGGTCTCTTTGCTATCGGTCTTTGTGCAGTACAAGCTCTATCACAAACTCTATGTCCCCTGTCTGACGGCATACCAGGTAAATCTTCGGGAAAAACATCGGGTACTCATTTACTATCGGGACATCCTCTATGCTGATTGCCTTGGTACCGTTAACCATCAAGCTCCATCTCTAATCGCGGTGGCTTGAAATTCCACTTTCTTCCCACACGGCTCTTGATCGAGATAGTCCTTCGTCCACAATCCAATACTGACCTTGTGCTTGGATAACCAATCCATTCCCAATATAACATCTAAGGTCCGGGTCTCCAAAATTATAAGGTTTGCTAGGAACTCTATTCCATCTATTAGTATTCTCACCGAACATCCTACTTCCGTTCGGAGTTCGAACTGTGGGTTTGAACTAAAAGCATGCACTTAAGTCTTGCAATTCTCAAGTCCTTTCTAGTAGCAAAGCCTTGCGAAACAAACGAATGCGAAGCTCGAGTCAAACAAAATCAAGCAGGTGTACTGAGTTAACAAGTAACTTACCCAAGACGACGTCCGTAGCATTCTCGCAGCGCGTCATGCGGTGACATGGTTGACTCGGCCTCTCACCACGGCCTGGGGCGTGGCTCTCGTGTCGGGCGTCCTAGCTGGGGTGGTTCCTAGATTGAAGCGAATCGGGTCGCTCGCTGTCTTCTTTGGACAACTGTTGGCAAAGTGTCTGGCTCGTTGCAGTTGTAACAATGGCCTCACTGCCTTCTTTGCCGACGCTCGGTAGCGTTTAGAAGTGGGCCGGGTTTGGTAGTTCCGATTGGCAGGTCTTGGTGCCGGGATGGTGTCCTCGTTGCATTCTCGTGGTTGGAATCGAAGAATTGATTTGGTGCAACTCTCGGTATTGCGTTCCTCGACGTGATCCTTCTTTGTTGCATCCTGCGCTTCTGTTCTCATCCGGTTCCTTGCGCTTGTCCTCAAGAATAAGTGCCTTATTCACCAACTCTTGGAAATCCGGAAAGGTGTGGGTGATCAACCCTACTTGCAATCCCGAGTTAAGTCCCTTCATAAAACGACTGCCTGGATTTATCCGTCGCTACATCCTCGGTGCGTGGCGTGCTAGGTGTGAACTTGTTCGTAGTCGGCCACTGGCCGATTACCTTGCTTCTGCTCTGAACTCCTCCTTCTTAAGGTCCATGATTCCTTCCAGCACGTGATATCGCCGGAATGCACCGTGAACTCCTCCCAAGTGATATCTTGAGGGTTCTCTGCGTGGGCACGTAAGTTCTCCCACCATTCAATGTTGTTCCTTCCAACCGATGAGAAGCGTAAAGTACCTTCTCATTCCCTATGCATTGAGCTATGTGTAGCTTCCTCTCAATTGATCTTAACCAATCGTCGGCCTCCAACGGATTGGCATTCCCAGAGAAAGTGGGTGGGTGAGTCCTCATGAACTCGGCGACCTTTGTATTCTCGGGCGTGGTCCCCGATTAACTTGATTAGCAAAGTGGCCTGGCAAAGGACGTGCTGCATTTGTTGCATCATAGCATGCATCAATCGGGTCCGAGCAGCAAGAAGAAATGCTCCAAAATTCTGCACATCCAGTGGCGGTGCTGGTGCTCTATCATTAGGGTTTTCTGCTGGGCGAGAACCGCTCCCGTTGCTTCCAAAGTTTCCACGGGTGTTCACCATCTGTCGATTTGCTCTAGGTTTAGAGATGAGAGGGAAACGAGAATAGACAAGTAATATGGAACTTATGCGGGCGAAAAAGGTGTAGCCTTAAGGTCCAACTTTATTATTAGTAACTTGGTATGGCTGCTTACAATGCCTAAGGGCCTTGCAACACATCTTGCACACTCAAAGAAACAAAGCAAATCCAAATCGAACTAACTCTGGAATCTATCGCCTAAAGGGTGACTCTTTATTCTATGACTCGACTCGGCGAAGGAGTCTCACTATAGAACCTATGCTCACTCATCAAGAAAACCTCCATCTGTCACAAGAGTGCTTTACGTAAGAACTCGGAATTTTCAAATTGTGACAAGGTAAGGGAAAATTTCAGCAAGAGACAAGAAAAGAGAGAAGGGGATAAGTCGAGATGTCATTTCTTATCTTGACAACTTTTTAGCTTTAGAAAATAGGTTTTATCCTCACTACGACCATTCTAGCTTAGGGTTGAGCCTACAGTCAAGTATGGCTCTGATACCACCTCTGTCGGGACCCCGAATTTGCAAATCCGGACCCTCTGTGTATTCAGCACTAGTCCAGGAACGCGCTAGTGCACACAGTCTTAACATCGGTATATATCACAATCATACCAATCGATACCAATAAAGTACTTTATTTAAATAACCAAACTGGTTACTCGACCTTATGGCCAAGTTACAAATATATGCCTTGCAAGGCGAAACTTATTAAAAGAGAAATAGCAAGAAATGAAAATCAAATAAACTGTGGCGCCATCCAGGATACCACAGGCAACTGACTGGGCTCGCATCCCTAAGTAGACGGGTCTTCTTGGAGTTCCTCCTCCAAAGCTGGCGTAATCTCCTCTTCAACTGATATTGTGTTGAGGCAAGGGTGAGTACTTGGTACTCAGCAAGTCATGCACAGAATGCAAGCTAATATACTATATGCATGGCTTGGTACAAAGGAATAGCTTAAGGTATATTTGCGGTAAACAGCATTTGACAAGTAATATAAGTAGATTCGAAAGCGGTAAAAACAAGTAAAGCATAAATAACTTTTCAAGAAATTTAATAAACATTTTTCCCCATCCTAAACCATATTTCCATCATCTTCTTTGTTAAACCAACCCATCTTTTCAAAACCAAGTTATTTTCAGAAAGTCTACCCCTTGACTGTAATTCCCGAGCATTGTCCAGTGCCGTGGACTCGGCTATTCAAATAGATTCTACACTCTGCAGAGGTTATGCACTTTACCCACAAGATACAATCCACTCACCACGTCAGCCGTGAATCGCCATACAAGAGTATGCGAATGAGCGATCATAACAAAGCCTTTCGGAAGCCTCAAACAACACAGGTGGTCCTCTCCGGTACGTGCTCTACACCATCCCTTCCCTTAGCCAAGGCGAAGTATGGGACCAACACACCGTTAGATGGGTACCTGGCCACGCCCACGATACGCCCCCGCACAATCACACAAAAGGTGTAATCGACACCTGAGGCTCCACAAGTGAGTCCTTAGCGACTTAGTCAACTAGGGCCGTCCCATTCCAGCCATGTGGTTGCAAGTATGACCCAGTTCAAAGGCTTGCAAGGTTAAGTCCTTAGAGTGACCAGGGCAAGACTACCCGAAAAACCAAATCAACACTCCCAATGCCACACTGGCCCACCTGATTACTCTTGCCACATGCCCTGGCCGAAATCGCTTATCAAACCCGGTTGATTACCATGCACCACGTGCCATCAACATCACATGATACTTTTCCAAAACAGGTTCAATATATCATTAAGTCAATATTAGCATTTGATTGTCCAAAAATCATGTCATGAGCACGAAGTGGTCTAAGCAAAGATACTACAACGATCTAAACCCATGTTGGCAATTTAATAATGTCCAACTAATAAACCACAACTAGGGTGACAAAGGGTCATGGCACATACTTAAGTAATCAAGGTGTCATATAGCAAATTGGTATTTATCTAACCCCTGTGTTTAAACAAAGTATCTTTCTAATTGAACTAGCATGCAATAGTTTAAATCAAAATAGATTTTCGAAATAGGATCAATATGGTCAAAGCACAACTTGCCTTCAAAAAGCACTTGCTCTTGGTCTTGAGTTGGATCCTGAGTCAACACTTCTCCCTCGAATCCTTCCCAAGCACTTCAACGTCTACTCGTAAAGCGTGCAAATAGCAAATACACAAATGAACACTATGCAAAAGATCCCAAAACTCCAAATAAAATCCATAAACAGAGAGAACATAATTTTCTGGATTTTAGAAACTGGAATAAATCAAATTTGGAGTTAAAGCAAAAAGTTATGATTTATTAAAGTTTAAATAATCAATTAAATAATATTACAGAGAAAAACTTTAGTCCAAAAATTAAATAAAATTCATATTTAGGTAGATCTCAATTTTATACAAATTTAGAAATTTGAATCGCTCAAATCGGAGTTGAAACGCAAAAGTTATAAGCGTTTGAAGTTTGAATCTAAATTTGAATCAATATTTCGAATTAATAAATCATTTTCTTTTTCGGAAATTAATTATTGCGTCAGCATGGACACGTGGCAGCCTCTGATTGGCCTGCTGACGTCAGCCGGTCCATGGACTTGGTCCACGCTCGGCTTGGGTCTACCGTGGACTCGGTCCACGACTCTACATGTCGCTGACATGTGGGCCCTCTCGGGTGACGTCATCGCTGACGTCAGCGGGGCTCAGCCCACGGTGCTGACAGGTGGGACCCATTGTGACGTCATGGGTAGCGTCGGCGCTGGCGGGTCGACCAGCGACATGCGGCCCCTCGACACGCGGGCCTTGGCGTCGGCGTCACACGCACGCTGAGCGCGTGGGCCGGCGTTGACATGGCGGTCCATCTTCCCGACACGTGGCGCAATCTCAGCCGTTGGTTTGAAAAATCAACGGCGCGGATTAGATCCAGGGTTAACACGTTGAAACTACTCGTTGCTCGTGGGCCGTTCGATCTAGATCGGACGGTCCAGATCTAATCCTATAATCGCACTGCTACAGTACGTGGCGATTGTGAACCGTTGGATCTTGATCCAACGATCCAGATCTAATCGGGTTTGGAAACACGTGAGCTCACCTCAACCGTCCGATTCGATCCGACGGTCCTCCGAGCTCGCGACGGCGATGGCTTCAGCCGCGCCGGCTTGACCGAGACGGGACGACAGCATTTAGCCCGACGGGCGTTGGGGCGTGCTCGGCCGAGATGAAGCCTCCTTCGGTGCGTCTCGTCGCGGGGACTCGGATCGGGCTCCTTCGGCGGAAGACGACGACGACGGCGAAACCGCGCAAACCGCGGCGGAGGGAAGAGACAACTCCGGCGAGCGATTGCGGCTCAACGGTGGCGGCTCAGCCGAGATGGCTCGGGAACGGTGCGCAAGGATGAGGGCAACCTCGGGACGTCTCACGCTTTAAATAGCCTCGGCGTCCGTTCTAGACGGAAACCTAGTTCGCTACGGCGGCGCGCGGCGGGCGAAGTCCGGCTTCGGACTCGGCGAAGACGACAAATCGTGGCCGCCCACGTGGCGCGATCAACGGCCACGATCGACGGGCGCGATCGGATCCGGCCCGATTACGGCTCGAACCGTGCAGGCGGATCTCACCGTTGGATCTTGATCCAACGGTTGGGATTGATTAGGTTTAGGAGTGGGTTCGGCCGAGTCAAGCGGCTTGGTCGGGTTAGTCGGACTCGAGTCCGACTTCGGACCGAGGAATAGTAACCGACCAGTCGGTCCTTTTCAATAATTAATATTTAAAATAATTCCCGATAATTCATTTAATTCATTAAAAATAGCAAATGACTCGGAAAAATTCGGAAAAATTACGGAAAATATTTTGGATCATTTTGGACTCGAATAAAATATTTCCAACAAAATTTTATTTGCAAAATTAAATTCTTTAATTATTTCAAAATGGAATAAATTCAAATAAATTCCAAATAAACCCAAATAAATTCCAGAAAATTCCAAAAATTCACCAAAGTGTCAAATCACACATGAATTTAAGAAAAGCAAAATTTTGGGATGTTACAATAAATAACTCAACCACGTGAAAACCTAGTTTTAATTTATGATTTTATATCAAAATAACTGAGGTGACACCTCCACATGTCAAAATTTTTATTCTTGAACAAATGTTACAACCAACCATTGTCCTCCCAAGTCTAAAGCATGGCTAAGAAAATATATAAATATTCGGGTATTCCCAAGTTTGACATCATTTATTGCCTAACCCTTACCTTATGAATTTCAAGGTTAACACTATGTATTTATCAAGGAAGTTCCATGCAATAAGTATGAATATCTACTGATACCTATAATATAGCCATTTGATTAAAAGTACACGTATGCATTCATAAAGTTGTAAAACTAATATAAATTAAGTGAAATAATAGGATCAACATGATCAAATGAGGTTCTTGCCTTACTTATTGAATATTTGGTCTTGATTTGGTTAATTGGATTACCAATTACGGCATCTGGTCACGAACCTCTCACATATTCCCACGAGTCGAGCATACACTCCAACGTTAACATGGCATACAAGCAAATAAATCCAAAGTTACTATTATTCAGATACAAGTAACATATATACAAGCATTATATAATAGATCATTTATATGGGAATGATGTGAGAACAAACTTCCAATCTCATAGGACAACCACTATAAAGAACATGCATTTTCAATGCAAGTCATGACCTTTATTAGATGTGGTAATCTACCAGGGAATCATGGATTTGACATGCATGTCTTGCTACACAATATCCACCAATTTAGTCATATCTATACCACCTTGATTGATCCATAATCATACATTTGTCAATTCAACATAAATGTATAGACATTTTCTAATGGTGCAAGTCTAATATCCTAATGCCTACAATTCATCCTCCAATTTAACTGGTGCTCCAATCCAATTGCACATGTGTTGCTCAAATAGCATACAACCACCGACTGAATATACAGTACCAATTCCACTAAATTAACTTTATATATTAGGCACTAATTTAGCTATATACACACACTACTAGGATCAATTCACTATAGCTAAACACTTAGGTCAACCATCAATTTATATGCCTAGTAAATCTATCCATCAATAAGCTTTCAACCCCAAATTTGACTTGAGAGGAAACTCCCACAAGTTTAACATATAAGGCTTACTATCCAATTTTTGTGGGACTCCAATAATATTTGTCTATGACATGATAATCTACTAAATTAAATAATCTGATATCGACTGACTAACAAATAATATTTCACTTAGTCCATCGAATTACTCATATGAAGCATACGCACTCGATGTTCATACCACCGAACAATTAAGATCAAACAAGAGGTTGTATCGGTTGCAAGTTCTCAAACCAAATTTTTTTACTATATGCTTGCATAATATGTGATGGTCAAGATTTAAATGCGACATACACAACTAAGCTATGCAAGTGAAAATGTAGATGACCACACAATTTTTACCCTAAGCATCGGGAATAAGATGGAAAAATCTACTGGAGACCATCTTCAACAGCATGCGAACGAAATTCGGGTCCGTCGCTGGAAATCTGGCTCCACCCCATTTTTCCTATTTTCTTTTCTTTTCTCTTCTTTCTTTTTCTATTTTATTTTCTTCCTTTTTTCTTTCTTTTCTTTTTCTTATTTTCTTGCCCTTTTTCCTTTTTCTTTCCCTTCTTTTTCCCTTTTTCTCCTTTTCCCTTCCTTCTTTTCTTTTCAACCTTCTATTTTCCTGGCCGAGCCCATCACTAGCTTCCTCTTTTCTTTCTTCTTTCTTCTTCTTACCCCTTCTTTCTTCTCCTTTCTTTCCTCTTCTCCCAGCACCAGCCCTCCTTCCTCCACCGGCACCACCCTACCACCTCCATCGCTGTAGCTCCCCGGCCGCTTCGGGCCACCTGCGAAGCGCCTCGCCTTGTGCTGCCGCAAGCCGCTGCTCACTGCAAGCTGGCCGCCTATGTTCGGCGGAGCCACGCCTCCCTTGTTGCCTCTAGCACGGCTACTTCTATCCCCAATCTCAAAGTAGATCAAACAATTTAGTATGCATGAAATGATTGCAAAAAATGGAATGTGTGTATGATGAGGAATGGAATGGTGTGACATGCATGAGTTGGTTCTTAATTTTTGGAGGAGATTGGAGGGAGAGAAGATGGAGGAGTTTGAAGGTTGTTCTTATGTTCTTGCTAGAGAGGAAAGAAAATGGTAGACGGGAGAAGAAAATTAAGGGGGGCGGTATGCCTCTTGTCCCTTCTCACTTTTTTTCCCATTTTGTCTTTTGCTATTGTCCTTTTGATGTTGGCATGACATAAACAATGGAGGAGGAAACAGATAGTGGGCTAGGGCGAGTCCTATATTCTCAGGTTTTTGGTGCAACATTGCACCTAAATAACCAATATAACTCGTATTTTGATCTACTGATGCTAAATAAATTTTTTCAACCACCACAAACAATTATGGTTTAAAATTGGGATGTTACACTATTTTCTATTTTGCCTTGCTTTCCAGCACGGTGGTGCCACGTATGACATGTTTCGTAGTGTAGGCACTGTTGGTTTGTGTTAGTCTGCTATCCATTATTGAATTGGTGAAGTATCACTATTTTTGGTTAGCTTTGGTGTATTTGCAAACTCTTATCATATTATCTAAAAGAAGAACAATAATTTTGCCTTCGCGTTCATGATAGAAGTTGATGTGAGCATTTTTTTAATCCTCTTTGATGTTGAGAGTACTCAATCTGAATACAGAAACGGTCACTACCGTGCCCAGGCCAAAGCCGCCAATCGATGTCTCACCCGCAGTCGTCGAGGCCTTGCACTGTCCACCTTGCACCCTAGCTCTCATGAGACTATGCCACCTGCCTCACCCCCAGACAACATAACATCCCAATTTTTGCTCTATAAAATTCTTTGTGTAGTATAGCATGCTAAAAATTCTTAACAATTTTCTTGCTAATTAAATATTAATTTATGACTTTCATAATAAAAAATAATTTAATATGATTAATTCAAAATTCAACAATTATCAAATTATTTTATTTGAGTTCTTTGTGCTTGGAACAATTTTTTTGGATTTTTCTAAGAATTTTTCAAGTGCATTTGCAATTTTATTAGTGCTTCTTAGATATCCTAAAATAGAAAACTAAATAAAAATGTTGGAAGGTCCTTTGGACCAAATCCTTGCCCCAGACCATTTCCCCCTCTTTGTTGGCCCAACCTATTATCACCACCATCCTCCCGCACGTAACCTAGACAGCCAGCCTACGTCACCACACTTCGCTCGACCCAGCTAGCTAGCCTAGACCATCTGATCATTGCACAGCACCTGAGTAGCTAACCAGTGGACCCCGCTTGACAGCCACACGCTGTTGTCATCTTCGCAAAGCCCGACTTCAACACGCCTTTGCCGTTGTCTTGACCCAGATTCCTTTGCCTCACCACCTTGTCTGTAATACATAGTGCCACCTGACCTATGAATGTGCATCATAAGGTTCACCTTCACTGAAACCCTAACCCTAGCCTCCAGATCGCGCCACAATTGAGCTCGGATTTGGAGATCAAAGTAGCACCGCCACCATTGACACCAAGCTGAAGGTCTTTGTTGTCGTCGAACGCCACCATTGGTGAGCGCCTCAGATATCGCTGTCACCCCATTACTTTCACCGCATCGTCCTCTACCTCACCCAATGTGAACTGAGTCTATAACATGTGGGTCCCACGTGTTAGAACCCTATTCCTTGAGCCGAGTCCATCTTTCAAGAGCCCAGTCACCAATATACGAACTCCAAATGGGTTCCTTCAAGTTTTTAAATTCATGTAAAATCAATCCCTACCTTCCAGTATATTTTTGTTGGTTTTTGGAGTTTTTCTTTGCCTCTGTTTGTTGTATATTTGATTTTTGTCACTTGTTTCGTGTAGACATTGAAGTGTTGTGAGCGTTTGAAGCAGAAAAATTGCCCAAGTTCAAGACCATGACTTATTCCAAGGAAAGTTGAGCTTTATTTATATTGCACATAGATTTTACAAAAGTTATTTCATTTTAATCAAATATTTTATTATTTTGGGATTAGTTATGCAACCTATTTGAGATGATGTCTACCATTGTCATTTGTCTGCCATGATCATTTGTCACCCTATATTTGTTAATTATTTTTATTAGTTGATTAGGTTGGTTTGACATGATTAAAATGCTTAGCCATGCAACGAGTTATGGATACAAATTTGAAAGCTGTAAATTCAAATATGACTAAGTGACTATGGGATGCTTTTGTGAAAATGGTGTGTCATGTATTGTCACACGATGGGTGGGAAAATGATTTAGAATGGGGCAAGTGGTAACAAGTTTAACATATAAGGCTTACATCTTGTGTGGAAAAGTATAAAACTATTTGAATAATCGTGCCCCTAGTCATGGAAAATGCTTAGGAATTTCACGCAATGATTATATTTTATAAAATAAAACTTGGGTGGAAGGTTATGTGAAATAGCGGGATTAGGCTATGTGAAACCTTTGTGAAAATTCTTGGTTGTTATTATTATGGTTATTTGTTTTACTTATGCTCTTAATCCACTTATGTTATTCAAACTGCAAATGTTGCTTTATGCAAAATTGTGATATTACGATAAGAGTTTATATCGTGTTTTTGGGCCCTTCAGAGTGTTCGGGCTTTTTCAGGAGAATTTTGGGCCTTGGGGGTTTGAGTTGGGCCTCCGGTGGAAAGGTTTGGGCCCAAGTGGGAAGGTTGGGCTATAGTGGAAGGGTTTGGGCCCAAGGGAGGAGCTTTTGGGCAGCCAACCCTAGCCCCCACACCCCTAGGTGCGCCCCCCTCCCCCTAGCCGCCACCCCCAACCCCCCTTGCGCCTCCCCTTGTGGCCGGCCTCCCCCACACCCCCTTGCGCCTCCCCCTGGACCCCCCTAGCTAGGGTTTTCCCTCCCATAGCCGCCTCTCCCTCCCCCACTTCACTCCCTGCTGTTCTTGCAATTGGAGCCCAACCAACTGAGGAGAAACCGGCGAATCGCTGCGGATCCGAAGGAAGGAGCGACCGGGAGGAGGAATGTGTTCGTCGTCCGTTCAATTTTCCAAGAAGAGGTAACGAATTGTGGTTATTTTGTGGTGATCTAGGTGCTATTAGATGAGAGAATACATGCCTAGAACCCTCAATTAGGTGCTGCTATTAGATGGATCAAGACGATTGTTAGATCTGCCTCGCGTGATGCTCTCTGCCAGTTTAGACAACCGACTTCGGGCGTAGATTTGAGGACTTTAGAATCGTTTCCTGGGGGACCGGCTGTTGCGAAAGTTGTAGGTAATCAAATTACCTTTAATTGGGAACTAAAATCACTAAATTCCGTTCAAAAGTTATGGTCATTTTACCGAATGTTGTCCAATCTGTGATGTGAATGGTATAGTTTGTGTTCAATTGTAAATTAGAGGACTTTAGAAGCCGAATCAGTTTTCGCGAATACTTAGAAAAAGATGGGAAATTTCCCATAGTTTGAGAAAATGTATTCATTTACCTGATTTGGAGTAGTAAAACTCAAGTTATGACTATTAGAAGTCTGCTGTCCCGTTGGGACAAATTACTGTTTTTCGGGTTTTAGGAGTGGGTTGAGAAGTCGACGTAGTTGATTGGTCTTGTGTTGTTTTGTGGGCATGATTTTGAGTGTATTGTACCTATGTGCAGGTGGTGTGACCCTAGGAGTGCCATCAACATCTCGCCACTCCGTCTCGCGAGGTTGAAGGCAAGTGTATTGGGATGGTTTTGGGGCTTGAGTGGCCATTTAGATTTATAGAGTTGCAATATAAGTACATGATGTGTTAATTTGCCATGTTTTCTCTTTACATGTGATATGATGAATATGATTAATTAATGGCTATGCAGTTTTCATTTTGAGTATTCTTGTAAGTTTATTCTTGTTTATGGCATTTTTGCATTCATAATGGAAGAGGCGACCCATTCTGATGCGGGCCTCTGTGTTCACATGTAGTGAACACGAAAGACCTACCTCATAGTTCCATCCACAGTGGTGAATGGGAGCGAGTCAGTAAGAGTAGGCACCCTCCGCGGGATGGAAGGAAAAGAGGGTGCATACCGACGGGTGTGCACTCGGCAATACCGGTATGTGCTAAGCAAAGAGACGTGTGCATTGCATTGCATGAATGAAGATGTCAATGAAGAAGTTTATGAGTTGTTTCTCATGATGTGTGAATGGCATAAAGTATGTATGTGAATTATTATTGTTTTGTACCATTGAAATACACTTTGCTGAGTGATGAACTCATGCTTCTTGTTTAATGGTTTTTTTAGGTACCTTGAATCCGGCATGTGGGAAGGGAGCTAGATTCACGTCATCACATAGCGTCACATAAATAAACAATTCATACCCTTTCTTAGATGTGTTGGTGTAACACCCCAATTTTTGTTTTTCCTGTATTTAAATAAGATTTGGCACTTTGTTGAATTTTTGGAATTTTCTGGAATTTATTTGGATTTATTTGGATTTATTTGAATTTATTCCCTTTTGAAATAATTAAAGAATTTAATTTTGCAAATATTTTATTTGAGTCCCAAATGCCCTAAAATATTTTTCTGGAATTTTTCTGAGTGTTTTGCTATTTTTAATGAATTAAATGAATTTCTGAGAATTAATTGGATTATTTAATCGCTGGAAAATGCGAGTTGGTTTTACTATTCATCCGACCGAGCCGGAACCGAACCAGACTCGAGTCCGACTCGAACCGACCAAACCCTAACCGCACGACCGTTGGATCAAGATCCAACGGCCGTGATTGCGCCACATCACCCGAGCCCGATCCGATCCGGATCCGGTCGCGCCCGAGCCATCATGGCCGTTGATCACGCCACGTGGACGGCCCAGCGTCGTCGTCTCCGATCCAGAGATCTCGCCGCGGCCGTTGCTCTCCGCCGCCGTGTCGGACTCGGTTCCGCCACTATAAAAGCCGTGGACCCCCTTCCGAGGTTCGCCGTTTGACGCCGCTTTCGTTGCCTAATCCGTGCCACTGGGAACCCTAGTGCCGCTGCAATTCCTCGCCAGTAGCGAAGAGCGCCGCCCTTGAGTTCTTAGATCCTCCGCCGCGAACGGTAGTGCTCGTCGCTCTCGTGGCGATCTGGGATCCCGTGTCAAAGCGAGCCTGGTAGTGCCCTTCTTCTCATTTGGAGGCCCTCGGAAAGCGCGCCCGCGCGGAGGTCGTCGTCCTCATCTCCGTGACGAGCCCGCCCGGCGCCGCCATCGCCCTCGCGAGCTACCGCAGCCGCCCGATCAAGATCGAATGGTCACGATAAGCCCACGTTCTCTCCGAACCCTAGAATCCCAGATTAGATCTGGACCGTTGGATCAAGATCCAACGGCCCACGTTCGGCCACGTCGCCGTACGTTATTCCCGTTGCAAAACCTAGATCTATTTTCAACCGTTGGATCTAGATCCAACGGCTTAGATTGAGCCGCGTAGCACGCGTTGCACCGCAGTAGATCCGATCTAGACCGTCCGATCTAGATCGTACGGCCCAGATCCGCCGCGTCACCCCAAACGCGTGAAACCTAGATCTAATCCGCGCCGTTGATTTTCAAATCAACGGCCGTGATTGCGCCACGTGTGCCCTACCCGCACCCACGCGCGTGATCGTGTGTCTCTGACATGCGGGGCCCGCGTGTTAGGGGGGGCCCACGTGTCAGGCGCGCCCGCGCGGGCGTGAGCCCGAGCCGCTGACAAGGCGGACCCACCTGTTAGCGACATGGTCCAGTGGACCGGGTCCACCGTGGACCAGGGCTGACGTAAGCCGGGCTGACGTGGACCAACCAGGTGCCGACACGTGTCATGCTGACGCAATAAATCTTTTTCCGAAAAAGAAATTATTTATTTAATTCGGTATATTGATTTAAATTTAGATTCAAACTTCAAACGCTTATAACTTTTGCGTTTCAACTCCGATTTGAGTGATTCAAATTTCTAAATTTTCATAAAAATGAGACCTACACAAATATGAATTTTAATTAATTTTTTATTATGAATATTTCTCTGTTTTTATTTAATTAATGTTTTCTGTAAACTTTAAACGGTTATAACTTTTGCGTTTAAACTCCGAATTTGACGATTCTAGTTTCTAAAAATTCATAAAATTATGTTTTCTCTGTTTATGAACTTTATTTGGATGTTTGAACACTTTTTGTCTACTGTTTATTTATTTATTGCTATTTGCACGCTTTACGAGTAGACGTTGAAGTGCCCGAAGGCTTCGAAAGTGAAGTGTTGACCCAGGAGCCAGCTTAGGACCAAGAACAAGTACTCTTTGAAGGCAAGTTGTGCTTTGACCATGTTGATCCCATTTTTGAATTAATTTGATTTATATTATTGCATGCTAGTTTAATTAGAAAAATGCTTTATTTAATTATGGGAATTTAGATAAATGCCAAATTGCTGTATGACACCTTGGTTAATTAAATATGTGCCATGACCCCTTGCCACCCTAGTTGTGTATTATTAGTTGGACATTATTAAGTTGCCAACATGGGTAGTTAGACCGATGTAGTATGCTTAGCCTTGCCACGTGAAATGTTTTGGACAATCAAATGCTAAAATTGACTTAATGAGATATTGCACCTGTTTTTGAGAGAAGTATTGTCGGCATATTTTACGCCAGGGTCCCCACTCCCCCGCAATAAAAGAGACCACCGGGCGGGCAGGGTGCGTCTGGGCACACCGCATGAGCAGCGGCAACTCCGGCATGGTCGCCCGGTGGGCAGTGGCGGCGAGCCACACCGCTGGCGCCAGGGGAAGGTGGTCGCCCAAGGGACACGTGGCAGACAGGCCACGCCCCTGGGCGACCAGCGAGGTGGTCGCCCAGTGGACAGGTGGCGACCAGGCCACACCACTGGGCGCCCAGGAAGGTGGTCGCCCAAGGGACACGTGGCAGACAGGCCACGCCCCTGGGCGACCAGCGAGGTGGTCGCCCAGTGGACAGGTGGCGACCAGGCCACACCACTGGGCGCCCAGGAAGGTGGTCGCCCAGCGGACAGGTGGCATGCAGGCCACTCCCCTGGCGTCCACCCCCGAGGCTGCAGCGCCCAGATCAAGGGTATTTAATGCGAATCGTGCGCATTAAATGCAAAGCGTGGAGAATGCAGTATGGCGGCGCGTCTTCCCCAGGCGTGCATTAATTGCGTGTGACATCACGGCAGCACCTCACCCCCTGACGGAACGGGTAGCATTGGCGGACGTGGGGTCCGAGGCGGGGGTGTGACGGCTGCGGCAGATAATAATGGGATGTAAGAACAGAGACATGCGCATTAAATGCGCCCTTGTCAGTGTAATGAGTGTGCCTTGCCGTGTAAGCCTCTCATGTGCCCCCGGGAGCCCAAGTATAAGAGGAGGCCGGGGTGCATGGGAGAGGGGGTTCGATTCATTGTTAGTAGGTTTCATACTCTCGAGCAAGAACACAAGCAATAGCAAGAAAGGCAGGACTAGGGCTGTTACTCTTCGGGGGGCCCGAACCTGGGTAAACCCTAGCGTCCCCATTCCTCTGAGCTTCACCGGCACCCCGTTCATCTTCCTTCCACCGGCGATTACACCGAAAGCCCCCCCGTACGAACCTTATAAGCACCCGATCCGGAGGTGCCTGTTGGCTAGTACGCCGACAAGTATCATGTGTTATGATTGTCGATGGCACGTGGTGCATGGTAATCAACTGGGGGCTTTGATAAATAGATTTCGACCGGGGCATGTGGCAAGAATGATCGGGCGGGCCAGTTGTGGCACCGGGAACGTTGTTTTGCTTCTTCGGGTAGTCTTGCCCTGGTCACCCTAAGGACTTAACCTTGTAAGCCTTTGAACTGAGTCAAACGTGCAACCACATGTATGTAATGGGACGGACCTAGTTGATTAAGTTGCTAATAATGTACCTGTGGGACCTCAGGGTGTCAACTATACCTTTTGTGTAGTTGTACGGGGGAGCGTACCGGGGCTGCGGCCAGGTACCCATCTAACGGTTGATTGGCCTAAACTTCGCCTTCGCTAAGGGAAGGGTTAGTGTGCAATAACCGGGGAGGCCCATTTGTGCTGTTAGAAGTTTCTGAAAGACTTTGTTACGGACACTCGCCTTTGTGGTGTTTGGCTGTATCTTGTGGGTAAAGTGCATAACCTCTGCAGAGTGAAAAATCTATTCGAATAGCCGTGTCCGCGGCATTGGACATCGCTCGGGAATTACAGTCAAGGGTTAGACCTTCTTGAAAATAACTTGAGCTTGAAAGGATTGGTTTGGTTTGATAATGATGTTGATGGAAATGTGGATTAGGATTGGGAAAGATGTTTATTTAACTCCTGGAAAAGTTATTGATCTTAAACTTGTTTCTACTGCTTTCGAATATACTTATGCTACTTGTCAAATGTTGTTTTACTGCAATTATGCCCTGAGCTATTCCTTTGTACTAAGCCCTGCATGTAGTATATTAGTTTGCATTCTGTGCATGACTTGCTGAGTACCAAGTACTCACCCTTGCCGCAATACAACACCAGTTGAAGAAGAGTCTACACCAGCTTCGGAGGAGGAACTCCAAGAGGAAGCGTCTAACTAGGGAGCGAGCCCAGTCAGTTGCCTGTGGTATACTGGATGGCGCCACGAAGTTATCTTACATTCCGCTGCTGTTATTTCTCTTTTGTTAAGTTTTCGCCCTGCGTGGCATATATTTGTAACTTGACCTTAAGGTCGAGTAACCAGCTTGGTTAACTAATTAAAGTATCTTATTATTTCGTTGAGTATGATTGTGATATTTACCAATGTTAATATTGTGTGCACTAGCGCGTTCCTGGACTAGTGCTGAATACACAGATGGTCCGGATTTGCAAATTCGGGTCCCAACAGTTGGTTACCTTATTAAGTTACACTATGGTTTATTGCCTAGTTGGTGGTCATGGTTAAATTTTTATTCCTTATTGGATTATGTGAGGGTTAAATTATGTGTTGGACCTGAAATGTTGCTGAAAACCATGGTTGCTATGTTATAGTTGTTTCCAATTATGCTATCTTGTCATGATTATATTATTGATGCTTAAAACCATGGAAAAACAGAGTTTATGCTGCCGAAATTTTGTTAAAATCAATAGTGTAGTTGCTGTAATTTACTTCTAAATATGTTTATGATTGTTGTCTGTAGCTGTTGTGGTGACATTCTGGGCATACTAGATGCCGGGGTGTTACAAAAATAAACCATGTTAGCCATTCTTTGGAATAAACTTTTCATATAGTTAAATAGACTTACATTCTGTGCACAACTTGTTGAGTACTTCATGTCCTCACTCTTGCAGTAAACATCACTTGGTTGGTGAAAAGGATGAGTCAACACCTGGTTTGGAGATGGATTATTGTGGTGGGCCGGCCAGGCTCAGCCCTCCCCTCGGCCAACTAAGCGAAAACACCACGCGTCTAGTGACCCATATGAACAGTTTTATGAACGCCAACCTCTCCCTTCGACAAAGCCATGAGTCCATACACTAGGGGGTCAACCCCCGGTAAGAGGAGGAGATGGATAAGGATCACCCCCTCTCCCCCCGCAATGAGGGGAAGTACCCTTCCGTGGCGAATGAGGAAACCGGAGGGAATCACTCCCAGTCGTGCCTTCCTCCGACGTGAACCTAATGCTAAATCACCAATGTCTGACACCCTCCAACAACTCCTCCCAAATACATGGTGACGTGTCCAGGCAATCTGAGACCCCTACACAAGTGAAATTCCCGTCGAACCCCTATAAAAGGTGTACGAACATAGGGTAAAAAAAACCCAACGTATTAGAGACGTGAGTCAATAAAAAAATTCAGATTAGCCCCTGGCAAGAAATAATAAAGAAAAAGAAAGCCAATCAATACGGGCATATCCAAGCCCGCCCTATAAAGCGGAAAAGAAGACAGAGTAGAAGCAGGTTCCCCGAAAAACAAGAAGTAGTCTGACGAGTAAGAAGAGAGAGAGACCCGGTGGTTCCACACCACCACAAGAGAGAGACCCGGTGGTTCCACACCGCCACACTGGCGCCGTCCGTGGGGAACCCAACCGCAAGGTGAAACCACCACCTGCCGATCAAGCCCAAGGGTAAGTTTCCTGCAACCATGCCACCAAAGAAAGGAAAGGAGGCGTATCAAGGGGCGACAGCGGCGGCAGGAAGAAGAACCAAGGCGGCGTACGAGAAGCCAATCTGGAGATCCCCCTCGACTTCCGCATGACGAGACGCGGATGCCAGCCGCAACAGAAGCCCGAAACATGGCGGGAACTTTACATCCACAGACTCCGGTGGCCGTGCGCAAGCGAGCCACCAAACGGCGGCCTCCGACGACAGGACGTACTGTTTCGACACCAGGAGGAGATGTGGCGGAAGCGTCTACACATCCGACTCATCGCCGAGAGACCCACGGAAATGAAGAAACCCACGGAGGAGGAACCGAGCTCGGGAGAGATTGACCCCAACGTCGGGGCGCCGATGGAAGCCAACGAGCAACTCATGGCGAGTTGAGGCGTCTACAAGGACAATCGGCGGGGTCAATATGAATCACAAGATGAAAGCCCGAGCGCGAGGTGCTATCTCCGGCTGATTGCGATGGCGCCTGAGGAAGATCACGATCCAAACCCCCTCAGCACCCGTCTACGGGCCAAAAAATGGCCCTCCCCGGGAAGCTTCAAATTTCCCACTGTTAAGCCATATGACGGTCGGACGGACCCAAGGGAGTTCCTCCGCGTTTATGATACGGCGAGTGAAGCAGCGGGAGGAGATGATGCCGTCAAGGCGAAGGGCTCCTTCTAGCCCTTGAAGGCATAGCCCTGTCTGGTACTCTTATTTGGAGCCCGATCGATCACTGTTGGCCACAACTCCGCTCCAAGCTTGAAGGCAACTTTCGGGGTAACCGGCGGAATGAAAGAGGAAAGTGACCTATTTGCGGTCGGACAACGCGAAGGGGAAACCCTTAAAGTTACTTCGGCATTTCTCCGGATTAAGTGCGGTCACGAGGAGTAGCGACACTACTATCATCAATGCGACGCGCGTTGCGGCTGCGTAGGGACCGTTGGCGGAAAGGCTCGCTCGTAAAGAGGTGCGCCACGGTGGAAGAACTCTTTGCGAAGATGAGGGAGTACGCTGGCGGAGGAAGACAACTTCCGAAGGGAAGGCGGCCCCAACAGAGAAGCAAGAATTCGCTCCACGCAAGAGAGGCGAGGGAAGGACCTCCGCCCAACCCAAAAATGAGGGAACGATACCCGAGCCAGGAAGAAGAGGCGAGAGGAGGAGAATCCACCACATTGAAAAGCCAAGAGATCGGCAAGCCACAGGCGACCAGGCGCTGGAGCAAAGAAAGACGAGGACCACCCGGCCGAGGAAAACAAGACGAGGAAGCCGAGTTAACAAGAAAGAAGGGACGAGCCCGGCAGTACTTCCGTGAATATCACGGGAAAATATCACTCCACGACACCATCAATGCAAAGTGATCAACGGATATAGGCGGTTCGGCGAAACAAAGGGAAGTCAAGATGCATCTGCGCCACGGAGCGCCTCTGTTGGACGACAACACCCCCTCGTGTAAGGAATGAATCATCTTCGTCGCATTATCAACGTCATTGCGGGGGCTCCTCATCACATCTCGTCAAAAGCGAGAGGAAGGCGTCGCCCGGCAAATTAACCACGTTGCAATTACCCCCACCACCCTTCCTCGGTAAAATGCGAACCAATCACATTCACACGAGGAGGATGCCACGGGTACACTTCCCGCACCAAGATTCCTTGGTAGTAACCGCCATTATCGCCGATCGCTGGCACGTCGAATATTGGTAGATGGAGGGAGCGCCGCGGACATACTATCCATGGAGGCTTTCCGACAAATGATGATTCCACAAGATCGGTTGAAAAAATCGGAGGTGCCGCTGATGGGTTTTGGAGGAAGCACGGTCAGCACCCTGGGGCAATTGGAGCTTGAAGTCACATTCGCGACGCCTCAAACCAGCGTCACAAGTCGCGTCACATTCGATGTGGTAGACATGCCATTCCAATACAATGCGATCCTAGGCAGGGGCTCGTTGACAACCATGGGGGCCATAATTCATCACGGTTTCCTATGCATGAAAATCCCTACCGCAGATGGTGTCATCACGGTGCGAGGAGACCAAGCCTTGGCAAGGAAGATAGATATGGAGAACCCACCTCAAGTCAAACACGTCCGCGCTACTGAGCTAGATCCCGTCGTACCTGCGAATCGCGGTGGTGGCTCCCTAAACCACAACCCCAGGGAGAAACCCAACGGATACCGCTCAGGCGAAGCAAAGAAGACAAATGAAGTATCGGGCGCCATGTTGTCTCTCAGAGGAGGAAAAACACTTGCCGCTGCTCCTCCAGGAATATGAAACCGTGTTCGCTTGGGGCACAAGACCTTCTGGCGTCGAGAGAAACTATTGAACATGCTCTGCTGTTAATCCAAGCGTGAAGCCTAGGAAGCAAAAATTGAGAAAACTTGCAGCAGAAAGACAAGAAGGCTGCGAAGGTGGAAGTGGCTAACCGCTTCCAGCGGGAATCATCCGCGAAACTTCGATACCGGATTGGTGGCCAACATCGTCTTAGTCAAGAAGGCTAGCGGGGCATGGAGGATGTGCATCGACTTCACCGATTTAAACAAAGCATGCCCGAAAGATGACTTCCTCGCCCGCATCGACCGGTGGTTGATTCAACCTCCGGTCGGAAAGGATGAGCTTCCTTGATCGTACTCTGGTTATCACCAAATCTATATGCAAGAAGGAGAGCGAAGACAAGACAGCATTCGTTACTCCCTTCGGTACCTATTAGCCGTGCGGATGCCCTTCGGGCTCAAAAGCCTTGAGTGCTACCTTCGCTCGACTCATCACGAAGATCTTCGCCGATCGGTTGGGAAGAAATGTGGAAGCCTACGTTGGCGATATCATTGTCAAAAGTGAGAAGAAAAGAAGATCACATCGGGACCTCAGAAACTTTCAGAAATTTGATAAAAGGAAAGGTGAAGCTTAACCCGTCAAAATGCGTTTTCGGCGTGGACGCGGGAAAGCTGCTAGGCTTCCTGGTCTCCCAACGGGGCATAGAAGCGAATCCAGAAAAGATAAGAGCTGTCCAAGACATGGCCCCACCAAGAAACCTGAAAGAAGTACAACGGTTGGCAGGGCGGATAGCAGCGCTCAGTCGGTTCTTGCCAAAATCCGCGGAGCGAAGTCTGCCGGTCTTTAAAGCCTTGCGCACAAGCGATAGTTTAAATGCAGACAGGGGAATGCCAACGCGCCTTCGATAACTTGAAGCAGAGCCTCATGGAAATCCCTGTCCTACAAAGCCCGAAGCAAGGTGAGGAGCTTCTGTTATATCTAGCAGCTAGCCCCTCGGCCGTAAGCGCCGTGTTAGTGCGGCCTCAAGGCGCCAAACAACAGCCGGTCTACTTTGTATCTGAAGCCCTCCAAGGAGCGAAGCTACGATACTCGGAAATGGAAAAAGCGGCATATGCTCTGTTAATGGCATCTCGAAGCTCGGCATTATTTTCAAGCCAACGCATCAAGGTGCCAACTACATATCCCCTAGGGTCTATGCTCTTCAGCAGGGAAAGCACGGGGCGCATCAACAAGTGGGCTGTCGAGCTAGCTCCCTTTGAATTAACCATAATTCCTCGCACGGCAATCAAAAGCCAAGCCCTCGTCGATTTCATGGTAGAATGGACCTCCCCAGCCCCGGAGAACAACCAAACTCCAACAATGTGGTCCATCCACTCTGACGGGTCTTGGGGGGCGAGTGGGGCGGGAATAGCGGCGGTGATACACACACCCAAATGAAGAAAAAGTGGAGTTTGCAGCAAGGCTGGAATTTCCTTCAACTAACAATATAGCCGAGTATGAAGCGCTATTATTGGAGTATCGAGAAAAGCAAAGATCATGGGAGCAAGAAAGGCGATAATATACACCGACTAAAACTCATTCAGGGGCACATCACCAAAGAATATCAAGTGAGGGATGAGCAGCTCGAGAAATGCGTCGAGATGATCAGGACAATGGAGAAGGGCTTCACCGGTTCACCGATTAATGCAATTCCCAGGTCTCAAAACGAACGCTACCGACGAGCTAGCCAAGATCGCAGCCACGGAGGAAGCCTACCTTCGACAATCTTCTTGAGATACTTCGCACCCCCTCCATTCCTTCCCGAGATAAACCTCATCGTTCGGGCAGCGGTGAAGCCGGAGGGATGAGATATACAACTACCTCCTGGAGGGAGTTTTGCGAACGAGGATACACGGGCAGGCGCGTCGAAAGAGCGAGCAAAGAAATGCGCCATCATCAACGGCCTCTTGTTCCGTAGCGGCCTCTGCGCTCGTGGCTCTGTTGCATCTCGCGAGAAGAAGGAGTTCAAGCCTTACTTGAAGCACACGAGGGAGATTATGGGCGCACTGTGCCCCTAGGAATCTCGTGGAGAAAGCTATTCGGATGGGGCTCTCATGGCCTTCAGCGTTGCAAGATGCGAGCACATGGTCCGACATCGTCATGCGTGCCAATGGATGACCAAGCAAGCGAGGGCCCCGCCCAACGAATCGCATGCGGTACCCCGGTGCGGCCCTTCGCCAAGTGGGGAATAGACATTGTTGGGGCGCTTCCTAAAGCTCGAGCAAACCTTGATTTTAATCGTCGCCATCGATTACTTCTCCGTGGATCGAGGCGAGCCGATTCGCGAAGATAACCGCAGAGGCGGCCGTCAAATTCATATGGAAAACAATTATCTGCCTCTACTGGGTCCCTTAACAGATCGTAACCGACAATGGGACTCAATTCGACTCCTGGAAATTACGCGATTACTGTGATATTCTCGGGATAAATATCTGCGTCGCCTCAGTGGGTCATCCTCGATCGAGCGGGCGGTGGAACAGGCGAGCAGGTTACTTCTTGATGGCATAAAAAAGGCTTTACGGCTCTAAGAAGGGGCTTTGGCCCGACGAGTGGATCACGTCTTATGGGCAACACGCGCCCGGCCTCAAGAGCGGCCGGTTCTCCCCTTCCGTCTCCTTTTCGGGAAGAAGCCGTTTCTCTGCGGAGATCTGTGCAAAATCCTTACGAGTAATCAAAACCCGACCCATGAGGCAATTGGCGTCACGTGTGATCTAAAGGAAGAACACAAGCTTCAAGCCTTAAAGACCATGAAAGCCTACGGAGGCGCCCACCCAAGCTTCAACAAGAAGGTGAAGAAGCGTGAACTACACCCTGGAGACATGGTGCTCAAGCGGGCCGCTCCGGCCTTGGCTTGGAAACGACACAGGAAGGACCATACATCATCCAAGAGTCAAGCGAAGGGTGCCCACAAGCTCATTACCCCTGCGGAGAAGAGATACCACGGACTGGAACACCGACGCTCAAAAATTTTTTCCGTAGGTGGTCGAATCGAAGGAAAGAAATGTACCGATCCTTATCAATAAAATAATGGAAAGACATCGCGAGTTTGAGCCATCTTCATGTTCTCCAAGATTCAAATCAAGAAACCTATTAGGATTTCGCGGATGCTTGGTCGGGCATAAGTCCCACCCATCCCTCGCTCCGGAGACCCGTTGCCTCGTGCCGGGTAGGATTTGTGGATGCTTGGTCGGGCATAAGTCCCCCATCCCTCGCTCAGGAGACCCGTTGCCTCGTCTTAGGGTAGGATTTCGCGGATGCTTGGTCGGGCATAAGTCCCACCCATCCTCGCTCAGGAGACCCGTTGCCTCGCGTGCCGGGTAGGATTTCATGGATGCTTGGTCGGGCATAAGTCCCACCCATCCTCGCTCAGGAGACCCGTTGCATCGTGCCGTGTAGGATTTCGCGGATGCTTGGTCGGGCATAAGTCCCACCCATCCTCGCTCAGGAGACCCGTTGCCTCGTCTTGAGGCGGGATTTCGCGGATGCTTGGTCGGGCATAAGTCCCACCCATCCCTCGCTCAGGAGACCCGTTGCCTCGTCTTGGGCAGGATTTGTGGATGCTTGGTCGGGCATAAGTCCCACCCATCCTCGCTCAGGAGACCCGTTGCCTCGTCCGGGTAGGATTTCGCGGATGCTTGGTCGGGCATAAGTCCCACCCATCCTCGCTCAGGAGACCCGTTGCCTCGTCTTAGGGTAGGATTCTGTGGATGCTTGGTCGGGCATAAGTCCCACCCATCCTCGCTCAGGAGACCCGTTGCCTCGCGTCTTAGGGTAGGATTTCGCGGATGCTTGGTCGGGCATAAGTCCCACCCATCCTCGCTCAGGAGACCGTTGCCTCGTCGGGTAGGATTGTGGATGCTTGGTCGGGCATAAGTCCCACCCATCCTCGCTCAGGAGACCCGTTGCCTCGTCTTAGGGTAGGATTTCGCGGATGCTTGGTCGGGCATAAGTCCCACCCATCCTCGCTCTGAGTCCGTTGCCTCGCGGGGTAAGAGTCGTGGGTAGTTAGTCGCACCGACACTACAATTCGTTCGCTGTCCCCGTTCATCTATTCACGAAATAACCGCCCGGGTTAAGGTACCAACCTCACCTTCGCTCCGAAGGACCGGAGAACACGTCGTACTACCCTCACCAAGTCATTGAGAAAATACACCCAAGCCGGTATCCCGTCTTTCCCTCGGCAAGGAAGGAGGGGGTGCTTACGCATTATGCGACCATACGAGACCATTTCACGACTACTACTCAAGGCACGATAGGAAGCTAAGAATGTAAGATCAGAAGGAATTCAAACAGAGAAGACAAAGAACAGATATAAGTACCAATCCCCGACTGGGAATTACATAACATCGTCCCAAGTATACATAGAACAGTAATCCAACAAAAGCTTTTATACGAAACGAAGCGGACTTAGATGCGATTAGCACGCGCCACGGCTTCCGCGAGGGCGTCCTTGGCTTCTAGCAGCCGTGGCACCATCCCGATCAATATGTCGAGGTTGGCGAGGTCTCGGGCGAGGGCCTCCTCTGCGGCCATTATCACGTCGAAATCTGCCCATAGACCTTCAATGAAGGCCTCGAAATCGTCGGCGGCTGGAAGACCCCCGGGAGCGAGAGCGTCACCCAGAGGATCAGGAACCATGATAGGGGCTCCCTCCTCCTCCAGCAGTGGCGGGATCTCTGCCACAGGCGGCCCCTCATCCAGGTTGGCAAAAATGGGGTCTTCTTCCATAATTTCCCCGGGGAGGTCAGCCATTGAAAAAGCAAAGGAAGGCAGGGGAAGAGAGCGATCGTCTACTCTGATACTAACAAGGTGGGCGAGGAAGGTGAAAAGGGCCAGAGTTAAATAATAACGCGAGAAGCTCAAGCGTCTACACGTCCCCGAGAAGTTCGCCAGGACCATTAAGTCCCGCTAATACTCAAATCGACGTTTGGTCTCCATTGGGAGAAGCTAAACGCTTTTTCGGACGAAGGGACCCGTAGAGCGAACGAACATACATGGTCATTTGATAAAATAAGTGATTTAACCCAAGTGTCTACAAAAATCCCCTCACACGAAGATACACCAACTAAGAAGGAGGCGGCTTCTCTTTGCCTTTCCCCGAGTCACGCATCACAGCACGAGCTCGACGAACTGACTCCCTTGCAGTGGGCTCCCCGTGCTGCTTCCAGAAATCTGACATAAAACTTGACGATAATCTAGATGCGGCGGAGGAAGGCTTCACCGACGAAGGGATATCTCGAACCCCGTAACGACGGAGCTGCAGAAGAAAACCGAAATGCTCGCGTATATGAGTACATCCTTTTGCCTCCAATAGCTGAGCCGTTTTACGGAGCCCAATCTCGCGCGATGTCGCCGAAGGTCGATCTTGAATCCCCAAAAATCTTAGTAGATTTCTCAAGGAAGGAGACAGACTTTCCAGTGGAGGAAGGAATACGACTCGGAGCCGCATCAATACCGAACCGAGGGAGTTTGAAGGAAGGCCTCAGAGCCCCGTGAATCCCGAGACAACGGATTCCAATTCCGTCTGAACCATGTCGTGACGCTCCTCCGCTCGTTGAGCGTTACGAAGATGCATTTGAACTTCGCCCGCGCCGTTGCAAGTTGAGAGGAATTCCTCCACTTGCTTCTTCAACATGTTCTTGCCTTCTTCACAACCACCAATAGGTTTTCAACTCCTCTATTCGATCATCCTTCTTCTTTTCGTTTCGCTCCGCCGCCATGCGGCTCGCTCCTCCTCGGCGAGACGGTCCCTCATCGAAGAAATTACCCCTCGATTCTGCATTTTTCGCAGCCAAGTCCCGACTGCAGGGCGCTTGACTGCACCTTGGCCAACGAGTCCTCAGAGTCCTGAAGTGCCCTTGAAAGATTAGCCTTCTCCGCCTCTAGTTCCGCTACTCGTTCCTTCGCGGCCTCACAATCCTGGGCCCCCTTGTTGAACTGACCCAAGTACGTCCGAAATCGACGTGATATCTCTCGGCGAGTCTGACCCCTAAAAATGGAGAAGATATGAAGCAGGATATTGAAAGACATTGATACCAGTAGGATAAGCTCAAAAGGAAGGGTACCTTTAAATGATGGTCCATCGAGATCTCGCAGAGAGAAAGGTCATTGACTTCCTCAAATAAAGCCACAGATTTATTGTAAGGAGAAAAGGCCGCGCGCATCTTTCTTAAGGACGGAGAAACAGCCGCCCCCCTTTCAAAATCTGAGGTGAAAAATCCGACAAATCAAAGCGGACAAAGGAAGAGCCCACACCACCCGCAGGTGGCGGGCCCGAAGGTAAAATCCCCTCATCAGGGGACGCCTTGAGTACTTGGAATCGGAGGTTCTCGACCCTCCTCCTCCGCGGCGAGCAAAGGGCGGCAAGCGCCCCGATTTGGACTGTTTCAACGGTGTTAAATCCTCGCCTCCTCCGCATTATTACCTCCTGCATTAACCTCATCAAGACCTGAAAGAATATCGCACCCTAACGGTGGCGGGGAAAAGTATCGAGTAAGACCTTCTCCCCAGTGGGGTGTCGGGAAGTGGAAATGTTCAACCGCAAACCCCGAGTCTCCCCTGTCGCGGGGGCAGTCCCATCTTCAAGTTGCCCTTGTGCGCACTCATGGCCAGGAGAATCACCATCATCCTCGTCATATATGTCGATAGTCTCCACTCCGGGAATCCCCAGAAATGAATACCCGGGGGACTGACTCCCGTCAACAGGCACATTAACAGAAGGGTCAAGTGGGAGGGCCGAGGGAACCTCCCCCACAGCAGTCGGACTTGATGTTGCCTCAGGAAAGCTCGTATCTGGGGCAGATGGCACATGCGAGGGTTCGCCCACAACAGCCAAGGGAATCGTTTCGGAGGGACCCCCCGCACCCACAGAATCCGGAGGGGGCGGAGGCAGGAGAGACGTAGCCGCCACAGAACCGGAGGAATCACCCTCGTCGCTGGATTCCTCCGAATCCCAATCCGCCTCCTTGTCGTCATCATCCCCCGAATCCTCGCTCCCACCCGAAGTAGCGGCTTGGGGCAGCGCAACACGAGCTAACCTTGCTCGTTTAGCAGGGCGGGGAGAGCCAACTGACCCTCGGGGATGAGGGGGCGCGCGGCGTCCCCAGTCAGTAAAACGAGAACATCGGGTGGCCCCCACGGCGCCCATAGCAGCCTCATACTCCGTTGCCTGGCAAGGGCCCAGAAGCTTGCGAGCCAATCTCTCGGCCGCCCCACGCCCCCGGTCTTGTACCCCTTCAGGACGAATCACGGACACCGTACCTCCCAGCGACCGCTCCAGAGTAACGGGGGAACTCCTGGCCAAAGGGTCGATACGACATAGGCAGTATTCTTCCACCAAATCTCGCATTGTACTCTGGGCACGAAGGGCCTTCAGATAGTCAAGATGTCTAATTTCTTCCGCGGTCGCGCTCCAATTAGGGGATCGAATCGCGCGGACTGGACCCATTGAAGTATGAAGAGGAGAGTCCGTGCCCACGAGAATTTGATAATACCACCGGGACATCCATCCTGAGTCCCATTTCCCCTTGGCGGCCGCTACTGGGATTTCCTTTATAAGAGATCTCTTCGTCTGGAAATTCAGAGAACCGAAACATGACTTACGGCCTTCGTTCCCTGCTTTCTGTTGCTTCGGTTGCCAAAACGCGTCTTCTATGAGAGAAAACAAGCGCCCTGTCGGTGGATTCGGTAGGCGGAAAGCCCATTCAACACCGCCAATCGCACGATGGCATTAGGGAGTAGCCGCGACGACTCCGCATGGAAAACCGAATCTTGATGATAGTAGAGGCGGGACGGAAGCGAAGTCCTGCCTCGAGAAATGCCGCGAACACCATCGCTTCATTTGCACGAGGCCGAGGGGTTTCTTCACCACCGGAGGCGCATGGAAGGGCGTATTACCCCAAAATCAGCCGCTAGTGCATCGAGGTCGTGAGCTCAACGCCGACCGCCCCAAAATGGGGATAATCGCGGCATCCTCTTCGCTCGAACTGGTTTTATCTTAGGGGCGCCTAGGACCCATGGAGATCTAGGTGGGTAGGAGATCAGGAGACAGGCACCAGAGGAGAATGCGAACGAGAAAAGAAAAGCGGACGAAATGCGGAGCCAAAGAAGATGAACTTCGCCACCATCGGAAAACCCTATCTCTATAAAAAAAAAAAAAAAAAACTCGGACGTTTAATGTTGCATCCCAAATGGCGAGCGACTTCTACCCGCCGACATGAGGGGCTAGTGTGGTGGGCCGGCCAGGCTCACCCTCCCTCGGCCAACTAAGCGAAAACACCACGCGTCTAGTGACCCATATGAACGGTTTTATGAACGCCAACCTCTCCTTCGACAAAGCCATGAGTCCATACACTAGGGGTCAACCCCCAGAAGAGGAGGAGATGGATAAGGATCACCCCTCTCCCCGCAATGAGGAAGTACCCTTCCGTGGCGAATGAGGAAACCGGAGGGAATCACTTGATCGTGCCTTCCTCCGACGTGAACCTAATGCTAAATCACCAATGTCGACACCCTCCAACAACTCCTCCCAAATACATGGTGGCGTGTCCAGGCAATCGAGACCCTACACAAGTGAAATTCCCGTCGAACCCCTATAAAAGGTGTACGAACATAGGGTAAAAAACCCAACGTATTAGAGACGTGAGTCAATAAAAAAATTCAGATTAGCCCCTGGCAAGAAATAATAAAGAAAAAGAAAGCCAATCAATACGGGCATATCCAAGCCCGCCCTATAAAGCTGAAAAGAAGACAGAGTAGAAGCAGGTTCCCCGAAAAACAAGAAGCAGTCTGACGAGTAAGAAGAGAGAGAGACCCGGTGGTTCCACACCACCACAAGAGAGAGACCCGGTGGTTCCACACCGCCACAATTATCATAAAGGTGGTCAATTACTAGGATTTGAGACCCATTCAATTGCTTGTGGCAGATCAATGAGTCACTTTGGAGTTAATTTGTTTCTTTCAGCTACAATTATTTATCTATTGCTTAAGCACTGCAAGGTATAATAATGTGTAAACTCAACCTAAGATCATAACACCTATTTACTTATTAAATATAGTTTGTTTATTCTTATTTCATTTTGTACGGAGATGATATTCTATCTATGTTGTTATTGTGTATATTAGTGTGATTCTAAACAAGTGCAGTATACACAGTTGATATGAATTTACATATTTAGATTCTGACGGAGACCATAGCCATGCAGACCACACACTATCGACTCGCCACTGCTCCTCCTACCTGAAGGACCAAAATGGCGATCAGAGGGGGTGAATGATCAAAAATAAATATTTTGTCCAAAGAAACCAACCAAAACCTTACAACATCAAAGCCTAGCGAAGAAATCCAAAATATGTAATTTTCTCAATTAGGGCAGCACTATCGCAAAAATACTTTGGTAGTGTCAAATGAACAATAACCTCGCACTACTGTGCTACAACCCTGGTACTACCAGATGAACAGTAAAAGCAGGTGAATGAATAGTAAAATTGTGTGACTTAAAAATGAAAAATCAATGGATATTTTGATTGGCTGATCGAAAACCCACAAAAATTGCTATGCACCTTTCTATGGATGTCAAGAACCAATTCCAACATTCAATCACAAGGATTGATGTTAAAGTTCTGACCTTTTTTAGTTTTAAAGAAGTTTGCACCAAAATCGAGCAAAAATGAAGATTGTCTCCCTGAGCTTACTCGTGGGATTTTAATGATCAAGATGATCCTAGAATGCCTCCCACATAATGCAGCAAGCAAGAACAAAGGATGAACAAGCCTAGAACACGATCTCCCAATATCTTTCTCCTCTCAAGCAAAAAAGATTGGTTTCTTGCAAAAACTTAGAGGAAGAGGTTGGAGATTGCCTAGATGATTGTGATATGATCTATAAAAGATTCATCTAGTAATCTTTCATCCTTGGCACAAGATCCAAAAGCAAGTAGGAGGGGAAGCAAATCCAACTTGCGAGAAAGTAAAGTGCAAGAATTTAATACATAATGTAAATTGTAGAATATAGAATGAAATTAAACTTTTATTTTTTGAGAAGAAAGGTTTACAAAAGCCTCACAACCAGGTGGGAAAAACTCAAATGAGCATAAGGAAACAAAAAATCCTTATCAAGAACTTGCGGGAGAGGCATACCCCTAACCCTCTATTTATAGCCTACCCGATGCAATATCCACCCTTGGATGAGTTCCTTCATCCATAAGGAACCTTATCAAGGGCTAGGATTGACCCACTCACTCATACATGGGTTAAACTAAAACCCACTAACATAATGGGTTTTGCACATTTCTCAAAGTAAGCTAACTTGATCGCTACCCTATCCTCTAAACCACGATCCAACGGCTCTCCTAGACTTGAGTAGGGCTTCAGCTAGTATCTCCATCCATCCACTTGTCTTATCGACTTGCAACGCCTCCGACCTCAGTCATCTTTCGGCGATCCCAACCGTCTGAATCTCAGCTCTCCTAGCCTAGCCCAGTCTCCTTCACCTCACCATAACCTAGTCTCGTTGTCCTGCATCCATCATAGACAAGGAAACACATCACATAATGTTGCTCGATAAAATATGCAATTAATCAACCATAACAAAAATTGCATCTCACTTTGTATGTAATGTCAGCAGTACCGTACCTCTAGTACTACCGCTCTCTAGTTACCAGTAGTATCACTCAGCTTGAAAACCCAGCGAAGACCTCTCTGAAAAATAACTACCGGTGTGTATAGGCTGGTAGTACCACTTGCCGGCACTACCGCCACCATGGGCCGGCAGTGCCACACTTGGGTACTACCGCCTCTCCAAAGGCTGGTGGCCAGTGCTACTGCCGTTCCAAGGCCAGTAGTGCCGCCGACTGGCACTACCACCTCTTGAGGACCAGTAGTGACACTCAAACCTGACAAAACACAAATTGCTTTTAAATTCAAAATGAATTCAAATCAAACTCAAATATGAGCATCATTGGCTCGTATATAGTCAAATATTCATCACCAATATGGGTAAACTTTCGCATGTCTTTCACTACCGTCACCTTCCATGCTAGCGACGCTGTTCCTCATCCACCCACCGCCATCTTGCTACACACTATCGTCTACTTGATCCACTAGCCAGCCATCACCACCAGTGAAATAGCCCCAAATTTCAAAAGTTTTTGTTTTGTTTTTGATTTGGTTTTTGGTTTGTTTTTTATTTGAGTTTTGGGCTTTTGGCTCTTGGGCCTCCTTCCTCTGACCCATTCCCCTCCCAGCCCAGCATCCTCCGGCCCAGCTCACTTGACCCGGCCGCACCCGCCTCGTCTCTTCGCTTCGGACGCTTGGGCTGCCAGCGCTCGCGCCCCTAATTGCACCCAGCACCGCCCACCGCACCGCCTCCACCTTTCACCGCCACCTGCCACCGCCCCTCGCTCCCTCTCTTTCCTTGCCCCGGCTATAAAAGCCCTCGACCTCATCCCATTCCTCGTCGCCCCTCTTCCCCTTCCCGCGGTAAGCTTCCCCCCAACACTCCATCTTCCTCCAAAGTGCCGTGCCGCCGTCTCCCAGCCCAACGAAACCGTAGCGCCAACCCCGCGCATTGCTCGCCCGCCCCGGGGGTCCCCACGTGTCAGCCTCACCCACCCACAGTCCCCGTCGTCAGCCTTCCCGCACCCCCAACCCCACCTGCCAGTCGGCGCCACCAGGAGTTTGTAGATGGTGATTTAGTTTAGTTTTAGGTCTTAGTCTTTGCTCAAGCCTTGCCTGTGGTGATTCTTTTGAAATGTAAACTCTATTTGGCGCTGCTGCGCCCCTTTGTAAAAACCTGGCCGTTAGGCCTTATATTCCTTAAAATGTGTTGGTTTCGTCTTTTTGTTAGGCAATGTGCACTTGATTCCTGACAGCTAATCTTCTTGGGTAGCTGTTAAGAAATTTAGACGAGCCCCTGAAATGGCAATCCGTCATAGGTGGTATCAGAGCCCAGCTTGACCATAGATTAAGACCTAAGTTGGTTTAGGACAGTCTTTTCAAAAACTAAGTTAACCTATAAATAAAATGAATTACAAAAATATAAGTATTATTGCTGCCTCCTTCTGTCCCTTCTACTTTATCGCTCTATCAACGTTTGTTGTCAGCAGTAATGAATACAGGGCTATGCGTTGGATCCAAACTCGATGGAAACACAAGACAAGGGTTTATACAAGTTCAAGCCCTCAGCAGTGGAGGTAATACCCTAGTCCTGTGCTATGGAATTATGAGTAGCTTGATCTCTCTGTCTCCTCTCTCTAGGGCCCTTCGCCACCCTTATATAGGAAAGGGGCGGAAGAGTCTGAGTTAGTTACATGGTAGAATCCTGGTTGATTGCGGGGTGGAGAGTCTATCTCTATTCTTTTCTGTTAGATACGCTATCCTCTAGGATTACGATCATATCCTTCTTAACAAGAATCGGTTACCATCTTCTGTCCTTCCCTATTGGGTACGGTGATGATGGCCCGGTTGGTGCCCGATCTCTCACAGCTGGTTTGGTCTATCTCCTTTTGGTTGGTCCTCGCGGCCCGCCATGCAGATACCCGGGGTCCATGTACTCCACACCCTCTCTAGAGCTTCTTTTTCCCTTCCTGTTTTGTTTTGAGTTTTTCTCGCTTAACTAACTTCAAAATTTTTGCTGTCTGCAGATGGCTCGTCGTGTTGACCCATACCCTGGAGTCCTCGGGGGATGGGCAGACAAGCTTTGGAGGATGCAGTAGCATCTAAGCATAGGAGAGTTCTACTGCCCATTCTTCCACTCTAAGGAGCAGCTCCATAGTGCCGTCAGGTGCCAGTGGAAGGCCTGGGTAGTCATACACCCTCTACCTCTTCGCCCCGACGTCCCACACCAGTTTGAGGCACACCGGGTGTACGAGCGGGATGCACTTCAGGACGCTGCCAGGAAGGCAGTGAGGTACCTGTGTCGCCACTACGAGGAGGAGGAGCCCATGGAGCGTATTTTCTACCTCTCTGACGCTGAGTGATGCCTCCAGTAGCTAGCTCGCTAGTCATAGAGTTGCACCCTCTTTTGTAGTAGGCTTTTGTAATGTAAAATGGGTTGTGCTGAACCTTAAATGGTATTGTGTACGATCCATATTAAATAAAATGCTATGTTCTCTATCTCTGTGTTATCTTTGTTTGACTTAATATCCGTATACCCCTGTCTAGCACAAAGACTTCATTCCCTTCGTTCGAGCCCTTATCTGTTCTTGCTATTCTCACCTCATGCCCCAGCTCTTACTCATCTTCTACTTCAAAAACCTACTGCAGACCGAAAAGAGTCAAAATTTAAGACCATGGAAGGAGTTGGATCAGGTTCCTACCACAGCAACCAATGCAGTGAAGCCAAATCAGTGGGCAATCCAAACAACCTAGCTCAGGTCCTAGCAATTATGGAAAGAAACAGATACCAGGCCAAGAGAAACAAGACCCAACTGATGGAACGGGTCTTAGAACAGCTAGCAGCTAGACCCCAAGGAAATCCACAAGGGAATTTCCATGGACAAGAAGGAACTATATGCGGGTCAAGATGGTTTGATTTTCAAAAGAATAGGCCCCCTATATTTGCGACATCGACTGAACCCTTGGCAACAGACTATTGGATCTGAGACATCCAGCGGAAATTCGACATGATCCAATGCACAGAAAAAGAACGAGTGCTATACGCCTCCCACCAATTACAAGGCCAAGCAGCAGCCCGGTGGATGAACTTCCAGACTATGAAAAATGAATAGGAAATATCATGGTAGGAATTTGAGGAAGCCTTCCGAAAAACACACATTCCTGCGGGTTTAATGGTCTCGAAGAGAAGGGAATTTCTAGCCCTTCGCCAGGGAGGAAAGACCGTATTGGAGTATTTGCAGCAGTTTAATTACTTGTCCCGTTATGCACCAGGAAAAGTCGACACAGAGGCCAAGAAAATGGAGCGATTCTTCGAGGGGTTGCAGAAGAATCTGAAGTTCCATATATCGACCATAGACTTCAAGGACTTATCGCCCATGGTGGATAAACTAATAATCTCAAAGAGACTCGGAACAACTTAGAGGACACCCATAAGAGAAAGGCCCAGTACTAGAAGATGTTGAATCTTGTTCCGTACAGAGGGAGAACTTGGTCCCGATTCCCAGATTTCCTAGTAAGGGACAGGTCATAAGTGGGCAACGATCAATTCCCATAGCCAATCAACCCGGGACGGTAAGATGCTATGTGTGTAATGGAAACCACTACGGCAACGAATGTCCCAAGAAACCCTTAGGTTGTTACCATTGTGGACAAATGGGACACTTTAGATAGCATTGCCCAAAAATGGAACTGCGAACAGAAGTGACCAAGGCTTAGGTGTCAGCCGCCACCCTGATGAATAGACAGTTAACGATCCGTCAGCCATAGCAGCAGCAACAAGGATACCTGCAAGGAAGAATGCCAATCAAAATAGAAGGAAACCCAGCAACAGAGGTCAAAATGCTTCATGAAACTTCCAAGGAAGAATTAACCATGTTTCAGACAAGGAAGCAGTAAAGGCTACCGACGTCATCATTTGTAAGTTTCAAGTCTAATCCCAGCTGACTTTGATTCTCTTTGACCCTGGTGCCATGCATTCTTTCGTTTCTCTGGCTTTTGCTTGCACAAATGGTTTACCGTATCTTCCATTGCCTGCTCCTAGTGTATTTTAAACACTTGGGAGCCAGTTAATGGCCCAGTTTAAGTGTGAAAATTTGGAGATGGAAATTCAAGGAGTTAAATTCAAAGCCTACCTGTTGATGTTCGAAGTGTACGGTCTAGATATCATTTTGGGAATAAATTGGTTATCTAGACATAAGGCCACATTAGATTGTGAGTAAAAATTGGTAGCTCTAGTTAATGACCAAGGACAACAAGTGATAGTACCGACAGACCCCAAATTGATAAAGAGCAACAAGGGTAGCATCAATGCCATCACCTCAGAAGTAAATAGGATACCCGTTGTTCAGGAGTACCAAGATGTTTTTCCAGAGGAATTGCCAAGAGGAACACAGAACAGAGGCATAAAACTGGCAATAGAATTGATTCCAGGAACCAAACCCATCACCAAACGCTAGTACCTGATGTCACAAATGGAGTTGAAGGAACTCAAAAGGCAATTAGATGAGTTAATAGAAAAAGGATTTGTCCGACCTAGTATTTCACCTTGGGCTTCTCCAGTATTGTTTGCCAAAAAGAAGGACGAAAACTCAAGACTCTGTGTGGATTACAAGGCATTGAATGCCGTGACAATCAAGAACAAATATCCCTTACCCTGGATTGACGATCTGTTTGATCAGCTCAAGGGAACCAAAGTCTTTCCAAAGGTAGATCTGAGGACAAGGTACCATCAGTTGAAAGTAAGGGAATAGGATAGAGAAAAGATAGCATTCACCACAAGATACGGGCTTTTTGAGTTCACCGTGGTGCCTTTCGGACTCACTAATGCCCCAGCCTACTTCATGAATTTGATGAACCAAGTTTGCATGGAATATTTGGATCGGTTTGTCATAGTGTTTATAGACGACATCCTAATCTACTCAAAAAGTGAAGTAGAACACCAGGAACACCTGCATTTGATCTTGATAAAGCTTAGAAAGCACCAGTTTTATGCTAAGTTCTCCAAGTGTGATTTATGGCTAGACGAGATCTCCTTTCTAGGACACATCATTACAAAGGACGGAGTGAAGGTGGATCCCGGGAAAGTGAAAGTAGTCATAGACTGGAAACGACCCGCATCAGTGACATAAATTTGAAGTTTCCTGGGATTAGTAGGATATTACCGACAGTTCACAAAAGGGTTTTCCAAAATATCAAGACCATTGACACAACTTCTCAAAAAGGATAACCCCTACAGATGGTCTAAGAAATGCGAAGAAAGTTTTCAGGAATTAAAAACAAGATTGACCTCAGCCCTAATCCTTATACCTCCCGACCCAAACAAGGAATTCCAGATCTACTGTGATGCATCAAAAAGAGGATTAGGATGTGTGCTGATGAAAGATGGAAAGGTGGTTGCTTATGCATCACGACAGTTAAGACAACACGAGGAAAATTACGTAACACATGACTTGGAGTTAGCCTTAGTGGTTCATGCTTTGAAAATCTGAGGCATTATCTGTTGGAAAATCACTGTGAAGTATTCTCTGACCACAATAGTCTAAAATAAGTGTTCACCCAGCCGAATCTCAATATCCGACAGAGAAGGTGGTTGGAACTAATTAAGGATTATGACCTGAACATCCAAACCATCCGAAAAAGGCCAATGTGGTAGCCGACGCATTGAGCAGAAAGGCCTGTCACCACCTAGCCCTGACGACAGACATTCCGCAGCAGTTGCAATCAGAGATGCAATGATTGAACCTGCAAGTGGTAGAAGAAGGATCGATATCTTCTATCTGGATTCAACCTGACTTCCTGGATCAGATTAAGGCAGCCCAACAAATAAATGAGGAAATAAAATGATACATAAAATAAATAGAAGGGATTAACCCATCAGAATTCTCGAAGGATGAGCAAGGCATACTATGATTTTGTAATCATATATGCATTCCCGATAATAAGGAAATAAGGGATTTGATCTTGATAGAAGCTCACTCATCCCAACTCTTAAAGCATCCCGGGAGTACAGAGACGTACCAGGATTTGAAGAAGGAGTGCTGGTGGAAAGGTATAAAGAAAGAAGTAGACGAACACATTTTGTGTTGCGACATGTGTCAGAAAGTTAAAATAGACCACCAAAAGACTACCGGTTTACTACAGCCGCTTTCGATACTAGATTGGAAGTGGGATGAGATTGGAAAGACTTCATTACAGGATTACCCAAGACACAACAAGGATTCGATGCCATCTAGGTAATAATCGACAGACTGACTAAAGTTGTCCAATTCATACCTATCAAGCTGTACTTTGGAAAGGATAAGCTGGTCGAATTGTACCTAACACAGATTTTAAGGCTGCATGAAATCCCTAAAAGGATTGTGTTAGACCGAGAAGCCCAGCTCACCTCTAAGTTCTGGGAAAGTTTACATGAGGCTATGGGGACTGACCTAGCATTCATCACAGCCTATCACCCACAGACAGATGGACAGGCAGGAAGAGTAAATCAGATATTGGAGGACACCTGCCTGCCATTTGCAGAATTTTTGTACAACAACAGTTACAGCCAGTTTGAATATGTCACCCTTCGAAGCACTTTACGGGAGAAAGTGTAGAACCCCAATAAATTGGACTGAGACAAGAGAAGACAACCCTTTGGGCCACAGCTTATTTATGATGCAGAAGCTCATGTGAGGATTATCATAGAGAACTTAAGAACTACTCAAGGATGACAAAAGAGTTATGACGACATGAGGAGAAAGGACATCAGTTATCAAGATGAAGATTTTGCCTATCTGAAAGTGACACCATTCAAACCAGTGCGCATATTTCAGATGAAAGGAAAGTTGGCACCCAAATATGTTGGACCATATCAGATCACAGACCGAATTTGAGAAGTAGCCTACAAATTAGAGCTAGGCCCATAACTATCTAGGGTGCATAACATATTTCATGTGTCATAGTTGAGAAAGTGTCTCAGACAGCCGTTAGAACAAGTACCTTTGGAAGGGATTCATTTGCAGAATGACTTGACTTACCATGAGGAGCCAGTCTAAATTGTCGAGACTATCGAAAAGGAACTCAGAAATAAGAACATCAAAGTCTACAGAGTACTCTAGAAGAATCACACCTCTGAGGAAACCACATGGTAAAAGGAATCGGAACTGCAGTAGAATTTTCCTAACCTTTTTCCCTGGGAGGAGTAAATCTCAGGACAAGATTTGTTTTAAGTGGGGTAGGTTGAAATAGCCCCAAATTTCAAAAGTTTTTTGTTTTGTTTTTTTATTTGGTTTTTGGTTTGGTTTTGATTTGAGTTTTGGCCTTTTGGCTCTTGGGCCTCCTTCCTCTGGCCAGTTCCCCTCCCAGCCCAGCCTCCTCCAGCCCACTCCCCTCCCGGCCCAGCTTTCGTTGGCCTAGCTTCACCAACCCAACTGCCCGACCCTACCCGTCCCATCCGCCTCCAGCGATGCCCCCGCGCCGCAAGTAAGCTCGCCACCGCCTGCTTATGCGTCGCCTAATCGAGCCCTGGCACTACCGCCGTGACCGCCTCGCCATTCGCCGCCTCCGCACAAGACCGCAGCCCCACTGGCCGCCCCGATCGCCCCGAGCTCCCTCTCTCTCCCCACCCCGGCTATACAAGCCCCCGACCCCTCCCATTCCTCCTCGCCCCTCTTCCCCTTCCCGCGGTAAGCTTCCCCCCAACCCTCCTTCTTCCTCCCGGGTGCCGTGCCGCCGTCTCCCTGCCCGGTGAAACCCTAGCCCCGCCCCTGCACGCCACTCGCCCACCCCCGGGGTCCCCACCCGTCGGCCTCACCCACCCTCGGGCCTCGCTGTCAGCCTCCCCGCACCCCTAGCCCCACCTGCCCATCGGCGCCAACCCCCCACCCCCGCGCGTGGGCAGGCCCAGCCAGTGAAGGCCATGCTCGCTCCCCGTTGGGCTGTTTGGGCCTGGCACTGTGCGGCCCACGTTCATTTTCGTTTCTTTTTTCTTTTTCGGATTTAATTAATCTAAAAAATTCCAGAAAAATCCCAGAAAATCCCCAAAAATCGAAAAATACATATCCTTGATCCACTTGAGCCACTGAGTCCAAAAATGACCTCCGTTCTACCAAACAAAGTTTCCAAAATTCCCAAAATAATTCAAATGCCCTTAGACTCCTTCTCCGATCCTCGTTCCGATTTCCGTTTTTATTTTTCTTTTCCTGTATTTCTTTTGTCATATGTTTATCGATTCTCGTTTATTTGCGCTAGATTCGACCATCGAGCCGTACCCAAAGTAGGAGCAGGACCAGTTCGGATCCTAGCAGGACTTCAGTTTTACAATCTAGACGAACCCTCGCCTAGTAAGGCTTGCCGCACACCCTTGAACATGTTGAACCCAATTTGTCAATAATATTGTAGTAATTATTTTTTAATGCATTATTTTACTCATGATTTAAATACTGAAAAAGGTAATTTAGAATGACATGATTGCTTAGTTAACACCAATCAATTGTTCAGCCCACCTTTTATTATTGAGGCTTATTAACCTTGCATAGCCTTAGCATATAATAGTGAATCCCTTGTAGTTAATTAATTAATAATCATTCCACTCTTAGTCTTTCAAAACTGGCGAGCCTCTGGCTTGGTGTCTTTTTAAGCTGTTGCTATAGTCAGGGGAACAGTGTTGGGCTACCCACGAGGTGGATGCTAGTCCGACCCCTGGTCGATGACAAAAGCTATGGTTGGCTTGGTGGTTGGTACAACTAGTACTAGGTTTGTGGTTGTATGGCTTGTTCTTTGGCAATTAAGGATAACACCCCTTGAGCAAAGTAAATAACTTAAGTTCCCGCTCATCCACAAGTTGGGAGCCGGCCAGTTCAGTTGAACCATTTCCCAACATAGCTCAGTACATTGTTCATCCCCTTGGAATACCTACAGGATGTAGCTACCATTCTCGTAGCTAGAATGGATCACGTAGCAATCGGGATGGAACGGAAATGGGTAGCGCCGAGTAGGGTGCTATCATTTGCCGGTTCTCACAACGGTAAGTACCCACAGTATCAGATTGCATCTCTCGCCTTGGCCAGTGGGTCCTGAGAGTTGTGGGTCCTTGAACCTACCAGGTAGGAGTTACAATGGGGAAGTACAACAAAAGGCTATGATCATCTCGGCCCGGTCGCATGCATTTAAGTTGCATGTAACCGCGTGGCATTAACGGTCGTAAATATCTTGTGGGTAAAGTTGAGCAGCTCTGCAGAGTGAAATGTCAATGGTATTCGAATACACCATGCTTCCGGTTAATGAAGGTAAGTTTGAATTGGGGTGACTCCCGAAACCTCGCTCAAGTAATCTTTGAAATTGGAGAATCTGACGTAATTGAGTTAACTTTGTGAAACCCCCAGCTATCCATTATTTTATTGGTTTGTGTTTCAAATGTAACTAAGTTTACAATGAAAACTGCATCCACAATACTTATAACCTTGTGCCAACCCTTGATAATCCCCTGCATATAGTATTCAGTTTTCCCAATGTGACTTGTTGAGTACTGTTGTGTACTTATTCTTGCTTTTTCAAACCCAGCAGTCTCAAGAAGCCGAAGCCTACCAGGAGTTTGTAAATGACGATCTAGTTTAGTTTTAGGTCTTAGTCTTTGCTTAGCCCTTGCGCGTGGTGGTTCTTCTGAAATGTAAACTCTATTCGGTGTTGTCGCGCCCCTTTGTAAAAACCTGGTCGTTAGGCCTTATATCCCTTAAAAAGTGTTGGTTTTATCTTTTTGTCAGACAATATGCACTTGGTTCCCGATAGCTAATCTTCCTAGATAACTGTCGAGGTATTTAGACAAACCCTGGAATGGTGGTCCGACACAATCGGCTGCAGGGACGACGTCGGGAAAGGGAAATGAGAGAAGGCAGTGAGAGACGGGAGGGAGAAGAGCGAGATCAAGAGGCAAGGGCAGCAACTTACGAGGATCCAACCATCCAAACGGCTACTTGACTGATCCAACTGCTCACCCAATTCAGATGGCGTGGCCATGGCCTCCTTAAGCCCCCAGTTGTGCTAATTTTACGAACGGGAAAAGCGAGAGCGATCATGCGGCCAGGAAAATCGCGGCGACGCGGCCACGAGCTGACGAGCAGCATCCGCACCGTCTTTCGCTCTTGAAGGGTAGAACTGATCATTGGCTGAAATGTGCTGAATTGTTCAGTTCACTGATCAGCTGCTGCTGTTGTTACCCGCCGCAAGTTTTAAAGTATTGCCATTTCTCATTACCGCCACCTTAATTGCTTTTCTTTGTACAAATCGACGTCTGCTGGACATGATACGGTGGTCATGCTCGCGAGTTTGTCTTCGCCTGTTTAGGAGCTACTGTGGTTTGTTGCCAACTTCAGATTTGCTTCGTTGAGTCAGGGAGAAACCAGAACATATTTTTCGTTCTTGTCTTGTCATGCACCGTCTATATTATAATAATTCATCATGCCTTTTCTTCCTCCATCCAGCTAGCTCCACGATTTCCAATCATTGATGTGTGAGGGGTGAGGGGTCCATCGTCCATGGACCATAAGTTCTTTCATTGGAAACAGGACTTGCATACTAACCTCAAGTTCAGAATTCCAGGCAAAGTCACTTCTGAATGTTGCCATTGCCAACCACGATCATTGTAGATATACTGAAGCAAACCTTATTACTTTCCTCTTCTTTTTTTTTTTTTTTTTTTGCAATCAAGGAGGCCTAAAGTACACCCTACTGCCGGTTGGCAGGCGTGCACAGCGAGCCAGTTGGTGGGCACTGAGCGGCACGCAGATGTGAGCAGCTAGCCGGCGGGACCAAAAGCAGTGGCAGAGACAGACCTCGGGCCACCCAGGCTATGGCCCGAGGCCTATGATCAAAACACTGTAGGCTATGTTACCTTATGCTATGGACTAACTTCATTCAGGCCCGAGAACAATGGCCCGACCCGAGGCTTGGGAAACAGGCTGGCTCCGCCCCTGGCCGAGAGAGCGGCGGGTTGCAGAGGCCAGGTGGTGGCGGGCTGCAAGGTCGAGAAGATGGCGGGCGTACGAGCAAGCCGCGAGTGCCGGGTTGCAGGGGTATGCAGCGGGGTGGCAGGTGTGGCAGGTGGCAGAGGCCGAGGGGGTGGCGGGCATGCGATGCGACCAGGCCGTGTGCGGGGTCGCAGCGGCTGCAAGGGCATACGCTGACTGAGCGGCGACGTGCACTGACCGAGCGACGTGCGAGACGCATTTGGCAAGCCGGTGAGCACCCCTATAATTTGATCTGGGCCACCGGTGCATACAACAATGTATGAATTAAAAATCCCCTTAATGAGCAAGAACGAAACCACCACATTCTGAAATTCCAAGGTCCTGACGATCTGTTCAGAACGTTTTCTTTTCAGCTGAAAAATATTCAGAAGTGTCGCTACGAAAGAAAGGCTTATATTGAACCCCTCATCACTAACCCTTCTAGCCAAAAGCCGTCAGAATTTTTGGCTAGAAGGGTTAGTGATAAGGAACTTATCACAGACAGTTCTAGCCATAAAAATATCAATGATGACAACGGTACCTATCACAGTGGTTCTATCAAAAAACCATCAGTGATGAGTGCTGTTGTCATCACTGACGGTTTGTGACTAGAACCGTCTGTGATGATGGTACCAATCACAGGCGGTTCTATCCAAAAATCGTCAGTGATATGTCACAGATGGTTTTTGGTTAGAACTGTCTGTGAGAAGGTGTTATCGCAAACGATTTTTAGCTGGAACAGACTGTGATGAGCATCTCCTGGAAATAAGTGTAGAGAGCCGCGAGGCCCCTGATCCACTTAAAATTTTCTGAGCCATTTTTGATGTGGGTACGATTGTAAGGCGATCTGATGCAAAGAGACTATGGATTTGGAAGAGTGATTGTAGATCCTTTTGTTCTTGGTGGTCTAAGGTTAGTGATTGGTTCTATTGAATTATATTGAAGATCTAGCTTAGTATAAAGAGATAGAATATATGAAGATATGGTTTAGATCTAGGTTGGTGTAGATCAATTTGTTCTTTATGTTCTAAAGTAGTAATTGGTGAAGATATGGTTTAGATCTAGATTGGTGAGGAAGCTATAGTTTAGATCTAGCTTGAAGTAGCTAGCTTAGTGATGAAGATTTGGTTTAGATATAGCTTGATGTAGATCTAGCTAGGTAAAGAGAATTGAAAATCTATTTTATTCTTTTTTATGTAAGAAGCTAGCCAACTTGATAAAGAGCGATCTAAGAATTTGAAGATATATATACAATTTAATTGAGTCTTGGGGCACTGAATTAAGCTAACTAGTGTATAATTGGTTTTAGATGTAGCTTGTAGCTAGAAAAATCTATTTGTTGTTTGTGATCTAAGAGGTAGTTAGTTTGGTAAAGAGAAAATTGAAGATATGTACTTGATTTTGTTAGTGTTATGCCCTTAAGGCAGTTATATAGATGATTGTAGCATTACTATGTTTATAAATAATAATATGATTATTGGTCCAATGAATGTGTATCATTATATTGATCAGCAAGTATGTGACTTGCTTATAAAACTCTTTACTTATTGATATAATTCGATAAATATCTCTGATCGGCTATCATCGTATAGAACAACGATGAATAGATCAGTACATGTACTGATCGATGATCATGTTTCATAGATCATGGGATATGGAGCTATCATCAATACATTGTGAACGCATGTTGAAGAACATGGATTAGATAGACCCGCAATGGGACAATGAGAAAATGTTACATTCTTATGTGCCATTAGTGTATCTCATACATAGTAGATGTATGATCCTTAGACCTGAGGTTGTCACATTCCCTACATGTGTAATAGTTTACCTTAGGGTTACCAAACACTATTTCCTAACCAGATAGTTACAAAAGTTGCTTTCATGTTTATTATGAAACATGTAGAGGGAAGTGAGCAGTCAAGATGGAATTTGTCACTCTAGTGTAACAGAGAAATATGTCTAGGCCACTCATGTGATATGATTAAGAAAGTGCATGGGCATGCCGTGATTGAGGAGTCAATCAGAACTTATTAATATATCACGAATACGAGAGATGGATTGAATTGTCAAAGGATGATATGCTTCTCACGTTGAGTTCGATCTTCATATAGTTTGGCAAATGGATTATTACATGAGTACTTTTGATAGGTTATGTCCGATTTGATCATGGTATGTTTGGAGTTGGCATGCCCTGCAAGGAGCCGCTACCAACTATTGGATTGGAAAAGAGTTTTCCAAATCCATGTCCAAATGTACATGAACCTGTAGGGTCACATACTTAACGAGCTGGGATGCATTAATTCGGATTGGATCCGTAATTAATGGACCTCGTGAGCTGAACACACTAATGGGCCCTGGCTTAGGGTTTCACCGCGTGGCTAAATAAAGAGAGGAGAAGGGTGGGCGTGCTGTAGAGATTTTCATTCAGAACCATAGCCTCCACCTCTCGTTGTTCCGGCCGAGTGACACGGTGCTTGCACACCGATGCACGACGTTCCATCCCCAGACGTGTGGACTGCTGTGGTGATGCTGCTATGACTGCGGCATGGAGAGGACGAACTACTTCATCGACATGACGATTGCGGCGAGGGAAGGACGATCCACTTCATCGACGCAAGGGCTGCGGCAAGCGAAGGATGATCGACGTGACAACTGCGGCGTGGAGAGGACAATCCACTACATCGACGTGCGAAGGATTCCGCAACTGCGCGTCTAGTGGTAATCTGATCTATGATCCCCTTCTTGCGAGTAGCTTTCTGGTTATGCGATAGAAATTTTTAAATTTGTGCTAGCGTAGCATACCGCATATCTCAACAGATTTAGCTAACTAGTTAACCTGCACTCCAACTTAATTAAGAATGTGTGCATGTGCATGCACTCTAGTGTAATTCATTATTTAACACTTATACATTGTTACATACGTAGCGTACGTAGATGGACCGAAGCTTGATGTATGCTGTGGACCGTGCAAGTGCCAAGTACATTAAAGGTGTCTCTGCTTTTAGAAGAGCTACATAGGAGGATATGCTTAATAAGGGGGGTCCAATTTATGTCTTGTCTATGCATTGACTTCGACAATATGATAATGTATGGTAACTCAGCCTAGATCGAAGCACACTTAATTCTACGGGGTTTCAAAGGAGAGTATATATGTTGGACCAATCACGGTGAAGAGCAGATTATATAGGAAGCAGGCAGTACTAACATCGCCGACGAAGTTGATGATATGCCGAATGATATCGATTGTGCTCCCCATGAGGATAGGTTGCTGAAAGGACCGAAGATGTTGCCTAGAGGGGGGGTGAATAGGCGGATTAAAAAATCGCAGCGGAATAAAACTAGCTGAGCAGGTCAATCCGTAGTCTCCGGGTATTTTATCCGGATACTCCGGGTTGTCCAGAGTGTCCGGTATTTTATTCGGATACTCCGGGTTAGCTGGCTCGGGAACGCAACTAATGTTACTCTATTTAGCACAAGATATTACAACAAATAGATAAAGAGAGCAACCTAGATCAAAGGCTAGTATGGATTTGAATTAAAGCTAAGCAACAAGCTAGATCTAAGCTTTACAAAGACAAATCCACACAAGCTAAGCTAGAAAGTAAGAGAGAAAGTGAGAGACGCGATTTTTCACCGAAGTTCGGATTCTTGAAGGGAATCCTACGTCTCCGTTGAGGTGGCTCGGTCGCAATTGAGCCGGGGTCTCTTTCAACCCGCTTTCCTCCCGGTGTTGCAAAAATGCACTCGCCAGCTTCACTTCTTATCTCTTTCCTTTCGGAGGCGAGACTTGCCTTCACAAACGACCGGGGCGCACCACAAGCGTCGTTCGCTCCCGGTGACTCCAAGCCATCTAGTAGACCTTCAACCTCCAAGAGTAATAACGCCACGGGAAGTCGCTTGGAGGATGAACTAGTGCTCAAGGACTAGAATTGAATGCACCTAGCACTTCTCTTCTTCCCAACCACACCAAAAGAGATCAAACAACAAATCAAATGGTGGGGGAAGTATGAGCTCTATTGAATGCTTGGAAGAGGTTAGGAATGGCTTGAATGCTGCTATGAATGAGCTCAATAGAAATCCTAGCCGTTGGAGGGGAGTGGTGGCTTTAAATACTCTTTTTGAAAACTAGCCGTTATTCCCCTTTTTGAACTGTCCGGAGACTCCGGACAAATTAACCCGGACACTCCGGATGGTCCGGACTCTCCGGACAAAATGTCCGGATACTCCGGACTCTCTGGAATTCGCATTTTGGCCGAAGGGGTTAACCCGGAGACTCCGGACAAATTGTCCGGATACTCCGGACTAAATGTCCGGACTCTCCGTGTTAGTTGGCTCGGTTTGAAATACTGTTTTTGGAAAATGCAAGTATTTGAGTGCTAGTTTGTATGCAAAGTTTGACCTTGAGCACATGCACATCCTAAAAACGATTTTCCGTCGCATCCTCTTAATAGTACGGCTATCCTTAAGACTCAAATAAAAATAGAAAATACAAGTTTTCGTCTTGATGCCGTTTTCTTGAATTTTAATGTACGTAGGAGCGTCCAATCTCATTCCGAGCTTGATATGATCTCGAGATCTGCATTATTCTTAGTTGAAACATTAGATCTCTTTAATTGTGTCATCATTAATCACCAAAATAAAATGAGGGGCCTAGATGCACTTTCAATCTCCCCCTTTTTGGTGAATTGATGACAACACAATTAAAAGCAAATAAAATACAATATGAAATTGACTTAGCATATCAAATAAAAGGTGGAGCTCCCCCTAAATGTGTGCATTAGAAGTATTGAGTGGAATAAAATGCACATATTTAACGAGAAATATTCAAGAGCTCCCCCTAGAACATTGCATCCGAGAATTTTCATCACAAATAATAGAATGTAAACCATGCATAAGATAAACACAATGACATAACATGGATAACAGAGTTCACGACAATAATAAGCAACAAATAACAAGTTCACAAACGACAAGCTAAAGATAACGAAAATGACTCCACCACCACAAGACTCGACAAACGACAGACACGACAACAAAAGAACATCACTCCCCCTTTGGCATCAAGACACCAAAAGGAGGAGGAGACGGAAAATCACTCGTCGTTGCCTTCGTCGTCTGACGCGGAGTACTGCGAGCCCTCACTGCCAGGGTCATCTCCAGGAGCAGGTGGTGCAGAGGAGGTGATGCCAAAGAGCTGATCAGCAGAAGTAGCATCACTACTCTCCTCAGAGGATCTGGAGGAGTCACTGGCGGAGAGCGCCTCGCCAAGGTGGCGGCGGATGTCTCGAGTGCCCTTGCCATTCTTCTTGATTTCCTTGCGCATCGCCTTCTGCTGAGTGGAGACGTCGCGGCAAAGGCAGAAGATGTGCTTCAACATCTTCTGAAGAGTGCCACTTGGGATCTCAGTCTGCTCAGAAGGAACTGCAGGAGGCACAACAGGAGCAGACGTAGAACTGGAGGGGCGAGCTCTGTGAGCTCTGGTGGCAGGGCCAGTGGGTGCTGGAGCGAGGGGAGCAGTAGGAGGTCGAACCTTGTAGGACAGGTGCTCCACATCCCTGACAAACTTCAGCCCACTGACATGAGTGATCACAGCCATCACAAAATGAGCATAGCTGCAACTGCTCATGTTGCTCTGCGCGTTCTGCCTCATTGTCTCCCACATGAAGTCAACAATGTCAAAAGAGTAGGTGCGCTCGACAAGATGGTACAGCAGGTTCCTTCCATAGGAACTGATGGCAGAAGCATCTCCCTCCTTGGGCCAAAGAGTGACCCTGAGCATCCTGTAAAGAACAGCAGGCACATCTCTCAGACCCTTGATGGTCCCCACTGTGAAGTGCTGAGAAGTGTCATACAGTGTCTCAATCTGCTCAGGAGTCATGACCTTCTTCGGATGAAGCTTCGGGCTGTCATTGTATCGCAGGCTAAGCACTCTAGCAAACCTCTTCTCGTTGGTCGTATACCAAACCCTGTCGGTCATCCACCAAATAGCTTCCTCGTTCTTGTCAAAGTAGAGGGTGGCATAGAACTGCATGATCACCTCATTGTTCCAATCATACTTGAAGGACATGATATCCTTGATCTGATGCAGCTCACAGATCTGAATGATCTGCTCAAACACAGGACTCTCAGCAGCTGCCATGTAGTCCCAGTCAATGGTCTTCATCCTGACCACTGGATGCTCAAGAGGGTAGAGGACCGTCTCATAGTAGTCAGACTGGAATCTGTTCCAGAAACATCGGTCCACGTACTCATCCTGATGGAACTCAAGCGGATCCTTCTTTCTGTGCTCAACAATGGCCTTGCCCTTGCCAGAGCCTGTCCGGTAGTCGATCACTCTCATCGAGTTCACAGACCCGGGATAGTTCCAGACGGGCTTGGCTTTGGCCAAGGGACCAATGAAGTAACCTGAGGCACGAAACTCCCTCCTTTTCTGATCTCTCAGCCTAGCATGAGTATCTGCAGGGTGCTCATCTGGATCAGGCTGCGGCAGAGGAGGAGACTGAGCCTGAGACTGAGGCTGCGGCTGAGGCTGCGGCTGCGGCTGAGGCTGAGGCTGAGACTGAGACTGAGACTGAGACTGAGAGCCTGAGGGCATCCCAATCCTCGGCGGCCCTTTAGAGGTAGGCCGCTTCATCACGACGCGTCTCGGTCTCTTGGGTGCCGGAGCTGCAGACGGAGAGACAGGGGGTGTGTCCAGAGGAGGAGAGTCCCGAGGAGGATCACCACCACCTGACGTCCCCTGAGGATCCATCTGACCAGACAAAGCGAGAGAAAAAGATTAGCCACGAGGCGACTTGAAAAACAGCGAGTAACAAATTCTGGCCGAGGTGCCCAACCCGGAGAGTCCGGACAAATTGTCCGGATACTCCGGATTGCATCCGGAGACTCCGAAAAAATTGTCTGGATACTCCGGACCAACCCGGATACTCCGGATGCGCCAGAAATCGCGCATGGGTGAGCCAAAAACAAGGGATCCAATCCGCACAATGACAAGAAATGAATCTAGATTGCCACGAGAATGTAGGAATGAAGTCTAGGGCACAATCTAGCAAAAGATTTCGCGGGATTAGGGCACGGATTGGAACTCACCTCAAGAGATTTGAAAACGAAGAACGAGGATGAGTGAGGGAGATTCCTCCGAAATTGAAGACCTAGAGGATGAAGCGCTGCACCCTAGATGAGATGAAGCACACAAGATCCCCTAAGAACCGGAGGAAAGAATCCAAACCCGAAAAGAAATGGATTAGGGCGAGTGTTCCTTACCTAGATCTCCAACAACGAGGAAGACGAGGGTTCAAGAACCCTTGGAGATGAGGAGAGGGGAGAGAACACGCCCTACTCACGAGAAGAACACAGGAGAGGAAGAGGCACGGTGGGAATAGGAAAGAATAGAAACCGCGCGGGATTGGGGGGTTTAACCGTCCGCCCCAACCCGGAGACTCCGGACATTTAGTCCGGATACTCCGGCCCAACCCGGAGAGTCCGGACAATTAGTCCGGATACTCCGGATGATCCGGAGACTCCGGATTAAATACCGGATACTCCGAGTTACCCAGCTCGGTTAGGAAAGAAGGAGTTCGCACGACGATCCAAGGAATTTGGCGGAGCGAGAGGGAGAAAGAGACCCTATGATGTCAACTTGATATATGACCAGCGAACAATAAAGCAGACAAGCCATGATCACATAGCAATGACAAGATCAGAGGATCAAGAGCCAAAAACAATGGACAAATTCAAAGAAAAAGATGAATAAGATTTTGAAATTCATTTTTCATTCAACAAACAATATGTGAGCACATATCAAGCCACGTTACGAGAATCTAAAATATTTAGACCACTTCTCAATTCACATAACCTTTTCTCGTCAAGGGGCTTGGTAAATATATCGGCTAATTGATCATTTGTGCTCACATGTTGGATATCAATTTCGCCTTTGGTTGCATGATCTCTTAGGAAATGATAGCGAATATCTATGTGTTTTGTACGGGAGTGTTGGACAGGATTGTTGGCAATTTTTATGGCACTCTCATTGTCACACAATAGTGGAACACTTTTGTAGGATAGGCCATAATCACTCAAGGTTTGTCTCATCCAAAGTAATTGGGCACAACAACTCCCGGCGGCTATGTATTCGGCTTCGGCAGTGGATAGGGCTATGGAATTTTGTTTCTTGGAAGACCATGAGACTAGAGACCTACCCAAGAATTGGCAAGTCCCCGAGGTACTCTTCCTATCCACTTTACAGCCGGCAAAATCCGCATCGGAATAGCCAACTAATTCAAAGGAAGATCCTTTCGGATACCAAAGTCCAAAATGAGGAGTGTACACTAAGTATCTTAAGATTCTCTTAACGGCCACCATGTGGCACTCTTTAGGAGCGGCTTGAAAACGTGCACACATACAAACGCTAAGCATGATATCGGGCCTAGATGCACAAAGATAAAGGAGAGAACCGATCATCGAGCGATATACCTTTTGGATGACCGGTTTACCTTCTTTGTCGAGGTCTAGATGCCCGTTGGCCTGCATAGGCGTCTTTATAGGCTTGGCATCCTCCATTCCAAACTTCTTGAGCATGTCTTTGATGTACTTGGTTTGGCAAATGAAGGTCCCTTCCTTGAGTTGTTTAACTTGAAATTCGAGGAAGAACTTCAACTCTCCCATCATGGACATCTCGAATCTTTTAGTCATAATTTTTCTAAACTCTTTACACAAATGTTCATTAGTAGATCCAAATATAATGTCATCGACATATACTTGGCACACAAATAAATCATTATCAATATGCTTAGTAAAGAGAGTAGGGTCGGCCTTTCCGACTACAAAACCTTGTTCTAGAAGAAAATCACGTAGACACTCGAACCATGCCCTTGGTGCTTGCTTAAGTCCATAAAGCACTTTGTGAAGGTAGTAGACATGATCCGGATGTCTTGGATCTTCAAACCCGGGTGGTTGCTCGACGTAGACCATCTCGGAGAGTGGTCCATTTAGGAAGGCGCTTTTCACATCCATTTGGTACAACTTAAAATCATGGTGAGTAGCAAAGGCAAGTAATATTCTAATAGATTCAAGCCTAGCTACTGAAGCATATGTTTCATCGAAATCCAAACCTTCGATTTGTGTGTACCCTTGAGCAACCAATCGAGCTTTGTTCCTTGTCACGATTCCATCTTGATCGGACGGTCGAGAGGGTTAGGGTTGGGTTGGGTTCGAGTCGGACTCAGACTCGAGTCAGACTCGGGCTCGGGTCGGGTCCGGGTCGGAGGAACAGTACAAACCGGCTCGGTTTTTACCAGCGATTAAATATTCAAATTAATTCCCAAAAATTCATTTAATTCATTAAAAATAGCAAAACACTCAGAAAAATTCCAGAAAAATTCTAGAAAATATTTTGGAACATTTTGGACTCAAATAAAATATTTCCAACAAAATTTTATTTGCAAAATCAAATTATTTAATTATTTCAACAGGGAATAAATTCCAAATAAATCCAAATAAATTCCAGAAAATTCCAAAAATTCACCAAAGTGCCAAATCTTAATTAAATTCATGAAAAGCAAAAATTGGGGTGTTACAAACCTCCTTAATGTAATCTCATCCCCGAGATTCAGGGCTTACTAAAGAATAGGTTCGGAAACTCTTTCTTCAAATCCTCTTCGCGCTCCCAAGTTGCTTCACTTTCCGCATGGTTGCTCCACTGAACTCTGCAGAAACGGGTTGACTTGTTTCTCGTCTCTCGATCCATGGTGTCCAAAATCTTGACGGGGTGTTCCTTGTAAGTCAGATCCTCTTGTAGCTCGATTGACTCTAGCGGTGTCTGCTCATCAGGTACTCGGACACACTTCTTCAGCTGGGACACGTCGAACACGTCATGTACTCCTGCTAGTGATTGCAATAACTCTAGCTGGTACGCAATTTCCCCTCTGCGACTGAGAATCTTAAATGGTCCAACATATCGCGGCGCGAGTTTCCCTTTGGCATGGAATCTCTTAACTCCCTTGAGTGGTGTGACTCTGAGATACACGAAGTCTTCTGGTTCAAAACTCAGATCTCGGCGACGGTTATCAGCGTAGCTCTTCTGTCTTGATTGTGCTATCTTCAGTCTTTCCCGAATCATGGCAATCTGTGCTTCGGCCTCTTGAAGAATGTCCGGTACGAAAACACGGCGTTCACCTGTCTCATTCCAGTTCAACGGTGTTCGACAGGGTTGGCCATACAATGCCTCAAATGGCGACATTTGCAAACTTGCTTGGTAGCTATTGTTGTAACTGAACTCCGCATACGGCAGACTTTTATCCCAAGAGGTGGCATAAGCTAACGCACAAGCTCTTAACATGTCCTCTAGAATTGAAATAAAAGCATGCATTTAAGTCTTGCAATATCCAAATCATTTTTAGCAGCAAAGCCTTGAGAAACAAACGAATGCGAAGCTCCAGAGTCAAAAAAAACTGTTGCAGGTACTGAGTTGACAAGTAACTTACCCAGCACGACGTCCGTGGCATTCTGGAGTGCCTCTGCGGTGACATGGTTGACTCGGCCTCTCACTATGGTCTGGGATGCTGCTCCTGGTTGTGCTGTTCCGCGATTGGCTCCGGGTGCGGGCGTCCTGGCTGGTGTGGATCCCAGATTGAAGCGGACTGGGGTCACTCCTGCTGTCTTCTTAGGGCAGTTGTTGGAAAAGTGCCCTGGCTCGTTCTGATTGTAGCGGCGCCTCACATCCCCTCGTTGATCGCTCAAGCGGCATTTCTGGCCGAGCTGGGTCCGATAATTCTGATTGACGGGTCTTGGTGCTGGTGACGGTGTCCTCGTTGCATTCTGCGGCTGGAATCTGAAAAACTGATTTGGCGCAACCCTCAAGCGTTGCTGCGCTCCCTGATGCGACCCCTGCTGTTGCATCCTTCGCTTTCGGTTCTCATCCAGTTCCTTGCGCTTGTCTTCAAGAATGAGCGCCTTGTTCACAAGCTCCTGGAAATCTGGAAAGGTGTGGGTGATCACCCCACCTGCGATCCCCGAAGTTAAGTCCCTTCATAAAGTGAGACTATCTCGCTTTATCTCGCCGCCACGCCTTCAGGTGCGTAACGTGCAAGTCGTGTGAACTTATTCAGGTATTCGGCCACCGGCTGGTTACCTTGCTTCAGTGCTCTGAACTCTTCCTTCTTGAGGTCCATAATTCCTTCCGGCACGTGATACTGACGAAATACAGCGGTAAACTCCTCCCAAGTGATGTCCTGAGGGTTCTCCCGCGTGGCACAGAAGTTCTCCCACCATTCTGCGGCGGTCCCTTCCAACTGATGAGAAGCGTAGAGTACCTTCTCATTTCCCACGCATTGAGCAATGTGTAGCTTCCTCTCTATTGACCTTAACCAATCATCGGCCTCCAACGGATTGGCATTCCCGGAGAAAGTGGGTGGATGAGTCCTCATGAACTCTGACAGTCTTGAATTCTAGTATTGTCCATGATTGACTTGATTATTCTGATTAGCAGTGGCGTGAGCGGTGATCTGTTGCATCTACTGTATCATCGCATGCATCAACTGGGTCTGTGCAGCAAGAAATGCTCCAAAGTTCTGCATGTCAACTGGCGGTCCTGAGTGGGGTGCAGGTGCTCCATCATTGGGGTTTGGGTTCCCAGCTGGGCGAGAACCACTTTCATTGCCTCCAAGGTTTCCGCGGGTGTTCACCATCTGTCGATTGCTCCAAGGTTTCAGAGATGAGAGGGAACAAGAATAGACAAGTAATAGGGAAACTTATGCGGGGAAAAGTGTAACTCAAAATCCAACTTTATTATTAATAATAATACTCGGTATGGTTGCTCACAATGCCTAAGGGCCTTGCAACACATACAGCACACTCAGCAAACAATGAAAATCCAACGCCTCTAAAGGGTGACTCTTATTCTATAACGCGACTCGACGAAGGAGTCTCAACCTTGAAACCTACGTTCACTCGTCGAGAAAACCTCCACTGCATACATGCTAACTGTTGTATTCCATCGACCATGCACCAGAAGTTGATATAATGGAACAGTGACCAAGTTGTAGTGGTTGAAGCCGATACTTCAGCCCATATAGCTATAGCCAATTCTGAGGCTAATTGGCAATATTAAGGGGGTGAGTGCATATCTGGTAAGGTGTTACCAGATTGTGATTTTATATGTATTACCCAATCAGGTTTGAGTCCGATCAAAGTGAAGCCTGGTACATTTGATCGGACAAGTGAGATTTTATGCCTATGGGGTCCAAATCGACGGTAAATGTTTTACAAGACAAAATGTAGGGCTATCAGCAAACAATGGATAGCCATGAAGCCATCGAAGATTTTGAAGATGTTGAATGGTTTGAACAGGGTTTTACGTCTTTAGATCCATTGGAAGAGGTAGACATAGGCGATGGCGATAGAAATAGGCCGACTTTTATTAGTTCAAAGTTAACTACTGAATACAAAGAGAAGTTGGTCAGCTTATTAAAGAGTTATAAAGATTGTTTTGCTTAGGAATATCACAAGATGCCTGGTTGAAGTTGACAGTTAGTTGAACATCAGCTACCGATCAAACCAGGTTATCGGCCATTTATACAGTCTCCTAGTCGATTTAATCCAACCATGTATGATAAAATAAAAGAATAGATAAAGCGATTATTAGAGGCCAAGTTTATCAGACCTTACCGATATGCTAAGTGGATTTCTAATATCATTGATGTAATGAAAAAGAATGGTAAACTTAGGATGTGCGTTGATTTCAGGGATTTGAATAAAGCTACACCTAAAGATGAATACCCGATACCAATAGTCGATATGCTTATCGATGTTACATCTGGGAATAATATTATTAGTTTCCTTGATGGGAATGCTGGTTATAATTAGATATTTATGGCTGAAGCCGATATTCATAAGACTGCTTTCAAATGCCCTGGAGCTTTGGGGTTATTTGAGTGGGTCATAATGACCTTCAGCTTAAAAAGTGCGGGTGCTACTTATCAGTGAGCTATGAATTTAATTTTTCATGAACTGATCGGTCATATTGTGAAAATTTACATTAATGATGTTGTGGTAAAGTCATCAAGTGATTACCAACATTTGGCCGATTTGGAAAAGGTATTTAAGAGAACCCAAGTACATAGTCTAAAGATGAATCCTCATAAGTGTGCATTTGGTGTGTCGGCTGGACAATTTCTTGGGTTCATGGTGCAAGAGAGGAACATTTGTAACACTCCAATTTTTGTTTTTCTTGCATTTAATGTGTATTCGGAATCTTTGGAATTTTCTGGAGTTTATTTGGATTTATTTGGAATTAATTTGAATTAAGTCATTTATTGTATTATTGAATTATTGGAAAATTTAATATAAAGTTTTAACGGAATATTTTATTTGAGTCCAAAATGTCTCAAAATATTTTCCAGAATTTTTCTAGAATTTTTCTGATATTTTGGGTATTTTTCTTGAATTATTTGAATTACTAGATTTATTTTAAATAATAAAAACAATGGGAAATTAGGAAAATCGTAGTGGGCCAAGCCCATTGGGCCCCGCCCATTAGGGCCAGGCCGACCCAAACGAACCGTACCATAACCGAGTCCGACCCAAACCCTATTGCGCCGACCGTTGGATTCGCATCCGGCGACCGTGATCGCGCCACGTCGCCTCGACTGAGTTCGGTTCAGATCTGATCAATATCTGGGCCGTTGATCGTGTCCACGTGGATAGCCTAACGTCATCTTCTTCGTTCTGGATTCGCCGCAGGGTAGGTTAAGATGATTTTTACTTGATTTTTGGAGTTGATTTCTTTTTGTTATTGGTATTTATTGCGTTTATGTTTTGTTACGCGTAGACGTTGGACTGTCGAGATTATTCGAGAGCGAGGACTCAAGCCAAACTCAAGATCCAGAGCAAGAGCAAGGGTGTTTCTAAGGCAAGTTGTGCTTTGATCATATTAATCCCATGTTTAAAAATTGTGTTGCTTTTAATTATGCATGCTAATTTAATTAAAAGTGTTTTTAATTAATTTGGGGATTAGTTAATCAACCTACCTAGTAATGCCACCTTGTCACTATTAATTGTATGCCGTGAATCATTTATCATCCTAGGGTTGTGGAATATTAGTTGATCACTATCATAATTGCCAACATGGGTTACTAGATCGTGTTTAGTATGCTTAGCCCTGCAACTAGTTATCATTATCATTTTGGAATATAAAAATTAATCTTGCTTAATGAGATATGGAACATATTTATGAAAGATACGACATGTGTTGTTGATGATGTTGATGGCACATGGTGCATGGTAATCAACTTGGGTGGTAAAATTATTTAAACTAGGGCAAGTGGCAAGAGTTGTTTATTGGTGGGCCAGTATGGCATTTGGGCGATCGCATTTTTGTTTCAAATGAAGGTAAGTGGTGAAGTGGATTAATGGTATTTGTGGACTTTTCTGAATGTCTTGCCTTGGTCAATTAAGGACTTAACCTTGCAAGCATTTGAAGTAAGCCAAACATACAACCACAAGTCTGGAATGGGACAGACCTATCTGATTAATTTGTGATGTCTAGATTTCGATGCTATCGTGGTTGGTGTGGGTTCTGGGTGTACAGGTAGACTCACATGGCGCAAGATGGGGGCCCTGTTGTGGTGGTGTAACCCTTCAGTGTTGAAACCTCAACGGGCAGTATTGGGTCTCGAAGGAGCATTGTAAAGGCTTTGTTATGATCGCTCATTCACATATTCTTGTATGGCGATTCACGGCTAACGTGGTGAGTTGATTATGTCTTGTGGGTAAAATGTATAACCTCTGCAGAGTGTAAAACCTATTGGAATAATCGTGTCTGCGGTATTGGACAATGCTCGGAGATTACAGTCAAGGGTTAGATTTTCATAAAATGAACTTGGGCTTGGAGGCAGGTTGCCTGTGAAGAAGTGATAACTGGTTAAGGATGTGGGATGGTTTACTTGTGAAATAACTGTGAAATTTGTTACTGTTGTTATTTGTTTTACCGCTTTACAATCTATTATGTTATTTGTGAATGCTGCTTTATTGCAAATAGCCTATTCAGTCATTCATGTGGAATAAGCCATGCATATAGTTGCTAGACTTGCATTCTGTGGATGACTTGCTGAGTGCTTTATGTACTCACCCCTTGCAATAAACAAATCACCAGTTGAGCAGAAGTCTACCCCTTCGGAGGAGTTCCACGAGGAGGCGAATATCTAGGAGTTGAACCTTGTCAGATGCCTATGGCATATTGATGAGATTCACCGTTGTTCTTCGTTCCACTACTGTTTATTTATTTGGAGTTGAAGACATCAATACCTCACAAGTGTAAGGTTGACCTTAAGGCCGTTCAACAGTTTTATATTCAAAAATTGAGTTACTTTTATATTTTCGCTATGTATGATTGTGATATTCACCAGTTTTGAGACTGTGTGCACTAGCATGATCCTGGACTAGTGCATACTACATAGAGGGTCCGGATTTGCACATTCAGGTCCCGACAGAGGTGGTATCAGAGCCATACTGACTGTAGGTCTTGACCCTAGATAGATTGGCCATCTTTGGGAGCTTCAAAATTATTTTCTAAAAAGAAAATTTAACTTGAAAGCATAAGAAATTCTTGACTTATCTTATTCTTCTATTCTTTCCCCTTTGCTGAAATTTCTATCTTTCCCCACTAGTTTAAACGGAAATCTTACCTGAGTTGTTCCGAATAGTCAATGATGTTTCACACTTAAGGAGAAAGTACTGGGTGTCCTGCTGTTGAACCTAAAGAGCATGGAGGAATTGTTGAACTACAGGAGGAGTGGAGTGATGAAGTGTTCCAGAAGTTAAAGAACTGGTGTTTTAGTAGTCCGTTGAGACTCAAGTGTGATAATCGCATCTATAAAGATAGAAGTGTTACCCCTTTAGACGGTAGATTAATGTGTGCTTAGATAATTTGGCCCTTCAATGATTGCTGGGTGTGCAGTATGTGTTGCAAGCTTTTAGGCTATGGTAAGCAACCATACCAAGATATTAATAACGTTTTTTTAAGTTATTTAAACATGTTCCCCCGCAATAGGATTCTTGAACCTCATCTATGCCTTTTCCTCTTACCTAAACTTTGGAGTGATCAACAAATGGAAAGGACCAACTGCAGCAATGATTCTAAGGCAGTTCAAGTTAGTACAGTTGCTACTACTAGTGTCAGTGACAAAGTAGATTGTGATCGGCAGCTGTACACCGCACCAACCATGACAATTCAACACTTGGATCAATTTGTCACTGCCCAAACTCAACTCATGTAGATGTTGATGCAATAGATGTAGAACTTGGTCGAACCGCAGTCTCATGCCAATGGAATGCCTTCATTTATTCAAGTTCCTCATCCGTTTTCAAGACTTTTGGAGTTTATGAAGATTCTCCCGCCTATCTTCGCTGGGAATGTTTCACCAGTGGAGGCAGATGATTGGCTATGTGTGATTGAGAAGAAGCTACTCATTGCTCAGTGTAAAGGAAACGAGATGGTTCTATATGCTTGCCGCCAGTTGGTAGGAGTCACCTTGGAGTGGTGGAAGAACCATCGTGCTGCCCACAAGACACCACAAGAGGTCACTTGGTTGGAGTTTGCCATTGCCCTTTATCAATTTGTTGTGTCGCTAGATGATAGTGTGACTACCGTAGGTTTAGAGAAGAGTACAACCCCTCACTGAATACCATATCGGGATGTTGTTCTTTAAAGTGTTGTCAACCAGACAAGTCAGAAGATCATGCATGCATCCGATGTGGAGAGATAGGACACACTGCTGATGAGAATGCAATCAATTGCTCCACCTGTGAAGGAAGCCATCCACCGGAGAATGCCCTATGCTCAATATCACCTGCTATCTCTACGAAGGCCGTGATCATTGCTCATCTCAGTGTCCTTTGTATCCAATAGTAACCACTGTGACTTAGCATCAGCGAGAGGATCTGTGAGCCGCCATTGCTCGAGAGCTAGCGAAAGGAGGAGGACTGTCATCCACACTCGCTAGATCACTTGAAGAGTTGAGGAAGAAACATTCCAAGCCTTTCTGTCTACCTCAGGAGAACGGTGATATGTTGTCTCCACCACTTTGTTTCTGGTGTGGTGAACAAGGTCATTATGCTAGAAGATGCCCTGTGAAGCAGCAAGTACCAACTCCTAGGAAGGACAACATTGCACTTATGGACATATCTCACAAGATATGTTTGTGCTACAACTGTCGTGAGTCGGGCCATTTTGTCAAGCAATGCCCATAGAGAAGTCAAGCAATTCCTGCAACTGTAGCTATTCCAGAATTCACCTCTGTGAAGATCATCGCGCCAAGTGTGAGTGGTAAGACTACAAGAGCAGCTTGTCCAAGGAATCAGATGAAGAAGAGGCATTTGAATGGAGACTTTACTAAGGAAATCCAGGACATGATTTTTCCTTAGGCAATGTAATGTTTCATTCATAAGGGCGAATGATTAGTTGAGGAACCTTTGTAAGAATTCTCAGGTTAAGAAAATAAAAGTGGTTATTATACTGGTATGTAAAGTTTCGAAACAAGGAGTATTAATGAAGATAAGATGTTTTCATAGTTTAACCAATAGCGATTTGTGTGATATGATGACCATAGAGCTAGAACTTGGAGCTATGAGCGTAGTGTGACATCATGGTACGAGCCACCATTTGGTCATGATAGAGGTAACTTAAAAGTGAGCTTGAAGGTTGTAGATTTGGGTGCATCTTCAGTGCATGGAAATATGCCAATGTTAGCATAGATCGCTTACAGAGCATGTACCAGTTGAGATGTTTGGTTAATCATTGTATTGGAAACCTAGACCTTAGATGTTATTCTTGGAGTGGTGTAGTTACCCAAGCATAAGGCAATTCTAGTTGAGATCAAAGAATTGTGTCAGTTGAGAGTGTGGAAGGTGAGAGAATCGGATTTCAAGCAACCACATTTCGTAATGGTCAGTTAATGGTCAACAGTGTAAAGGTTGTTAGTTTAGATGAAGCACCAATGTTCAGTGAGTACCTGAAGGTGTTTCCAGAGGAATTACCTGGTATGTCACCATACCGAGATATTGAGTTTGTGATTGAATGGGGCCCGGTACAGCCCAGTAGCTAAGAGACCCTACCGGATACTACCGATGAATTGGTAGAGACGAAGAAGCAAATTGTAGAGCTGCTAGAAAAGGTTTTGTAAGACCGAGTTCATCGCCAAGGGGAGCGCCTGTTGTTTGTCAAGAAGTAGATTGATAGCTTAAGGATGTGTAAGGATCATCGTGCGCTCAGTGGAGTGACAATAAAGAACAAGTGTCCGCTATCCAGGATCAATGAAATGTATGATAATAGGAGTTGGAGTCTTCCCCAACATAGATCCTCGATCAAGATACCATCAGTTGAAGATTCACGCAGAGGATGTGCCGAAGACTGCATTCCCAACAAGATGTGGACATTATGAGATCATAGTCAACATTGTGCATCATGAAAATCATCATTTTCATGGAATACCTGGATAAGTTTGTTTTCGTGTTCATAGGTAACATTCCTGTCTACTCCAAGATGAGAGAAGAACATGCAGAACACCTGAGGTTAGTTCTTGAAAAGTTATGAGAACGGCAACTATTTGCTGAGTTCGGTAAGTGCAGTTGTTGGAAGAGTAAAGTGGAACTTCCTGGACATGTAGTGATTGCTGCAGGAGTTGCAGTCGACCCGAGTAAAGTGAAAGCAGTTTTGCATTGGGAGCAACCGAAGACGGTGGACCAGATCTAGAGTTTTCTTGGAATGCCGGGATATTACTGTCGATTTATTGCAGGATTCTCAACGATTGCTAGACCCTGTACGCAATTGATGAAGAAAGAAAAGAAGTTTTCATGGACGCCAGAGTGCGAGAAGAGTTTTCAAGAGTTGAAGAAGCGGTCGACATTAGCACCAGTGTTAGTCTTACCTGATGTTCACCAGAGCTTTGACATTTATTGTGATGCATCGCGTCAAGGACTTGGATGCATGTTGATGCAGAATAGAAAGGTAGTTGCTGATGCATCAAGGCAGTTAAGGTCGCATGAAGATAATTATCCGACGCATGACTTGGAATTAGCAGTCGTAGTGCATGCTTTGAAGTTATGGCATCATTATCTCATTGGAAACAGATGTGAAGTATATACCGACCATAAGAGTCTAAAGTATATCCCCATTCAGTCAGACCTTAACATGAGACAGAAGAGATGGTTGGAACTAATCAAGGATTATAATGTAAGGATCCATTACCATTCGGGTAAAGCAAATGTGGTAGCCGATGCTCTTAGTCGGAAAAGCCACAGTGTGGATATGTTAATGGATGAGAGTCAGGCTGAGCCATGTAAGAATTCCAGAAGCTGAAATTGGAGGTGGTGCTAAAGGGATTTTTAGCTACTCTAGAAGTACAGCCTACTCTAGAAGATCAGATCCGAGGAGGTCAGAGAGACGACAACAAGATCAAGAGAATCAAGTCCAAAATGGATGAAGGAAAGGCTAAGGATTTTAATCTGGATAAGCAAGGTACACTATGGATTAAAGGTTGCATCTGCGTACTGAACAAAAAGGAGTTGAAGCAATTGATTCTTGAGGAAGCCCATGATTCCAAGTACCCTATTCATCCAGGAAGTGCCAAGATATACCAGGATCTAAAAGAGAGATTTTAGTTGCCGAGTATGAAGCGTGAAGTTGCCGAGCATGTTGCATTATGCGACATATGCCAGAGGGTGAAAGCAATGCATCAGAGGCCAACGAGTTTGTTGCAACCACTAGAGATACCTGAATGGAAGTGGGAAGAAATCGATATAGACTTTATTACCAGGTTACCTGAAAGCCAATGAGTTGATTATGTCTTGTGGGTAAAATGTATAACCTCTGCAGAGTGTCAAACCTATTCGAACAACTGTGTATGAGGTATTGGACAATGCTCGGGGATTACAGTCAAGGGTTAGATTTTCATAAAATGAACTTGGGCTTGGAGGCAGGTTGCCTGTGAAGAAGTGATAACTGGTTAAGGATGTGGGATGGTTTACTTGTGAAATAACTGTGAAATTTATTACTGTTGTTATTTGTTTTACCACTTTACAATCTATTATGTTATTTGTGAATGTTGAATTTGTGAATTGTAATTGCGCATTCCATTGGTTAATACAATATTTGAGTTCATTTCTGACATGGTTGTGTAATTTGTGATATATTGGTTAATATAACATTTGAGTTTATTTCTGAAGTGGTTGTATAATCTATGATGTGTAATCTGCTTGCGATATAATTTGTCTGTGATGTGTGTAATCTACTTGTCATATAATCATTGTAATCTGCTTGTTCAAGAGGGTATGGCTAGCATTTCCTGAGGCTAGCCAACAAATAGAAAAAATTTAGCAGTAAAAACTAATATCACAGAGAAACCATTTGTGATATATCTGTGATGTAAGTTTCACTGATGGTTCAAGAACCGTCTGTGATATATCGTTGTCATCACTGACACATGTTTACAGATGGTTGATAAAACCGTCTGTGATCACCTTTTAGAACCATTTGTGATGATCTTGTCTGTAGTAGTATGTTGATGTGATGGCATAGTAAAAACGAAGCTTATTATTTAGGTTTTCAGTAAGCATGTATGCATAATTCCATACTGTGCGCGCCATTTCTACCCTTTTCCAAGTCTGTCCATTCACTCTGAACTCTGAACTGGAACCCTGTTTGATTTTGATGTACTTATGCACGCATATGCATTTGCTCCGTTAATGTCTCGTACTGCCCGCATGCTTTCATCCCATGTTTCCTGAAATCATTGCACCCTTGATTTGTGCCCGGATGCATGTATAATCTCATCACTAACACAGATCTTATCCGATATAGGTGAGAAAGGAGAGGACAGGTATACTGTGGCCCTTTCTCTCCTGCAGCCAGCCAGCAGGCTAAAGAAGGCTGCCATCAAATTTGCTGAAAGGAACACCATGGGAGCCAGCCAGTCAGTCAAGGTGGCAATGATCAGGAGCTCACTGACGTGAGGTGACCGCCATTTTTCCCTCTCCGAGCAAACGAGAGGGAGCGGTGCGCGCGCGCCTTTGGGGGGAAAGACGTACAGAAGACGATGCACGGGGCAAAAGCCTGCAGTCCTCGGGTTCTTCTTTTCTGGCAGCTGGAGGGAGGGTGGGGTTTGTGAAGCTGTGATGATGATGGTGTTGGTGGTGGTGGATCCGCTGTTATCGGGAACGCGGTATATATATGTCTCCCGTCAGGGGCGGAATCATGAAAAAAGATCATTTGGATCATTATAAACTTATAATACTAACTTGTAGCTTGTAAAAATTAAGAATGTCGCATGCTTATACTACTAAGGGGTTATATTGGTTGAACCGAAGAGCATCGATGTCGTTTAACCTTGGCCAATACATATAGAATTGCCCTTGGTCTCCGTTGTGAAATAGGGTTGCGGTATGTGGTACGCCACTTTTGGTCATAAATCCCACAGGGAATTGTGTCCTTGTAGTATCAGAGAAAGGCTAGGGCTACAATAGACCTGGGCACTGAGCCGATCCATGGCATGGCAGGCACGACACGGTCAAAGCACGGTACGACACAAATGACAAGGCTATGCCGGGCCTCACGGTCGGACATGATGGACGGCATGGCACATCACATTTTCATGGGCCGTGCTTAGGCTGGCACGGCACGAAATTGGCCTGATGGACCCAAAGTAGGCACAGTATGCGGCAGGGCACCCTACCGCGACACTGCGGCATGCTGTGGTTCGCCTTGCAATCAGCGCTGTTGTAGTCCTTCCATGTAGAGAAAGGGGAGTTAGCAGAGATGCCCAAAGGTGTATAATGGAAACCGAAGAGTACATGCTCACCGACACCGAGCGCGCGCACTAAGGGCCTGTTTGTTTTTGCTTTGGATTCTCTAAAAGCTGATTCTGGATTGTGGGAGAAGCTGATTCTCCAAAAGCTGGAATCCAAAAGCACATATGAAGTGGATTGTGGATTCTAGTGTATTTGACTGGGCTGGATTGTGAGAATCAGATTCTAGAATCAGGTTGTTTGTTTTTAATTCAAAATTTAGGGTCAAAATCCAGAATTAAAAGCAAAAATAAACAGGCCCTAAGCTGATGCTCCACTGCGTCGCTCACTAAGCGTGCTTGCGATGCTCTGCACGGTCATCTTCCCGCTTCCCTCACATGGCCATGATGCCACCACATTACACGTAAGAGGGTCTAGAAGGCATGAACGATTTCGATGTTGGGGAGTAGCTAGTATGTATGCATATCATTACTGTACTTTTTTCTTACCAGTGAACCCCACTTTGGGGCATAAAGTTTTTAATGAGGCAATAACTTCGTATCACCCAATGAATAAATAAAATTTAGTTCTTTTTCCCTAATATTTGTGTCCAATGCCTCGCTCCGTGTGTCTTCGGCTCCTTTTCTCTCATCGTAATAGTGCAAATAGGCCAAGCATAAACCGGCACGGCACGAAACAGGCATAAATCACAAATGAATTGTGCCTAGGTTCACCGAAAACGAGCCGGATCGACACAGCAAAGTATAGCGGGCACGACGAGCCGTCACAATATGGCACGATTTAGATATGCAATCTGACGGCCCGTACCGTACCGATGCCATAGTAAATTTTATAACTATGTATCAACCAGCGTAGTCATGGCTCGCAAGTCACCAGTAGAGTAAACTAGCGTGGCCATAGCTCGCAACTTGTGGAATTTTTAAGGGTGAGAGTACCCATTGCAGTTGCATTGTGATCTAAATTGTTTGTTCGTATATCATGATCAATCGAACAACTGTGGAGAAGGCTTTGGGGCCAGCCAAAGGTTTTTTCTTTGCATAGGGTTGTCCCCGGCTACGTACCCTCTCTTTTGGATTTACACAACGTAATGATGCCAACCTTACCTTTTATTTGTGTGTGTGTGTCTGTTGTGGGCCTGATGGCTATGGTTTGAACGGCCTTGCTACTCCATACCTTCATGTCCAACTCCCAGAGCTGAAAATATAAATAATACGTGTACATATACATACATATATATATATACACACATTATACATATTATGGACACACACAAAGGTGGAAAAAGTCATTTTTGCCCATAGGGGCATATGTACGTAGGGCCAGGGTTCACAAAACCGCGAAAAATCTCTTGAAAACTGTGGTTTTTGACCTTATCGCTCTGGTTCGAGATCCAAAACCGCTCGGTAAACCGATTTAATTCAAAAAAAAAAATTAAAAAAATTTATGTGTCCGGTTTTTCGTGAAAAACCGCGGTTTTTGTTGAAAAACCACTGAAAACCTTTTTCGAAGAACACTCAATTAGTCGCAAGCTGTTTTTCGTGAAAACTGAGCGGTTTTTCGTGAAAAACTGTGGTTTTCATCAAAAACCACGGTTTTCTCGTGTGAGTTTTACCCGAATTCAAATTGATTTGGAATTGCACACTGTTTGGTTTTTCGCGGTTTTCGCCCAGTTTTTTGCGAAAACCGGTACCGCCGGACTAGCGAAATTCGCGTTTGAAACCGTTTTGTGAACCCTGTGTAGGGCATCCACTCTCCACCCCGCTTTAAGATCTGTGCTAGCCATTTACTCCCACTGTATATTCTCCATGTATTCTTCATTTTCTAAAAAAACGACGACGACGACGAGCGGCGGGCGGATCCAGCGGTGGTGCGATGCGGGGCGAGGTGAAGCTTTGACAACAGTGAACGGCACGGGCCCGGAGCTCGACGGCTGATAGTGTGGGCGTGGACCGAGGCGGCGAAGCTCGATGGCGGACGGTACGGAAGGTGGAGCTCGACGGCGGGCGGTGTTGACCGCGGCCCGCTGGCCTGGCACGGGGTTGCTGCTCGGTGTTGTAGCACGAGAGGCTCACCGGCGGCGGGGCTTGTCGGAGCCTAAGCCACGGTGGGAAGAGAGAGAGAGAGAGAGAGAGAGAGAGAGAGAGGTGTATTTGTACCCTATTTCCTTATACTTCAAATACACGCACACATTGCGAAGCAAATCAACGGCGGATGCCGTGGTACTCGAAATCCATCTCCCACCGAGGTGCTTCTGTATATCCACCTCAGAGTGTGTAGCTGTCATGCATGCACTGCTAGTAGTAGAGTTTTCATGCCACCTTTTGGCTAGCTTCAAGCTAGGGATTGTTCGCTGTGTTGGATAGGACCTTGGTGTTAATTTCTGAGAAACATGGTTATGTTTCGATCAACATGTGGTTGATTGGCCCCTTGTAGACCTTGGGTTTTGTAGGAAATTCTTAGCTAGTTTCATTTTCTAGAAGTTAATTTGTATTTGTTGGATGTGGTTCATTGATTTTAGCAAAGGAAAATTATGAGCGCACATAAGTCTGTGTTGTTTTCCATTTTTTTTTTGGCGGGGTCATGCCAAAATATTCCCTGAACCTAGGTTTTGTGAAGGAATAATATACCTGATGTAAAGTGCAATTTATTTTGAGTAATTGGTTGTCTTATCACTTGCTTGCTGCTGTCTTACACTACAAGAATGCGACATATTTACGTCGGCCAGATGCAGACGTAAATAGGCCTAAAACCGATGTAAATAAATATTTACGTCGGCTTGCCGACGTAAATAAACCGACGTAACTACGTCGACGTAAATAGAAGAATTTACGTCGGGGCCGACATGAATAGGTCTTATTTACATCGGCTTAAAGGCCGATGTCAATACTCTCTCTCCCCCATGACCCACAGATGGAATACTGACGTGGCACTATTTACGTCGACCTTAGGCTGACGTCAATACTCTCTCTCCCCCATGACCCACGGCTCGGGCCTCGGGATGGCGGCGCGGAGGACGCCAGCCGGGCGGGCTCGAAGGGCGGCAATGAGCGAGGCGATGGCGATCCGGAGAAGCGGGCGGCCGGCAGACTTCGGAGGGCAACAGCGGGCGAGGGTGACGGCCGGCGGCGGACTCGGAGGGCGACGGCCGGGAGGGCAGCGGCTGGGCAGGCTCGGAGGGCGACGGCGGGGCGGAGGGCCACGACCGGGCGGGCGGGCTTGGAGGACGATGACCGACCGGGCGGGATTGGAGGGCGACGGCGGCGGGGCGGTGGGCGAACGGGCAACGCACACGAGGGTGGCTCTTTGTTTTCACGCGGCTCTGTAGTTCTCGCGCCCAAGCACTTAAGTTAGGGCTTTGTAGTTACGTCGGCCAAGCCGACGTAAATATGCCATGTGTTATTTACATCGGTAAACATGACACGTGGCCTATTTACGTTGGCCAAGACGACGTAAATAGGACACGTCACAGCTTTGCCAACAATTAGCCCTGGGACAGGCCTATTTCCGTCGGCTTTTGTATGCCGACGTAAATAAGAACATATATACGTCGGCTTTTGTGAAGCCGACGCATATACTTTTGGCCGGCGTAAATATGTCGCATTCTTGTAGTGTTAGTGGAATTAGAATTTTAGAAACGTGTTTGATTGCAGGAAGGGGCAGAACATAGTCAACAATATACACGTACGATACATCCCAAATAAAGTTATCAACAACGACGAACATGATTGAAAATAATCTACAGATATGTAACTGATTTATACACAAAAAAAGCTAGCTTTTTATGCCACCTTTTGGTCTAATTTCCCGCTTTAACCCTTTTTTCATGCCCTAATGCGTGTGGCCTAATAACTCAGCTTTTGTCCTTTGATCTGCAACATTAAGAAAGTAACGCAGGCAAGAAAGAGGATGAAAGAAAAAAAAGAAGAAGAAAAAAGGGTCACAAAAGATGGCGAGAAAAGAAAACAAAGTGATCATCATCATCATCTTGTTCTTGTATGCATGTCGCCTCGTGAATAGCCTCACTGATCTCTAGACGACCAGGTAGTATATATATTCTGTGCTCTTTTACCTGATATCTTAATTTTTTTTTCACTTGAAAATTGCTCGATCGGGTATCTCATTCTTGCCCCCAAGCTAGCTTTTAACGAGTTCTGATGTCTTTCATGATAGCAAAAAGATTCCGTATAATCATCGTTATCAGCAGGGTGACTAAGAGAACCCAATTGTAATCAGTGCATGACTGTAATTAACTAGGCTTATGTAAGTACGTGTCCGCTGCATCTCTTTCTCTGTGCCTCCAGAAAATGTTTCTTGATTAGAAATTGCTTCGCTGTGCCTGCAGACTAGAACCGAGATTGCAATTGAGCGAAGATGATTACCTGATTATGATTATGATGATGACAGTAATAATAGTTTAAGTGGAAAAAAAATCTGTGTTCACTTGCGTAACACCAGTTAATGCACAGGGATTAAGGAGTAGATACGTACTCATGATAGTATGCATTTATTCTTCTGTATGTATGTATATATGTATGTATGTATTGCTAATTAATGCCACCAGTCTAACATCTGGTCCTCGTCGACTATGGCTCCAGCTAAGAAGAGCTCCACAGATTGGCTGCTGCGAACAACCTTGTTGGTGCTCAGCCTCCATGAGACCATGACCAACCCGAACCTGTGCACCATATCCCGCTGCAGTGAAGGGGGTGGCATTTTCTGTTGTTGAAAATTTCACACAATTGAAAGGGGAAACTAGGTAGACGATCATTTCTATCACATCAAAATCCCTTTGATCTTGTGTAAGGGGGCATTTTCAGATTAG